>OY757318.1:44993031-45738145 GCA_963583905.1 Stenurella melanura | reverse complement strand
ATTAATACCAGCAAACTTAAAAAATTCGCCAAATGTTAATTTTCGTTTAGGGTCATCCAATTTTTCAATAAATATGACTTGTACAACGTCCTCTATGCAACCCCTATAGTCTCATCCTCCCACGAAGTGCGGAACCCATATTTTCTGTACCACCAAACTTAAAAAAATCGCCAGATTTTAATTTTCGTTTAGGGTCATCCAATTTTTCAATAAATATGACTTGTACAACGTCCTCTATGCAACCCCTATAGTCTCATCCACCCACGAAGTGCGGAACCCATATTTTCATTAGTACCAGCAAACTTAAAAAATTCGCCAAATGTTAATTTTCGTTTAGGGTCATCCAATTTTTCAATAAATATGACTTGTACAACGTCCTCTATGCAACCCCTATAGTCTCATCCTCCCACGAAGTGCGGAACCCATATTTTCTGTACCACCAAACTTAAAAAAATCGCCAGATTTTAATTTTCGTTTAGGGTCATCCAATTTTTCAATAAATATGACTTGTACAACGTCCTCTGTGCAACCCCTATAGTCTGATCCTCCCACGAAGTGCGGAACCCATATTTTTAGTTATACCACCAAACTTAAAAAATTCGCCAAATTTTAATTTTCGTTTAGGGTCATCCAATTTTTCAATAAATATGACTTGCACAACGTCTTCTATGCAATCCCTATAGTCTGATCCTCCCACGAAGTGCGGAACCCATATTTTCAGTTATACCACCAAACTTTAAAAATTCGACTAATTTTAATTTTCGTTTAGGGTCACCCAATTTTTCAATAAATATGACTTGTACAACGTCCTCTATGCAACCCCTATGGTCTCATCCTCCCACGAAGTGCGGAACCCATATTTTTAGTTATACCACCAAACTTAAAAAATTCGTCAAATTTTAATTTTCGTTTAGGGTCATCCAATTTTTCAATAAATATGACTTGTACAACGTCCTCTATGCAACCCCTATAGTCTCATCCTCCCACGAAGTATGGAACCCATATTTTCTGTACCACCAAATTTAAAAAATTCGCCAGATTTTAATTTTCGTTTAGGGTCATCCTATTTTTCAATAAATATGACTTGTACAACGTCCTCTATGCAACCCCTATAGTCTCATCCACCCACGAAGTGCGGAACCCATATTTTCATTTATACTAGCAAACTTAAAAAATTCGTCAAATTTTAATTTTCGTTTAGGGTCGTCCAATTTTTCAATAAATATGTCTTGTAAAACGTCCTCTATGCAACCCCTATAGTCTCATCCACCCACGAAGTGCGGAACCCATATTTTCATTTATACCAGCAAACTTACAAAATTCGCCAAATGTTAATTTTCGTTTAGGGTCATCCAATTTTTCAATAAATGTGACTTGTACAACGTCCTCTATGCAACCCCTATAGTCTCATCCTCCCACGAAGTGCGGAACCCATAATTTCTGTACCACCAAATTTAAAAAATTCGCCAGATTTTAATTTTCGTTTAGGGTCATCCAATTTTTCAATAAATATGACTTGTACAACGTCCTCTATGCAACCCCTATAGTCTCATCCACCCACGAAGTGCGGAACCCATATTTTCATTTATACTAGCAAACTTAAAAAATTCGCCTAATTTTAATTTTCGTTTAGGGTCGTCCAATTTTTTAATAAATATGTCTTGTACAACGTCCTCTATGCAACCCCTATAGTCTCATCCACCCACGAAGTGCGGAACCCATATTTTCATTTATACCAGCAAACTTAAAAAATTCGCCAAATTTTAATTTTCGTTTAGGGTCATCCAATTTGTCAAAAAATATGACTTGTACAACGTCTTCTATGCAACCCCTATAGTCTCATCCTCCCACGAAGTGCGGAACCCATATTTTCAGTTCGATCGATTAGCTTGATCGAATTCGCGAGAAAAGAAATTAATTCTAATTCCCAAAAAATCGACTAGGCAGAATAATTCATGATCGAACATGCTTCTTACAACTTCCTCTACACACCCCCTCTGGTTTGATCCACCCTCGTGAGATGAGGACAACCCCCAAATGAGAAAAATACGTTAAACTCGAAATATCGTTTAGGGTCACCCAATTTTCGACCGAACGTATCTCTGATAACGTCCTCCATGCAACCCCCTTAGTCGCATCTGCCCCCGAAGTGCGGAACCCATATTTTCAGTTATACCATCAAACTTAAAAAATTCGTAAAACTCGAATTTTCGTTTAGGGTCACCCAATTTTTCAATAAATATGACTTGTACTACGTCATCTATGCAACCCCCATAGTCTCATTCACCCACGAAGTGCGGAACCCATATTTTCAGTTGTACCACCAAAGTTTAAAAATTCGTCAAATTTTAATTTTCGTTTAGGGTCACCCAATTTTTCAATTAATATGACTTGTACAACGTCCTCTATGCAACCCCTATGGTCTCATCCTCCCACGAAGTGCGGAATCCATATTTTTAGTTATACCACTAAACTTAAAAAATTCGTCAAATTTTAATTTTCGTTTAGGGTCATCCAATTTTTCAATAAATATGACTTGTACAACGTCCTCTATGCAACCCCTATAGTCTCATCCGTACACGAAGTGCGGAACCCATATTTTCATTAATACCAGCAAACTTAAAAAATTCGCCAAATGTTAATTTTCGTTTAGGGTCATCCAATTTTTCAATAAATATGACTTGTACAACGTCCTCTATGCAACCCCTATAGTCTCATCCTCCCACGAAGTGCGGAACCCATATTTTCTGTACCACCAAACTTAAAAAAATCGCCAGATTTTAATTTTCGTTTAGGGTCATCCAATTTTTCAATAAATATGACTTGTACAACGTCCTCTATGCAACCCCTATAGTCTCATCCACCCACGAAGTGCGGAACCCATATTTTCATTAGTACCAGCAAACTTAAAAAATTCGCCAAATGTTAATTTTCGTTTAGGGTCATCCAATTTTTCAATAAATATGACTTGTACAACGTCCTCTATGCAACCCCTATAGTCTCATCCTCCCACGAAGTGCGGAACCCATATTTTCTGTACCACCAAACTTAAAAAAATCGCCAGATTTTAATTTTCGTTTAGGGTCATCCAATTTTTCAATAAATATGACTTGTACAACGTCCTCTGTGCAACCCCTATAGTCTGATCCTCCCACGAAGTGCGGAACCCATATTTTTAGTTATACCACCAAACTTAAAAAATTCGCCAAATTTTAATTTTCGTTTAGGGTCATCCAATTTTTCAATAAATATGACTTGCACAACGTCTTCTATGCAATCCCTATAGTCTGATCCTCCCACGAAGTGCGGAACCCATATTTTCAGTTATACCACCAAACTTTAAAAATTCGACTAATTTTAATTTTCGTTTAGGGTCACCCAATTTTTCAATAAATATGACTTGTACAACGTCCTCTATGCAACCCCTATGGTCTCATCCTCCCACGAAGTGCGGAACCCATATTTTTAGTTATACCACCAAACTTAAAAAATTCGTCAAATTTTAATTTTCGTTTAGGGTCATCCAATTTTTCAATAAATATGACTTGTACAACGTCCTCTATGCAACCCCTATAGTCTCATCCTCCCACGAAGTATGGAACCCATATTTTCTGTACCACCAAATTTAAAAAATTCGCCAGATTTTAATTTTCGTTTAGGGTCATCCTATTTTTCAATAAATATGACTTGTACAACGTCCTCTATGCAACCCCTATAGTCTCATCCACCCACGAAGTGCGGAACCCATATTTTCATTTATACTAGCAAACTTAAAAAATTCGTCAAATTTTAATTTTCGTTTAGGGTCGTCCAATTTTTCAATAAATATGTCTTGTAAAACGTCCTCTATGCAACCCCTATAGTCTCATCCACCCACGAAGTGCGGAACCCATATTTTCATTTATACCAGCAAACTTACAAAATTCGCCAAATGTTAATTTTCGTTTAGGGTCATCCAATTTTTCAATAAATGTGACTTGTACAACGTCCTCTATGCAACCCCTATAGTCTCATCCTCCCACGAAGTGCGGAACCCATAATTTCTGTACCACCAAACTTAAAAAATTCGCCAGATTTTAATTTTCGTTTAGGGTCATCCAATTTTTCAATAAATATGACTTGTACAACGTCCTCTATGCAACCCCTATAGTCTCATCCACCCACGAAGTGCGGAACCCATATTTTCATTTATACTAGCAAACTTAAAAAATTCGCCTAATTTTAATTTTCGTTTAGGGTCGTCCAATTTTTTAATAAATATGTCTTGTACAACGTCCTCTATGCAACCCCTATAGTCTCATCCACCCACGAAGTGCGGAACCCATATTTTCATTTATACCAGCAAACTTAAAAAATTCGCCAAATTTTAATTTTCGTTTAGGGTCATCCAATTTGTCAAAAAATATGACTTGTACAACGTCTTCTATGCAACCCCTATAGTCTCATCCTCCCACGAAGTGCGGAACCCATATTTTCAGTTCGATCGATTAGCTTGATCGAATTCGCGAGAAAAGAAATTAATTCTAATTCCCAAAAAATCGACTAGGCAGAATAATTCATGATCGAACATGCTTCTTACAACTTCCTCTACACACCCCCTCTGGTTTGATCCACCCTCGTGAGATGAGGACAACCCCCAAATGAGAAAAATACGTTAAACTCGAAATATCGTTTAGGGTCACCCAATTTTCGACCGAACGTATCTCTGATAACGTCCTCCATGCAACCCCCTTAGTCGCATCTGCCCCCGAAGTGCGAAACCCATATTTTCAGTTATACCATCAAACTTAAAAAATTCGTAAAACTCGAATTTTCGTTTAGGGTCACCCAATTTTTCAATAAATATGACTTGTACTACGTCATCTATGCAACCCCCATAGTCTCATTCACCCACGAAGTGCGGAACCCATATTTTCAGTTGTACCACCAAACTTTAAAAATTCGTCAAATTTTAATTTTCGTTTAGGGTCACCCAATTTTTCAATTAATATGACTTGTACAACGTCCTCTATGCAACCCCTATGGTCTCATCCTCCCACGAAGTGCGGAACCCATATTTTTAGTTATGCCACCAAACTTAAAAAATTCGTCAAATTTTAATTTTCGTTTAGGATCATCCAATTTTTCAATAAATATGACTTGTACAACGTGTTCTATGCAACCCCTATAGTCTCATCCATCCACGAAGTGCGGAACCCATATTTTCATTAATACCAGCAAACTTAAAAAATTCGCCAAATGTTAATTTTCGTTTAGGGTCATCCAATTTTTCAATAAATATGACTTGTACAACGTCCTCTATTCAACCCCTATAGTCTCATCCTCCCACGAAGTGCGGAACCCATATTTTCTGTACCACCAAACTTAAAAAAGTCGCCAGATTTTAATTTTCGTTTAGGGTCATCCAATTTTTCAATAAATATGACTTGTACAACGTCCTCTATGCAACCCCTATAGTCTCATCCACCCACGAAGTGCGGAACCTATGTTTTCATTAATACCAGCAAACTTAAAAAATTCGCCAAATGTTAATTTTCGTTTGGGGTCATCCAATTTTTCAATAAATATGACTTGTACAACGTCCTCTATGCAACCCCTATAGTCTCATCCTCCCACGAAGTGCGGAACCCACATTTTCAGTTATACCACCAAACTTAAAACATTCGCCAAATTTTAATTTTCGTTTAGGGTCATCCAATTTTTCAATAAATATGACTTGTACAACGTCCTCTATGCAACCCCTATAGTCTCATCCTCCCACGAAGTATGGAACCCATATTTTCTGTACCACCAAACTTAAAAAAATCGCCAGATTTTAATTTTCGTTTAGGGTCATCCAATTTTTCAATAAATATGACTTGTACAACGTCCTCTATGCAACCCCTATAGTCTCATCCTCCCACGAAGTATGGAACCCATATTTTCTGTACCACCAAACTTAAAAAAATCGCCAGATTTTAATTTTCGTTTAGGGTCATCCAATTTTTCAATAAATATGACTTGTACAACGTCCTCTATGCAACCCCTATAGTCTCATCCACCCACGAAGTGCGGAACCCATATTTTCATTTATACTAGCAAACTTAAAAAATTCGCCAAATTTTAATTTTCGTTTAGGGTCATCCAACTTTTCAATAAATATGACTTGCACAACGTCCTCTATGCAACCCCTATAGTCTCGTCCTCCCACGAAGTGCGGAACCCATATTTTCAGTTATACCACCAAACTTAAACAATTCGCCAAATTTTAATTTTCGTTTAGGGTCATCCAATTTTTCAATAAATATGACTTGTACAACGTCCTCTATGCAACCCCTATAGTCTCATCCTCCCACGAAGTGCGGAACCCATATTTACAGTTATGTTTTCAAACTTAAAAAAATGGTCAAACTGGAATTATTGTTTAAGGTCACCCAGTTTTTCAATAAATATGTCTTGCACAACGTTCTCTATGCAACCCTTACAGTGTTACGTACCCTCGAAGTGCAGAACCCATATTTTCAGTTTTGCTCTCAAATTAGAAAAATTCGCCAAAGTCTAAATTTCGTTTAGGGTCACCCAATATTCGATTGTACGTGTTTCTGACAACGTCCTCTATGCAACCCCTTTAGTCGCATCTACCCCTGAAGTGAGGAACCCATATTTTCAGTTATGCTATCAAACTTATAACTTTTTTTTCTTAGTGCGTATATTTAAATAAACTGTAAGAGTACCTAAGTAGAACCATGACAAGACTATTACTATGAATTTTCACTCAATAATTTTAGTGGTTTGCAAAATAGCTCGATCTAAATTTAAAAATTGTGTTAATCTTCCTATTTCGTAGTTTTAAATCGAGCTATTTTGCAAACCTCTGAAATTATTGAGTGAAAATTCATAGCAATAGTCTTGTTATAGGTCTACTTAGGTACTCTTATATTTTATTTAAATATACGTACTAAGAAAAAAAAAGTTATGGGCAACAATAATCAATATTTCCCTATCGGATGTCTCTTTCTAGGGAATGGCCACCTTAAGTCGAAAACTTAACAATTTTAAAAAGCTAACAAGTTTTCTATTTAATATTGTTCCCTTATTGGCGATTAATAATTAATGCGGATTATTATCCCATATCTTTTCAACCGTAAAAAATATTAGATATACTCGATATCACAAATTAAAATTCGAACCTGCCTAAATTATAAACACGAAGTGCGGAACCCACATTTTCAGTTATACCACCAAACTTAAAACATTCGCCAAATTTTAATTTTCGTTTAGGGTCATCCAATTTTTCAATAAATATGACTTGTACAACGTCCTCTATGCAACCCCTATAGTCTCATCCTCCCACGAAGTATGGAACCCATATTTTCTGTACCACCAAACTTAAAAAAATCGCCAGATTTTAATTTTCGTTTAGGGTCATCCAATTTTTCAATAAATATGACTTGTACAACGTCCTCTATGCAACCCCTATAGTCTCATCCTCCCACGAAGTATGGAACCCATATTTTCTGTACCACCAAACTTAAAAAAATCGCCAGATTTTAATTTTCGTTTAGGGTCATCCAATTTTTCAATAAATATGACTTGTACAACGTCCTCTATGCAACCCCTATAGTCTCATCCACCCACGAAGTGCGGAACCCATATTTTCATTTATACTAGCAAACTTAAAAAATTCGCCAAATTTTAATTTTCGTTTAGGGTCATCCAACTTTTCAATAAATATGACTTGCACAACGTCCTCTATGCAACCCCTATAGTCTCGTCCTCCCACGAAGTGCGGAACCCATATTTTCAGTTATACCACCAAACTTAAACAATTCGCCAAATTTTAATTTTCGTTTAGGGTCATCCAATTTTTCAATAAATATGACTTGTACAACGTCCTCTATGCAACCCCTATAGTCTCATCCTCCCACGAAGTGCGGAACCCATATTTACAGTTATGTTTTCAAACTTAAAAAAATGGTCAAACTCGAATTATTGTTTAAGGTCACCCAGTTTTTCAATAAATATGTCTTGCACAACGTTCTCTATGCAACCCTTACAGTGTTACGTACCCTCGAAGTGCAGAACCCATATTTTCAGTTTTGCTCTCAAATTAGAAAAATTCGCCAAAGTCTAAATTTCGTTTAGGGTCACCCAATATTCGATTGTACGTGTTTCTGACAACGTCCTCTATGCAACCCCTTTAGTCGCATCTACCCCTGAAGTGAGGAACCCATATTTTCAGTTATGCTATCAAACTTAAAAAAGTCGTCAAACTCAAATTTTCATTTAGGTTCACCTAATTTTTCAATAAAAATGTCTTGCACAACGTCCTCTATGCGACCCCTATAGTCTCATTCACCCGCGAAATGCGGAACCCATAGTTTCAGTTATACCACCAAACTTATAAAATTCGTCCAATTTTTCTGAGATGTTCTGCGTGAACTGTTTTATCAACAATGTTGACATATTGTTAAATCATTAATTATATATGGATTCAATATAAGTCAGCGTCGTAGAACCATTTAAAGAAATCATAGTTGCAAAGCCGGCTGGATG
Organism: Stenurella melanura; assembly: GCA_963583905.1. NCBI lineage: Eukaryota > Metazoa > Arthropoda > Insecta > Coleoptera > Cerambycidae > Stenurella > Stenurella melanura. Next base: position 45,729,610 of record OY757318.1, on the reverse strand, counting down.
TATGATTTATTTTCGCCCAGCGCGTCAGAGCTCAGTTTCACAAATAAAGATATTCTTTAACAGATACTTCTACAACGAATCGATTGTAATTTAGCTTTTTGAAAGGGTAAGATTTTACTCTAAGAATAGAAGATATGTTTTGATTGCTTTGAATTTCTATTAAATTCTAAAATGAAAATTTTGTTTTCATCGTCTCATCCACTATCAAAATAGAACCACTTGTACACGAACTGCCGAAATTGCCGAAGAGATTGCCTTGACTGCCACGCTTGCTGAGTACCGACTAGATTGCCGCGTACTGCCATAGCTGCCGAGAGCCTGTCCAAAGTTTGGACAGCGACTGCTGATGGTGGTTTACTCCATGGTACAGATCTACCATGGTTTACTCATCGATAGACCAATACTGAATTTTTTAATGATCCATCGGATAGTCTAATGATTATAAATAATTACTTATCGCCGAGTTTCTGCGGGCGATTATCTCATTCTCGGCGTCTATTGGATATATAACAATCATTATTCAAATTAGAAAAAATATTTTTTTTTGTTTAACTCACTCTGACTCGGAAAAATGAATAGATCTAATTTTTCATCGTGTTATCACTACATATTTACCAATACACTGTGGTAATATGAAGGTCAAATTTTAATAATGTGAAAATAGAAATGTGGATAAAATGTGAGACCTTGCAGAGGTGAGTTAGCGAGTGGGAAACGTTTTAACCTTTGAAGTAATTACCAAGCGTATATTGAGGAAGAACAAATAAAGATGAGGGATGGCGACAACTTCTTTATTTGAAACCATTTTTTTTCTAGGATTAAGTTTTCGAGAAAATCGCGTAGACAAGCTAGATCAATAAACAAGTTAACCATTATATTCTTCGCCCATTTATTGCACTTATATAATTGTTGCACATTCTATAGAATACTCTTCGCAGTTTTTTTGTTGATAGAAAAATATTTGTGAATAGTATAATAATGTTAGTTTGTATTACCGAGTGACGGCCTTGTCTAACTGTGAGATGAATGAGAACCGCCAAAGCTTGGTGCATAATCTTATCGCATTTGTGGCAAATTTATTGCTGTTAAGGTGGCCATTCCCTAGAAAGAGACATCCGATAGGGAAATATTTATTATTTTTGCCCATAACTTTTTTTCTTAGTACGTATATTTAAAAAAATATATAATAGTACCTAAGTAGAACTATAGCAAGACTATTACTATGAATTTTCACTCAATAATTTCAGTGGTTTGCAAAATAGCTCGATTTAAAACTACGAAATAGGAAGATTAACACAATTTTTAAATTTAAATCGAGCTATTTTGCAAACCACTGAAGTTATTGAGTGAAAATTTATAGTAATAGTCTTGATATGGTTCTACTTAGGTACTCTTATAGTTTTTTTAAATATACGTACTAAGAAAAAAAAGTTATAGCTAAAAATAGTAAATATTTCCCTATCGGATGTCTCTTTCTAGGGAATGGCCACCTTAAGATGATATATGATATATGAATAGGGACTATTGCCGGTTTTGCAATGTAACAATATTATATAATATACTTAAATATATAAATTTAATAAATTTAAGTAATTAATAATTTTTTATTTATTGATCAATTTTCATAAAAAAGAACAATATGGTTCTTCTTCTAGCCAACACTAACTTACTGTCTAAATTTCACTACAATCCGACTTTTCGTTCCTAAGTTATCGTGCTTACAAGAAACGTGACTGATGGACACACAGACAGACAGGCGGACCGTCAGACAGACGGATGTATATTTTGAAAGTTGTTCAGAATTCGATCACCAACACAATGATATGAGTATGTTTTTTCTACGAGAGAGATTACCGGTTTTAGAAATGTGCCGATCGAATGTAATATACTCTTCGTTTTGCGAAAAGTATTATAATAACTAATGTTATACGCATAACACTTATTGGATAAAACTACTTGCGGAGTGCGTATTTTCAGTTTTAACAATGGTTGGCAATTTTTTGTTTATAGGTAAACTACCATTATTTAGAGAAGTTTCTAGAAAATAAAAATTCAAGAAAGCCTGAGGAAGCCCCTAAGAACCCGGAGTTTAATATTTGGTTTTAATTTGTTGAATGATGTCACATATAGATAGACACTGCGAGTCATAGCACAGGTCTGATTAACAATTAAGGTGGCCATTCCCTAGAAAGAGACATCCGATAGGGAAATATTTACTATTTTTAGCTATAACTTTTTTTTCTTAGTGCGTATATTTAAATAAACTGTAAGAGTACCTAAGTAGAACCATGACAAGACTATTACTATGAATTTTCACTCAATAATTTTAGTGGTTTGCAAAATAGCTCGATCTAAATTTAAAAATTGTGTTAATCTTCCTATTTCGTAGTTTTAAATCGAGCTATTTTGCAAACCTCTGAAATTATTGAGTGAAAATTCATAGCAATAGTCTTGTTATAGGTCTACTTAGGTACTCTTATATTTTATTTAAATATACGTACTAAGAAAAAAAAAGTTATGGGCAAAAATAATCAATATTTCCCTATCGGATGTCTCTTTCTAGGGAATGGCCACCTTAAGTCGAAAACTTAACAATTTTAAAAAGCTAACAAGTTTTCTATTTAATATTGTTCCCTTATTGGCGATTAATAATTAATGCGGATTATTATCCCATATCTTTTCAACCGTAAAAAATATTAGATATACTCGATATCACAAATTAAAATTCGAACCTGCCTAAATTATAAACACTGTTTATAAAAGGCATAATAGCAAGATAACCATTATACTCTTCGCCGATTTCCTGCATTTTGTATACAGTGCGTGTAGCGGAGAATTGGGTATATGTTACATTCATTTAGTGTGAGAGATATGACAACCCAGCAGCAACAAACTCGCCCGATGCGACGGCACAAGGCCACGCCGGCTACTCCCAGCTGCCAGCTGTAGTTATTCATTGCCGACTGGCACAGGCGATGCTGCCTCCTATATCAAGCTTTACACACATTGTATAATTGTTGCACATTCTATAGGATACTCTTCGCAGGTTTTTTTGGCAAATATTTGTTTTAGGCATTTTTTGTTTAAATGCAAAATTAAAAGATTTTTTTTTTCACTTAAATAATTAATAACTTTTTTATTAGCTGATCGATTTTTTCACATTCTATAGGGTTCTTCCTCAAGCTAACATTAACTTACTGTCCAAATTTCAATACTATCGAACTTTTCGATCGTAAGGAGGTTGAGGCGTTAGACGGAAATAATGAACAAAATCTGAATTAAAGATTTTTAATAGATTTTTATATGACACAATTTTCTGTAAAAAATCCAGTCATTAGGAAAGTCAAAATTAAAAATTTAGAAAAACTTGTACATGTAGTCTTATGGAAAATATATCAACCCAGCACGCAAACGGTACATTTTAATTTTTAGCAAATAACCAAATAATGTCAGAAGTTCCGAAAACTATGTGTAGCATTGATGTCTTACGCATAAATATTAAACGTTTGTAAACTCAAATTTCTCTTTTCGTTAATGATTTTTAACTGATATTTCAATTATTTAATGATTTGATTTTAAGTTTTACTGCTTCTCATTTTTTTTAAAATTTTTACTGAAACAGATTTATAAAATACACAGATATTTACATAAATTTATTTATTTTTTAATAGGTTTAGACAAACATCCAAAAGTTAGTTCATTAAGTAAAATAATTAAATCTACTTAAATAATTTATTAATAATAGGTGATTTATTTATGGCTTTATGACAATAATTATTGGTATCATCGACTTATAACCTTTTATAATAATTTATTATGGAAAAGTTCCGATTTAGAATTCGACTTACTTTTGGTTGGGACTGTAACGCCTCAACCTCCTTAAGTTATCGTGCTCTCCGTAAACGTGACGGGCGGACGGACAGACGGGCGGACAGACAGACCGACAGATCGGACAGACAGGTGGACGAACATTTCGAAACTTGTTCAAAATTCGATCACCAACACAGTGAGTAAGTGAAGTCTTTTTCTCTACAAGCAATATTACCAGTTTTACAAATGTACCGATCGAATGCAATATATACTCTTCGATTTCTATTTGGGAAGAGTATAATTATGTTGAAAACGTATTTGTGTAACATGATAGATGTGTTCGCGTAACCTCCAGGCCTTCGTTTGGCAGGTAGAATTTATTTACAATTCATGATCTAATTACGAGCTACGTATATTGAATCATGCACGGTCATTCATTCTTTCTTATCTATTTTATTTACTACATATTAGGTACTATATATAAATGTATTTTATCGTTTTTAAAGGCCGCCCACTGGAGTTTCCATTTCGGCTCCCGTGTCATATTTTTTTTTGCAATTTGTCGAGGCATTCCACTGCAGTAGACCAAGCTTCAAACTTTTTTACGTCAAATTGAGGGATAGTTTATCTCAGACCTATACTGGCTATAAAAAATGTCGACGCCTTTGATAGTGCGGTAAAGAACAAAGATATATACAAGGCTACTTCTTTTTAAATTACTAGATATTATGAATATTATGATTCTGAATAAGTAACTAAACTGGTGAATAATAATATGTATAGTATTTACAATAAAGAACATTGAAAAAACAGGTTTTTTCGCGAATTCTTTTTTGCGATAAGTTGCAAACAAATGTTTCAGATCGCCCAGTTTAAACCTGATTTCAAAATAGTCAAATCTAACCTCAGAATTTCAAAAAAAGGCACCGGCTTAATCCTTTATACTCAAATATCTTTTCGAAAAAATAAAGTATTTAAGATGAAAATTTCGCCAATTGTAGCTAAAAAGTATGAAAGTGAAACCATTTTCAAAATATTTTTTTTGTGCGACTTACCCTGAAATGAATGAAAATCCGGAAAATCGCTACAACTCTTGGGATCGAACACCAGCGTACTTAGGCTCAAATTATAGGTTCATATATTGTTTTCATAATTCGAAGAGAAAATGTTTGTTTTGGAAAACACTTTTTCATTTTTCGAAATCGATATCAATTATATCGGAAATAGATAAAGATCAGGGGCAAGCTTTTTATTTGAAACTTTTTTCTTGGGAATAGCAGTTCTCGAGAAAATCATAAGTGAAGAAATTTGGCTAATGGGCTAATGTTATAAACAGAGCACATATTGCGTGAGATAACTTGGGGGAGGGGGTGTACACTTTTGGTATTACCAACGAATATATGTATAATTTTTATTAAAGATATATGCCCGACAGGGAACTTATAAAGCTTCTAGTCGGCAAAAATTTAGAGAATGCTTTAAATTAAACTCCGCATCAAAGTGTTATTATCTTTTGTCATAATATCTCTGGTTTTACTGGTATGGATTTTAAAAATTCATAGCTTGAAATATTTCTTTCAATGAAAAATAAACTTAAAATAAAACTGAATGTAAAAAAAAATAAGTATATAAATTTTAGATCGATTGTACACATTTGGAAAATTTTCAACGAAAATAGTCTTAAAATTTCTTTGAAAGATATTTCCGTTATAGTGCAGTAAAAAAGATCAAATAGACGATCAGATATGCATAGTTTTGTAACAGCTAAATTAGATATCTTAGTTTTGGATTTCGAAAACCTATTGCGTTTTTTTATAAACAATTTAGTTTTTTGAACAGCGTTTATTTAGATAAAAAGGTGTATTTCTCCGGCTCTAGAGGTTCGATCGGAACAAACAAAAAATCAAAATGTTAGTAATTAAAATTCCAACAAATTTTACTATATCATTTTTTTTCCACTTCGTGGGTAGATGAGACTATACGGGTCGCATAGATAACGTTCTGCAAGACATATTTATTGAAAAATTGGGTGACCCTAAATGAAAATTCGAGTTTGACGAATTCTTTAAGTTTGATAGCATAACTAAAAATTTGCGTTCATCACTTCAGAGGTAAATGAGACTAAGGGGGTTACATAGAGGACGTTGTCAGAAGCACGTTCAGTCGAATATTGGGTGACCCTAAACGAAATTTAGACTTTGGCGAAATTTTCTAATTTGAGAGAAAAATGAAAATATGGGTTCTGCACTTCGAGGGTACATAATACTATAAGGGTTGCATAGAGAACGTCGTGCAAGACATATTTATTAAAAAACTGGGTGACCTTGAACAATAATTCGAGTTTGACGAATTTTTTAAGTTTGGAAGCATAATTGACAATATGGGTTTCCGCACTTCGTGTGTGAATGAGACTATGGGGGTTGCACAGAGGACGTTGTACAAGTCATATTTATTGAAAAATTGGATGACCCTAAACGAAAATTAAAATCTGGCGAATTTTTTAAGTTTGATGGTATAACTGAAAATATGGGTTCCGCACTTCGGGGGCAGATGCGACTAATGGGGTTGCATGGAGGACGTTATCAGAGATACGTTGGGTCGAAAATTTGGTGACCCTAAACGATATTTCGAGTTTAACGTATTTTTCTCATTTGGGGGTTGTCCTCATCTCACGAGGGTGGATCAAACCAGAGGGGGTGTGTAGAGGAAGTTGTAAGAAGCATGTTCGATCATGAATTAGTTCTGCCTAGTCGATTTTTTGGGAATTAGAATTAATTTCTTTTCTCGCGAATTCGATCAAGCTAATCGATCGAACTGAAAATATGGGTTCCGCACTTCGTGGGAGGATCAGACTATAGGGATTGCATAGAAGACGTTGTGCAAGTCATATTTATTGAAAAATTGGATGACCCTAAATGAAAAATAAAATTTGGCGAATTTTTTAAGCTTGCTACTATAAATGAAAATATGGGTTCCGCACTTCGTGGGTGGATGAGACTATAGGGGTTGCATAGAGGACGTTTTACCAGACATATTTATTGAAAAATTGGACGACCCTAAACGAAAATTAAAATTTGGCGAATTTTTTAAGTTTGCTAGTATAAATGAAAATATGGGTTCCGCACTTCGTGGGTGGATGAGACTATAGGGGTTGCATAGAGGACGTTGTACAAGTCATATTTATTGAAAAATTGGATGACCCTAAACGAAAATTAAAATCTGGCGAATTTTTTAAGTTTGGTGGTACAGAAAATATGGGTTCCATACTTCGTGGGAGGATCAGACTATAGGGGTTGCATAGAGGACATTGTACAAGTCATATTTATTGAAAAATTGGATGACCCTAAACGAAAATTAAAATTTGGCGAATGTTTTAAGTTTGGTGGTATAACTGAAAATGTGGGTTCCGCACTTCGTGGGAGGATGAGACTATAGGGGTTGCATAGAGGACGTTGTACAACTCATATTTATTGAAAAATTGGATGACCCTAAACGAAAATTAAAATTTGACGAATTTTTTAAGTTTGGTGGTATAACTAAAAATATGGGTTCCGCACTTCGTGGGACGATGAGACCATAGGGGTTGCATAGAGGACGTTGTACAAGTCATATTTATTGAAAAATTGGGTGACCCTAAACGAAAATTAAAATTAGTCGAATTTTTAAAGTTTGGTGGTATAACTGAAAATATGGGTTTCGCACTTCGTGGGAGGATCAGCCTATAGGGATTGCATAGAAGACGTTGTGCAAGTCATATTTATTGAAAAATTGGATGACCCTAAACGAAAATTAAAATTTGGCGAATTTTTTAAGCTTGCTACTATAAATGAAAATATGGGTTCCGCACTTCGTGGGTGGATGAGACTATAGGGGTTGCATAGAGGACGTTGTACAAGTCATATTTATTGAAAAATTGGATGACCCTAAACGAAAATTAAAATCTGGCGATTTTTTTAAGTTTGGTGGTACAGAAAATATGGGTTCCGCACTTCGTGGGAGGATGACACTATAGGGGTTGCATAGAGGACGTTGTACAAGTCATATTTATTGAAAAATTGGATGACCCTAAACGAAAATCAAAATTTGACGAATTTTTTAGGTTTGGTGGTATAACTAAAAATATGGGTTCCGCACTTCGTGGGAGGATGAGACCATAGGGGTTGCATAGAGGACGTTGTACAAGTCATATTAATTGAAAAATTGGGTGACCCTAAACGAAAATTAAAATTTGACGAATTTTTAAAGTTTGGTGCTACAACTGAAAATATGGGTTCCGCACTTCGTGGGTGAATGAGACTATGGGGGTTGCATAGATGACGTTGTACAAGTCATATTTATTGAAAAATTGGGTGACCCTAAACGAAAATTCGAGTTTTACGAATTTTTTAAGTTTGGTGGTATAACTGAAAATATGGGTTCCGCATTTCGGGGGCAGATGCGACTAAGGGGGTTGCATGGAGGACGTTATCAGAGATACGTTCGGTCGAAAATTGGGTGACCCTAAACGATATTTCGAGTTTAACGTATTATTCTCATTTGGGGGTTGTCCTCATCTCACGAGGGTGGATCAAACCAGAGGGGGTGTGTAGAGGAAGTTGTAAGAAGCATGTTCGATCATGAATTAGTTCTGCCTAGTCGATTTTTTGGGAATTAGAATTAATTTCTTTTCTCGTGAATTCGATCAAGCTAATCGATCGAACTGAAAATATGGGTTCCGCACTTCGTGGGAGGATGAGACTATAGGGGTTGCATAAAAGACGTTGTACAAGTCATATTTTTTGAAAAATTGGATGACCCTAAAAGAAAATTAAAATTTGGCGAATTTTTTAAGTTTGCTGGTATAAATGAAAATATGGGTTCCGCACTTCGTGGGTGGATGAGACTATAGGGGTTGCATAGAGGACGTTGTACAAGACATATTTATTGAAAAATTGGACGACCCTAAACGAAAATTAAAATTTGACGAATTTTTTAAGTTTGGTGGTATAACTGAAAATATGGGTTCCGCACTTCATGGGAGGATCAGACTATAGGGATTGCATAGAGGACATTGTGCAAGTCATATTTATTGAAAAATTGGATGACCCTAAACGAAAATTAAAATTAGGCGAATTTTTTAAGTTTGCTAGTATAAATGAAAATATGGGTTCCGCACTTCGTGGGTGGATGAGACTATAGGGGTTGCATAGAGGACGTTGTACAAGTCATATTTATTGAAAAATTGGATGACCCTAAACGAAAATTAAAATCTGGCGAATTTTTTAAGTTTGGTGGTACAGAAATTATGGGTTCCGCACTTCGTGGGAGGATGAGACTATAGGGGTTGCATAGAGGACGTTGTACAAGTCACAATTATTGAAAAATTGGATGACCCTAAACGAAAATTAACATTTGGCGAATTTTTTAAGTTTGCTGGTATAAATGAAAATATGGGTTCCGCACTTCGTGGGTGGATGAGACTATAGGGGTTGCATAGAGGGCGTTTTACAAGACATATTTATTGAAAAATTGGACGACCCTAAACGAAAATTAAAATTTGACGAATTTTTTAAGTTTGGTGGTATAACTAAAAATATGGGTTCCGCACTTCGTGGGAGGATGAGACCATAGGGGTTGCATAGAGGACGTTGTACAAGTCATATTTATTGAAAAATTGGGTGACCCTAAACGAAAATTAAAATTAGTCGAATTTTTAAAGTTTGGTGGTATAACTGAAAATATGGGTTCCGCACTTCGTGGGAGGATCAGACTATAGGGATTGCATAGAAGACGTTGTGCAAGTCATATTTATTGAAAAATTGAATGACCCTAAACGAAAATTAAAATTTGGCGAATTTTTTAAGTTTGCAACTATAAATGAAAATATGGGTTCCGCACTTCGTGGGTGGATGAGACTATAGGGGTTGCATAGAGGACGTTGTACAAGTCATATTTATTGAAAAATTGGATGACCCTAAACGAAAATTAAAATCTGGCGATTTTTTTAAGTTTGGTGGTACAGAAAATATGGGTTCCGCACTTCGTGGGAGGATGAGACTATAGGGGTTGCATAGAGGACGTTGTACAAGTCATATTTATTGAAAAATTGGATGACCCTAAACGAAAATTAACATTTGGCGAATTTTTTAAGTTTGCTGGTATTAATGAAAATATGGGTTCCGCACTTCGTGGGTGGATGAGACTATAGGGGTTGCATAGAGGACGTTGTACAAGTCATATTTATTGAAAAATTGGATGACCCTAAACGAAAATTAAAATCTGGCGATTTTTTTAAGTTTGGTGGTACAGAAAATATGGGTTCCGCACTTCGTGGGAGGATGAGACTATAGGGGTTGCATAGAGGACGTTGTACAAGTCATATTTATTGAAAAATTGGATGACCCTAAACGAAAATTAACATTTGGCGAATTTTTTAAGTTTGCTGGTATTAATGAAAATATGGGTTCCGCACTTCGTGAATGGATGAGACTATAGGGGTTGCATAGAGGACGTTGTACAAGTCATATTTATTGAAAAATTGGATGACCCTAAACGAAAATTAAAATCTGGCGATTTTTTTAAGTTTGGTGGTACAGAAAATATGGGTTCCGCACTTCGTGGGAGGATGAGACTATAGGGGTTGCATAGAGGACGTTGTACAAGTCATATTTATTGAAAAATTGGATGACCCTAAACGAAAATTAACATTTGGCGAATTTTTTAAGTTTGCTGGTATTAATGAAAATATGGGTTCCGCACTTCGTGGGTGGATGAGACTATAGGGGTTGCATAGAGGACGTTGTACAAGTCATATTTATTGAAAAATTGGATGACCCTAAACGAAAATTAACATTTGGCGAATTTTTTAAGTTTGCTGGTATTAATGAAAATATGGGTTCCGCACTTCGTGAATGGATGAGACTATAGGGGTTGCATAGAGGACGTTGTACAAGTCATATTTATTGAAAAATTGGATGACCCTAAACGAAAATTAAAATTTGACGAATTTTTTAAGTTTGGTGGTATAACTAAAAATATGGGTTCCGCACTTCGTGGGAGGATGAGACCACAGGGGTTGCATAGAGGACGTTGTACAAGTCATATTAATTGAAAAATTGGGTGACCCTAAACGAAAATTAAAGTTTGACGAATTTTTAAAGTTTGGTGGTACAACTGAAAATATGGGTTCCGCACTTCGGGGGCAGATGCGACTAAGGGGGTTGCATGGAGGACGTTATCAGAGATACGTTCGGTCGAAAATTGGGTGACCCTAAACGATATTTCGAGTTTAACGTATTTTTCTCATTTGGGGGTTGTCCTCATCTCACGAGGGTGGATCAAACCAGAGGGGGTGTGTAGAGGAAGTTGTAAGAAGCATGTTCGATCATGAATTAGTTCTGCCTAGTCGATTTTTTGGGAATTAGAATTAATTTCTTTTCTCGCGAATTCGATCAAGCTGATCGATCGAAACTTCAGTGGCATAAATCTATTCATTATAACTGAAGGTATTCTATGAGGCATGTTTTAGTGCCGTGGCCTCCTGGCCTATAAAGATACTAGGAAAAATTGTTCTCAAATCTATTCAGCAAATTGAAGTACACCATTAAAGAAACATGTGCCCTCTCTCCCCAATACAAAAGGGTGTAAAAATAGCAAGGGTGGCTAGGTTTGAAATGGAAGCATTGTACAATGTACAGAGCTCGGTATAGTAGTAAGAAGTATAGTAGAATCATTATTCAAAAATAATGTTAATCATTGTAGACGCAAAAGCATAAACAAACGTATCATAGTCATTATTTATAATTTGATTGTTATATACGAATATGAACCGAGATATGAATAATTGTAGCTTTATCTATAATTAATGTTTCATACACTTGTATATTATTTGTTTATTTTATATTTGGGCTATTAATAACCTGCTATGCTCTACGTATTTTTAATGGTAAATACAATTTATTATTAGATTGTTATACTCCATTCTGTGCAAATACTAAACTAGGTTTTTTAAATTTTTGTTGTCTGTATTTATAACGAGGTGTGCTTAAATTTTATTACCATGTCATAATATAAAAGTGCCGAAAAAACTTTTCATTCGGTCTGTACTGTTAATCAGCGAAAGTAAAGAGAATGTAAAATAAAACAGGCAGGTTTTAAATAAAAAGTTCGGAGACATATTATGTTTAAAGGAATTTGACTATCTCGTTCATCAAATGACCCCAGAAAATTAAATATGCCTTTTCGCCTAAAAAAGGTATTGTGCTGACGATGGTATGGGTGATGCTATGGGAAAACCATAATCAGTTGAAGGCTAGTTTGAAGAGATCAACAGTAAAGAAACAAGAATACGTCAACTTCACGGCTATGGGCTTAGGGATAAAATTAGTAAATGGATTAACTTTTACTTATCAGGCAGAAAACAGGTAGTAGAGATTAATAGGATTAGGTCATACGAACTAAATGTTACAATTGGAATACCACAAGGGTCCATTCTAGGACCCATGTTATATTTATTATTCACTCACGATTTATCAGAAATTGATGAAAACCATAATAAATAATATTTGCGGGTGATAACAATTACTTATGTAGAGACTATAACACCAAAGGCGTTGTGATAAAACTACAGAGTATGATTAACCGTTTTACTGACTGGTTCATATCTAACAAGAAACATTTGCATATATCTAACACTTTATTAATTTTGCCTTAAGTCAAACGTAATCAGAGAGTCACATTTAATTAAAATTGAATCAAAATCCATTGAACAAGTAACCTCAAGTAATTAAGTTGGAAGATACACACTGATTACTCGGGCCCACAAAAATAATCTAAAGAAACCAGGTTCTGAAATATTTATAGTCTATACAGATTCAGAAAGTGTTCGTTTTGGCATGGTAATATTTGGCAATAACAGCAAGCGAGAGCGAAGCAACTAGGTTATTCTTTTCTGTCATATAGGGCAAAACGAGAACTGACGTGTGTAAACTCTAGGAATGTCCACACACATGTGGTATTGTGGTGGAGATAGCAGGTGGCGCTTTGTACGATGTGTTATACATACGATAGAAAAGAATAGCCTAGTTGCTTCGCTCTCGCTTCCACTTATTGCCAATTATTGCCATACCAAAACGAATACTTTCTGAATCTGTATAATGACGGTTAACACTGTAAATAATAATAAAAACTTATCTGTTTCTGTGTTGGTGGTGGTTCTATCCGTCGTTGCCTGATTTTATCACAGTTGGTTTTGAGCAACATTTTTTAAAATCCACGATAATGTTTTTATACAATTTGGGTCCCGTTACTAGAAAGCACGTGGTCACCACTTACACTATTTAATTCACTGTCTTTTATGACTTGGAAAGTCCCGAGGGTAGCCTGGGCCCTACCTGACCTTGTCAGCGCTGTAACCTGTTAAATACGTCCGTTCACCATGTACCACTAGGCTAGACCCGGCATTGCAGAATGTTTATGTAATATTTTAACTGTAAAAGTGGTATTCATTGACCCACCCACACTTTTCCTATACCAATGTAAATGCACTCTTTGTGTCGGAAGGTGTTCACCACAAATCTGTTGAGATAAATAATTTTACAACTGATATACATGACATTACGACTCATAGTCATTGTATCATGAGCGAGATGGACAATTGACTGACTTTAGCTTTAAGAATTTATTTCCCAGCTTATCTTTTCAATGACGAATTATATTATTAATAGAGAACCAAAGAGAATTAAATAGAATAATGAATAGATTAATCATAATGTAAAAAAATCAATCGATAATACATTGATAATAATAAAATATGTGTAACGTAGGAAAATTTATTATAAACATCGCCTCTATATTGTTCCTGGTTGCAACGGGGGCACTAGAAATACAGTGAATATTTACAGAATCTCACTTTTCGCAACTTTTAAATGAATTACACAGGTACACAAAAAAAATTGTCGATTCCTTGGACCAGACCATCATTTCCGGTGTCAGTTTTGCCCCACCATGTCACAATTTCTTTCTAAGGGCTTGTATGAAATCTGGTACAAAAAATGTATTTTCGCTCATTGACCCCGAATTCAATATCACTTCGGATTCAAGATGTCCTTTTGGCTTTCTCTTGTATTTTGTTCTTACGTATTTCTGTACGAAGAAGCGACGGTTTTAAATAAAATTTAGTGGTAAATTGTTTAATTTTTTCGTACAAAAAAAATGTATTAGCTGGTTCAGGAGGTGTCACTATAAAGTTGTAATTTTTGCAATTTTTTAGCGGTTTTGACGTGACAGGGCAAGATTGACATCGGATTCGGGGTCAACAAGCGAAAATAAATTTTTTGTACCAGATTTGATACAAGCCCTTTGACTTTAGAGCACTTTGAGCTCCAAATAGTGCGATTTTTGCATTTTTATAATTGTTTTTTGAGGTTAAAAAATTATTGTAACGTGGTCGGTACGTGAAATCGACAACTTCTTTTGTTGCGTGCCTGTGTTATATTTTCAGACAGAAAGTTTTGCCAGTGAATAATTTATTTCAAAGAGGGTTCTATAAATTTATTTTGTATACAATTTAATGGATACCTAGTATGTTAAATGGAAAACAAGTGCATTCGGTATAGACCGGTTTTTATCCCAGGCGAAAAAGAGGGGTGTTGCAATTGACCTGTCTGTATATCTCTTCCTTTGTAACCCTAAAACAGCTAGATCGAAATTGTTGCAGTTTTGTTTAGCAAATACAGTAGTTTGTTGAGCAGGTAGTGCAGTAAAATAAGACAGAAAACGTGCCTAACTTCGGAATGCTTTGTAACAGGGCAGATTTTTTTCCATTCTGTTCAATATATGATAAAAAGTCTTCTTCCTGAAAAGTACCGCTGTAATAGTTATTAAACAAAATAGGTGTAATATTACGGTTTTTCGCGAATAACTTTTCAAATTTAATTTTATCGAAAAAACTGTTTACGCCAATCGAAAATACGGGAAATTTCACATCAAAAACGTATATGAAGTTTTTTGTACGTTCAAAAATGTAGGCTCCAGACCTTTTTAACACACGAAAATGGAACGCAGCAACACGACACGTAAGTACGACGCGCTACAGTAAATTTGTTATAACTTTTGAACTAATTAATGAAATTGAGCTAAACAAAGCTTAAATGAAAGAAGAAACATGTGGCTATTGGATTATCATATTTTCAAATATAAAAATGAATGTATGTCGGAATAGTACATATATGAAGTCGAAATATAAAAATATTTTCGAAGAACTCGGTAAAAGCTCTACCATTTCTACAATTTTGAAGATAAAGACCTGGAACTTTGACAGATTACTCTTGAAGTAATGCATAAACAGATGCGACGGATAGGTGTGATAAATAATTTTTTATATAAATGTTATTAACGTTTATGTTACCCCTAGTTTCACGAATTTTGCAGCAAAGAATAATTCTTTTTGTAAAATAAAGAGGGTTACTTACTTTATTTAATTTTTAAACGAAATCCCCTTAAAGCTTCTTAAGTACACATTTCAAGCTTTAAGTATTGCACCTACAGAAATCTAGTAACGCGATCTAAACCAGGGTAATGGGTGGTTAAAGTTTGTTATACATATCAAATTTTACCACTTTCTCAAAATTTTGAAATTTTGGAAGTGTACATCTTGAAAAATTTTTGAAATTTTTTTCACTCCTCAGATCCTTTTATACATTACTTCAAGAGTAATATGTGAAAGTTCCAGGTTTGTATCTTAAAAACTGTAGAAATGGTAGAGCTTTTACCGACTTCATCGGATATCTCTTTACGTTCCGACTTCATATACAGATTCAGCAAATTTAGTTTTAGGTACGTAAACTTGTTTCTACGCAGATAAACCACGCCTTGTCGTAGAACAATGCAGGGCATTGGTCCATCGCTTGACCGCGACGAGTTAAGAACAGCGCAAGCGCACCCATTCTGCTTTTAATAGCGTAACTGCTTTAGACGTGGGAATAAAATAAATTAATCTCAATTTCGTTATTAAAATGCCGTGTGTTTATACAACTGCAGAAAAAGTGCAAATTGTGAAGTGGTACTTCGGGGGCCATTCCACTGATGACACAATAAATTTATTTACTGTGGCATATCAAGACAGACCAATCCCCTCAGCTAGCATAATTTCATACATTATTTTAAAAAATTGAGAATTTCGGGTGTGTCGTGAATTATTGTAAAAAATGCTGTCAACGCGAACCCCGTCATCAACAAATGAGCGAAGAACGTGAAATTCGCGAAACTAATGTCTGTGCACTTGTTGAAACTAGTGAACCTTGTTCTAGCAGACAAATTGCTGATGAAGTTGACATGAAGGAAAGAACTGTAAGAAATATTTTGAAAAGAAATGGGTACAGTTGTTTTAAAGTTCAAACAACGCAAGAAATATTTCCCGAGGACAATTTCAAACGGATGGAATTTTGTAAAATCATGATAAATAAAGTGAATGAGAATGAAAACTTCTTAAAGAATATATTGTTTACAGGTGAATCATCCTTTTCATTACATAGGAAACAAAATCCATCCGTAGTACGATATTGGTCTCGAAAAAAAAAAAACATTTGTGTTGCTGTGCGAACTCAGTATCCTCAAAAGTTGAACGTTTGGACGGGAATTTTAGACAATCATATTATAGGCCCACTGCTAATCGATGGCAATTTAAATGCCAATAAATATTTAGAGCTTTTACAAAACCAAATAATTCCTGCAGTTCAAAATCTTCCTGTCAACTTTGACGACATTTCAACAAGACGGCTGCCCAAGTCACAATACCTTAACTATTATTAATTTTCTGGAAAGAACATTTCCCAATCGTTTAATAGCGACGAGGGGAATGATAAAATGGCCCCCCAGGTCACCTGATCTAGCACCCCATGATTTCTTTCTGTGGGGCTTTTTAAAGGAAACCGCGTACAAACATGCGTTTGAACGAGCCAATAATTTAGTTGAATTACGGGAAAAACTTATCCAACTTTGTGCAAGCATTACTCCAAATCAACTCAATAATATGAGAGGTTCATTGTATAATCGGTTTGGCTATTGTTTGGCACAAGAAGGTGGTTTGTTTGAATCCTTACTTCATTAATTTATTGTTTGATAATTATTAGTTGATTTTAGTTTCTGAGGGTTATTTAATTTTATTTTAATGTTCTATTTTTGTAATTTAATAAGAATAATTTATTTTTTGATAATTATTAGTTGATTTTAGTTTCCGAGTTATTTCATTTTATTTTAATGTTCTATTTTCATTTCGGTTTTAATAAGAATTATTATTTTATTCCCATAGCATTTACGGCTAAAAAAGAAACTGCAGAAACGCTTTCAATAGAAGAAATTATTTATCAAAAATGTGACAAATAACTTCTTCGCTTTTGACGAAGAGATATTTTCTCGTTTCGTATAGAAATTATTACCTACGTCCGCATCCATCCTTAGTTCATGCCGTACTAAATTCAATTCATTGTGTCTCTGCTTTCACGATTTATGGAACTAGCGGGGCCTGGTCAATTACATGGTTATTCCTATACCCTAAACTGCATTTTCCGAATCTGTATATACTATTTCTACATACATTCATTTTTATATTCGAAAATATAATAATCCAATAGTCACACATGTTTCTTCTTTCATTTAAGCTTTGTTGAACTCAATTTCAATCATTAGTTCAAAATTTATAACAAATTTAGTGTAGCGCGTCCGAGACCGCGCACACTAGCAAATTGTTTTATTCAATAAGTGCGATGTAGCCACTGATTAAATTATTTCACATGCGATTTTCTTCAAAACGGCTAGTTCTATAAAAATCATAATAAAAATGTCGCCTCGATATACCTACTTGATATCTAAAAATAAAAAAGTGTCCATTCTTGGTTCAGTGTTTAAGTTACAGCGAGTTAAATGAAATTAATTATACATAATTAATTAAAGTACAGGACGGATTATTATGAAATTTAATATTAAGGTTTTATTTTGATAGTACTTAGATTAAGTAGTACATTAAGAACTGAGACCTGCAGTGTTTCCGTACGTATAGCATCTGACGGGGATTTATGGCTATTTTCAATAGCAATTTTATAACTTAATAAAAGTTCAAGTTAATCTAATAGACCAAGAGCCGTGTAATATTCAAGTTCATGAAACCCCCACCTCCTTGGTGAAGGACTAAGGATTTTCCGATGCTTCAAACTGTTTTAAAAATAGATCAGTTGAAAATTACAAATCTGGCGCATAATTATTCTCGATTCAGTTAAAAATTAGGGGTCCGTAGAAAACACTAATTACGAAAACAAAAAAATACTTGTACTCAAAAGTAGGTTGCCCGAGGCCAAATGAACGATGTCAGAGATTTTATATCATTTGATTATTTGAATATTTAATATTATTCACACAGTTCGTGTTGTCATTTAATTTATATCAGCAAAAACACACTTTGAGATATATTAAATTACCATAGGAGTAACTGACGACACGCAGCTGTTAATATGAGAGCGCGTTCTTGGTTAATTTTGTAGTCTATAGAGACTATAGACGTTTCTAGTTTTTTTGCATTTCGCTCTAAAATCAAAAGATGTTTCAGAAAAGTTAAGTTAGGGTTAAATAGAGTAGCTTCGGCTAGACTTCGCCCTTGGTATTATATATTGTAATACTAAATAAAGGCAATTTATTATTATTACTATTATTATTATAAAATATAATAATAAAAAAATACGCCATATGATCCTATTAACTAATAAGGATTGTTGATTCAAAATTTAGTAAGTATTTATACTATTTACATTAAATTGGACAAAATAGCAATTCTTACAGTTAAAGCAAGGTACAGAGAGAGAGAGAGAGATATATACCGGGTGGCCACGAGTCAATGTACGCCCCCAATATTTTGGTTGTTTTTGTATTTAAAAATTTGGTTTTTGGTACACAAAAATTAGACAATAATAAGCTACTTTTAGACTAACAGGAATGAAAATATCACTTCCGGTTGAACCGGAAGTGACATCAACTTTTTTTTTCTTAAATGAAATGACTATATTTTTTTATGGTTTCTCTTTAAGCATAAATTTCTAAGTGCAACAGTTTTTTCAGATGTAAAAAATTCCAAAAAATAAGAGAGATACGAATAATTTTTTAATTTTTTCAAAATGGCCGCGTCAGATGAATGCGATGTAACAAAATTACTAAGTAGGCTAAGGAAATTATTATTAAGGTTGTAGACTTGTCTGCAAAGAAGAAAATAGTTGTTTGAATTACTCATAGGTGTACCAGTATTTTCAGTTTTTTGTCAAAAAAACGGAATTTCATTTTCATTTCCGTAGGGGTCCTATGGAATTGTTTTTAATGGAACTGTGCTATTTCTTTTATTAATCAGAAATAATGATTCATAAACTATAATTTTTTCGCCATTAATCATTTCTTAACGATATCCTTCGTAAAATACAAGTATTTTTAAAAAGTTAGCGCCAACAAATTTTAATAAGGTACCTATCTACATTTAAATCCAAAACTTCAGATAGCCATGAAAATGACAGACATTCGCAACAATTGAATTAGTCTTAACTTACTCACTAATTTTCAGAAGCAAGTGTATTAAAGTTGTTATAAACAAGAAAATTAATATAAAATGGCTGAAAATTATTCAAGAGATGAAAAAGTTGACATGTTCATTATTTATGGACGTAATGTAACTAGAGCACAAGTCTGTATGGACGGAGATATCCAGAATGAAGACAACCCCCGAGAAACTATTTCGCTCGGTTGGAGCAACAATTTAGAACTGAACCTAATATAGAAACTGAAGAAAGATTTATTGTGGATGAAGAAACGGAAATTAATGTATTAGCTATAGGGCATGTTGACCCAACCATTTCGATAAGACAAACTGAACATGAATTACCAGTTTCCAAAGAATCAGCCAGAAAAGTTTTAAAAAAACACGGCTATCGTTCTTATAAATATCAATTGCGTCAATTTTTTTATGAGAATAATTCTCAACGAAGAATAATCTTTTGTGATTGGTTACAGTTACGCCAATTAAGAAATGAGAATTTTATCAAAAACATTTTGTTCACTGATGAATCGAGATTTACAAACCTTGGGTTATTTAATCGAAACAACACTCGATATTGGGCAATTGATAATCCTCATATTATGAGACAGGGGCGGTTTCAGGAGCGGTTTGGCTTCAACGTTTGGTTAGGCGTACTGGGCGACCATATCATAGGTCCAATAATTTTTAACGAAACTCTAACAAGATATCTAGAATTTCTCCAAAATATAATAGTTCCACAGATTAATCAAATTCCCAATACCAATATTGACGAGGTTTACTTCCAACAAGACGGGGCTGGACCACACAATGCTATTATCGTTAGGGATTACTTAAATCAATTATTTCCAGATCGTTGGATTGGGATCCATGGTCCAGTCAGATGGCCTGCAAGGTCGCCTGACTTAACCCCAATCGATTTTTTTATTTGGGCGTATTTGAAAAATAGAGTCTACATGACTACTCCAACCACAAGGCAAGATCTGGAAGAAACAGTTCGATACGAAATTGCACAAATAACACCTCAACCATTACAGAATGTTAGACGTGCAACGATAAGTCGCGCTACTCTGTGTATTAATCATAACGGTGAACAGTTTGAACAATTTTTATAATGGTTTATTATAATTTAGGTTTTAAACAGTTTTGTTATTCTTGGTAATTTATTCATGGTTCTAAAGGTGCGTATAAGCTTGGCGAACCGAACATGTAATGTAACATGCAATGCAATGCTCGTTGAAATTTGTCTCCCGCGATCACGCCACGAACATCTTACGAACCGTGCGATTTGACGAACACGCCGCGAGCAAGCGAGGTGAACTGTTTAGTCTATCCGATGGTAACAGACCAAAAACATGTCCGACGGTAAACCTGAAGCTTTGGTTTTAGGCAGTAGTGCCTTATTAATTATCGCAAATATTAAAAAAAAAATCGGTAAAGGTATTTACACAGAACTTCCCTCTTTATTTGTTCATGGCGGTCACTCTAAAAAATTAATAATTACGAAGTGACATTGAAAATAATAATCGGAATATACTTAGTTATCACTATTATTACAAAGAACACCTGATAAGTTTTGGTCAAAAAAATATACAGAGTGCTCATCCAACAGCAAAAGTTCAGTACTAAATAACAGGTGCCAAATATGGAAGGCTTGGCCAAATACTTTTATAAATGTCCACCATGACTGAATTATTTCTTGGGATGACCACCCTGTACATTTTTCAATAATAGTGTAATAGGTGCATATGCCTAATATTATTGCCATCTGTCACATTTTCAATTCCACATACACATAGTGGAGTGGAAATACAGTGGTGGTTAAAAAATTTCATTTTTTTTTCAGTTTTTCAAAAATGTTTAAAAAAAAAATCAAAATTTTTGACACGTGGAAATTTTAAATTTGAGCAAAAAGGAAAGTTTCCTTCTATTCTACAGTGGTATTTTTTTTTAAATTGGTTTAGAATGCCATGAAACGTGGAAATTTTAAATTTGAACAAAGACAAAAAAATTTTTTAGTGGTAAAAAATTTTTCAAAAAAATTTGAATTTTTTTTTCTAAAATAGGTTTAGCGTGTCATGAAACGTAGAAATGTTAAATTTGACCCAAAAAATTTTTTTTCATTATTTATTCCCTTTAGATCCACCTTGTATATTTTCCAGTTTCCATTTCTTCGCTAACAGTGGGGTTAACTACCTACCAAATTTGACTGCTCTCCGTCAAGTAGTTTTTTAGTAAATGCACCAACAGACAGACAGACAGACTAACGGAATTGAAAAACCTATATTTTCGTAATCTCCGTGATCTGAAACGTCAGAATCCAAAAAAATCTCGGAGGGTGATTTTTTCTCGAATACAATACTTCCCTATTCGGTATGCGAGGGAAGTAAAAAACGAAAGCTTCTACGATCTACTGGGAGTTTTGAAGTTCCAGCACAGTAACGGCCAATATAAAAATTTTATGATAATCAACTTATATAATAAAACAATAATAATGAACTTTTTTTTTACATGCTTCCTCTGGTTGCTACATGGAAGCAGCAATTTTCATCCACGCATCTTTCTTTTTGTTTTTATTAAAATAATTCGGGTCCGTTTGGTCCCAAAGAACACTATGATACTTGTAAATTTCTATTAACAGCAAAGCCGCCTCCTCCGATTAGTCCATGTTCGTTAAAACATTAAAACATCACGAATGCCGTCCCACTACGCACTGCGAATCCCTTTGTGTTCGTCGAAAAACCGACAAGCAGTGGATCGCAGCGCGCTTCGAAATAGCCATTCGCATCGTGTTCGCAGAACCGTCCCAACTTGACGAATCTGTTGCATTGCATGTTACATTACATGTTCGGTTCGCCAAGCTTATACGCACCTTAACGTTATACCTATTAAAATTATTTCTTGTTTAATTCGTGTATTTTTTTAAAATACTTCTATTATTATATCGCTCGTTATATCGTTAAGAAATGATTAATGGCGAAAAAATTATAGTTTATGAATCATTATTTCTGATTAATAAAAGAAATAGCACAGTTGCATTAAGAAAAAATCCATAGGACCCCTACGGAAATGAAAATAAAATTCCGTTTAAGAAAAAAAAAAAAAAAAAAAATACTGGTACCTATCAGTAATTCAAACTATTTTCTGCTTTACAGACAAGTCTACAACCTTACTAATAATTTCCATAGCCTACTTAGTAATTTTATTACATCGCATTCATCTGACGCGGCCATTTTGAAAAAATTAAAAAATTGTTCGTATCTCACTTATTTTTTGGAATTTATTATATCTGAAAAAACTGTTGCACTTATCAATTTATGCTTAATAAGAAACCATAAAAAATATAGTCATTCTATTTAAGAAAAAAAAGTTGGTCACTTCCGGTTCAACCGGAAGTGATATTTCATTCCTGTTAGTCTAAAAGTAGCCTATTATTGTCTAATTTATTTGTACCAAAAACCAAATTTTTAAATACAAAAACAGCCAAAATATTGTGGGCGTATATTGGCTCGTGGCCACCCGGTATAGTTTGCAATGCGAATAATATACAGGGTGTCTCAGCTCTATTTAGATAAGCATTCAGTGTCTGGAAGACGGTAAGGCATAGAAAGAAATGTTAAATAGAAAAGTTATTGTGTTTAAAAAGATGCATTTTATCATTTTGTTTTCAAATGTACAAGGCGCCTTAAAAGGCGGTAGGTTATGCAACGTTACTTTTTCAAGAGGAACTCCCTGTATACCTTTATATTTTTGGATTCTCCTTTAATTTCCGAACAAATTTTATTAACCATGTCGTATACCTATCATTAACGGTTTACGATATATCAACGCCCTGTACATTTGAAAATAAAATGATTAAATGCATCTTTTTAAACAGAGTAACTTTCTCATATAACATTTATTTCTATGTCTCGCCGTTTTCCAGATAATACTTATCCAAATAGAGCTGGGACACCCTGTATACACTGTCGTCTGTCATGTATCTATTGAAAAGCTTTCAAAAATTATTAATTGAGAAATAACTTTTGGTAGCAGAAAACATGTAATTGCCTGAACTATCAGCTTTGAAATCATAAACACATATTAATCAAAATATAAATCACTCTGGTAATTTGTATATTTATTTTGTTCTATACGAATGCGCGGGAGGATCTCAGTCTAGATCCGTCCAGACTGACATACAAATCATTACGTATGTGTAAATGTACTCATATTATGTAATTTAATATTTACAACTGAAATACGTTGTGATATCAATGTTTATTGTTAATTATCGCACTCATGTTATTGTTTGCATTTTATTGACTTTATTTTATTTTTATGTTCTTAAGGATTTTGATTGCTATAATATGAATAATACGTAAGCTGCGTTGAGAGAAGGACCGTACGTCATGCTTACGTATAAACTTGCTTATGAACCACCTAACTGCAAAACATTCAACACAGATTGTCCCGATATCAGCTGTCGCTACTGCCAATACTGTTAGCGTTCTAAAATTGGTAGGTAATGAAGCTAATTCGCAAAATAATTTTGTATCCAACGACACAGGTCAACTGCTAGTAACTTACCCATAATTACTCAGTATACATACACTGCTGGAAGTTAGAAAAGTTGGGTCGATCCCTATAAGATAGAATGAAATATAAATAGCAAAATAATGTACGTGAAATAAAGGGATATGTCACATCGACGCCAAGCACATGGACATGTTAAGAATTTAACCCGTTAGCCCCTCTTAGGTGGCAACAGCGTAGGTTGACTCTGTTTCTTTTCAGCATATATCTAACTGCCAGCAGTGTATATCGCAAGTAAAACATGATGGTAGTTAGGTACATAAAGTAGTCCAAACTGACACTTGACTTTCAGAAAAGGTTTGTCTAGCTTCTCGCTTAATATATAGAAAACAGTATGTGTCTGTGAATGCAAATATATCAAAAAAAATAAATTTGTTTGCCTTGTCCGGGATTCCACAGGGTTTCAAGCCAGGACCACTGTTATATCAATGGATACTTCAATATACTTAAATTGTATTTTAATATTAACAAATGTTTGATGATTACCTGTATAGGGGAAGAAATCCGAATACCTATACAGGATGTAGTTAGTTTCATGCCATTAAAAAAAAAAACTGGTGGTAGGGAACGACAAGACAAACAAAAAAACCCTATATAACATAGTTTTTCAGAAAAAAAAATAAACAAAAATTTCGCAAATTTTCAATACAAAGTTTTGAGAACTGCTGGAATATTGAGATAGGTTTAGATCTAGATCTGATCTGAATAAAACTATACTCTAACTCTCCCTTGTGCAATATTTTAGTTACTGTCGATGTGTCGTTATGTACACACGTCCAACCCGCCGCCGTTCGTTGTTTTTGTTATTTTTGAATTTCGCGTCATTGTGTATTTACAGTTAAGATTTATTTTATTGACTTACCGTTCAAGTTGTCGAATTCTTGATTACGTACAGACACAACTTACTTGTTCGTTCTTTTTGTATTCCTTTTTGGCTTTTGTACCAAATTTTTCTTTTATTTTTCTTTATTGACAACGTTAGTTGATAGTTTAGTGTTTAGTGTTGAACGAAGTGCGTATGTACTTAATTCGACGTACCGAACTGTGTATTGATACAGATGCAGAGATTTTGAATCATTTAGGTAGGTAGTAAGCTTTTAACCCAGGACACTCATTTATGTTACAAATGTTAATAAACCACATTTAAATTTTCTAAATTATAAACAATCCAATATTTTGTTCCAAATTAAAAAACACACATGTAAAGAAATGCTCTGTTTAAACCTTTACGGCCATTATTTGCTTGCAATTGTGCACGAAGAGAGAACGAATTATTTACCTCTTTATACTTGCCTCAGTTCAAAACAAAAATTTCCAAAATACTTAATAACCTAGTTTGAGAACTGCTGGCATATTGGGGTAGGTTTTATTGCCTCGCGTCTTGTCGCACGAGATACTCTGACATTCCTGCAAATAAGTATGCCGACAAAGCAGTTAAAAGCGACCGACAGAGGACATCGTCATGTTTTTTTCCTTCTTCGCGGCCAATTATCCTATTAGTGGTGCTATCTCTCCCTTGTAATATTCTCAAGTAATAATTTCAGTTCTGCCCTTACTTAGTAAAGAACGTACGCATGACGCGACGTACCCGTTCCTTCGTTTTGTCTGTTGCTTTTCTTTTTAAATTTTGTGCCACTTATGTTAAGATTTATTTTATTGACTTATCGTTCAAGTCGTTAGTACTTGGTTACGTAAGACACTACTTCTCGTTCGTGCTTTTTGTGTTACTTTTTGGATTTTGGACCAAGTTTTTCTTTTTGTTTTCTTTATTGATAACGTTAATTCACAGTTTAGTGTGGTGTTTTAAAACGCATATTTTGGACATTATGGGAGATTACACTTATCCAGAGCTCGCGGATATGGACTTGGTACATGGAGAAAGTGGTGGAAATGCAGCTTGTGCGGAAGAGCTTTAGAACAATTGCAACGACGTATTTAATGTGCATAGAAACCATAAAAAATGATCCTAATTTACCAAATGTGTTGAACGAAGTAAGAATGTTATTAAGTTCGACGAACCGAAATGTGTGTGTGTATACGTGGAGATGGAGGTCATTTCGTACAATTTTTGTAAAAAATTCAAAAGAATTGTTCAGTTATTGGGTGTTACCTATTGTGCATTAAAGGTATGATTATTATTATTAGTATTCGTTGTCTTGTTTTTATCTGTTTATTATTGTTTACATTGATTTTCATAGAGACCAAAGACTTGATTTTTAGTTTTCGATACCTGATTGGGAAAAATTATACGCTCAATTCGTTAGAAAAATCAGATTGTTTTCTAATTTAAAATACACAACTATTTTCTGTTATCGTATCTCGGACGTCTAACTGTTCGTTTTCCAATTCCATAAAACAATTACTAATTTTTTAAGCTTTTAACACAATGTTACAAATGTTAATAAACCACTTTTAAATTTTATAAACTCTTATAAACGACAATAAAAGCTACAATAGCTTTGTTCCAAATTAAAAAACATGTAAACAAATCATATTTAAACCCCTGCGGCCATGCTATGCTTGCGTTGTACCGAAAGAGAAGGAATTATTTACATTTTCATAATTAGTGGTATAAAAAGTTCGATTCAAATAATCCCATCAAAGTGCCGCACTTCTACCGACGGGAACACAAGTCGGGTATTACAGTTTTTTATTATTTCTAATATTCGGAACTATAACATCCACTGACCCTGAAAAACAGTGGTTCTCAAATCTTTCCTACCATAACATTAAAAATGTAAACCCAGGTCAGTTTTTTCCAAAGTGACCCTAGAGAAAAAGGTCATATAGGTTTTCTGTTTGCCTAGTCGGTCCCTATTACCAGTTTTTTTTTAATGACATGAAACTAATTACACCCTGTATATTGAAAAAATTAAAGATAATATTGACCTCAAAAAAGGTTCATAATATGGCGTCTGAAGTACTGCACTCTACAATGGCTGCCGTATATAATTCTAATTTTTCTTGTAATAAACATTAATATCACAAAAAAGGCACCATTAATTTTTATTAGGCAACAATTGGAGATGAGATTTCCTAGAATTCATAAGTTGCTCACTCGGTTTGAACAAAAACCTGCTACCCGATACGAATAACCTGCCAAATTTATAATTTTAAACGGTTTTTAACTTTTTTGTGTATCATCTCGTTACTCCTAATTATTAACCAAGAAGTCCGATTCTTGGTTTAATTTTTTTTATAAATAAAATTAGGTACTGGCTCTTGCCAACGAGGTAAATAGTAATTTTACAATAAATAATAACAACCTTGCGAGAACATATCGGTTTGACCTGTTTCACGTGTTAGGTCTAATTTCATTAGAAAGAATTTGTAAAGGATTAGGGTGGAGGCGAACGTACATAATGATGGGCAAGGACGGCAAACAAGTTTACTGCAATCCTTTATAGGGCAGGACCGAGGAAAGGTTCATGGGATTAAAATATGTGGATGTCCGGAAATGTTTGACGTCACTTGTGACACGTCAACTATTGCATAATAACAAAGGGGAAGGTATGGCAATCGTGTGCCAGAGCAAGGTCAAGGTCAAAATTTGCTTACATAAATCACCATCGGTGCACTGCCTCTTTGTTAGCAGATGCTAATTTCGATCAAAGATAATTCTAATGACAAGTGAAACACGTCCATTCCTGTTATTAATATCAAACATTAATAAAACTAACGTAATTCGTATTTTTTTTATCTAAAACGAGTATACAACAGGTCAATCACCGACGCCTGGAGAAGAGCTAAGTAGGTACACCCAATCTGGAAATTTTTCCGAACCTCTTCTCTGTCGAAGAGTAGGGATCTTTTACTTGTCTAACATTTAATAGATAGAGGACCGACTGCTTTCCATCTTTCCGATTTACGGTATATTCCGCCGCCTAAAGTGACATACCTTCTACGTATGCGCTTATATACAAGCCGTTAGAAGATGGAGTGAGAACGTTGTTATTTCCCTGGATAGTGGTTCACACGTCCAAGTACTAACCGCGCTTGACGTTGCTGTCTTTTCATATCAAAATACGAGTATAGGCATACTTATCTACGTTCGCTCCTATATTATTATTAGTAATCTCTATTCGGTGAAGAATACAGGCAAGACTGACAATTTCTCAGTTGAACAAAATTAGGTGAGACAGAACTATAAAATAATGCACAAAGATCAGACTGGCTACACTAGCTTTCTCCATCTTTCTTTACACCTCTGGGACATGGACTGTTAGAATCCGACAGTCGACGTACGGATACTTTCGAAATGTGGAACCGACATTTGTTACGAATTCCCTGGGCAGTCCATCGACCTAATAGCTCGATTTTCCAAGAAATACGTCTCCAAAACATCCGCACTCTCCAGCACCCTGTTCTCAAGAATATTCTTATGTTTTGGTCACAAAAGCCGAAGAAAGGGCAATATAGAACAGTTGACAGTTCAGTGAAAACTAGATGGTAAGGAGTTTGGGTGAGGCTGGACACATAACAAGCAACCACTATTTTAGACGCCATGCTGCTGTCAGACGCACTATACAGCAAACGGAGGCAACTAGAATAATGCACGAATCACAGAATGTCTCGAAAGGCTCTGTGAAAAATAAGTGTTTCTAGTTGCTATATGCTCTATTTATAGTGGAATATACACACATGACACAGCAAACAACTCTCATGTCCTAAGCCGTTCAGAAAGTTACACATCCATTACTCATCGACATTACCAGTGTCTGAACTGATTGATTAAACCCAAAATCTCATCCATTGTTCTACAGTTCTATGGTCCAATCTTCTAGCTCGTAGAAGTCTTTTAACAAAATTTTCACTATATTCGATTCAATTCATATCTAGCGAATGTGGTGGCCAGTATCAAAATTTGACAACTTTCACTTATAAATAATTTATACGCTGCTGACGTTTTATATAAAAGTGCATTAGCAGCACCGTATCATACAACATAAACTCATCTGCGTATAACATCTAGTAGGTAGTAGTTAGTATATTTGCTCCCGATTGAAACGTTTTTGACATTCTGATTAAGAAAAGGATGTCTTCCTCAACGTTTATCAATTAGAAACGGCTCCTAAGTTTATAGAGGCCAATCCAACATCGAGTACTTGCTTGAGAGTCCCCTGCTCCGATCTAGTATAAGGTCGATGTCGTTTTAATGCATGGAGCGTATCTGCGCCCACTGTTTAACCCTCAAGTCTCGTAAAAAGTCTACAGATTCAGCAAATTTAGTTTTAGGTACATAAACTTGTTTCTGCGCAGATAAACCACGCCTTGTCGTAGAACAATGCAGGGCATTGGTCCATCGCTTGACCGCGACGAGTTGAGAACAGCGCGAGCGCACCCATTCTCCTTTTAATAGCGTAGCTGTTTTAGACGAGTGGGAATAAAATAAATTAATCTCAATTTCGTTATTAAAATGCCGTGTGTTTATACAACTGCAGAAAAGGTGCAAATTGTGAAGTGATACTTCGGGGGCCATTCCACTGATGACATAATAAATTTATTTACTGTGGTATATCAAGACAGTCCAATACCCTCAGCTAGCACAATTTCACACATTATTAAAAAATTTGAGAATTTCGGGAATGTCGTGAATTATTGTAAAAAATGCTGTCAACCCGAGCCCCGTCATCAACAAATGAGCGAAGAACGCGAATTTCGCGAAACTAATGTCTGTGCACTTGTTGAAACTAGTGAACCTTGTTCTAGCAGACAAATTGCTGATGAAGTCGACATGAAGGAAAGAACTGTAAGAAATATTCTGAAAAGAAATGGGTACAGTTGTTTTAAAGTTCAAACAACGCAAGAAATATTTCCCGAGGACAATTTCAAACGGATGGAATTTTGTGAAATCATGATGATCAAAGTGAATGAGAATGAAAACTTCTTAAAGAATATATTGTTTACAGATGAATCATCCTTTTCATTACATAGGAAATACAATCGTAGTACGATATTGGTCTCGAAAAAATAAACATTTGAGTGTTGCTGTGTGAACTCACAGTATCCTCAAATGTTGAACGTTTGGACGGGAATTTTAGACAATCATATTATAGGCCCACTGCTAATCGATGGCAATTTAAATGCCAATAAATATTTAGAGCTTTTACAAAACCAAATAATTCCTGCAGTTCAAAATCTTCCTGTCAACTTTGACGACATCTGGTTTCAACAAGACGGCTGCCCAAGTCACAATACCTTAACTGTTATTAATTTTCTGGAAAGAACATTTCCCAATCGTTTAATAGCTACGAGGGGAATGATAAAACGGCCCCCCAGGTCACCTGATCTAGCACTCCATGATATCTTTCTGTGGGGCTTTTTAAAGGAAACCGCGTACAAACATGCGTTTAACGAGCCAATAATTTAGTTGAATTACGGGAAAAACTTATCCAACTTTGTGCAAGCATTACTCCAAATCAACTCAATGATATGAGAGGTTATTATTATTATTATTATATGAGAGGTTCATTGTATATTGTGTATTGTATATTATATGAGAGGTTCATTGTATAATCGGTTTGGCTATTGTTTGGCACAAGAAGGTGGTTTGTTTGAATCCTTACTTCATTCATTTATTGTTTGATAATTATTAGTTGATTTTAGTTTCTGAGGGTTATTTAATTTTATTTTAATGTTCTATTTTTTGTAATTTAATAAGAATTATTATTTTATTCCCATAGCATTTACGGCTAAAAAAGAAACTGCAGAAATGCTTTCAATAAAAGAAATTATTTGTCAAAAATGTGACAAATAACTTCTTCGCTTTTAACGAAGAGATGTTTTCTCATTTCGTATAGAAAGTATTACCTACGTCCGCATCCATCCTTAGTTCATGCCGTACTAAATTCAATTCATTGTGTGTCCCTGCTTTCACGATTTATGGAACTAGCGGGGCGTGGTCAATTACATCGTTATTCCTATACCCTAAACTGCATTTTCCGAATCTGTACATATCTCAAGTATTTTAATAAATGGAATTTACGGCCATAATACTCCTTCCGAAAATGCTGAATCTCTTCTATTTATATACATGGGTCTTCATTTTGTAGGTACCAATTCCTGTATCTTCTACACCTGATTCGTTGGTGTTCTGGTACTTCTAATACCATTCTACTGCACAAATCGGTTACGTGAAGTGTACTTGGAACTGTTTCAACAGAAACACTTTGTGCTCACACGCCTGTATCTTCCAAACATTGTATTCGTATTTATATCGGACGAAGCGTGAAAATTTTGTGTCACACCAACGATCATGGGCTTTTGGGTACAACGTGAATAGTTTGAAAAATTCGTTACCCAAGGATCATATACTTAAGGCAAACAGTAGAGAACTAACAAGATAGGACGGTCCTCGGGACAGTCAGACGGAGAAGACGAAACAGACGAAGACAGTTGTATACTCCAATATAAAGGGACACGACATCCAGCGGAAACGGTTTCGGGATTT
Organism: Stenurella melanura; assembly: GCA_963583905.1. Lineage (NCBI taxonomy): Eukaryota > Metazoa > Arthropoda > Insecta > Coleoptera > Cerambycidae > Stenurella > Stenurella melanura. The sequence continues at coordinate 45,698,231 of OY757318.1, read as the reverse complement.
GTCGGTTACGCATTAAACGAATTTGACCAAGTTTGACAGCTGCGTATGGCTGTATTTTCATCATTTTATAGAAAATAGTTTCAAAATTATTCTTTCACCGTAAAGTGAACTTCATATTTCTAAGTCAAATAAAAAATTCCCGACAAAGGAGACACCCAACGGCGCGAGACACCTAAAAAAAAGCCATAAAACTCGGCCATAAAAATGCTTGCCATTTTACAGCATTATGCATGTGTGTAAAAAATTAAGTAAACAGTAGTGACCGTTAGATCGTAAAATATTTTAGGAGTGAGTGGCGTAATTATTAGAAATTATAACTGATACTGGCGAGTTTCCCTTAATTTCTTATTTTAATCCATGCCCCGCTCTATCCTAGTGGTAGTAGGCGGCAAAGCTTTGAAATTTTTTATCTGACTTAGAAATATGAAGATTACTTTACAATTCTATCCTAACCAAATATATACTTTACATATAAGCATAGAAATACTTCATGTGACATATATTAAAAAGCAACCTGTTTTTTTAGTGACCTTGGCTACTGACAGTCAGCTGCGTTCGGTCGTTCTATCAGGACAGTATTGTCCATTTTTCACTATTGGCCTCTGTTTCTAATGTTATCTTCTCCGTCTGATTGTCACATTGTGGCAACTGCGCGAGAACTCCAATTTAAACGTCGAGGTCAATGACGCCATTGCTAAAAGATAAAAGGTTTTCCGCCGGCTGTCCTATCTTGTTAATTCCCTAATCTTTGCTTAAGCCACATAAAGTGTCGGCGCCTTTGACTTTGCGGTAAAGATCAAATACTCCGACATTTTTTATTTGCTTTAAATATTTGAAGAGAACTTCCTCTAATTTATAAATTCATACTGAATGGTTACTGATTGCCAGACCCCGGCTCCGAGATAGTTATGACGTAAAAGCCAGAATCGGCTTTGCGCAATGTTAACTATATAAACATTTTCATGCGCAATAATACAATATCTTGCCTTATAATTGTATCTAGTGAATTCCGTAATATTTAATGGTCATTGGCTTCGGAATGGTTATAAGTCATACTTTGATGCACTTATTGTTGGATGCACAAACACGAACACTTAGTAACTTTGCCTTATTAGAATAATAAAAACATATTTGCATTTGTTCTAAATGGTCCGAAGTTAAACTCCAGCGCCTGTCACTAAAAATCTACTTGTTATGAACGTCTACCGATGTAATCGGCGTGTATTTAAAATAAGTATGTTTTCTTATATATGGCAGATTTATGTCCGGCAACAGTCCACTTCTTTGCCACACAAAAACATATTGAAAAACCGGGGTTGTTTCTTAACACTGTATACAGTCTGTATTTCACTGTCCCAGCAACACCCCCTGATACTCTAAAAATATATTGACGTAGATCAAATGCAATGTTCATTACATCAATTACTGTATACTGTTTCCGGCTTACGTTGAAGGTCGCGTATCGTTAGAGGGATTCGTGAAAAATATCCATGTATATATGCTAAACTTTAGTTTTTATGACGTTCAGATGAAACATGTTTTAAAATGTTCGACTAGCGTGTCCACGAAAGTGTTTTTTCACAGCTGGTACAGGCAAGTTCTACACCGTTAGACCGCAGTTCCAGATATTCATGAATCCACGAAAAGTACTGTTTCATTTAATGGAAAGCCACATGACGCCATAATAATTCACGACACATTTACTTCTATCAAAAGCTGAAAGTTTACTGAAAAGTCTGTAGTGTTGACTCCATAATGCTTTTGTGCATACAAAACAGACTCATGCCAATAATGATAATTGTTGGACCTTTTTTATTTCAAGTACGTTCTGTATGTTTGAAGTCTTTTGCAAAATATGAAACACAATTTGCGGTTTCTTTTAATATTATTATTGTTTACTGAATCCTATTTGCTGTCGTAGAAAAAGTAGAAAGAGAGCGACAAGAGTGGCAGTGTCTTTGTGGTGTAGACAATTCTTATATTTTTTTAAATATAGTGCCATCTATTATGTGCAGAGATAAAAATAATATTTTAAATTAAGAATAATAATTGTTTAATATAGTTGGAAAGAAATATATAGGAGATGTTTACATTTCCTTAATTGATACAAAAAGTTGAAGTGTGGTATGTCGGTTAAAGTGTCGAGTTTTTTGTTTTCGGCTAGACAATCAGACCGATGCTCTGCAGGTATTATATATAATATGAGGCCGAAAGTGTTTTTTTAGCCACCAGTTTCAGTAAAAATCGCTTACATCTACCACAGAACAACCATCTATCTGCTCAACTATGCCAAATAAATTTCCCAAAATTTCTAATAATTAATTATTTGTTTATTATTTTATGATTTTTATGCCATATTTTTTATTTCTTACCGCAAAACTATTTGTTTCCTATAAATAATGTACTTAGTTGCTTATGTGAATAATAAAATTGTCGATTCAAAACATTATATTTATCTGTGTGTGAAGACCGTCTCTGGCATAACTACTTTTGCGCCGGGGTCTGCTGATTGCATATTATAATTTGAACAGATAAACGTCACTTGCAGTAAACAACGTACACCCCTTTGTTAGGAGAAAATTACCTTCATAAGGATTCCTGATTTTGCTACATACAAAGTTGTTTGGTCCTTTTGAAAACATCCTATCTCAATCAAAAGCTAAAAGTGCGAAGATCACCATAATCAATTTAATGAGTCATATCCTGAACATATCTTCGTACATCTACGAGAAGATTCACAGAGCTCCATAATATATTGGAGAAACCTACTTAATTTGGGTTAAGGAATGTATTTTGTTTGAGAGGTAAAGGTAAAGGTGGTAAAAGAGTCGCGCGCCTTTGGTCGTGATGTATTCGTCTGTTTTATTGATTTTGAAAAAGCTTTAGGCAAGGGCAAATAGCAGCTCATGAAAGTTTTAGGAAACGCGAGGATAAAAACGGGAGAGGGGGAGAATAATCTAGAATCTATATAGGCACTGAAAGCCCATGCATTATCAAAAGCCTTACAAGGCCCAAATAATGGAGTACCAATAAACGCAACACAACCTACATACTGCTGTTAGCAAGCAGTGCAAAAAATGATTATAATGACGTTCTCATGGTTCATGAAGACCACAGTATCAAATTAAAAATATAAAGAAAACTAAAGTACTAAATGATTGTCAACAATAAGTAGGTACTAAGAATGATCCGTTTCGCTTTACTTTTAGATGGAGTTAAAACTAGTGCTTCGGTCTCGGTTCCGTATGCTATCGGGTCATTAAGTATCGGTCTCGGTATCGATCTCGTATCCGAGACTCTCGGGTCTTGGTGTTATAACATGAAACATCCAACATTCATGGATCTGCGCATGCACATCTCATCAGTGCCGCACTATCTAACTGTCAAGATGAAGTTTAATAAACTATCTCACTGCAATTTATATTATGAATTAAGGAATCTTACAGTAATGGATGACATAGGTCAGATACATCGATCCTGGGATTACCGGCCAAAATAATGATGACTTTTGAAGAGTAATCGTTTTACTTAGTGTTGTACCATCTGTAAATTTTTACTATCGTTAGAAAATGGATTATAATTTTACAATATGTCAGGGTTTTCGAGTTGTTTAAACGTCAAAACTTCTAATTTTTGTAGTAAACATGAGGTCTGGCAACTTTTAGAACTGTACACCGTTTTTCAAACTACGAGAAACCCAGAGGGCTTCGGTTTTATTCGGGCGTCATGTCAGTTCCAGTAAAGTACTAAATTATACAAGGATATGAAAGGATTCATGTCCTTGGCGATATTCGAGGCGATATTCTAGTTAAAAACTCAAATCAATATCAATTCAAATCTATTAGTAGTTGAAATCCAACTCAACCATGCAAACCGTTTACTGATTACCTAGTAATTAATTACTATTACCAGCAGATCAATTAAGATTGTCGACTGCCTGTAAGTTCTCACAAAATTTATCTTTTTTGTTCGTTTAACGCAATATTCCGCAACAAAAAATAAAAATGCATCGTTATTTATTACAAAACAATGTTAACATGTCATGTCAAGAAAAAATATATAATAGTAGTGATTATTTGTCTGTATATAAGAGAATTATATACTTACCCTAAACATTATACATAAATACTTTCGGGTACGAATTGCGTACCTTCGAACCGGATGTAGATAAATCAAGGAGTACACGATAACTAGACAGAATAAAAGGCTACCTACCCAATTTCCAAGACAGTTATGAAGTGGAATCCCCGACCTGATTTGATAGATTAGGTATTCGAAAATTATCCGATGCCCATCATATACGATTAATTTATTGTCTTATTTTTGGAGACGGCACATGTCATCATTGCCATAGGCACTCTTCTGGTCTTATCATAACGATTACCAGGTAACTTCGAATTAGTGGGTAATAAAACTGGTACCAGGGAATTTAACTTGAATATATTAGCATTCCTAGCACGAACTAGTAACTCGCTATCCTAGCAGAAAATGAACCAGGTTTTATCCGGATACCCAGTTTTTCCTGACAGCTCTAATACACATCTGTCCAAGAAGGCTCATTTGACTTTAGATTTAAAGTTACAGAACTTTACGTTCTTCATTAATTTCGTAGGTTATCCACGTATTGTATTCAACACATATGTACCCTGGAGCCAAAACTTTTAAAATAAGAAGCAGATGTGAGTATATAGGTATTTCACCAAAATCAAAAAGGGTGGATCGTAAACCATTTTTTGACTCTGTTATGATATGGACTATATTGAAATGTATACTGCGGGTTTCTCGGTGATCCATAACTCGATAGCTTTATAAAAATGTTGAGTTTTAAAGTTAATCTCGAGGTTAGTTAATGTAAAAAGCTATAGATACGAAAACCAAAATAATTATATTAGTGCAAAAATGGAACATTCCTGGATCTACTAAATACAACAGAGCACCTGCATGTCACGTGACACTTTCAATTCTGTCGTCATTGTGTTTATTGTTTATATTCCAATAAGAATAAGCGACGGCAAACGGAAAATCATATAGGTATGCTAACATGGACTAACTATAAGTATGTAGTTTTTTAGTATAATACTTGGTAGTGTATATACCTACCTACTACAGTAGATATTTGAGGAACTATTCATTGCTAGGGTAATCTCCTTTACAGTCCGCTCTTTGATACAATTTTGCACTGTAATTTCTTGTCTCTAGACGATTTAAAAAAAATAATTACATGCATAGATCTCTACTTGGGTTTCTGTTAATCAATCATGGTTTTTGACTCTCACCTACATCAATGTAACAAGTGGTTTAATGCAGAAGTACATTCTTGAGTATTTTCACGATTAGACTAACGACTAAAAAACCAAACAATATCGCCAATTTTTGAATGGAACTCAGGTATACCGAGACAGATACGTAGGTAATTGCATAGGGTATGAGTTATGTAAAGGGATATCGCGGTGCTTGGTAGAACGGAAACCTAGCGAGCTGAAGAAAAAATTCACGGGATTTTAAATATATCCTAAATGCACGGAAATATTTGACGTCACTTTCCGACACGTCAACCGATTGCATAATAACAAAGTGGGAGGTACGGCAATCGTGTGTCAGAGCAAGTTCAAGGCCAAAAGTTGCATGTTCGAGTCCGTATCAGCAGAGCCAGGGTTTAGGAGATGCTAGGGCCGATCACAGCGGCACGGAAATCGTAAACAAACTTCACCACGTGGCGTTCCTCCTGCCAAGCACCGAGTTTAGAAGCCTGCTCACGTGTGATATCGCATTAATAAAGTGTTTACTCACCGCCAGTTGGCCTCTGTAGGGCGCAGAAGAAGTCGTGGAACCTGGAGCAGTTGCACCAGAACCATACCCCTGCTGTAGTGGTTTTTGCGACGTCCAAGCCTGGTTGTAATGCTGTTCGTGGTGGCCGTAACTGTTCGGATATCGATGTAGCATGGGGTTGCTGCTCTGTAAGAGTTGATTTAGAGTAGGCGTCGGGCCTGAAGGCTGCGAAATCGACGGTCCCGCCATAAACCGCTGATGAGCTATCTGCTTAGGGCTACCGAACGGTTGCCGCGGTCCGAACGCGTGTACACCACCTTCTGCACTATTATGAACGTCTCTGCTATACGAAAAACCGTAGCCGTGACCGTCAGCGGCTGGTGACGGCGCGGAGGGCCCCTCTGTCGAATACACTGAGTCTGAGGAGGCCCCGGCCGATGATTCGGGCTCACCGCCAAGACTCGGCTCGGAGGCGCTATTCGGAGTGGATGTAGGTCCCGAACTCGCGTTGGTTTGTCCAGAAACCGCCGTCGAGCCGCCTCCGTTGCCATCCTGTCGGTATTGACTCATCTCTGTGGCGATGTTTTTGCCACCGGTATTCTTGGCCTTTGTATGCACTACACTGCCACCTCCGCGAGCACTCTTTTCGGATCCATTTTGCAACAAGGTATTCCGCACGTTCGGTTGATCCAATTGCACTTTCTCACTATTCACGTCATTTTGCTGCTTTTCGGCTTGTGCTGTAGCCATGTTAAGAAAAACGGCTGTGATCTTGCACGGCCGATCGTTGCCAACACCCCGCCGTTGTAGTCAACAACGGATGCTTGTCTTCATTTTGGGAGCCCACTCTGCACCCTGGTCCTTGTAAACACATGCTAGATTACTCACTGTATCACTTTCCTTATTGTGTAAATAAATAACGCCACTTTTTGAATAATCCAAAATAATGGACACATCTGACACAACTTAATTCCGTATCTACTCCAATAACACGAATGGAGGTTATGGCGGTTATGGGTGAAGGTCTTTTTCCTACGCCAGCATTTTATCTTGAAATTAATATATTTCCACAATACACACACGACACTCTCTTATTTTTGCCACCCCAACATCTTTAGCACCAACCTCAGTATGTTACTGTTCAATTACTTCTCTAAGTACCTTGACAAATAATTCTAGAATCTCGGAACTACTTTTCTGTCTGTTTGCAAATACGCCACAATGGCGCTGGATTACAGCAGAGACTCGCAACCGCGCGTATTTTTCAGAGGAAAACAAATGGCGGTCATATTCGAATACTAGGCCAATATCTATTGGACCTTCTAAAGCTAATTATAATAATATTACTAAACCAATGTACTAATTTTAAGCATAAAATAGGTAAAATTGAAATAAATATGCTTCACGAGTAGTAGACATCTAAACTGCTCTGCCTATAATCTATACAGTAAGTAGGTATACCTAGTTTGTTCAATTCAGTCGATCTGATATCTGATCTAGGTAGTTCAGCACGAATAAATCACAAAATTAAATATTCCGTGTTCATTGTCCCCTAGGTATCGAAGCAAATAATAATTTTATTGTAATTGGATTATCTTGAGAAAGTGACTTAGACATTTATAGCCCCCCACGTGCATATACAAGTATTTTGAAATAGAAAACAAATTAAAAATTAACTTATGGCATTCTATACCTCGTTTTTCTTGCAGCGTCACGTGGGCGGGATGTTTAAATGCTTGTCAACTAAAATTGGAAATGGGCAAACTAGACAATTTTGATAGTTCCACCATTGACATCATTACCTGTTTCCATATAGGCAGTAGATGCAAAACAGATAGTGCACAAAATTCAAATTATTAAGTGCTTATTGAACCATAAAAACAATTGTTACATCTCATATGGGGATATGATAAGGGCCATTCAACAAAGATGTCTGGTTTTAGTGGGGGGAGAGGGGTGGCCAAATTTTCTTAAAAAAGAGTAATTTTTTTATCCTTAAATGTTTAAAAATAAATGTTTGTGTAAGGGGGTCTCATAAATGTTACAAGGGAGAGGCAGGGGTCAATAATAGCCCATTTTTGCGATAGTATGTGTTAAATGGCCCCTAAATTCATGGTTTAGCATCAATTCAGACTCCACTATGACGTCACTCGCTGGTAACAACTAGCGGAAGAGCCCGGCAGTAATAGTGCACATAAAATATGCTTAAGTTTTAAAGTAGATATTTCAGCCGAAGTGTTCAGAAACTTCTCCTTCGATAGAATAAAAATTACGGTCCTCCTGGTTGGCCAAGACAAAAGATGAAGTCAAGAATGTGAAGAAAATTATTGTAAAAAGAAGAAATTGTAAAATGAATTGGTTTACAATTTTTGAAATTTTATTACTGTTACTACAGATTTGTTAACAGAATGTATTAATATATGATCGAATTGTATTGGTGCAAAAAATTTGAGCTTTTGTCTAAGGTTATATCGATAAAATGTGAGAATTAGCAGGGGCAAATAAAGTAAGCAGAAAACTTATTTATCTTTCCAGATAGATAATCAGTATATTGAGAAGAAATAAAGATAATGGATGGAGGCAACTTCTTTATTTGAAATTGTTTCTTTTTTGCAGTTTTCAAAAAAATGGTTGCTGAAAATATGGAACCACCTCGTGGACTTACGGTGTAGGAAACAGTGTTAATACTAGGTAAAATATCCCTACTGGTAATTATATATGTAGAATCGTTGCATTAAGTGATTGTCACCAAGTCCATTTGAAAATTTCCAGCGAGTGACGTCATGCGCGTACCATGCATATCTTTCACGGCATCATATTGTTGCGCATGATTCAGTTGGATAACTAGGCTAGGACTTTGTTATTTTGCAAGAACATCCCCAGTATTTGCATTTTCACACGAATCCTGTGTACCTCTTTTGTTCTCGACTCTTAACACGGGCAATAGAAAAAAAATGTGTACTTCATTATACCACCGAGGTGCAGAGGTGAATTTATTTGCTCTAGACATAAGAGAACAGTTTACTTAGATTTAACCAATAATACAGCAGGAAATTTGTTGTCAACCAGTCAAAAGTAAGCTTTAGTGAATAATAGGTTAGACATGAGAGCGAGGGTCAATGCGCTGTTATATCCACAGGGAAGCGATTCGTGGATTACCAGTTACCACTATTTCGTCATAACACAGAGTGGGCAATGTAAATGTATGGTATTTATTGTGTAATATCTAAAACTTCCTAACCACTGTTCTTCTACATCTACACAAACGTTTTACACAAGATCTTGTACTTAGTGAAAAGGACGGTGTAGTTAGTAGACATATTGCTTTGTCTCAGCTGATTTTAATGATTTGTCATTTTATCAGTTTTAGGATCAATCCGTCCTGCAGTAATTTTTCTAGTTGGGCAAGATTTAAAAAAAAAACTCGTGATGCCTCCTTAAAATATTCATGTGATTTATTATTGTCGTGACGATCTTGTCCCTTTTCTGTACGACTTTTTGTGCGTGACACAAATACCCTGCTGTCTTACATAATGCAATTTATTAGCCAATAAATTTATATTGAAAATTGAAATGCCTTTCGCAATGAAGATTTCTCTATGAACAGTGCGTATTAATTACAGGTTTCTTTATTGACACATAGCTGAATTTATTTAATCTCTAACCAACGTTTATAATTTTGGAGCGCCTTGCCTTTAGGCAACCAATTGTTCATTCAAGCTGGAAATCATCAACTATTTAAAATTTATTCCATGGGAGTAGTCATTAAATGCACTACATTCTATATTTGCTAAGTAATAAATGGTAAGATAAGTAAGTTAAGTAAAAATGATAAATGCGTAATAAAAATAATAAATATTCAGTCAAACTTAATACATGGAAAATAAAAAAGTTAGATGCCCTGTAAAATAACCGATATTATGCTAAATAATATATGTTTAGTAAGAATCATAGGTGAACAGTAGTAATCGTCCAGTAAAACAAAATATCTTCAGTAAAAGCAATAGATGTTTAGAAAAGATATGTACATGCTCAATAAAAATAATATTTATTTAGTTGAAATAATAAATGTAAATATAAAATAATGTATAGTGAATTTTTTATTCAAACAAATTAACGAAATTGAAATTTGCAAACCATTTTATCGTTCAAGTCTAAAGCTGTAGGGATAGACAAAACTAGTATTAGTAATAATGATAATAATAATAATTTGCTTATCCTTTCGATCATAGTATAATGATATAGAACATGTCAATACATAAACAAAGACAATAATAATAAATAAAATATATAAAATATAATACATGACGATAATTGCACCAACATACATAAATAACATTGAAATAAATAGATAGTCAAATATATCGTAAAACAGTTATTTTTCTTAGGTAGTTAAAAGTGCATGGGTACATCATTATTATTTAAAAATTCGTCGACTGAATAATAACAACCATTTATTAAATAGTTTAGCAATTTCTTTTTAAAAGAATATAAGGAAGCTATTTTTTTAATTTCGGGAAGTAGGGAATTGAAAAATTAATCTCCGGCCAGCAGTGGAGACTTCTCGTACAGTGCTGTTCTGTGTCTCTGTATTTTCAGTAGTACCATGTCTAGTAAGGTAATTATGTAGTTGAGAAGTTGTTTCATACTTGCTAATATTCTTTTTTGTATATATAAGACAATTGTATATATGCACGCAAGGAAACGTCAATATAGCATGGTGTATAAAAAATACTCTATATGACTGAGTTTTCTGTAAGCCAAAATTTAATCGAATGACTCGTCTTTGAGCAATTAGATTCCTCTCGCTCTCAGAAGCGCCACCCCATAAAATGACGTTATACGACAGTACTGAATTAATGAGGGCATAATAAACATTTAATAGTGAGATTTGGTCTAAAACATTTTTTAGTTGCAAGATTGCATAGTAGCCACACTACTTATTATTTGCTCATACCACTGTCAATATGTATACCAAGAAATTTTGTTGTTGCACTTGGGACAAGTGTTAATTGGTTAAATGTTACATTTATGTCGGTGTGAAATTTTTCTCTGCCAAAAAATTGCATTAATACAGTTTTTTTCGTGTTAACAATTAATTTATTAATACCTGTGTAAATTGTTCAAAGATAGTATTGAGCTTTTCCTGCAGTTCCTCAGGGGTGTCCGCCTCTTCTGCTATGGAGACATCGTCTGCGAACTGCACAACGCACTCAGTATTGACATGAAGTAGTAAGCCATTTATAAACAAAAGGAAAATAGGTGGTCCCAGAACAGAGCCCTGAGGAACTCCAAAACTCCAAAATTAACGTCATACTTCTCTGAACTAGTTTCTTCCAATTTTTGAACAAGTTTCCTAAAGCTGGGATATGATATTATCCACGAAAGAAAGTTACCCCTACTAATTCCTATCTCAAAAAGTTTTTCTGCCCCAAATGTTGGTTCTATAGAATCAAATGCCATGGAAAGGTCAAAGAAAAGAGCAGCACCGTACTTCTTGTTAACCATGCGATTATACACAAATTCCAAGAAGTCAGTCGCCGCACTCTCGGTTGACCTGCCAAGGTAAAATCCATTTTGACATTTGGAAATTATTTGGTATTTTGTTAAATAGGAAAGTATTTTATTATGTATAGCGCATTCAATTATTTTACATATGACGCTAACTACAGTGATAGGCCTGTATTCTATTGACTGTGCGGTTTTAACTTTGCCGGTCTTTTTACGCACTAAATGCCATAGTTGTTTTTGTCTATTGTGAATATTAACTATATTACTTAATAAATTTTGATAATAATTTAACTTGGCTCTGTTAACACTTTTCATTTCATTATACCTAATTGCTACATCAGCGTCATTTGTATTTTTCACTAACCAGAACATATTCTTCAATTGCCTACCTTTTTCTCTTATATCCCTTGTGATCCACGTATGTACTTTTTTATTTTCAGTCGAGATTTTGAATAAAGGACACATTAAATCTATGGCATACAATAAATTGTTTAAAAATGTATTATATGCATTGTTAATATCAGATGTACATTCATATACAGGGTCAAAATTTTCAAATTGCAAGTAATTTTTTAACTGCCACAAATTAGTTTCGCAAGTATCTCTTTTCGTGATACTTTTTGACCGAGCGTGTAGATGCTTAATATTTTGTATTTTCAGTGTAAACACAATACCTAGATGATCACTGAAGTTGAACGATTCAATTTTCTCATTTTCAATTTTCTTGTGAGATATTTGTTGCTATCATTGGTCTGATGGTCTGTGGCATATTAGCTACCGCTTCTGTAAGTTGCTGTATGTTTCTGTATGTTGCCCACTTCGTCTCTCTCTCCAGGTAAATATGGAGAGAAGGTAGTTCCAGGAGGACTTCCAGAGCAGCTGACGGTGTGGTGCTTATTGCACCAGTTATTGCAAAGTATGCTTGTCTCTGCAATCCAGAGAGTTTGGCTTTGGGTCGTCTGTTGCAGCCCTTTCGACCACCAAACTATTGAGGCATACGCTATCATTGGTCTGATGACCATAACGTATATCCAATACATTTGTTGGTGACCAATGCCCCAAGATTTTCCGCAAATTGTTCGACATGTCCACAGGGACAGTCTCACTTTGCGGATTACCTTTTTCAGGTGGGAATTCCAGTTGAGTGACTTATCTAGGGTGACGCCTAGGTATTTCACTTCTTCCACAAATGGAATAATTTCACCTGATATGGGAGGTTGTTCCAGGTTGTCCAGCTTTTTTTCATGGCGAAGGGTATAATTACCATACCAGGATGTTTCCTCTGATGTGTCCATCCAGTACCTTCTCCAGACCTTTCAACAGAACTGATGTGAGGCTAATGGGCCTAAGCGATTTTTGTTCAGGTTCTGTCCGATCCATTTTTGGTATATATACCACTTTAATCGCCGTCCAACTGGATTGGCTAAAATCCTACCTTATTATGGACAGATCCCAAAAAGGTGGTATTAAGAGATGGTCGTCCTGAGGTCTATTTAAGTAGGGTGTACACCAGCTTAGGTGTTCCTCAGGGGAGTATTCTTGGACCACTACTATTTTTAATTTTTGTTAACGATTTACCCACTATACTTAACAATTTACAAAATACAATGATTAGTTATGCCGATGATAACAATATGCTAATTAGAGGTAAAAGTATACCTTCAATAATTACCCTAAATGACATGCAATTCTGTAAAACTGATATGTGGTATTCCAACTTTAAACACCGATAAAACACAGTGCATCTTCTTTAGAACTACTCATAAGTCTGTTGTTCCCGACAAGATACTGACTTAAAAAATACTGAGATAAGTACGATCAACTGTACAAAACTCTTGGGTATTTATATCAATTTGTGTTTAAAATAGAATTGTTATATTGAAAATACTTCTAAAAAATTATCGTCTACCTGCTATCTCTGCGTGTCTTAACTAAATACATGGATTACAAATTACTTAAATTGGTTTACTAAGGGTATTTTTACTCTATACTAAAATTCGGTATACTTTTTTGAGGGACGACATCTGACGTACAGCAAATACTTAAAATCCAGGGAAAAGCCATACGTATAATGCTTAAAATGAAGCCTACTGAAAGTTGCAGGGGAGTATCTCAAAAGCATGATCTAATAATGGTCATAGGTGTGTACAAATTTGAATGCATACTTTTTCTAAAAAACCATACTGAAATATTCAACATCAACTCGATATGCCACAAATATGACACAAGAGGAAAAATTAATTACAATTACCCTACACATTCTTACTTACTGCTTATGTATTTATTTTTATAATCATCTTCCTGAACGAATAAAACATATCAACAATATTAAATCCTCTAAATCAGAGCCTTTTAAATATATCCATGGAGCTGCTGAGCCATACACTGTTAGTGAATTTCTTTTAATTAACTAACGTTCATCAACTTTAGCTTTTTGTGAACTCTATACTTGTCTACATGTTATATTAAATGTAAAGTAAGTTAGTCCTGTAGCAGATACTTATATATGTTTAATTTAATTTTAAAATAATTGCTTTACTATGCCTACTATATTTTATATTTTATGTCGAGTAAGAAGTTTTTTGACTTGTTCTAAACTTTTGTTAAACCAAAATTTGTTTTGAAATAAATTGATTTATCTATCTATCTACGTTCAAGAGAACAAAACGAATAACACAATTTTATTCCTACTCTCTCTTTCAGCGGAGGCTCAATTATGGCGTGGGGTGGCATATGCTTAGGGACACATGCAGATTTGGTGGTGATCGATGGCAGCACTATAACTGTACATAGGTACATGTACGTATATGAGGGATGTTCTGCAAAATTGTGTGGCTGTGCTAGCTCGCAAACAGCTCATTGTGTAACTAACTTTTTAAACCATGTGGAAATACCAACAATGATTTGGCTTGCATGTTCCCTGGACTGACATTTAATTGAACATATATGGGATATGTTAGGCAGATGACTTAGGTAAAAAATTCCTGCTTTTTAAAATTCTGAAGAAGTGAGAGCTGCTCTAATTGAAATATATGAGAATTTGCCTCTAGAAATGACCAATAATATCGCCAGAAGGATGACTAAAATCATAAGGGCTCGTGGAACACACACACACGTTATTAAAAAATTGTAATTGTAATTTTTCTTGCTCATTAAAAAAATGGTATTTTCTGTATTGTATTTTTCTAAATAGCCTTTAAATTGATATGAAGTTGTGCAAAACAAACTGCAGTTAGGTAAGCTATTAGTTAACTTTTCCTTTTATGAGATTCTTCTCAAATTTGTTAGGAGAAAAAAATATGTAGTAAAAAATGCCAGTTAATCTTCATTCCCTCAAATTTATCAGTATGTGTCGTATAAATGTAATAAATTGCCATCCTATAGTTTGTAAAAAGTTTAATAGAAATTGCTTAAGCTATCTGGAGTAGTTAGTGAATGAATATTTTGAAAATGTATACTTACAGGACAAATTAAGAAATTGAGATCCATGTATCCTCATACAAATAAATTTTTGTGGGCTCTTTCTGTTTATTTATACTACATTGCCGTAGTGTTTCTTTTGAATTATTATAAGTTAGTTAGTTAATTAATAAGTATCGTTCTGTATATATGCATCTATATACCATAAATTTTCTAATCCAGAAATATGTGCTTTTTGTTTTATGAATAAACATTATTATTGTGATATTACTACTTTGGTTTTCAAGCCCGTAAATATTAATATAATTATATGATTCAAGTTTTTTCAGTAGTGAAAATCTTTATTAGTTTTCTAAAAGGCTATTAATTGACCTGAGTCTCTCAGACCAAGTTTTTTTAACAAAATAAATACATATGCATACATATAAATCATCTGCATATTAAATGGTATTCTTTTAAAATGTATATTATATTTATCAAAAAAGAAGACCTTCATATAGGTGGTGCAAATAAAAATAATTTTAAAGAAAAATGTTCATAACTTATTTGCACTCTTCAATTTTAGATATATCTAGTAGTATTCAAAATGTTCAAAAAGTGTCCCCATCGTAATATAGCTCCTTTTATAAATCAACTGTATCACCCAGTATAATACATGATTTTAATTGTAATAAAAAAAACTATATTTTATTTCATTAGCAGAGAAACTACGTACATACCAAATGTACGTGACCCACTCTGCATAGCGTAGGTAATGTGAATATATTCATTATGAAGTAGAAAACTTTTTTTTTTAATATTTAGCAAACAGCCAATCCCGAATTAAAAGTTATCTGCCCTATACGGGCCACAGAGTTTTGCCAAAGATTAGAGAATGTTTTTCTCTCTACTCCAGATCAAGGTATATATATGTATTTACAACATCTTAGGGTGTCCTAGGTACATAATATCATTGTATATAGACTACCTAGTAGTATAATCCGCGTGTATCAACTGTTGGATGCGATGTCAAGCGTCATCTACACGGACCTAATGAAAGTAATGGATTTTTAACCTATGCAGATGTGACCCCTATGCAGCCTTCATTTGAACTAGTAGTTATCGAGTCAGGAACGAATTAAGGTTTTTTCAGGTGACTGTGCGTTGTGCAAGCTAAATGAAAATGCGTAATCGGAAATTTAAAAATAACGAAAACAAATGTTACTTTGCTAAATTTAGCGATATTTAACAAAGTTACTTTTGGTTGATTATTTTTACAACAGAATTATTTATTACATTTCTACAAATAAAAATTGTTTTATCACATCTTAAAGTTTTTAAATTTTTATGAGTAAAATATACAAGTTTTTAGAAGTTTAGTTGCATGAATTTAAAAATTTTAAGATATGTGCTAGAAATATGTTTAGTTGCAGAAATACAACGAAGAATTTGATTGTCTCAAAAGAAAGTATTTGAAAGAATTAGAATTAGGATAAACTTTATTAGTTCACGTGTATAAAAAAATACAATACCCAAAATATGTAGAACGTGTCTGTAATTTAAAGCTAACAGTAAAATAAAAGTAAAGTGATATGTATACATACATTAAAACACAAGACAGTTGTTAAAATTAAGAGAAATACAACGTTTTATTAGATATAGGTACTAAGATTGAACGCTATATATAAGGTAAGGGGATTTTAAAGAGAAGAAAAATTTATTTTTAAAATACCCTCTATCGCGCACCGAGCGGAATTTTCGTCTGCCGGTGCAACTGGGGCATGTGAAGTACATATACTAACTACAAAGAATTTATATAAATAGAAGCAGAGATAAAGTGTAAAAGTTATACAATACTGTTGCCAACATGTCCAACATACCTTTTTCTCACCATTTCGTTCTAAGATGATACAACATTGCCTATAACGCTATCTCTGTTGCAGCCTGTCCAAGGCCGTGGTATATGAGCGTAGTAGCATAGACATATGTCTACATCTAGTTATTAATAACAGCTGTTCATGTTTACTCACCAACCTTTAAATTATTTTCATGTTTAGTGCAAATACTTTTGTACGAAAATATATAAGTATTGTAAACGATTGTTCTATTCCCTTTCCCCTTAACATTCCTGCTTGCAGATGCTCAAGTTCGCAGTACAATTTGTGGCCGGGTAGAACTCCATTTTACTAGACAATCCACTATTTATAGCAGCCTTGTAGGAGTTAAGAACAGTTGGTAGGTAGGGGTCTGGTGCACTTTAGTTCGTCGCGATTTTGAAAATTTTCTAAATGGTAATGAAGAGTATAAGATGAATAGAATATATTTTAAAAAAAAAATTGTTGGATGAACCATAAATTTAAGAGAAAAAAAAAAACCCGAGAGAGGCAATACAAAATCGCGCAACAATCTATATTCATAGCAAATGTCGGAAATATTTCGAACGATTTAGTGAAAAATCTTTATCTGCGGCGGTAATAGTACCTGCAGCGCAAATAAATATGAACAATTAGATATCCCAATAAAAACGTACTAACCTATTCTAAAGAAATCACAGAAAAGAATGAAATTAATTTCAAATTATTTTGTGAAAGAAGGCGGGGGACACCCCTCGCACCCCCCCCCGTTCTTTATTAAAAAAAAGCTAGAAAAATTTAATTTAAAAGGTATATTTCTCTGAATTATGTAAATATCCGAACAAATACAATCTAAGTAATCCTTGCAAATGTCAAGATAGAAATAACGACAATATCCGAAATAACCAACGAACATTTCCGAACTGGTGCAATCTGTTACAATGTCAAATGTCAACATGGAAGTCGTATTCAACATATAAAAACATTGTGAAAATATATAAAAAAATTTGTATATTTGAACCATTAATTGTGATCCTCATCCTCACCTAAATAGACTCGTAAGTGAACTTGCACTTCATTATTATGGAATTGAAGTGAAAACAACAAATACCTTATTACGAACTAAAGTGCACCTGAGCCTATAAATGAACCAATAAGGGGTCATTTACTTAAAATCCTAAGAAATGAACTGCCGCATAATTTCCTATAAATTACTTCCTTTTTTTCTGATTCGTAAGGAATGTAAACAAATTTCTGAATCGGCTTATTAAATGAAACAACCTCTACTTAATTCGACTCTAGTACACATTCTTTTCCGAATCCATGGCCCCTTCAAATTAATTGTATTGCTGTAGTTTGATGGTAAATAAAAGTGTTAATTTTAGGAAAATAAATATGTAGGTATACAGCTTAGAATAGGTTGACAACCGATACATATTTTGTCTTTAAATTGTCGTCGCTTTATAGAAACAGCATATAAACGTTATTTGATGCAATTTTAAGTCATATTTTAGCTCCTAATCACTCGAAAATTGTTTATTTAGAGATCAAAATGCTTCGCAAATTGAGTGAATAAGGTTATATTTACATTTATTTGCCACGCCAAAATGACGGTGGTTGCAACAAAGATGGGGTTATGGTAATTTTGGTCATAAAGAAAGAGATGATTATAAAATGTAATGTCTAAACTAGGTATGTTGTCAACACACTTGTAAATGTGTATCTGCTTCTATTTATATAAATTCTTTGACTAACTACCTATGGGGACAGATATCGATAAACATTCGTTTAAAAAAATATCCCCCCCTCTCCATATTCTCCCACCATACCAAAAATTTTCAGAGAAAAAAATGTTTGTAGTTATATGCTCTTTTCGATTACCAAGTGGCAGACAGCAACTTTTCGTCGTGAATTTTGCACGCCATTTCCCTAACTACTCACCCTATTTCATGTTTTCACTCAAAACAAAGTAAAACAAATATAAAATGTACTCATATTATGCACCACGCTAAAATAATGCTGATAATAATTATAAGGAACACAATAAACACCAGAAATATAAATCACTGAGACCGAAACCATACTTGACAAGAACATTTCCAAAATGCATGTATCTATATTCAATTTACCAAACTTGAGTATTTGATATTATACCAATAAACTACAGTAAACCGATTATCCGATGACAACAATTCTAATTGGTGGGCGGCACATCAAAGGATTCAAGTAGCTAGAAATTTACTACACATTTTATTACGTTCAAGGACATATTTACAACCGAGACAAAACTTTGATGTGTTCCCATAATTTTGATAAAAGTTTTTTATTTAATTCAAAATTAATAATGTGGTTACATTTTAAAATAATACTAGGTACTTGATTTTAAAATTTATACAATATATCCCTATATATTAGCTGTACACGGCATGCATTATGCTCACCTCCATTTTCGAATTTACCTAACCAAATTCTAGCTGTATTTTACACGCAATTAGGTAATATTTATAATTATAATTTCCAACATAAGTATATCTTATACCTAATAAAGAATTTTTTTTTGCATGTGGCAACACGGGCATATAATTCGTACAAATATTGAAACTTGCTAATAAAATCGAATCGAATCAGTTTAAAAACTACACAAATTCAACTAAATTTGAGACAAATTGATCATTAAATAGAAAGTCGAAACACGAAAATATTAACACAGGCACCTAATTTTGCATATGGAATATTATTATTACTCAAAATGAATGGACGGAGAATGAAACTAAATGCGGACCTGTGTATTTTCAGATTCGTGAACGTGAAGACCAGAGATTTCAACCAATAATAATCATTTCATTCTACCAATTAAATCGCTGGCATCCCTCGATCATAATGCCATCTACATTTAGTGTCCTTTCACATCCAACGAAATCTCCATAAGGTTATACTACTAGGTAGTCTATATACAATGATAATATCTACCTTGCTCCATAAGAAAATAATTATAAAGGAAAAAGAAAGCTTTACACCTGATCCTCCGAACTAGAAGTTCGAGCTACCATCAATAGATGGCGCTTGAAAAATCTTCTAAACACTGATTCGCCATATGTAAACGTTTTCCTCTCCTACCATGATAAAACGTAAGAGGAGGAGGGGGTATAAAGCACGGGGTGGGGATACGTACCTGTATGCTGGAAGTGGACGCGCTTTTTGTGAAATTCAATTCGATATTGCGAAAATTTGACCACGGCGACTAACGCCTCCACCAAAATTTCTGCCAAAGATATTTTTGGAATCTTCAGGACATATATGCAATCATGTTTCCGTGTTGGCAGAATAATATTCACAGGATGATCTCTGGGTAAAAATGTCGAATTGAATTTCACAAAAAGCGCATGCACATCGAGGACTCAGGATTCTGTGACTCGGGCATGTAATAGCTGTTTTCGTTCGGCAGTGATTGTAATCATGTTTCATGTGTTGTCTCCACAGACTACTCCAGACGCAGCACTCAATACAAAAATTAGTACCGCAATAATGTTCTATCTTCCTTAATTCTGTGTTCTACTCTCTCACTCTCCTTGCAAAACAAGGGAAGATGTCGCTTCGGACTCACTTGCAAAATGCTGGAAATCTCAGTAGATGGAGCCACAATCTGCCTGTCTTCGACAGGTGACGTCACGAGTATATACAGGATGTCCCATATATTACGCATATACAGTGTCTCCCAAAGAAATGCTCAGACGAAAATGCTAGAAAGGGCACGATATTTGATGGATAAAAAACCTATATTGTCAGGGTCGAAACGGCTTAGTGTTTATTTGGTGAGGCTTTCAATTTTTATCTCTTTAATTAAGAATTGAGTCTTAGTTCTTAAAGTATTTCGGTAAAATAAACATGTACCTGTTTTTTTACTTAAGGTTATAAAACAAATTATTTTGATAAAAGAAAGATAATGTTTGTAGCAGAACAAATCAAAATGTAAATTTCTGTTGGTATTTATGTATCAGAAATAAACACTATGGAGGTTGCCAGTGGATTGTGATAAAACTACATCGCAACTTCGTCACGTAAAAACACATATTATAATGTTCTTATTTTTTTTTACTATATGAGCAGTGACGGTATAAAAGATACCCTGCTTATGACAAATAATAATTTGTTGACGGGGTTATAACCTTAATTAACTCAAAAATGCATTAAATTGCTTTGCAAAACATTTTTTTATGTAACTTAAGTGAATAGTGTATGTATCTATGACACAATTTTGATCTAAATAGGAAAACATTGAAAAGCCCACAAAAAAAACTAAGGCCCTCACAAAATAGGTATGTTATTGAACAAATATTGTGTCCTTTCTTCCATTTTCATCTGAGCAGTTCTCCTTCCTGAGTCTCAGCTGCGACAGATGGCAATGGTATTCAAATAAAAAAAAACTCTTACAAAGTATCTTTAATTTAAAATATTTTGTAATATAGATAAACATAAACTAAGAGTACCTAAATTATATATATATTTATATAGTTGATATTATATTTTGTAAAAAATTTACCTACGTTTGCACAATTTCTTTCGTAATTTGAAAGACAAATATTAAATTTCACTGTTATGAACAATTTCCAGTTTTTGCATTTTGTAAACAATTGACTGCCATTTCAAAACCTGACCGTCTCGGCTAATCAGCTGATCCACTAATTAAAAGAATATATCACTGTCAATAATTTTATTCACTATGTACTTATCGCTAATTTATTACTGAAAAATTATGAGGTGAAATCACTGAAAAATAAATACACTTCTCTAAAGTTTATTTGTTTATACCTAAAACAACAAAAATAATAACCTAATTAGTGAACCACGGCTATTCATACATTTACTTCTGCCATCTACAAGATTTATTCGGAACCAAATTAGTTTTCATACAAGAAGGACTAAAGTGCTCTACTACGGAAGTAGTTTCTGTACACACCACACTGCATATATGCATGTAGCGTCCCGCCCTCTACGACTGCTTTAGCAGAAGAAAGACGAGGATAAATCTATAGTCAATTTAATACGTGGAAGTGACATAGAGCAATCGGCATTTCTTTCCAATAAAGTAAACAGTCTGTAGTAGTCTGTGCACACCACACTGCATATATGCATGTAGCGTCTCGCCCTCTACGACTGCTTTAGCAGAAGAAAGACGAGGATAAATGTATAGTCAATTTAATACGTGGAAGTGACATAGAGCAATCGGCATTTCTTGCCAATAAAGTAAACAGTCTGTAGTAGTCTGTGGTTGTCTCTGTCCCTACCATGCAATTTTCCATCATAAGATCATTGTTCATTGAAATCCTGTTTATTATGTTCACTGCAAACGAAAGCAGCTAATGTATCCCATACTTTACCCCAATGACAGGACATTTTACATGTTTTTATCATCCGAACTCGCACTAATTCGACATATAGGTTAAGTCATGATAAGACGTAATAACACAAAAATAGACTTTTGGCAAAGATTAGGGAATTAACCTAATCTTTGCTTTTGGTATGAAATATACAGGGTTTACCGTTTTCAATTAACCGTATTCTACCTACATATAATTATTTATCTATGACCTACATTCAGAATAATTGCGATCACAGACTACCAAAATCTACTAACCTAAAATTAGATTCTACTAAAAATCTACCGCCATCTGCCGTAGGGTGGCAATGTTATGAAACAAGTCCTGCTTAGGGGACACCTATAAGTTAATGTTTGCCGTGAGTTAAAACTTCTACCGCTAGATGGAGTAGCACTATTAAACTAAAATGGCAGTAACGAAAACATTGAAAACTAAATATTTACTAAAATAAAATGAAAAATTTATTAGAATAACAAGCAAACAAAAATATTAAAACATTTTGAACGAAAAATTACTTACATATTTTAAAACTTAAGCCTTACCTAACATGTCAGAATTAGGTTTATACTTAGTACAGGTTCCTAATTCCGATTTACCTTGCTAATTCTAGGGACATCTGTCGGAGAAGGACTGAACTTACCTAAGACTGCAGCAATTGTCTTTATAGTCATTTGCTTGAGTTCGGTGCTATTCCAGTAGGTGCCACTTATATGTTACTTGCTCAAATTATTATAGATGGCGATAAAATATAGCATTAAAACTGGGACTCAGAAATCTACTGGAATCTACTAAAATTATTAACTCTACTAAAATTCTACTGCCCACCATCATTTTTCTTGAAAATCTACTAATTTAGAAGGCAATCTACTGAAAACGGCAACACTGGAAATATATCCATGCATGCGTGTAATAAAATCAATGTTTGCCCCTCCCTCAAATTAAGTCTCTTAACCTGAGGCTCCTTCCAAACTAATAACTTATATAGCGCCATCTTTCGTATAAGGAAGCACTCATAAGCGTCAGAGAAACTGAAATGCGAAAGCTTCGACACGCCCAACACGTGATATCATTAGATTGACTATTTCTTCGTTGCTCTAGCGTTTACTTCCAGCGAGATGGTTGGCGCGTGGGTTACGCTTTAGCTTATGGCGCGAAGGATCCCGGGTTCAAATTCATACGTCCGCAGAATTTTCTTTAAATTCTGTAACGATCAATATATTTTTTTACAAATTCTTTTCTGATTTCTTTAGGTTTTCATTCTTTCGTGTGATTGCTTTAGGTTAGGTTAGTAGGTTTTTATTTTGATATCTAATTGTTAATAATTATTAGCGCCGCAGGCAGTATTAGCGTCGCAGAAAAAAGAGGGGGGTACGGGGGGTGTCCCCCCGCCTTTTTTCCACAAAATAACAGGAAATATTTCAATTTCTCTACTTGCACGAATTTATTACACATTTACAAGGTAATGCACATGCTCGAAGCTTTCGCATTTCGGTCGCTATAAACGCTTGTGGAAGAACTCCATTTAAAATTTGTAAATATTTTACACCATCATAAACTACTTGTCCCAATATAATATTGATAGTATGTGTTTGATCTAGTTAACTGTAACATATTGGATGATTTTCTGGACAAAGTTCTGTTTAACACGAAACTTACAGTTTAAAGAATTATAATCAAGCAATATGTTAAAGATATATTTCTATTGATATTTGACATTGACATTATATACTAGAATTAGGAAGATACCTACAATAGCACCAAAGGGAATATTGATTTTTGCCCCTTGAATACTAGCAACTGAACATACGTCTGAATATAATTGGCATTACTCACAGTTCTAAAATTTATCTTCTACCTACCAATTCGTATTTGAAAAAAATTTTAGTATGACTAGGTAAATACGTCTTCAAAATCTTACAGGTTTTTCTAGTTTACGTAATTAGAATGATTATAATCTTCTCACAGATGAAGTAAATAGAAGGTGTATTAGAAATTCCAAACAAGGTATCTCAAAACTGCAAACATATTATCTCAAGGGGTCTAGAAGATGTAATAAAATACATCTCAAAGGTGAAAGATACCAATCATATCTTCTGAACCATTTGATAATTTTTTTTAAATTTTGGTAGGTACCTATATGATTTTAGAAATATCAAATACAACTTTGGTAAACATTTTGTTAGATTAAATAATAACGAATGACTACATAGGCATTCTAAACTACCTAAATTTTAATACAAAATATTCCTTGCAGTATTTAATTAGCTGGTATGTTAAAGTCAAGCAGATTATTTTTATAAAAGCTTTATGCTTTATTTGATATTCCTAGCATCATGAATCAACGATTTGTGAAGCGAATAAGAATATATTGAAACAAGATAGGTAGGTACCCAAGGTTCCGATCCTGCCCCTTGCTGATAGGCAACACTATACGCCTTCAAGTTATTTCTGTTATTCTGATTGTTTTGAGCGTGGATTTGTAACACATGGATTTACCTTATTTATCTCATATACGGTTCTTTTTCTATCTCCAGTATAATGGGTGTCCCGGGGCAATTTTCTCGACAAGTAAAAGAGATATTTGAATTCTGTAATAGATGTTCACTGAAATATATAAATATAACTCTGATTTTGAGTAAACACCATATTTCTACAAATTGTAGTATACACTGAGAAAAAAGTTTATTAGCTACAATTAAAATTTTAATATTGGTAAGTAAAAAGTTCATCTGTATATATATGGGAGTACTCCACCGCTTCTTTGCTATAAGTAAAATAGGAATCCTGACACAAATTGCTAACAGCAATTAAACCGTTTTTAAGCAAAATAATTTACTTCTCATTAATAAGCCGCTGTACCCACATAACGTCTCGTGGATATGTATATATCCATAACATATACATTAGATGCCACAATATGAATATGTATTTTTAAATATACCTCTGATTTGAAATGCATATTCAGCTACCGAGATCCATCAGTGTCATATACAATCTATATTGCTGGATACATATATTTACATAATAATTTATACATAACATGTCCATTAAGGCATAATTAAATCATACTTACTCGAATTTTCTCATTATCTGATGCGCATGCGCTACTAATTTATGACATAGTGCGTCGACGCACCAGGCATCATTCGTTTACAGGTTGTAGTTCACAACGAGCGCAACAGCCGGCAGCCATTAAGCACTATAGTGTTTATATGTGATGGAAGTTAACCCTTTCCTTGTTTGGATTTCATATTTGCTTATTGCTATATTATGCTGTTACATTTGCATGAAGCTCCCATAATGTAAGAGTATATTTATTATAATACAATTCTCAGGCCCGTGCGGTGGACTTTTCAAAGGTGGGGCGATACTTGCGATTGCCGCCCCAATCCTTACATCAATATTATTAATAAAAACATTAATTTTTATGTAGGTTTTTACAGGTATAAAGAAATAGTAACGCTAATCAAGACACATGCATTATTAAACAAAATAAATAAAAAGATTTTCTCAGTAAAGAAACAAATGAAACATTTACAAATGAACTCGTCTAACTTTCTGCTTTGCAAAATTGTTAATCCGATCGGAATAACCTAATTCAGCTGCGATGTCCGATTCTATTGAACGAAGAGCTAAAGACGATTGCTTTTTTTTGGCTTAAAGTTGATCTTAGATAGTTTTTTATTAATTTTAACTTTGATAAACTTCGATCACCACTGGCAACAGTTACCGGTAAAGTTATTATGATACGCAAGGCAATGACAGTTATTTGGATATAGGACACTGTACCCCGTAGAGTTTAAGTAATTTCCTCCACCTCCACAGATCTTATAACTTTGACCTTTTTTGCCAAACCCTTGGCTTTATTTTTAGTATCAGCATCTATCACATTATCATCTGTAATTGCCACCAATGCATCATAGACCGCACCTATTTTATATCTTAATGGCTTTAAGGCATCGATTCTGCTGGACCACTTTGTGGTACTTAGAGGTTTAATGGTTAGTTGACTTGAATGAGCCGACAGTTCTTTAATCAGCACAGTCCATCTCTTTGCAGATCCAGAGAAAAACATGTACAACTCCTGGGCAATTGAAAAAGAACTCAAAATTTATCCGAAACAAACAGCTGCATTGTTGACAACTAAATTCATTCAATGGCATGCATAGGGTACAAAAAGTGCTCCGAGATTTTTCGATAAAATTCTGTTTTGTACACCTTTGTGAACTCCCTTCATATTTGAGCCATTGTCATAAACTTGTCCTCTAATATTTTTAATGTCAAGATTCAATTCTACAAGATGTTTGACAATAAGTTCAGTGAGTCCCTCTCCAGTTGTTTCAATTGCTTAAAAAAATCCGACGAAAAATTCTTCACACCTAAATTGATTAGTAGTGGGATCCAAACAGACTGCTCTCAAAATTAAAGATAATTGCTCATTATAGCTTACATCAGATGTGCACTCAACGATAATGGAAAAGTGCTTTGCTTCTTTAACTTATCCTGCACTTTTAGCAAGAGCGTCCTTTCCCATCAATTTTATTAGTTGGTCTAGAATCCTACTACTTAGATAAGTTACAGACCATATTTCTGAATGATTCCGAATTCGTCGTAGATGTTCCTCCATAACGGGGTCAAACTCAGAAAGTAATTCGATAATTTTTAAGAAATTTCCATTGTTTCTCTGAAATAATTGTTCCGTAGATCCGCGAAAAGCTAAACATTGACCTGCCATCATTCGTATCACGTATATTATTCTTTTTAAAACATTTCTCCAATGTTGAATTTCCAAAACTAATGTTCTTTGATATTCGTGGTCAATGGTTTTCTTACATTCTAAAAGATGGTCAAATTCTTTCTACTTTTTAAATGAATTTCTGTGGGGCCTACCACCCTCTTGTGATGAAAGTGCTCTTGTTAAATTTTTCCAGTTTGTGTAGCCACTTTTTGACCAATACTTACCAGAGGATTGATCAAATACCGTACAACAAACACAAAAAATTAAATCCTTCTTCAGAGAAAATATTAACCACGGTCTTTCTACTGAGGTGCCTTACTACTGTGGTGATGTAAGTATTATTATTGCTCACGGCATATGACATATTAAAAAATAAACGAAAGAGCAACAAATTATACAACACTAAACATGTCAGAACGGCATGCAGACACCTGCTAAAATGCCGCCCCTGAATCGTGCTGCCTTGGGCGGTCGCCTCGCCGCCTCACCTCACCGCACGGCCCTGACAATTCTTTAGATTTGTAAATATATACTCTTTTAGGGTTAGAAAATTCGCAAGTTTCATATTTGACTGATTGTGGCAGGTGTGTAGTTAAGGTGGCGCAAAGTGACAGAGGCCTAAAAATTTGTTGTTATGTCAAATCATATTGGGTATGTGATTTATAAATGTAGGGAATAAAAATTATATACGTTCATATTATATAACTAGCTGTTGGTAGAGAATGCTTTAAGCACATATGTAGGACACGAGTAACTATAGTATTATACACGTTTACAATTTATTAAACTACCGAAAGTTATAAAAGTATACGTAAATATTGAAAATTTGTAATGTATGTAATAATGTTAATAAAATGTTGGGTAATAATTTAGGTTATTTTGTAAATATAAAGTTTGTGTATCTGTGTTTTATTACCTCTTATATTGATACCTCTGATGTAATTCCCACGAACATTAAAACACTTGAACACTTTGATTCGACGCGTGCTGCACCAATAGTGTTGGTATCATCGAGATGATTAAAACTATTCGTTTTAATCATCTCCTGATGGATAGAAGCATGTGGACTACCCAGAAGGCTCTGCATGCCAAGCGAAAATCAGTCCCACCCATCCATGGAGGAATGGTATTGCCTACACTCGACAGGAAAAAGCCGAGGCTTTTGCCGATAGCTGGGAACTGCAGTGTATGGAAAACCAGATCAACGAGGACGAGGACTGGGAGGACGACGTAATACGCAAAGTCAGAAGGCTGCAACACATGCAGGATGAAGAAATAGTTCCCCCGACTTCTCCTGAAGAAATCAGAGAAATCCCGAGAAGCCTCAAATCTCGCAAAGCGCCGGGGTGCGGCGGAATAGGAAACATAGTACTCAAGGAACTACCCCTGAAAGGAGTAACAACAATGGTGAATATCATCAATGCCATCTTGAGATTACGTTATTTCCCCATCCAGTGGAAGAAAGCAGACGTCATCATGGTTCCCAGACCAGGTAAGAATTTAACATTTCCTTCAAATTACAGGCCCATCAGTCTTCTACCGGCGATGAGTAAAGTAGCAGAGAGGATCATCCTGAAGAGATTTAAAATCCTGACCGATGAGCTCCAGATCATCCCAGATGAGCAGTTCGCATACCGAACAGAACGTTCCACCGAGCTCCAAGTACTTCCTCTAACGGAGTACATCACGGAGGGTTTCAACCACCGTCAAGTCACATGAGTGATCTTCTTAGACGTAGCCAAGGCGTTCGACAGGGTTTGGCATGAAGATCTCTTGGCGAAGATGTTGTCGATGGAATACCCTGTCGGCATCGTCAAGCCTGTAAGATCCTACCTTCACCGGAGGCAACTCCGTGTGAAGATTGCTGGCAAGCTGTCGAACTACAGGCCCATGGAAGCAGGGATCGGTACTCTCTCCTCATCTGTTCACCATCTGCACCTCCGACATGCCAAGGAACCGCAAGGACCTCTTTGGCGCTCTACACAGACGACACGGCCATAATCGCAAGATCATGGAGTGCAAGACTTGCCACCCGCAACCCCCAAGAAACAGCATGCCCTCTGGAAGAGTGGTATAACAAGTGGAAAGTCCAAATCAACGTGGAGGAGAGCAAAGCTATCCTCTTCAAGAGAGTCAGGAAGAAAACTCCCACAGGACACGTCTCCTTGAACGGCGAGAACATCCGATGGCGCGATACCGTCAAGTACCTTATAGCGTTATCATGGATCGAAGTCTCACGTAGAGACATAAAACAGAAGCGATAATACAGAAATCGAGGACGAGGAGGACTCTATACTTTACCCTATGATAGGTAGACATAGCCAACTGAACCTGAGGAACTATCTCAGGTTTATCAGGACCCTCAGTGCACACATTCTGACCTATGCCTCCGTTGTCTGAGAATACCAAGCCGCCACCCACCTGCAGAGGACACAAGCTGTGGAAAATGTCGCACTCAGGTGCGCCGTTTATCCACCATGGTTTGTCAGAACCGCCGACATCTTCAGAGACCTAGAATACACCCTGATAACTGAAGTCATGCGGGACACAGCGAAGGATCTATAAACCCGTGCGGCAGAGCATGGGAATCCGCTGGTCAGACAGGCGATTGACTACAACCCCAATGACGCTCCGAGGCACAAGAGGCCGAAGCTTCAGATCTTGGATAACGGCTAAATATAACTTAACAGTTTTTCTGTTTCAGCCCGACCTTCAAGCCACGCTGCAAGGAGACAATGACCAAATACATCCAAATCACCCGATTCCAGAGGTACCAAGCAAACAATCAGCTCGGTACCCTTATCCTAGCCCGTGCCGGCCTCTCTGAAGCTAAAATTAGCGTCTTTGGTCGAACACAATGCTTGAGCTACACAGTTCATACTTTCTTCTGACGAAATCGGAGCACATGATGCCAATTGGTACCTTAGGCTTCCGACTAGTCAACATCCCCCAAACCCCTCGAAACTCCGAGAGGGCTCAGAAACAGCCGTTCTCTCACGACAGGCTAAAGACGCTCCCGGGAGCCGACATGCCAGCGAAGAAAAAAGACTAAGGCTGAAGAGCGCCAGAATAAACGACCCAGCTGGCAGGGTCCAACGGCCAGGACCAGGGGAGGTCTCGGCTACACCGTGCGCATATGTGGGGGGATAGGTATAAAGAACCAGGCCCACCCCTGCTTGAATGTGTACAAAACAACGAGAAAAAAATAGGTTATGTTTACATACCAGTAGCTTATTGCACGTTTATGATTGTTCTTTTCAGGGATTGTCCAAGAGAGCTCAGATTTTCAAACCGTGGAACTTCATAACCGTAAAAGACGCTCAATATGTTAATCTCATGCTTTCAAAGATGTCAAACCTTACTGAGGTTATGTTTATAACCATGGCGTCAAATATTTGCGTCATCGCACATATAGTTGCTTTTATTCAGGCTTGTCATTTCATGAAAAATTCTGCTTATCTTGAAATGCCAATGGAATATAATACACATCGTAATATTATTCAAAATTAATGAAAATGTAAGTAATATTGGGCCTGTGTCAGGGGGATACCAAGGGGTGCACGATGTCGGCACCCTCCTGGAAATATTTAAGCACTCCATCACCGACAAAGCTGACAAAGGAAAGGAAAAAGTCAACTATATAGTAGTGATCTGAAAAATTTATTGGCGTCCCCTAAAATTTCATCAGCACCCCCTACAATTATCTTCTGGCTACAGTTCCGGGTAATATGTACTGAACTCTACATAATAAATGGAAGACCAATATAGATATATGCGCGTGAACAAAATACGGCCCACATGCGATTGAAGGTCGGCGGCATATGCGTCGCCGCAGTGGAAATCTAATATTAAAAGTATGTTGGTGCTTGAGTCAGAATGCTTCTTGAAGACATTATGCGCCGACGCCATTATTCTTTGATTTGTCACGCATAGCGGGAGGTCTTGGATTAGTGCAGAATTTCAGAGCCGTCGTCAAGCAGTTCTCTCGTTTTTATTGATTGTTTTATTTAGCAGGTATTTACAGTTCGTGATAAGTTAATGAAACAATATGGTCCGGAATTGTATTGTAGATACTGCGTTTTGCAAGAATCGGGGCAAAGGTTTGTTATATTTTAAGTAACTACCTTAATTGTTCTTGCCTATTCTATAAAATATACTACTATCTAAATATCGGCGACAACTCCGAGTATTGGGATCTTTTCTTTTAACGTGGGCAATTTTGCCTGAAAATTTTTCGACAGGCTGTACTTTCCGAGATAACTACACAAAGAATTTAATAAATACAGAAGTCAAGCTGGCGATTTGCCGGGAGTCGCGGTTTGGTTGCCTTGGAGACGGTAGGCTCTTCGTCCTTGTCGCACACTCGGCACACCTCGTACCCTCCCTCTCCGCTGTTTTACAAAGCAACACAGCCTTACCCGGCGCTCTTTGATTTCCAACAAATAACGTCAGTTGTCGTCAATCGTCACCACCCCTCATGTACTATGCGACAAAGAGAGAACGAACCGTGTGAGAGGGATGAGAAGCTCCCGCTGCTTATACATTACGCTTATGGAGCTTGTCTCCTCTATTTGTTAAACTCTTTGACTCTACATGATAAATATATAGAATTCAGTGAAAATTTAGGACACAAAATTCTCTAACCTCACCTATTTTCCATAATTTCCGTTGCAAATTTTAAAGTTCATTGCTATTTGTGAATCTACCTAAATAATTTTAAACAATCCAACATTATTTGCATTGCTGATATTGACTTGATCTATTCTAATTTCAATTTCAAAACAAAATAAAAGAGGTTATGTTTAATATATGCAATTATACCTATACTGTGTCCTTGTTGCTTTGTGTTTATACTTATAAGTGATCTTAACTCCCAGTAATTCTTATTGCATTATTAGTATTATTTTCATTACCCAATCTTATTTTTTGTACTTATGTGTATTTTGTATTTATATTATCATCATATATTAATAATTATTTTGTATATTAATATTATTTATGTTACAATTAATTACTTATTATCTCATAATAATAATTAGAAAAAGCATTTATCATAATAGCTTTTTTGTAATCTTTTATTACATGCGGGTAGGGTTGAAAATCAACTAAGCATGTTGGACCCTCATATCTTTTGTGTAACTTTGTAACATAATTTATTCTATTCTATTCTAAATTATATTTCGATCTCTGAGGTAGAAAATATGACTTCATTTTGTGGTGGACTCTATATTCAATTCTCATTAATATGATCGTGCATTATCAAGAACGTTTACTAGAAAGAATTAAATAATTATGTTTTGGGAATGACAACTTTTTTTGTTCTTTAATATAAATTAAGACAACTATATAAGAAATGTCAATCCATACACGCGTATTTTTGATGATTTCTGAAAAAAAGACATTAAAAACACTGCCATAGAAATAGAGCCGGCCCTGGCGCGTTAAACAATGCGATTGCGCCGAGATCTCCCGTCGCCATACTTGCGCGAGATTCAATTTTACATACAAATAGGTATAGACACTGGCATTCCATTTATATGGTACAGCTCAGTGGTAATATGCTGAACAAAATTGTTTTAGCGGATCTATTTTCAACATATAGTACCTACTCTATATTCTTCATGGTTTAAATACTAATTATTATAATTTCTTTCATCTTTATAACATCAATTTAAAAGCGACGTTCCAAACAGTAAAATAAATTCAGTAAAAATTAATTGTCGGTGCATTTGATCATCTACATAGGGTGATTTTTTAGCCAATAAAATAATCAGCAATCAGCATTTAAACCATGAAGAATAGAGAGAAGGCGTAAGCACGCTATACTTTAACTATGCCCGCAAAATTCTAAAAAGAAGATGGCGCTGCTGTTAAAGTGGGTCACGTAAACGCTTAATATATGGACTCAGGACTGCTAGTCAGGTTGTGCGAGCCAGATTGCTGCAAAACAGATTGAAGATATTTTGGATGGCATAGTTTGTCCTCGTCACATTCAGTAACAGCGTTGTGATATCTTTCAATCAACTATGCGATATGACGTTATACTTTAATTATGCCCGTAAAATTCTAAAAAGAAGATGGCGCTGCTATTAAAGTTGGTCACGTAAACGCTTAAAATATGGACTCAGGACTGCTAGTCAGGCTGTGCGAGCCAGATTGCTGCAAAACGAATTGAAGATATTTTGGATGGCATAGTTTTCAGTCTCTCAATCAATTATGCGATATGACGTTACACTTAAAAACGAAGAATTTTAGAGAGAAAATCTAGCATCCAATATACTACTACCTTCTCGATTCAGTGAATTTGGTTGCAGTGATTCATCAGCAGTCTATATCTTAATTATCTATGGTGAATTACAAATGCGAAAAATTTGAAATCGTAGTTCATGACATCAGTGCCAGTATCTGACCTCTGATTTGCACAACCGATTCCTTTAATATCACCATGGGCGTACTTACTCGTTCTCGTTATTTTTCATGATTCAAACTATACATCATAATAAATGACAGAGTGAGGGCAAAGATTAGAGAACTAACAAGATAGGACAGTCAGACGGAGAAGACGAAGATAGTTGTGTAGGTACTCCAATTTAAAGGGGCACGACATCCAGCGGAAACGGTTTCGGAATTTGTCGGGTACGCATTAAAAGAATCTTACCAAGCTTACTAAAAGATAGGTTGGCTCATTAAAATCGACAAGTGCTACGTCACGTATAGACCTCGATGACAGCTGCGTATGGCTGTTTTTTCCTCATTTTATAGAAACAAATTTCAAAATTATTCTTTCACTGTACAATTCTATCCTAACCAAATAGATACCTTACATATAAGCATAGAAATACTTCGTGTGACATATTACAAAGCAACCTGTTTTTTTAGTGACCTTGGCTACTGACAGTCAGCTGACTTCGGTCGTTCGATCAGGACAGTGTTGTCAATTTTTCACTATTGGCTTCTCTTTCTAATGTTACCTGCTCCGTCTGATTATCACATTGTGGCAACTGCGCGAGAACTCCAATTTAAATATCGAGGTCAATGGCGCCAATGTTAAAAGATAAAAGGTTTTCCGCCGGCTGTCCTATCTTGTTAATTCTCTAATCTTTGGTGAGGGGTTGTTAATTGAAATAATAATTCAAACAAAATTAAAAGAAACTTTTCCCAGTTTATTCGATTTTTACAATTTGATATTGTGCATTTCTTATTATTACTATGAAAATATATCGCCACAGAATGTTACCATTGATTAATTATTAATCAATGATGTTACTTTGATGCATTTTAAGTTCATTTAAAACAAACGAACAACAGTGACGGACGTTATTTTAAACATATTGTTTTAATGTATGACCAGAAAATAAGTTTAATAAATATTATTTTTCTGTATTCTAAAGAAACTATAGAAACAAAGCAAAACTGCATTTATATGTGTTGAAGGTAAATAGAAATGAAGGAAACATGATTTGTTTGACTTTGGTGTACAAAACAATTTTTTTCAAAATATTTGGGGCAGCCTAATATTGTTTAATATATTTTAAATAAGAACACTAAATATATACGACGGCACAGTAGCTCTTGAAAAGCTCATTTGTACCCAGAATCACGGGCATTCAGAACAACGTAAAAAATCGATTAGCGCGAATAGCAGTAGGTACTCCATCTTTCTCGGTTCTTCCTATATGGACCTTTTTATCAACTACACCTCATTATCGACTATTTCAATTATATATTCTAATAGTAATAGTTGGAGAGGAGGCTGATGCTTGGCAAGTAAGATACAAACGGTTTCTTAGCTAACTCTCAACCATCTACACCATAAGCTTTTTTTCTTCTACAACTTCCTAATAAAGGCCAAGATAGTTTTCCAGCCTGAGAAACTCATCTCTAACCAATGATTTCATGATTGAGCCACCTGCCATCATCCAAGGAAATGGTAGCATGTACTCCATTACTTACATATAATTTTGTACCTTTCGTCCGATTTTGATAATTGTGAACTTAAATGGCAGACTCTAAACTTAATGGAAGCTGAGATCTCATCTATTGATTTATCAAAATAGTTGCTGATGAG
Organism: Stenurella melanura; assembly: GCA_963583905.1. Taxonomy (NCBI): domain Eukaryota; kingdom Metazoa; phylum Arthropoda; class Insecta; order Coleoptera; family Cerambycidae; genus Stenurella; species Stenurella melanura. Next base: position 45,663,515 of record OY757318.1, on the reverse strand, counting down.
TACCTAAGTTATGGACTTTATTAACTCAATCCTCTAACAAGAATATAAAATTATTTCCCAAAGTTAGCTAGTGAGGATGCTATAATTGTTAAATCCAATTCACAGTTAGAGTAAAAGATGAGGATACAGTAACTTAATGAATTGCAAAAACATTGGCTTTATAACTTTTTATTAATTTTTATATATTTTATTTACATTTATAATTAAATTAATAAAAACAGTCATATAAGTATTAAATTGGTGAGAGATTCCTTTTCTCCATTGGTGTTAGTTCGGGATGCCAAATGTCAATAATTAACACTAATCTAAAATCTGTTCCATTGTGCCAAACTTCATGCTCAAAACTATCATCAAAGACAAATATTTCACCTTCTTTCCAGCTTCTAAAAATAAAACAACATTTATCATTATTGAATACAAATAAAACAATCACTACAAATACTGGAAAAAATAATATCTTTTCCTAATTTATTAAGTCAAAATCCGACGCATCCATTAAAAAACCACAACAGAATAGATATCTTGGAGTAAGATCAACAGAAAAAAAAGGATGCATAAATACTTCCAGTTTTCATAACTTATGTAAATACAAGTTTAAGTTTCCTGTAAATTAAAAGATTTCGAATGTGTTTACCTTATTTCTTCGGCAACCCTTATGAAAGTCTTTGCAGGTACTTTTAAGCCTAAATGTGTCCTTAATCGGCAGTTAGTTGGACCACAATGAGGCCAAACGTGAGTACCAGGATGCATCACGCTGAATTTTGTCTGTCCTCTTTTGCAGCCTCGAGCTTCAGGTATTTTTTCAATAATGCTGCACGTAAAAGGGCATTTCTTACAGTTCCCAATGTTCTTCTGCCCCCTGGCAAATAACTCAAATTGTTTCCATTCACCTGAGTCCTTTAGATTTTCTGATTCATCTTGGAAGAATCCTTTCTCATTCAAAACTGTTAAACCTTCTTCCTTGATCTTCTGCCAGTGTTGTTTAAGCAGTCTGTATAAATCCATGTATGGCAAATCCTCCAATTCCCACCATGGTTTACCTGTTAGTCTAGGAACATTGTACAAAGATCTTTGGTATTTTGACAGGAAAACTTTGTTTTTAACACCTTCTTCATATACCTTAAAACAAGTACAGCATCATTCAGAAAGTAAAATTATCTTTTATCACTAAAAATGCATGTGCTCTATTCTCGTTCAGTAATAAAAGTAAAATTTAATTGGTTAATTCTGTAAGGAATTGATTTCAATTATAGCTTCTTGAAAACGGAAGATTCTACTTTAAAAAATGGTACCACTTTTAGGTCGATTTGAACTGTTATTAGGTTCTAAAATTACTACTGAAAATCGTCATTCATCACCGTCAGGTCGTCTGTATGTACGGAAACATTTCACAGTAGGTACTCGTTTAATTACATAAGTAAATAAATAATAATGACTTTTTCGTTTAACTCGTTCTGACTCAAAAACAGAACAACGAATTTCTCTAAAATCTTTACTGTCCTATCGCTGATGCTCCTTAACAAAATATTAGGAAGTGTAGAAAATACGATTTTTTTCTAAGGCCGATGTCGATACAAGTTGAGAATTTGAAACTATATCTTTCAAAATAGATACCAAAAACTTTGAGAAGCTACAAAATAAAAGATAGAGGTAACAACAACTACGTAAACAAAATTTGAGCTAAGAAAGGTGGCTTATACTAATATACCTACTTCCATTGCCTCTTTATTTAGCCCAAGACGAGTAAGTGCATCACCTAAATGAAAATAAAATCTACCATCTACAACTCCTTCATCCTTGGTTTCCAATCCCTTTCTTAAATATTCCACAGCTTCTAGCAATTTGTTATCAGCAGTTTTCAAAATAAATCCAAAGTGTACTAGCGCGAAGCCATTTTTTGGCCATTTAAGGAGTATCTCCTTCAGGACAGATCTAGCTGCTTCTACTCTAAAAACGATGAAAGCTTTCTATTAAACTTAAAATAAAAGAAAGTCATTTATAAAAATCAACTAAAAAAAGAGCAGTAGTTTCGATGTAATGGATCCTCTTCAGTTCTGTGCAAGTTAATGGAATGTGGTGAAAGTGGAAGAATTATATATTAATATTGTATATGAAAGGATCAGTAGGGTTTACCAATTGTTAAAAATTCATAAATATTAAGGAGTGAAATACCAACCTGTTTATGGTTAGATATGTAACAGCCAAGTCGTTTGTGTGTTTGGGATTGTTTGGAAATCTTTTGATGAGTTGCTTGTGTACATTTATCACATTTTTGTACTGGCCTGGAATAGTAAAATATTATGGATCAGAAGAAGAACTTAATAGATCTTCTAGGGTTAATCTGATTGTACAATTGTACAGGGTGTGCAACTAAGAATGGAAGCCGGCCATATCTCAGAAACCAATCATCGCACAAGTTTAAGGAAAAAATCATCCTAAGTAAAGTGATCCTGAAAAATCGCTGAAAAATAATTTCGAGTTTCTAAAATGGCCGCTAGGGGGCGTAACAGAATCGAATAGAAAATTAGGTTTCTCTCTGTATTTTGCTCAATTAAGTGGCATTGAAAATATTTGCATCGTAATCCTAATCTTAGGATGACGATGCATATGTTTTCAATGCCACTCAATGCAGCAAAATACAGAGAAAAACCTAATTTTCTATTCGATTATGGCTGTTACGCCCCCTAGCGGCCATTTTAGAAACTCGAAAATATTTTTCAGCGATTTTTCAGGATCACTTAGGACGATTTTTTCCTTAAACTTGTGTGATGATTGGTTTCTGAGATATGGTCGGTCTTTATTCTTAGTTGCCCACTCTGTACACGGGTTAAGAAATAATGTCTATTACCCTAAAATGCCTTATTTAAGAATAGAGAATTGCAGCCAGATACTTTTTTAAACAATCGAATATCATAAATCTCCCTAAGTTACGTAAATTTGTCTTTGAACAACAAAGGGTGTAACAGAATAGGTAAGGTAAAATGGTTCCAGAAGCTTCTGGACCAAAATTCCGTGTCAGTAGATCGACAATAGGAATAGAAATGTGTTCCTCTAGTTTTAGCCCCCTACCACCAACTCTGATATCCTAATAAATATAATTTTTAATTTCTATCTTTGTAAGTTGTGCATTAATTATTACGAAAAATATTGACGATATAAATATGATTTAAATTCACCTTAGGAAAGAAAAACTGTGCTAGTTTTGTTGCCTTACGAATAAAAAAAATTAAAACAATTTAATAATCATTTTCCTTCTTCAATTCTTTAGAACTTCCTCCCACATGTATGTTTTCTTTTTAAGCGGTGCTCGGGGAATCTACAAAATATCACAATTAACCAGTATATTACTGGTAAATAACCTCTACGCCTGTGACTTTTACGTCAAAGGATCAGTTAAAGGTTGCTTTTTTTAATAAACAACACAAATAAATAAAACTTGAAATTAAATATCTCGCCGACGTTTCGAAAATCTATTCTGTTTCCTTTTTCAAGGCTTTTTTTTGAAAATTCTTTTTTTGCTGTGTATGATCAATACACAGCTCTAAGAATGTTTATTATATTCAATATCCATAGATATTTACTATTTACATAGAACTGTTGATATAGTTAACAGTTTTTTTTAGTTTTTATACAATGTTAAGTTTGTGAAGTTATTCTCTTAACATTGGCAACTAAGTTGTACAGACATCTACGGAACAATTCGACACGCATGCATCCTCATTCAATAATATTATCGTGGATTCTTTAATTTTTCTTTTTTACTATCTGCCTCTTTTGTTAAAATTTTTGCCGAGTCCCAGTTTATTCTGTGTCCATTCTCCCAAGCGCGTTCGCAGATCTTGGACCTCTGAATTTAATTTTTTCTTATGTAATTTTGATGTTCGCCCAATCTTACACTAAAAGGTCTGGATGACTCACCCACGTATTATTTGTTACACTCACATGGAATAATATAAACGCAGTTTTTTGAATTTTGCTCGTGGTTCTTCGGTTTCGTCTTTATCAGAATAGATCTTAACGTGTTGTTTGTTTGAAATACCGTCCTAATATCAAATCTATCACCGATGCGGCGCAACTTTTCGGATAATCCGCATACATAAGGAATTAACGCGGTGTAACGTTTTTCAGGTTTTTGTCGTACCTGATTGTTATTTCCAATATTTATGAAGGTTTTATCGACAAAACCCCCAGGGTATTGGTTATTTATAAGAACTTCCTTTATAAACAGCTTCTCTTGTTTAGTATTTCATCATTAGAAGAAATGATTTTGGCCCTATCATACAAACATTTTACAACACCCCTCTTAACGTGCATCGACTGATTTGAGTTGAAATTTAAATCTGTTGGTGTGTGTTGGTTTTCTGTAAACACTTGTTTCAATTGTACCATTTACTCTTTTAATTAAAACATCTAAAAACGGTAATTCATTTCTAGTTTCCTTTTCTTAAGTGAATTTAATAGAAGGTTCTTTATTTTTTAAATGTTCCAAAAAACTATCTAGTAACTCAATACCATGAGGCCAGATGGCAAAGATATCATCTACGTATCTCCACCAGATAACCGGTTTGTATGCACAATTTTGAACAAGCCTAGTCTCAATATCCTCCATAAATATATTGCTTAAAATCGGTGACAAAGGAGAACCCATTGTCATACTGAAATCCTGCTGATAGAAATCATTTTCCAATTGAAAATAAGTTATTTTTATACACATAGTTAAAAGTTCCGTTATTGTATTTACACTCAATTTAGTTCTAGCTTCCAAATTATTTTCATTTAACAATTTGTTTTTGATTATTTTTAAAGTTTTGTCTACTGGGACGTTAGTGAACAGACTAACTACATCAAAACTAACCATCAGATGTGTATTATGAATATTGTTTTCATAAATTTTTTCGATAAAATGTTTACTATTTTTTATATACGAGTCAGTCTTTCCAGATAATGGATTAACAACTTTAAGCAAGAATTTTGCCAAATTGTGACATGGCGAATTAATGGAACTAATAATTGGTCTTAACGGGACATTCTGTTTATGTATTTTTGGTAAGCCATAAAAATGAGGAGGCTTGCTATAATGCGGTGTAAGCATCCGTCGTTCAAAGTCATTAAATTCATTTTTGTATTTAAACAGTTCTATAAATTTTGCCCTCAATTGATTTTATTGGGTTTTTACTTAATTTTGAGTATGGTCCTTTATTGATAAGTGTCATGATTTTCTCATCATATGTGTTTTTATTTATAACGACTGTGGCATTACCTTTGTCCGCTGGCAAAATTTTAATGGATTCATCTCTCTAATGCCAGTCATTATAAATAAAAATACATATGATGAGAAAATCATGACACTTATCAATGAAGGACCATACTCAAAATTAAGTAAAAATCCATCAAAATCAATTGAGGGCAAAATTTATAGAATTTTATTTAAATACAAATATGAATTTAATGACTCCTCCTCATTTTTATGGCTTACCAAAAATACATAAACAGAATGTCCCATTAAGACCAATTGTTAGTTCCATTAATTCGCCATGCCACAATTTGGCAAAATTCTTGCTTAAAATTGTTAATCCATTATCTGGAAATACTGACTCGTATATAAAAAATAGCAAACATTTTATCGAAAAAGTTTATGAAAACAATATTCATAATACACATCTGATGGTTAGTTTTGACGTAGTAAGTCTGTTCACTAACGTCCCAGTAGACAAAACTTTAAAAATAATCAAAGACAAATTATTAAATGAAAATAATTTGGAAGCTAGAACTAAATTGAGTGTAAACACCATAATGGAACTTTTAACTATGTGTATAAAAACAACTTATTTTCAATTGGAAAATGATTTCTATCAGCAGGATTTCAGTATGGCAATGGGTTCTCCATTGTCACCGATTTTAAGCAATATATTTATGGAGGATTTTGAGACTAGGCATTTTCAAAATTGTGCATACAAACCGGTTATCTGGTGGATGTACGTAGATGATATCTTTGCCATCTGGCCTCATGGTATTGAGTTACTAGATAGTTTTTTGGAACATTTAAAAAATAAAGAACCTTCTATTAAATTCACTTTAGAAAAGGAAACTAGAAATGAATTACCATTTTTAGATGTTTTAATTAAAAGAAAAATGGTACAATTGAAACAAGTGTTTATAGAAAACCAACACATACCAACAGATATTTAAATTTCAACTCAAATCAGTCGATGCGCGTATTGTAAAATGTTTGTATGATAGGGCCAAAATCATTTCTTCCAATGATGAAATACTAAACAATGAGAAGCGGTTTATAAAGAAAGTTCTTATAAATAACCAATACCCTGGGGGTTTTGTTGATAAAACCTTCATAAATACTGAAAATAACAATCAGGTACGACAAAAACCTGAAAAACGTTACATAGCGTTAATTCCTTATGTATGCGGATTATCCGAAAAGTTGCGCCGCATCGGTGATAGATTTGATATTAGGACGGTATTTCAAACAAACAACACTTTAAGATCTATTCTGACAAAGACGAAACCGAAGAACCACGAGCAAAATTAAAAAAATTGCATTTATAGTATTCCGTGTGGGTGCAACAAACAATACGTGGGTGAGTCATCCAGACCTTTTAGTGTAAGATTGGGCGAACATCAAAATTATATAAGAAAAAATGAAATTCAGAGGTCCAAGATCTGCGAACACGTTTGGGAGAATGGACACAGAATAAACTGGGACTCGGCAAAAATTTTAACACCAGAGGCAGTTAGCAAAAAAGAAAAATTAAAGAATCCGCGATAATATTACTGAATGAAGATAGATGCGTGTCGAATTGTTCCGTAGATGTCTGTACAACTTGGTTGCCGATGTTAAAAGAAGAACTTCACAAACTTAACATTACATAAAAACTAAAAAAATCTATATCAACAGTTCTATGTAAATAGTAAGTATCTATGGATATTGAATATAACAAACATTCTTAGAGCTGTGTATTTATCATACACAACAAAAAAGATTTTTCAAAAAAAGCCTTGAAAAAGGAGACAGAATAGATTTCCGAAACGTCGGGGAAATATTTAATTTCAAGTTTTTATACTTATTTGTGTTTATTTAAAAAAGCAACCTTTAACTGATCCTTTGACGTACAAGTCACAGGCGTAGAGGTTATTTACCAGTAACATACTGGTTAATTGTGATATATTTTGTAGCTTCCTCTAGCACCGCTTAGAAAGAAAACATACATGTGGCAGGAAGTCCCAAAGAATTGAAGAAGAAAAAAAAATAAGATAATGCCACAAATAACATTTAGACAATATTTAGATAACAGGTATGGGCCTAATATCAATCAGTACTTTTGAAGTTGTCAATAGAGAGCTTGCTCAATTAACTGTACCAGTATTTCGGTATTGTTGACACGACACATTAAGTCCTAATTACATGGAATGAGTCATCAATCCAAAATGAATAATACAATCTGAAAAACTTATTTTAAATAATAACCGAGTTTCTCGCGGTAGTGTACTAGGACCTATCCTCTACATGCTATCTATTAATGATATATTCCTAATCGATTACGCTGCCTCTGGAGAAGTAGTTTCCATAAACACCAAAGCTCTTGAACACAACACTTGGATACCAGCACTCGACGCGCATTTCGCTAACCACGTTAGCATTATCAGGATATGATTAACACTCAGTTAAATGCAGTTTTACTCATCTCCTGATGGTTAACGAAACGCACACCGAGAGACTCAGAAGAGTGCAAAATACCTCTTTGGTGATGATATTATAATACATCTGGATTTGAAGTAAAACAATTCATTTAAAAAACTGACAGGACACTGGAAATAAATAACAATTTTTTTTATGAAAAATTAATGGTGAATGTCAATAAGTCCAAATATATGATATTAGGTAATAAATGTTCAAATCAATAGATATATTAATATAAACTTAATAAAATGTAGACTAAACTGGTTTTAGGTAAAAGATAACACAAAATACAGGACACTGATATTCTTATACAAATCTGCTACCAATATATTTGTCAGTAAATATACAACGTCTGGCGGATATCCACAATTACAATATAAGGCAAACAAAGCCGAATTTAACAAATTACCAGAAGTTATAAGGCAAGCTATGAATGTATTTCTGTTTAAAAAGTATCTGTACTTTATGAGTGAATAATAGATAGAGTCGGGTAAAGTTTAAAAAGACCGATGTATGAATTAATATTACACATACGTTTTCACTATCTCTTGCACACAAACTTAAAGCCATAGCCTAAAGACATTGTCAATGTATGTCTACCAAGATTCTTTCCCACTTCTTTTGAGACGGAAATATGAAATGTACACTGAGAAGTGTGAAACATAGTCATAAGCTCAGTGATTCTCAAACTGCGTAATTTAACGACGAATATTATTTATTTCCGTGAACTAACACCACTCTAAATATGAAAAACATATTTATATGAAATATTTCAGTTATTTTTAGTGGTAAATAGTGGATATTCATCCGTCAAACAGACAATGTCGAACCACTAAGTTTTATAATTTTCTAGTACGTAGGTATTATACGTTTTAGAGTAGAATAAACACGATCGCGTAGCTCAATCGGTAAGATGCTCGAACAGCAATAAATATAAATGGGGTTGTTGCCAGATCGATCCTCAAGCACTTCCATTTTTTTTAAATTTGATTAATTATTAAAAGTTAATAATTTTCCTTCTAAAATTTTTATTTTATTAAACTGCGCCGCGAGTTTTGTTAAAAAATTATTTTCCCAAAAAATGTGTCTTTTATTACTACTGGCGCGTGTTTATCTCTAATAAAATCTACTTTCTTACGTTATATTTTAATACACGAATGGTGAAACATACGTCGAGTAGACAAATTGTTCAAGTGTAGTTTTTAGTGTTTATGAAAACGTGTCAATGCGTTGTTTTGAGAATTGTTTTAATTTATTTATTTTAAAATTATTGTAAATTTTTTTAATATCTATTTTGTCAACCAGAATTTTTATTTATTACAGCTAAAAGAAAAATAATTTATTTTCGTTATCCTCATAGAGATTTCAGATTTTTTTTTGTTATACGAAATATTTTATTTTTACTGACACCGTTTTCCCTATACTAATACTACGACCCTATCCTTTCCTGGCAAGAAATGCCCAAACCTTCCCGTGCCTCTTGCTGGACTGTAGCAATATTAATCCTTGATTTCTTTTTCTGATCACTCATTGTTATTGACTGAATTGGGCAATTCATTTTTTGTTATCAGTTTCATTTGTGCCCGAACCTATATACCTACAGTGTCCGTCGTAAAGTTGGCTACATATGGGAAAAATTTGTATTATTGATATTTCTAAAAAATACTATATTGGGGGTTCGTTTCTTTTTTTACATGCAAATACCTTTATTCTACTAAAATACATACAGTTTTTGTCGAAACTAATAAAATATTTGTGAAATAGACACAAGAGTTTATGATAATTAACGGTAGGGATAAAATTTGCACTTTTTTATTTTCCTCATATCTGCTTCAAAATTGATATATGGGGTCCTTGTTGTATTCTATATGCACTTTTTCTTCATAACATTTTTCGATATCTTAACAATTTGACCCACTTTTCGGTACCACGGTCAACTATTTTTTACAGTCCTGCCAAACCGGTGATCACATGACATGTGTCAAAATGTAATTTTTGTTGTTGGACATGCATATACGAACCCCCAATAGAGTTTTTTAGATATGTCAAAAATACAATTTTCCCATATATAGCCAACTTTATGGACACTGTATAATCAGAATTTCACTAAAATTATGAAGTTACTAAATTAATAATCTTAACATTTTATGATATCTTTCCTATTTTTTTAAAATTATTTAACATCATTGCTGAGAACTGTTTGAGAACTACTGGCATTTCTTATGCACCTAATAAAATCTTAGTTCAGACGTTTTAGCGGCCATGACACAAGTCAGTTTAAATTGTACCCGACTCTACTACAGTAATTCAATTTCTTTTACTGCATTGTACAATGAATATGTATTATTTGTTATAAGTAGTGGTAATTGTAGAGGTGTTTCAGAATCTCATGAGCCGCGAAATGCGCAAAAGGCAAAGTTTAATCTGAGCAATAAGTATGTTTTTGAAGACACTGGAGGCTGCCTTAGTGTATACATAAACAAGAGCTCGGGATAAATTGTAAACAATAAATATAATATTTTTAAGAAGTAAGAAGTGTAATTGAGTCAACAGAACGGATTATGTCTCTGCGCATATGAAGGTCACGGCTCATGAGGTTTTAAAACACTTCTAAGTGTTCTTTACTGACCACGTATGCTGCATTAATCTGTGGAATAGCTAATTTGTACTTAATAAAGGTTACTATTATTACTTTCAATTATAAAATAATTTATATTTACCTACGAATCTCATGCGATTAATGCATCGTTCAGCTGCCATTTCAAATAATGCATCAGGCACGTTCTCGGCATTAAAAAGTTGTGTATAAAATTTTAGAGCTTGCTCTAAAATTGTGTTGCTTCTTTTTTGATCTGCCAGGTAATCTAGGGCGAGGGCTTTCCCATATATACTTCGGGGGGAGGATGGGTAATTTTGTAGGATTTTATCAAAAAGTTTAATAGCGTAAGCTGAATTCTAGTTATAAAAATCAAACAAAAAAACACTCATTAACACAAACTTAAACATAGGCAACTGCACTAATTTGTTAGTATAAAAATTAAAAAGAATTTTTTAAATCAATCAATTTTTATTAATCAAGGTGCGGAAAATTAATAAAAACTGATGGACAAAGCTATAATATTAACAAGTACTAAAACTAAGCGGTATATTGTACCAGAATATTTTAATTATAGGAAGAATCAACACCACACAGTATATATTATTTCAACACTCCCATAAAATCAATAAAAAAACAAAACATAACCGCTGTAAAGCTCTTGCTTTAAACAAAAAACTTAACTTTAACTATTTTAAAAATAACAATCAGCTAGGTTAAAGTTAATAATATTTGGTGTTTAGGAGAGGAACTTTAAATTTAGTCCTAACAAAAGATATAATTATTATGCTGTATTTAATTAAAATTTTCAATGATACTCACACTTTGTACTTTCTTTTGTGCCTTGTCAATTTCGTCTTTTATTTTGAAGTCTTCTTTACTTGTGATATTTGAGTATTCGTAACCAGCAGCGTCATCTGACTGTTTGTCAGAATCAGAATCCTCAACATCGTCTTGCGCGGCAGCATCTAATAAAAAAAAATAAAAAATTAGTTAATATTACAGCTGCCTATTGTCTAAATGACATTCTCTTCATTCTTCAACTTTTCTTTTTGGGATTTCATGTCACATATGCCACTTATAAATAACGTCCGAGGAATCTACAAAATAATACAATTATCCAGTATATTACGAAGCAAAAGCCTCTACGCATGTGACTCTTGTACAAAAAAATATAATATAAAAAAATATAATAAAAATAAAGTATTTCGCTGAAGTTTCCGAAACACATTGTGCTTCCTTTCATAAAGCAATTTTTGGAAAACATGATTTGCTGTGTACGTTAAATACACAGCTCTAAGAATATGTTTCTTATTACTATTTATTTTCTATTTTTACGCCTTGAAAATTTGGACTAGATAATTCTAATCTGGAACCTCGATAACCTACAGATACCGATTTTCAGTCTAATCCGACGATAATTGATAAAACCTATCCGCCATGTTGGCGCCGCCATTTTGAATTTTTAAATTTTGATGACATATTTGTTTGTTTTCTACTTCCCTTCCTTTGATACCCATATCAAGGGGGTTGTAAAGAAAATTGATAATCCGCCATCTTGGGGCGGCGGCTATTTTGAACATATTATAAAATTGAGTATACCATATTGTATTGTCATTAAAGCTACACACAACTGCCAAGTTTCATGATGATATAACAATTAGAAAGTGGCTGAAAATTACGTTGAAAGATTCCGTTACATTGATAGATACAGGCGAAGCTAATAAACGCGTGTTAAAAAAAGAAAAAAAGAAATATTAAAGCAACAGCAATAATATTGTTGATTGAGGATCGATGCGTGTCGAATATTTCCGTAGATGTTTGTACAACCTGGTTGCCCATAGGAAATGAAGAACTTAACATTATATAAAATAAAACTGTTAACTATATCAATAGTTCTGTATAAGTAGTAACATATTCTTAAAGCTTATTTAACATATACAGCGAAAAATACTACTGAGAAAAGAAACAGAATATGTTTCCGAAACGTCAGTGAAATGCTTTTATTTTTATACCCTCTACCTTTTCCTTTGCCGTAAAAGGCATACGTAGAGATTATTTCTCAGTAATATATTGGATAATTGCATTATTTTCTGGATTCCCCATTCGTTATTTAGAAGTGAAGACATATGTGGCAGGAAGTCCCAAAAAGAAAAATTAGAGCTGCTTTTACAACTTTTTTTTCAATTTGTGAGGAGCATTTTTGTGACGATTTGGATGATGAATGATCAACGGTGAAGTAACAATATATTAGTACATAAGGAATAATGTTAAATTCTCTCGGTGATTCCGAGAGAACAAAAGTAAGAGACTTGTTTTGAGAAACCTCATTAACAAAACTTGCACCCAGGCAAATGTTCACAGTAGTTCAGGAGGCGATTAATAGATATAAATATAACTTAATTAGAATGTTAGATGTCTTCTGGTTAATGTACTACTTTGAAATAAGTTTACTTAAATAATGTATTTACAATTGGATGAAGGGTTTCATATTCGTCACCTTTACTTTTATTTCCTTGAAGTTTCCCATATTTTGCCTCAAGTCGTTTCAGTAATTCTTCGTCTTCGTCGTCATCGTCATAGTCCTCATTATCAGAATCACCTTCCTCCTCTCCCTCTTCTTCTTCTTCCTCACTGACTTCTTCGTCTTCTTCATCTTCGATGTTGTCCTCATATTCATCTTCATAAGATTCAGAGGGTTTGTGATAATCTATTTCACCTTCTGGTGTTAGAGAACGAGTATAAGTCGATCTAAGCTCTTGGTACTTGGTCTTGGCTGATTTTGGCTCTTCCCGACTTTCTTCTTCCTCACTTAAGTCTTCGTCAGAGTAATCTGTTCGATCATGTTTATTAATGAATTGTTTCCAAATAATTTCTCGCCTAAACTTTCTAGTAAAATATAAATAACTTGATACGCTATTTCCAGAAAAGCGTAATGGCTGGTGCACACACGCAGATGATCTCCGAGTAGGAGGGTACAGAACGGTACACATAATCTAACACTACGAAATCAAGATCTCTCTAAGATTTTCCTTAGTTTTGTTTTCTAAACATCCATTTGTTAAATTTTACGATCTCGACTGTAGCTCTCTGATCTCGAAGTATTTCAAGAACAGCTACCTGGAATCTCTCATTACTGATATACAGCAACCTCTTTAATGCAAAATTCTTGACATACTAAATTCTTTTAACCATTTTATTTGAGTACTTAAAATTTGGCACACGTGTTTGTGGTGGAGAATCATTAGTAGCTACTATACTAGGATACCAATTGTTTTAACTGTATTTCGTGTCACAATTTTTAAGAATCTCTAAAAAGAGTAAAATTAAAAAGTGAGCCACACAAACTCAAAAACTGCAGATTTTCTTACAGCCTGCATAAACACGACCTATTGAAGAGCCACCGACGTGTGTGGCGCAGCCAATTACTATTACTAGTTACTACTTGTTTTATATTTTACTAGAAAATCGATTTTGTGGTACCGAAATATTTTACCAAACAAAAAGTTCAGAACTAACCATTAATAGTAGTTCCAAACATTTTGCTTCAAAAAATACCTTCCTCATCTTGCTCTATGTCTTGTTCTACTTCTTGATAAGTTGGCGGAACGACAATGGTATTTCTTCTGGATAAATCCGGAGTTGCTTCTTTAGGTTCTTCTTTTACTGGTTTGTCATCAGGAGCTTTAAATTTAATTTTGACTTAGATAATACGTACGAAATAGTCAAAGCATTATGAGTCTCACTGATATAAGACGTCTGGAGATTTCAAGAATATTCGAAAATACAGTCTACAAAGTTATTTAAAAATGTATGCAAATATGCCACGAAGCCTAGTTATAGTAAGCCAAGTGTCTTTTTTGAAAATAAGACACTTTTATGTACTTATTAAGAAATCGTGAGATAATTTTTATTGCACACACAAATTTTGTAGGACTACAAAATTATTGGTTTTTCGATTCCCAACAAAACCGCAGTTAAAAAACATTAATACACTGGCGACCTCATGGTAATTCAAGGGTAATTCAAGGGTTTAAAAAATATTTGCTGCCTTTGGACCTGATCAAAATGATTAAAATCTGTGTATTCCAAACAACGATTTTAACACTCAAGACAGTTCGTAAAACTAAATGTTTACGAAATTTATTTTCAGAGGCTCTGTTACGTTATATAATTCCGTTTACAGAAAAGGGCAGTATACAATGTACAGTGAGAGTCAGAATGGGGCTATTATTATACGATTAAGTACATCGAAAGCAATAATACAAAAGTAAAATGAAAACAAAAATTACCAGGAAATGCAATGATGTTAGTTGCAGATAAAAGTAAGCAGAGGCATATTTACAACATATATTAACGTATTAAGATAATTTCTCTATGAGTATGAACACCAATCACATGCAATTACTGACCAGTTCTCCATTTTCTGACCAAGACAAGGTGTGCTACAACCAATAGGGCTACACCAACACCAAGTTTGACAGCCACTGCAAAATACAGCAGCTATAAAATTTGCATTTCCTGATTTACATATCTTTACAATAAAATAATAATTTTATTTTGCAAGGATGAAGAGCACTATATTCAATTTATGTGGTGATTAACTTCAACACTTGGTGTCTTGTGCTATTTTTTTTTTAAATAAATATTTGAACCTACACATTGATATACGTATATAACGACAAAGTTATATTAGTAATTGGTGATAATATTAGGGGTGTCGAAGTGGACAACTTTTAGTTCATAAATTAATTTGATATATTGCAAAATAAAGAAGGTACATATCCATTAATAACACAACAGCTGGGTGGTTTTTTCGACACGACATCGTTCCATGGTTTACCAAATACTTTTATCGTTCTATGGATGATAATGAATCACAAAATCGATTTCTGGCGGGGGCTCCTTCCGTCAGGTACGTCAAGAGTTGTCAAAGTTGAAAAAAAAAGTTGAATTTTTACCTCGTCTCAGATATATTGTATCATTATTAAAAGATCATTGTTATTTTTTATAATTTGTAGTACAGTGTATTTTACGCGAAAAAAAAACGCATATCTTAAATTACGACCAAACTGACTGGTTGACATGCCAGAAGTCAATTTTATCGTGATTTGTGTACTATAGAATTAAATAACTTCCATAAAATTCATGTAACGACAATTTTTGAAAAAAGCCACCCAGCTCCCCGACTATGAATTGAGTGAATCAAACAGACTAATAGAAAAAATAATAATTGAAATAAGGTGTAGGCTTATATGTAAATTAAATAAAAAATTCAATAAATAATTTTTCTAGTGCAAATATTACTTTTCTATTTCTTTCTTAAATATATAAAAATCGCCGAAAAAATGAGTTATCAGCATGTAGGCGATTGCCGAAATATACATAAAAACATACAGGTTGTTCGATTTGAAAAAAATTGAGTTTTCATAGTTTTAAAATCTTTGTAAAAATAAATTTGTTGTAGATTTTACTTTTAACCGCTGCAGCAAATGCATGTTTTCTTTCGGAAAAATGATAATAACGCTACACGGCAGTGTTATTCCAAAAATAGTATATACCTGGAGAGGCAATTAAGAGTCTAATACACACATATAAAACATTTGGGCTGTTCTATTAGAAAAACCTTATGCCACTGGCTTGTCACTGCCATGCAAAACACACTATTGATTATAAAATCATTTTAGAACATGTCACTCTTGTCCTGCACAATTTTGATCTCAGATATTTTTCAAATTTCAAAGCGTCGATCGAGGAGAATATCTCGATGCTTTTGATATTTCCGTACATGCATTACTGTATTGTACTCACCCTATATATGTAAAATATTTTGGTGTTGTGCAAATGGATTTGCAGCCATAGCCATATACCGGGTGAGTCACGAATTGCGCTCGCCCCGATATTTCCTACAATATTTGGAATAAAAAATTGAAATTTGGAGGCCTTATTACACGACTAAAATGCCATCTTTTCAATAAAAATCAAGTTTGGTGCACATCCGGTTTGAACGGAAGTGCCCAAAACTTTCGATTTTTAAATGGAACACCCTATATATTTTT
Organism: Stenurella melanura; assembly: GCA_963583905.1. Classification (NCBI taxonomy): domain Eukaryota; kingdom Metazoa; phylum Arthropoda; class Insecta; order Coleoptera; family Cerambycidae; genus Stenurella; species Stenurella melanura. Next base: position 45,647,164 of record OY757318.1, on the reverse strand, counting down.
ACATTTTTGGAATCTAGAGGAAATTTTAAATACAATACATCAATTTTGGTCACTTCTTGATAAACATTAAAAATTTTATTAAAAAATCTATTTCTGAATCCAGAGTGCTGTGGTGCCCAAAATATATTTTAGTTTGTGTGCTACGTCACTATAAAGAGCAATAAGATTGCATTACTTAATTCTCTAGAGGCGTTTAAAATTTTTAAATGTGATTTTTACCCACTAACTCGGTTTTTTTAAATGGGAATTTAATCGTTCACCAACATTTTTAAATACCTCATTTTCATACGAATCTAATGATACCAAAATTTTGAAAATCCGCTCAGAAATATTTGAGATTTCAGCCAAAATACAATGCAAACATGCGGCTAATAGATAATAGATTAGTGGGCTTTGGAAACTAAAATGGCACATTTCTGTGTAAATCTGGTAACCTAATAACATTGGAAAAATCATAGGAGCCATTGAATGTAATAAAACAATATCAGCTGTCAGACAGATACAAAATAAAGCGTTGCGGAAATCTCTTTGAGTAAAAATTAAAGAAAATGAATAATTTTAGTAGAAATGAAAAGGTCGATATGTTACTGATATATGGAGAGCGTCTCAAAAATTCAACTGCAGCTGCAGAACTGTATCAGCAACGATATCCCAACAGACGTCATCCAAGCAGACACTTGTTTGCCAGAGTGGAACAAGAATTAAGAAACGAACCCAATCAACAAGATGACCATCAAACATTTATTGTAAGTGAGGACAAAGAAATTGATGTATTAGGATTTGTGATGGTACACCCAACAACATCAACAAGGGAATTGTCAATGGAATGCGACATAGTCAGTCTTCGGTTTGCAGAATTTTAAAGAAACATAAGTTTCGGTCTTATAAATACCAAATACACCAACATCTTTATGGAGATGATAACGACAGGAGGCTAGTATATTGCAACTGGTTCTTAAATGCAGTACAACAAAACCCAGGTTTTCCTTTTCATATTTTATATTCAGATGAAAGTAGATTTACGAACCATGGTATGTTTAACAGAAATAATACTAGGTACTGGGCTCAAGAAAGTCCGAGGTTGGTAGGGCGGGGAAATATTCAGGAAAGATTTGGGTTTAACTGTTGTCTTGGAGTACTTGGAGATCGAATAATTGGACCCATATTTTTACTTTTTTTTACTTTTACTTACTGGCGAACGATATTTATTCTTTTTACAAAACCAGACAGCAGAATTTCTTGACTTACTTCCTCTTGCCTATTTATAAAATCTGTTTTTCCAACAAGATGGTGCTCCCCCACATAATTCCAGAAGAGTGATGGAATATTTAAACAACTTGCATGGTGAACGCCTTATCGCAAATCAAGGTCATATCAGGTGGCCTCCTAGGTCACCTGACTTAACACCCCTCGACTATTATGTATGGGGCACTCTCAAAAATAAAGTTTATAAAACTTCTTCAAATACCCGTGAAGAGCTGCAAAATAAAGTTGTACGGGCTCTTAATCAAATAACGCCGGCTGAATTGCGTACAGCCATTCAAGCAACTGTACGCAGAGCCGAATTGTGTATAGAAAAAAATGGTGGACATTTTTAACAATATCTATAAATGTCAATTTATGATTTAATTATATTAATTATTTTAAAGATATCTACTGTTACCTAGTTTAAGTTTAATTGTTCAAACGGAATTGATTTTTATTTATTTATAGGCCCGATATTTATGTTCATTTAAATAAAACTCTGAAAACCGAACTGATGTCGCATTATATTGCAAATGTCCTTGTGGATGTAATTGTGTTTACCTCCACATACCTATGCTAAACTTAAGTGTAACGTTCTTTGAGCTCACAATTATTAAATGTTTGATAGCTCAAGATTGCCTATTATAACTACACGAGTCTGTCTGATAGCTGATATTGTTTTATTACATTCAATGACTACTATGATTTTTCCAATGTTATTACGTTACCAGATTTACACAGAAATGTGCCATTTTAGTTTCCAAAGCCCACTAATCTATTATCTATTAGCCGCATGTTTCTAAAAGCTTGGTTGCATTGTATTTTGGCTGAAATCTCAAATATTTCTGAGCGGATTTTCAAAATTTTGGTATCGTTAGATTCGTATGAAAATGAGGTATTTAAAAATGTTGGTGAACGATTAAATTCCCATTTAAAAAAACCGAGTTAGTGGGTAAAAATCACATTTAAAAATTTTAAACGCCTCTAGAGAATTAAGTAGGTAATGCAATCATATTGCTCTTTTTATTTTTATAGTAACGTAGCACACAAACTAAAATATATTTTGGGCACCACATCATTCTGGATTCAGAAATAGATTTTTTAATAAAAATTTTAATGTTTATCAAAAAATGACCAAAATGGATGCATTGTATTCAAAATTTCCTCTAGATTCCAAAAATGTAAAAATATATAGGGTGTTCCATTTAAAAATCGAAAGTTGTGGGCATTTCCGGTCAAACCGGATGTGCACCAAACTTGATTTTTTATTGAAAAGATGGCATTTTAGTCGTGTAATAAGGCCTCCAAATTTCAATTTTCTATTTCAAATATTTTAGGAAATATCGGGGCGAGCGCAATTCGTGACTCACCCGGTATTGCAAGTATAGATAGATGTAAAATATTCCTTTTTGTCAACTGTTACAACCTACTTGTGACATTTTTGATAAAATTATTAGTTAATAATTTACGTGGGTAATACAACTGCAATTCAATTAACTCACAAACCAATAGGTAGATTTGTCAAAATTTCGAGACACATAATTTGCAGAAAATTACAAATAAATCGTACTTTAGGGTTCTGTGTCTAACCATTATACTCTTATTTACTACACTTGTTATATAATTGTTGCACATTTTATAGGATACTCTTCGCAGTTTTTTTGTAAATGATAGTTTCAAACATGTCTTGTTTAATTAAAAAAGCAACACATTTTTTTTCATTTCAATAATTAATAACTTTTTTATTAATTGATCGATTTTGTTCAAAAACAATAATGTTCTTTCTCTTGCTAACACTAATTTACTGTTATCGTGATTACAAGAAACGTGATGAACGGACGGACAAACGGGCGGACATTTTGAAAGTTGTTCAGAATTCGATCACCAACATAGTAACATGAATTTTTTTTCTCTAAGAGCAATGTTACCGGCTTTAGAAATGTGCCGATCGAATGCAATATACTATTCGTTTTGTATTTGTGAAGAGTATAATAACAACTGATGCCTTGAAAATATGATGAATGAGTAATACTCAAAGCACAATATTCAAAGATATTTTACCGGGATAAATGTAGCTATGCCTTGTCTTTGATTGCGCCTCACTGTTAAAATATTTTAGGTGTGAATATGTGTTATTCTTTGCAACTTTATTTACTTCCAGTTTTTCCATAGCTTTCGGTTCATCCACTAGTCTTCATCCACTATTGTTTTTAATTTGTTTTGCGTATCAACTCACAACTCTTCCCATTGTTATTATTTTAACTTAATATGTTTGTTCCACATTATTTTAAAATTTTATATGATTAGCCTATATTTAAAGTTATATATCATGGTACGTCATAATATAGTACAGTTTTAGCAGGTTAAATGTGAATCCTTAAGTTGATAGTTATGATAAAAGAGTGACCTCAAAAATATTTTGCCTGTCTTTGCACCCTCGATCCGGGAGCTGAAACATGTTGGGAAGGGTAGTTTATGGTGACGTATTTATATTAAAGATTTTTCAAGCTGAGGCTACTAGTCCTTTACTATATAAAAGGCTTTATGTTATATTCTTATTTGAGTGTTTCTCTTTTTAATCAGGAACGAAAATTATCAAAACCTTTATAGTTAAAAATTGTCCCGAATTGTTTGTTTAAATAATTGGGGGTGGCTCCCACCCCCTCTGGAAAGGGGGATAAAAAATTGAAACTAACTACTGGATGTGATAGAGAACTAAATTGTAAGAAAAAAAACTGGTAAACAAATTTTCATGAAAATTAATATTTTCCAAATTATAATGTTTTGAAAATTGCCATTTTAGCATTGAAGAATTAACAACCCACACGACTGTTTTTCATAAGTAACCCAAACAGTGTTAAATTTAATAAAAAAGTGCTATAGCATAAAAAAGAAGATTATGAGGGGACAAATATTATGTTTCTTCTTTATTTCTGTACAACGAACAGTTCTGAAAATTTGGTAATTAAGACAGTTTGACTTTAGAAATACACATAATAAAATTTCAAGATTATCTTCAAAATGTTTCTCTTCTATTCATGCATCTTTAAAAATAATGAAGTTATTATGTTCGAGGCAATGACTGTTTTGAAAATTTTTTAAATGAAAGTTTAGGGTTCTACTGCTGCCATTTTCCGCAGCATGAGTCCATGTTGCTTTTTGTTAACATGCAGTATTACTAACATGCTCTACTTTGTTAGTAGTTAAAGCACTGGTTATAGAAAATATTATACTTTAAATAAAAATTTACGGCATTTTACCGGAAAAATATTTTTTGAATGAAATATCGTCAAAACAAAAGTTCGCTAACCATAACTTAGCTTTCAAAATAATCTTCCAAATTATAGGGCTCTAAATTCATCAACATATTTTTAATTTCTTTTTTAAATTTATTTATTCTTTCAATTTTTTTCCATTTCTCTGGTAGTTTGTTAAATAGCCTTATACACATATGATGTGGATTCTTTTCCGTTATTGTTAGCCGATGTACTGGATAGTTTATATCAGTACACCGTGTTTCATAGGCGTGAGAAATATTGTAAATTGTGAACTTATCTTTATTTTTAAAAACAAACATTAAACATTCATACACATATACTCCAATAATAGTTAAAATTCGGTTTCTCTTGGTCTCATTAAAAGCCAAGTTGTGCATTAATCTTACAAGTCTCTTTTGTATTAGGAATATTAATACTGTGCATTAACACACACCAATAAGAATTTTTTAAAATTTTATTCTAAGAGCAATAGCAGCAGGAAAACGACAAACTTAATAACAATTACAAATTCTATCATATGGATTTCCAACGACAGACTGATCATTATTTTTTGAGATATTTGAGATTTAAACATTATACCTCGATTTATAAACGCTCGAGCGCCATTTTTAAATTCCCATATTTTCAGAACTAATCATTTTGCAGAAATAAGGATAAAACAAAAATATCTGTCTTATGTTGCAGCACTTTTTTATTAAATGTAACATTTATTGAGTTATTTACGAGAAATTGCAATTTTAAAATCATTATAGCCTGGAAAATATAAATTTTCATGAAAAATTGTATACAACCCTATTTCCTTACAATTTATTTCTCTATCAGATTTAACATCAATAAAGACACCCAGCAAAATCAATGAAGACACCTACACCTTTATCTATTGCTCACAATTTTCAATTTATTAAACTTAATAAGACAAGTGAGTATCATAACACTTGTCTGAAATAATTTAATAAAATATTAATAGTACATACAGATTTTAAACTCGAAACAAATATGTATTCACTTTATTTTCATACATTAACCAGAACATCTCGCATATTATATTGATAAATGTCTGTTATTTTGAAAAAAAAAAAATCTAAAAAACATAGTGATATTTTGGTAACATTGTATAACATCATTTACATCTTTCATTGAAATGCATTTTATGTCTTCCCCTGCTAAGGTTACAGCGAGGCCCACAACAATTATTTCTAATATCAAGAAATTACTAACATAATGAAAGTAAAACGCGTTCTTAGAAGGCAAAGTCCGCAAGACAAATTTTTATTTCAATAATTTAAGACTACTTACTACCTGAGCTCTCCTGTTGTTTCTCCTCTGGTGGTGTCTCATCGTCCACAACATCTTTAATTTTGATTTTTTTACTGGCGACTAGTACCTGCAATTTCAAAATAGAAAAAACCCGTCCTATAGAAATTAACGTTGTATTGTCACCATGTGCAGCACCATGCATCAGAACTTAAAAATTTACTTTATAAACATTGTTATGGGTTAATTTGAAATGTTAATATAAGTGAAATGTACGTAGTATGTACTGCATCAAATGTTAGTATAAACAGTTTTTAATATTAAATTAGAAAACCATGCTTATTAATATATAAAATAAATATTCCCACTTTATCATCGTTATCGTCTGCTTCATCTTCATCCACTGTGTCTTCATCAACGTCATTCCCCTGCTCTTTGGATTTTTTTTCAGAAGATGCCTCATTCTCTTCATCAGCTAGTTCGTCGTCGTCATCATTTCCTTTTTCATCACTATCAATATTTTGCAATTCCTGTTCATCATCATCATGATCTTGTTCATCTTCATCGGCTTCTACTTCGTCGTCTCCCTTTTCATCTGATTCTTCATATGTTTCCTGTTCCTCTTCTTCAGAATCTTGAATCTCGTCATCATCATCATCTTGATCTAACTGATTTTCTTCAGAATGTTCCAACGCCTGTTCTTCATCTTCATCCTGATCTTCCTCAAGGTAGTCATTATCTTCTTCAGATTCTTCATTGTCATCACTTACTTCATCTTCTTCGTCGTCACCTTCCTCTTCACTTGGTTCGTGTTCTTCTTCTTCATCCTCTTCCACTTCTGAAACATTATCTGCATCATCTTCTTCGTCGTGGTCATCGTGATCTTCTAAAGCCTCTATGTCGTGCTCATCATGATGATCAGGGCTAGCGTCGGTCCACCCTTCGAATATTTGAGCAAATCTGGATTCTGTATCGACTGTGTCCACTAAAAAACGAAAGACAAGTTGGTAACAAACTCAACCTAACTTCATTTGACATGGCTGTAAGTCGTCTCTTATTTTACAATGATATGGTACTGTAATTAGCCCAAGAAATAAAAGATTCAATTGAAACATTATTCGGTTAATTCATTTATTTATTATTTTGTGAGTGAATCACTAATTGTGCCCCATGCAAATTATTTGTAGTGACTTACCGTCCGTTTGGCCGCGATATTCTGTAATGATCATGCCAATAAGAACTGCTATTGCGGATAGTAAGACAAAGAATACCAGTTTAGCACAAATTCCACCCCCTGTGCCCCCTTCCTTATGGACGTGGATGTTGAGATCATCATTTGGTGGATTTGTGGATAACGGTGTATGGATTTGAGTGGGAACTTGTTCCCCTTCATCTAAAAAAGAGTTATAGAACTATGTTTGGACAGAAAGAAAAAGTCAATTAAAATATTTTAACTAATAAGCTAGCATGTTCGCACAACATATATTAAAAATAGACATTTGGCGTACCCGTTTAAAATAATGTTGCTAAAAATAAATATTGAAATAATATGATACCTTTTCTTCGCTTTTTGTCTTTTCTTTTCCTTGGCTGGACGTCACCCGACATTTTGGTGACGGGTTGAAATTAAAAAAACCGCACCACCATATAAAACTGTCTTTTCTTCTAGAGATACTTTTAACACGAGGGATTGACAGACGCGCAGTGCTGTCTTAAATCGGACCGAAATCAACGCCGGAACTTAACGAAAGACCCCGACCATATCTGAAACAATAATTAATTAATTCATAATCAATTCACCACAAAAAATAATGGTAATACGCGTAAGGCTACTGACAAGTAATTAAATTGTTCTATTCTTAAAGTCATTATTCGTCCGTGGCAGGAGGTAATCTATAAATAACACTGTGTAAGTTCCAGAAATGTATTGCACATGATTACGTAAGGAATTTTTAGGGGCAAGTTCAAATAACTTTGGAAGGAAAACTGTCTTATTGCATGAACCTGTTGATATCTTGCATTCAAGCGCTGCTAAACGAGGCAATTAAAAAGGAGATAATAAGCCAAGATCAGAATTTGGCTTTCTCATTCGTTGAACTTTTACATACTTTGTAATCAGTCAGTGAGATTTGCCTGTATGGTCAAATATTGCTGTGTGCTTTTAAGTATAAATTAAAGTTAAAGAAGCAATATCTCATGTACTGCTATTCTTCTGTAACATACAGGGTGGAACGGTCAAGATCTCCTTAACCGTTTGAAATTTGAAGAACTGAATTAAAAAATGTAAAATTTTAGGAGTGGCACATTTTAAAATTATTTTTAAATGATAATAATAATAAATGGTCTTTATTAGAAAAAAGAAATACAATTTCTTAATCTAAAGGGCGAAGTTTAGCTCAACAGCTATTCCACCACTTATACCCTTAATAATATGATAAAAGATAATTGCACTAAGTAGATACTTAATAAAACTAGTAGAATGCGTTCAAGTAAGAAACAAAAGAATAATTATAAACTGTGAGTAAGAATAATTAATTGACGCAGAATTACATACACAATACAAAATGTCAAATAAGCAATTGAAAATAAATACATGTACTTTACACAGTTTTACACATATTACGTACACTGTTGGTTAAGTAAAAAAAAATAATAATTTTATACTTAAATGTATTTATGGGAAAATGTTTCAAATAATTTTCAAGCAGATTATAATTTGATATAGCGTTGTAGGAGAAAGCACGCAGAAAAATGGCAGTACTATGTTGTGGTATGGTCAAAATATCAGTAGATCTTATATTAATATTATGGATACTTCTTCGACTTACAAGTTTTTGCTTAAGATACTTCGGCACTGAAGTAGTAAGAACTCTATGAACAAACATCAGTAGGTGATATTTGTAGGTAGTTTCAAGATTAAGCGAACCAAGAACCAAGTTGCAAACGTTTCTGTGAGACATGTTGAAATTTCTTTAATTCAAAAATATAGCGAATGCGGGTATTTTGAATTTTTTGTAACCTATTTATTGTGCTCTTGTCGAGACATGAAAAATACACAATAATACCATAATTAAGAATAGATAAAAGTAAAGATTCACACAGTTTTTTCCTTAGTTTATAATTAATTATATGTAGGTATATTGGCATAAAGAAGTTTCAGCACAACGTATGTTTTTTGAACCAATTTGTTAACATGTGTTATAAATCTGAGTTTTGATTCCAATATGATACCTAAATTTTTTGAGTTTGCTGCTGTTGGGAGTCTACTATTATCTACTAAAATAATTATATATTCACATAGCATTTGGTGATACCTATTTTGACTAAAAATCATTATTGTCGATTTGTTTGGGTTAATTTTTAAATTATGTTTTGTAGCAGAATTATAAATTTCTTGCAAGTCAATATTTATTAAGTTTGTAGTTGCGCGGTAATTGCTAGGATCGAATCTATAGGATAATTCATATAGGGGTAGCGAGTTAATACTTAATTTCTAATTGGAACATTTGACATCTGTTTATATATTTGTATTTGATTTAAGAATCAAAGTTTAAGTTCAAAAACAATATATACCGGGGTAGAGAATTAAGATTCTCTACCCCGGTATATATTGTTTTTGAACTTACTGCGGTGTTGCCATCTTATTCAATTTTTTCGAAAATAAAAAAAATATTTGTAGCAGTCAATAATAAAATCCGCAAAAAGCGTATCTTCTTAAAGGGCATAGCCGGATAAGTAGGGTGAAACGGCCCCCGGCCCTATCTTCGTTGAGGGAAGGAATATAGTTAGCAATAAGTGAAGGGAACAATTTCGTAAAATATTAACGCAAAAAGATGGTGCATTTCACGGGGTGACGAGGGGGATGAAATCCAAAGGACCAATTTTTTGTGCCAAAACGCAGCAACCGAAAATTTTGGAAAAAATATATGTTGGGTACGTATTAGAGAGGATTCTCAGAAAAAATTGTCGCTCAATTTGGGAAAGAATTGAGGGCGAGAAGACATCGGTATAGTTTTCAAATATTTCTAAGGGTAACTTCCCCTCGTTGCACCACATTCAAAATATTTTTATAGCGTCTACTTTCATCCCCATGTAACTTATTTTTTTCACAGCGTGGTCGGAACATTACGTCATAGTGAAAAAAAATCACGTCTGTGGTCTTCTGAGACTAGTGGCATACATACGCGTATTAACCGTATGATGTGAACTGTTCGCATAAAAATAGCACGTATAAGTTGAGAAAATGAGACATTTAGAGCCGCAGCGACCATTTCGAAATGCTAGTTGTTAAATATACACCAGCGTAAGGGATTAATTGTAGCGCCACATTAGTGCCTTGTCGGTGAGAAAGTCCTACTATTTACACGTATATACAGTTTTCACTAGTGATGAGCGTCACTGTCACAATGCTTTCATTTAATAGTCATACGATGAAACTATAATTGTTTTTACAGGCGCTAGTCTTCATCATTGTCAATGGACCAACGCACCTTAGTCAAAAACGAGACTCATTCGCTTCAGTGGTGGTTAATTGTTTTCGCTTTCCTTTAAAAGAAGACACAAAAATTCGATACCTTTTAACTTAGCTTTTAACTAGCGACTCTTTTGTATCTCGAAATCCTCGGTCTAGGACGAAAATATCTCCTGCCTGCAGCAATCTTTGGAGACCATTAGGTTCGTCTATAACGTGAAGCATAATTGCGGCATCATTCTGTGTGACAGAAATGGACTCAGCATATCAAGGATATAACCATCGGTGGTACAAATCGTAAATAGTTGTCCTGAAACTGACTTTCGCTGATATTCATTGTTGGAACTTTTTTGATGTCGAGCATATGTTCCGTCGCATATTAGGACTAACTGATCTTCAAGATTATACAGATCTTTTGCGATCACGGTGTGTGTCTGTGGATCAGATCGCTTCTTCTTAATGCGTGTAAGCCAAACCGCTTGGGTAGTACATCCATTTGAAATGCTGCCAACACTGATGCTGAATATTCTGACACAAGCTGTTTTCCTTCCAACAGAAGAATTGAAGCAATTATCGCATTAGAGTTGCCAGCTCGAAGTTTGAACAGAAACACCACAATTGCTTGCGACACCAACCGACTAGAATTGTAACGCATCGACGGAATTATATCTGCTAGTTCTAGTATATTTTCCCATGTGAATTCCGTAAAAGTCCGCGTTTGTTCTTCTGAAATCCCCGTCGTTCCTATTCTATTGAATATTGGCGTATCAGATTGCTCCATTATCTGACTAACTTCACTTTCCTTCAGTGATGCTTAATTGGAATACACTTCCAAAGAGCTGACATCATCTTCACAAAAGTAGTTTTTTATTACATGGGTACGACAGCATCTGTTACATTTGGGGATATAAATTCTCCTCTTTATGAAATATTGCATACGGGCTTCGTCAGGTATTACCATCAATGTGTTGTGGTTGGACGTAACCTCCTTCAGTCTTTAGTTTTCTGTAGTATTTAAGAGGACACAAATTACACACGATATCACTAATGTTTACAAATCGCCTAATGGTCTCCAAAGATTGCAGCAGGTAGGAGATATTTTCGTCCTAGACCGAGAATTTCGAGATGCCAAAGAGTCGATAGAAGCTAAAGGGTATCGAATTTTTAGGCCTTCTTTTAAAGGAAAGCGAAAACAGATAATCACCATTGAAGCGAGTGAGCCCCGTTTTGTGACTAAGGTGCGTTGGTTCGTTGACAGTGATGAAGACTAGCGCCTGTAAAAACAATTATAGTTTCATCGTGTGACTAATAAATGAAAGTATCGTTACAGTGACGTACATTACTAGTGAGAACTGTATATACGTGTAAATAGTAGGACTTTTCTCATCGACAAGGCACTAATGTGGCGCTACAATTAATTCCTTGCGCTGGTGTATATTTAACAACTAGCATTTCGAAATGGTCGCTGCGGCTCTAAATGTCTCATTTTCTCAACTTATGCGTGCTATTTTTACGCGAACAGTTCACATCATACGGTTAATACGCGTATGTATGCCGCTAGTCTCAGAAGACCACAGACGTGATTTTTTTTCACTATGACGTAATGTTCCGACCACGCTGTGAAAAAAATATGTTATATGGGGATGAAAGCAGACGCTACAAAAATAATTTGAATGTGGTGCAACGAGGGGAAGTTACCCTTACAAATATTTGAAAACTATACCGATGTCTTCTCTCCCTCAGTTCTTTCCCAAATTAAGCGACAATTTTTTTTGAGAATCCTCTCTAATACGTGCCCAACATATATTTTTTCCAAAATTTTCGGTTGCTGCGTTTTGGCACAAAAAATTGGTCCTTTGGATTTCATCCCCCTCGTCACCCCGTGAAACGCGCCATCCTTTTGCGTTAATATTTTGCAAAATTGTTCCCTTCACTTATTGCTAACTATATTCCTTCTCTCAATGAAGATAGGGCCGGGGGCCGTTTCACCCTACTTATCCGGCTATGCCCTTTGACCATCGTTTCATTTTGAATAATAGTCAAGGCCTTGTACTAATTTTCAGGCCTCTCAGAGTTGAATAAAATTCTACAGGGTGTTCTCCAGTGGTACTAAAGTTTTTACATTCTTTATCATAAATCCTTTTTTTCAAATGAAACACACTGTATGTGTTTATTTAAAATGTTTAAGCAATGAACTATCTACAAGCTCATCGGGACAACTTGTTCCGAGGTTTTGATTGTATTCGAGTTTATTTAAAGAATATGAAGCATTTCTCATCATCAGTTAATAAGATAAATGATAAATAATATAATTATTGAAAATAATAGATTATTAGTTAAAAAATTCTAGAATTAGCTTGCTGCCACTATGGGAACACTCTGTAGATGCTAAAATAATTTTAGAATATCTCTTGATATCCTACAATTTTTTCATAGAACAAGTCTGGATAAGGGCTGTGTTTTGACCCTCGCTGTATGGTAAATATATTTCTTATAGCTTCCAGATATCTTATAAAATAAAACGACAAAGTTATTCCTGGGTTTACTTTACTACGTTAATTAAAAGATTACGAATCACAGAGTACCCGAAATAAAATATTAGAACATTTTCCATTTTGCCTGAGCTTTCCCTTGCAAATAACACTGAAAACTAGTATATACATTAAACACTGTGTGCCCAATAAGATCGCAGCGCCCCACTAATTTTGCCACGTTGCAGAGAATATAGCCTGGTGAATTTCCAAGGCCTGCTATGATTCGATATGTAATACCAAAAGTAAAGAAGTCATATTAGGCATTGTTTTATCGAAACATTTTATAAGAAAAATGTTACTCAGAATGGATTAAAATCCCCAAATCCCAAGTTTCATCAAATCTGAGAAAATTTAAATCATACAAATTACCAAAAATTGGTTTTACAAGTTCTGTTAAGTCGCCTATGGATACAATACAGAAAAGTCACAGGTGACATTTTCCACATATTTAACTGTGGCATTTTGAAAATATCAAATGTTATTCATTATTAGTAACAATGGATGAAAGTCCAATACTCTTGACTAATGATGACGGTCTCGGATAATTAGGTGTCGAGCTTGAGCTCCTTGCCCCAATCATTCAATCATCGCTGTAGACCTGGACCGGCATCGTAAGAGGTGGGCCTGCTTTTTCGGCTACCCCATCCGCAAATGCGGACGGTGTAGGCGATGTTAGCACACCTCCACTGGTCCTGGTTGTTGGACTCTGCCAGCTGGGTCGATTTTTCTGGCGCTCTTCTGTCTTGGTCTTCATTCTCGCTGGCATGTCGTCTCCCGGGAGCGTATTTCGTCTGTAGTGAGAGGGAATGGCTATTGCCAAACCCTCTCGGGGATTGGAGTTTGGTGTTGACTAGTCGGAAGCGCAGGGTGCCAATTGGCATCATGTGCTCCGATTTCGTTGGAAGGAAGCGTGAACTGTGTAGCTCAAGTATTGTGTTCGGCCAAAGACGCTTATTTTAGCGTCAGAGGCCGGCACGGGCACGGTAAGGGTACCGAGCCCATTGTCTCCTTGCGGGCGTGGCTTGAAGGTCGGGCTGAAACAGAAGAAACGGTTAAGTTATACTTACCCGTTTTCCAGGATCTGAAGCGTCGGCCTTTTGTGCCCGGGGCGTCATTGGTGTCTTTTGCACGGGCGTATAGATTCTTCGCTCCATCTTGGATGACTTCAGTTACCGGGGTGTATTCCAGGTCGCTGAAGATGTCGGCGCTTCTGACAAACAATGGTGCATCTACGGCGCACTTAGGATACAAGCCGTGGAAAACGTCGCACTTAGGTGCGACGTTTTCCACGGCTTGTACCTCTTCACAGGGTAGAGTAGAGTCCTCCTCGTTCTCGCTTTCTGTATTATCGCTTCCGTGTTCTGTCTCCACACCAGGCTTCGATCCATGATAACGCCAAGGTACTTGACGGTATGGTGCCATTGGATGTTCTCGCCGTTCATGAAGACGTGTCCTGTGGGCGTTTGCTTCCTGACTCCCTTGAAGACGATTGCTTTGCTGTTCTCCGAGTTGTCTTTGACTTTCCACTTGTACCACTCTTCCAGAAGGGATGCTACTTCCTGGAGGCTGTGGGTGGCAAGTCTTGCACTCCATGATCTTGCGATTATGGCCTTGTCGTCTGCGTAGAGCGCCAAATAGGTCCTTGCGGTTCTTGGCATGTCGGAGGTATAGATTGGTGAACAGGTGGGGAGAGAGTACCGATCCCCGCGGTACGCCTGCTTCCATGGGCCTGTAGCTTGTCGGTAATATTCACACGGAGTTGCCTCCGGTGAAGGTAGGATCCCACAAGCTTGACGATGCCGACAGGGTAACCCATCGACAACATCTTCATCAGGAGACCTTCATGCCAAATCCTGTCGAAGGCCTTGGCTACGTCTAAGAAGATCGCTCCTGTGACATGGCGGTGACTGAAACCCTCCGTGATGTACTCCGTTAGACGAAGTACTTGGAGCTCGGTGGAATGTTCGGTTCGGTAGGCGAACTACTCATCTGGGATGATCTGGAGCTCATCGGTCAGGGCTTTAAGTCTCTTCAGGATGATCATCTCTGCTACTTTACTCATCGCCGGTGGAAGACTGATGGGCCTCTAACTTGAAGGAAAGGTGTGATTCTTACCTGGTTTGGGAATCACGATGACGTCTGCTTTCTTCCACTTGGTGGGAAAATAACGTAGTCTCAAGATGGCGTTGATGATGTTCAGCATTGCTGCTACTCCTCTGAGGGGTACTTTCCTGAACACTATGTTTCCTATTCCGTCGTTCCCCGACGTTTTGTGGGGTTTGAGGCTTCTCATCATTTCTCTGACTTCTTCAGCAGAAGTTGTGTTACGTCGTCCAGCCAGTCTTCGTCGTCGATCAGGTTTTCCCTACACTGCAGTTCCAAGCTGTCAGCAAAAGCCTCGGCTGTGAGTGTAGACAATACCATTCTCTCCGTGAATGGGCGGGACTGATTTTCACTTGGCACGCAGAGCCTTCTGGATTATCCACATGCTTCTGTCCTGAGGGTCCAGCGACTCTAGGTGACGTTGCCATCTGTTCTGCCTGTGTTCTTGCAGGGCTTCTTTAACTCTTCGAGTTCAGTTTCTTAACCCTCCTTCTGTCTCGAATGAACTGCATGGTATCTTCAGGGAGTTCTCCCATCAGCATTGCAACTCTTCTTGTTACAGTTTCCGTTAGTGCTGCCTGAGTGTGGTTTCCAGGGAGATGATAGCCTCTTCCACTTCTTCCTTGCTTTCGATTCTGGGAATGTGTGCAATGTTCCTTTGCAAAATTGCTCGGAACTGTTCCCAGTCCGTTCTTCTCTTAGTGAAGATTTCTTCTTCAGGCACTCCATCTCCTAGTTTTAGGAAAATGGGGTTGTGATCCGAGGAGCTTTCAGCTTGGGTGTGAAGTCATCTCGTTGAGTAGGGCTATAACCAGCACGCCGGGCCTATGTCTTCTGTTGTCAAATGTCGGTTCTACTGGACCTAATGCCTGTACGTTATGGTGATCTTCTAGGAATCGCAGTATGGCCCGTCCACGGGTGTTAGTGAGACTGCAATTCCAGACTGGTGATTTGGCGTTGACTTGTCCTATAGCCACTGTCTGGGTACCCCGTGTTATGAGCGCCTCCAGGTCATGGTTTAGGAGAGGACGTTGAGGTGCTTGGTAACAGGAAGCTATCTTAAGTGGGCCGTTTCGTTCCGTTGAAACTACTATGGCTTCCATGTTTTCCAGTTAAGGCGTATCGATGAGATGATGGTCTATAGTCCACCTGACGAGAAGAGCCACCCCCCCGCGTTGGCTCTTTGTTGTTCTCTATAGACTTCGTAGCCTCGGATTCTGGCCTGGGAAGTGCCGTATTATTCTGGCGAAGTTTGTTTTCTTGCAGCGCCATCACGTCGATGCTGTATCTCTCCAAGATTTCTTCTATTTCTAGCTTCCTCCCTCGGCCACCGTTCAGGTTCCATGAGGCGATCTGCAAGAGTTTCGGTTTCACCAGCGTATTAGACATGGTGGGTAATTAATTGCAAAACAGTATTCCGAAAAAGTGAACGTGTTTTGTTGGATTATTGGTGATAATTTGATCGGTCCATTTTTTTAATGGAAATTTGACGGCAGCTAGATAGACTGTTGCAATTCTTTAGGACCAATTTTACAGATGCGCTAGAAGAGCTGGTTCCCCTCAATCTATACTTGAACATGTTTCTTTAATTAGATGGAGCTTCAATCCATAAAGCTCTTATTGTACGGGAGTGGATCAATGATCGCAATAGCCCCCTCATTGAGTGGGCTCACAGGTCTCCGGACATCACACCCTTAGATTCATTTTTGTGGGAAACACTTAAAGAAAAAGTTTACAAGACGAGATCAACAAACACGGAAGAATTTAGCTAGAGAATAAGAAAGGCCTGCGAGGAGGTGACTCCACAACAACTGAGAAACGTAAGAGTGAATTTAAGGAGACGGATTGAAAAATGCATTTTTTCTGAGGGTGATTTGGTCCAAAAAGATGTAATTTAAGTTGAATGTTATGGTAATAAATTGATTTTCCAATTTTAAATTTTCTGTTAGTTTTATTTGCATGAAAATTTAAATTCTCTCAGATTATGATAAAACTTGGGATTCGGAGGTTTTAACTGGTTCTTAATACCTTTTTCTTATTCAATTTATCGATAAAAAATGTACAATATGCCTTCTTCACTTTCGGTATTACATACCGAAACATGGTAGGCTTTGAAAATTCACCAGGAAGTTGTTACTGCTCAAAATTAGTGACGCCCAATCAACCCACCTTTTGCAAAAAAATCGTCTATAGTACGGTCGAAAAGTGTAGTCAGTAGAGCAAAAAATCAGCGGCATTCGGTCAAAGGATAGTGGCTGTTATGTAATACTTAAGCGGCACCTCGTTTTACTATATTAAGTTTTATCCGCGTACCAGAGATGAAAACCAAGACCAGGTCATTATGTGTAATTGGTACAATCGATCAAATAGAATAAACGTTTCCGCACGCCCCTGGCTCTATTGACTACACTTTTCGGCCGTACTATATACAGTTTGTCGTCTATGTACCAAAAAGTTATCTAAGGTAATGCAATCCTGATAATTTTCGTTCAATCTCCACTTTACTCCCAATGTTCATGACTCTTTTAGATATTTCTGAGCGATAGTTTTGGAGAGATCTTGGGGGGGGGGGGGGATGGAAGCGATTTTCTTTGAAAAAACGTTAAAAAGAAACCCATGAACAAACAAATTATACGTATTTCAATTAGTCCTTTAACACCCCCACCCCACACGATGACCTTGAATAACAATTTTTTGCCTGTAACAAACGGACGGATGGGCACCGGCGTTTTGCCAGTTTGGGTACGGAACAAGAAAAAGCCGCTGCCTAACGAATTACTACTTTCACATGCAGATTTTTCATCCAAGTCACTTTAAAAAAAAATGCAGTAAATTTCAAGTGAAAATATCAATTTAATTTTATCAACTCTTTTAATAAGAGAGTGGGAGTGGTGGGGGGATGGAAAATATTATAAAAAAAACCTGAGGCCTTCGCTTCTAGTACATACACCAAATGCCAAATTTCTGTACACCTACCAGCTTGCTTTACTTATTTTCTCCTGTTCACCCCTATTTAACCCCCAACCCATCAACGGAATAATCCTAAAATATAGTCTAGTTCCTGATGTGATTATAATATATATGTGTACAAAATTTCAAGTGAATATCTCAATTTAATTTTATCAACCTCTTTAATAATGGCATGGGGGTGGTGGGGATAGAAAATATTATAAAAAATTATTTTGAGACCCTGGCTTCTAGTACACACACCAAATTTCAAGTTTCTGTAATCTTACCAACTTGCTTTCCTTATTTCCCCATATTTACCCCTATTTATCCCCCAACCCTTCACCGGATATGTTCAAAAGATAATCCAATTCCAGATCTCGTTATAATATATACGTGTACAAAATTTCAAGTGAAAATCTCAATTCAATTTTATCAACTATGGAAAATATTATAAAAAAACTTGAGGCCTCTCTTTCTAGTATATTCACCAAATTCCAAATTTCTGTACTCTTAGCAACTTGCTTTACTTATTTTCCCCTAATTAAGAGTAGATATGCCTCGACAAGCTGCTAAAATTTACAACAGGGGAGGTGAAAGGGAAACTCCAGTGGGCGGTCCTTTAAAAACGATAAAATATTATTTTATGTGTTTATAGTACTATGTAGTAGTAAATAGAAATGAATGACCGCGATTCCACTTACGTATAAGCTCGAAATTAGTTCACGATTGTATATAAATTCTACCTGCCAAAGCTCAAAGGTTATGCCGACACCCGACACATCTATCCTATCATTCTAACCTAAATGCGTTTTTAACATATTATTCCTTCAATAAATACAGTATTTATAATTTAGACGGCTAGGTATTATGCTTCCCTAGAATTTTAATTTGTAATATGGAGTATACGAGTATATCTATATTTTTGCATAATGGAAAAGATATTCAATAATTAGTAATCTGCATTAATTAATAATAATCGTCAATAAGGAAATAATAATATTAAATAAAAAGAATAAGAGTTGATGAGGTCCGATAAAAATTATAAACAAAAATTAGTGGTATGCAATATTGCAGCTACGGACACACGTTTCAGAGTTATTGCTCCTCATCAGCGTAGCATGGCATAAATAATATTGTTATATTGTTAAAAGGAAGACCAACAAAGATAGGAAAGCACAGTATATTGTAGGTACTCTATTTTGTACCTTTGTACCTCATGTGCCATATATGAAGAGCAATAACTCCGAAATACGTGTCCGTAACTGCAGTCTTGTTTGTTATTATAGTACTAATTCTTGTTTATAACTAAATGGAAAACTTAACATTTTAATGTTGTTTAGTTTTCGTATGTGTAAAGCTTTAGCTGCCACATCATTCAACAAATCAAAATTTAAACTCTTGGATCCTCAGGGGATTCCTCAGGACTTCTTGAATTTTTATTTTGTAGTTTCCCTCAAATAATGGTAGTTTACCAATAAACACAAATTAGCAACCATTGTTAAAATCAAAAATATACACCACGCAAGTTGTTTTATCCAATAAGTGTTATGCGTATAGTATTAGTTATTTATTGGTCTAATTTGTCTATACGCGATATTCTTAGAAACTGTTAAACAGAAAAAAAGTTTCAAGTAAAAAAGGTGTCTCCATCTTTATTTCTTCTAAGCATAGACTTAAAGGGTTCTCCGTTCGTTAACTGATCCTTGCAAATACTCACATTTTATCGACATGGTTTTTGAAAAAAAAACGTATTTTTTACAATTATTAAAATTTGACCTTCATATTACCACAGTTCATTAATAAATATGTAGTGATGACATAGTAAAATTGAGATCCATTAATGTTTTCGTTTTTTGAATTATGGCAAGTTAAACAAAAAAATAATTTTAATTATTATTGTTATACATCCAATAGACGCCGAGAATAAGAGAAATGATTCGCAGAAAATCAGTGATAAGTAATTATTTATAAGCATTCAACTATTCAACGGATCATTATGAAATTCACTAGTTGTCTATCGAGAGGTAAACCACCGTCGGCCCTCGTTCTCCGAATTTTAGGCAGGCTGTCGGCAGCCATGGCAGTGGCGGTCATATAATTGAAAGCCCCGCAAGTGCGGCTGGTGGGAGTTACGCAGGCGCCGCAGGCAAGGCAGTCTCGGCAGTTCGTGTAATTTCTACAAGTGGTTGACCTCTCAGGTACTGTTTTGATAGTACATAGTATAAAATAAGAATTTCTTTACAACCCTAACCTGAAATTTGCAGACGTAAATGTAGCAAGCAAATGCCAATTTTTCGAAGTCAGTAACAAGTAAATATATCGAGAATAAATAAAGATTAAGGATAGAGGCAACCTTTTATTTGAAATTTTACTTTCTAGGAGTAGTAGTCTCGATTTGACCAAGGAACTAGTGTTATATACTTAGCACATATCACATATTAGCACATATTATATAAAATAACTTGCCTGGTGTACACTTAGTTTTACGAATTATTATTCATATTTTCTTAAAAAATATATGGATGGGGAGAACTTACAAATTTGCTTTTATAGTAGACAAAAGTTTAATGATAGATGTTTTAAACTAAACCCCGCATCAAAATATCGTTAATAATAACTTTAGACATAGTAGGTTATTTCTCAAAAATATGGATATCTCTGGTTTTACTGGTTAGATTTTAAGAATCCAAAGCATCAATTATTTGTATCAATGAAATTTAATAGTGCATTTTTTTTAAATACGAATGTCAGAGCGATTCTAAAAATTTGCAAAATTTTGAAAGTAAAAAAGATGGCTAAAATTTGTATTCAAAAATGTTTTCTCTACAAATTTTTAAAGCAGAGATAAAAACCTGCAACTTGAGTCTTAGAACGTCTACATTGGTGCGCGATCTCAACAAGAAAATATTTTCAACATCGGTCCACATCACCTTCTGGACAATACTTTTAGCTCTGATTTGTTAAATTTTCACGAAGTTGCTTTTTATTGGAAAATATTTTCGGGTTTAAAGGAGTAAGTTGGTTTCTCTGTTTCTTTTTACAATTTGAGCCTAGATTTCATTATTTTGACAGATCGATAGATAACTTTACTGCCGACAGTTTTTATCCCAAACATTTCTTTCTATTTTTCCCAGAAATAAAATTTATTATGAAAAAAATCCTGTTACTTGGTCTAATGCAACAAACTGATGCGTGTGACTTGATGAGAAAATGGGAAAATGTGCGCTTTACTTTTGTGTTTCTAACTCCTTTCATTGCAAATCGCATCGCCCCTTATAATTCTATATTCAAGTGTTTACGACAAGAACACATCTTTAAAATTTAGTATCAATTGTATTGTCCAATAAATGTTTTCAAATATACCAGCATACCACCATTTTATAAAGAAGAATTGAAACACAATTACACATTATTGTTAGTGCATGGGTGGCTACATATAACTAGTTACTATATTGTTATAATTCCGTACTTGTAGTATAATCAAAGAGTAGAGTACCTGTTAAGTATAATAGTAAATTAATGGAATTTGGTATTTTATTGGGCGTCCCGTGTTATTAGAAATGATTTGGTTTAATTTCTTATTTCGTTCCCTCGTTATATTTTCTCATTCATAAAATAATTCTGGGTGAAGGGCGGAGCTTAAACAATAATAAATCCAGAGGGAGCTCGTATCAGTGTAACATTTGTTGCAAAATGTGCCTTTGCACGGTTCCGTGCTATACATGTTTTTGCAAAAAGTATTATGTTTTTTGGAAAAATAAAAATAGTACGATACACAGAAAACATGAATGAAGGTTTGTATCGAGTCCTTTTTCTCATATTTTGATTCTAAATATTTAAAAAAAAATCAGCAATTTGCTGCTAATTAAAACAAATCTTATTAATTAATACCATTTTTTCTCAAAATATTAAAAAGATACAAACCTAGATTGATATGTTTTCTTCTATTTTTCGCCTGTACAAATTTCGTAACTGCAATGGTCTAATTATAATTTGTCGCGGACGGGGCGGCGTTTGAGAGTAATTTATTTCTGATTTTTAGACGGCATACCCACTCTTAACCCCCAACCCTTCAACGGAATCGCCTCAAAATATAATCTAGTGCCAGATGTCGTTATAATACATACTTGTACCAAGTTTCAAGTGAATATCTCAATTTTTTTTTTCTGTGCTCTTACCAGCTTCCTTTACTTATTTTCCCCTGTTCATGCCTATTTAACCCCTAACCCTTCAACGGAATAATCCCAAAATATAATCTAGTTCCTGATATCATTATAATATATACGTATACCAAATTTTAAGTGAGCATCTCAATTTTATTTTATCAACCCCTTTAATAACGTAGTAGGGGGTGGTGGGGTGAGGGGGGTGGAAAATATTATAAAAATTTTTGAGGTATTGGCTTCTAGTACATACAGCAAATTTCAAATTTCGGTACTCTTGCCAGCTTGTTTTACTTATTTTCCCCTGTTCACCCTTATTTAACCCCCAACCTTTCAACGGAATAATCCCAAAATATAATCTAGTACCTGATGTCATTATAATATATACGTATACTAAATTTCAAGTGAACATCTTAATTTTATTTTATCAACCCCTTTAATAATGCAGTGGGGGGTGGTGGGGGGATGGAAAATATTATAAAAAATTTTGAGGCCTCGGCTTCTAGTACATACACTCTAGTTTCTGTACGCTTACCAACTTGCTTTACTTATTTCCACTATTTACCCCCAACCCTTCACCGGATATGTTCAAAAAACAATCCAGTTCTAGATCTCGTTATAATATATACGTGTACAAAATTTTAAGTCAATATGTTAAAAAGTTACAGACAGACAGACAGACAGATCGACCGACAGACAGACAGACAGAAAACTTTTTTCGCTAAAATTTAAAATCTCGACGTTTCATGACATTGAAATCTATTTCAAGAAAAAAACATTGAAATTTGTTTTACGATTACTATACTTCCAATCCACTACGTGGATGTGGAAATAAAACTGTCAATCTGTATTATAATGGCAATGTAACGATCTAAACTTGTGCGTTTTCATTAATGGGTTTCTAGATATGCTAGAAATATGAAATTTTACGTGTAGATAGAAACTAATAGAAGAAAAGAAAATAATGAAAGTTAGAAAATTAAAAATGGATAGATTAAGTTTTGTATCTAACTGTGTATGTATCATATTGCATATTGTATTTATGTGTATTGTCATATACGCACTTTAAATGGATTGTACTGTTGAATGGTTGTAAATGCAAATAAACAAAATAAAACAAATTAAATATATAAATAAAACAAATTTGAGGTTATTCACGATGGTTTTATATGAATTCTAGCAGATTATAAATAAAATTAAATATAATGTATCACAGGTGAACAAACGCTAATTTTTTGTAACACTTCATATATTAAGGGTATCCCATACAAATTTAAATAAAGTCGACCTTGCACATGCGGCAGGCAAGCAAGCACACGTAAGGAATAAATTCTGTATAAATCTATTTCAATCTTAGGTATATTGGATAGTTTTACTATGCCAACTACTACATATAACAATTATAAATGGGTAAAGTTTTGTCTAGAATCTAAATCCCCGATCGGAAGCACACAATGCATTTTTGTTAGAACCTTAGGTCGGCGCGTGGCGGCGGTGTGACGACCAGAAAAGTGTGTTTCCCACGATACCCTCAGCTTTACGATACTATACTCCCTTCCATAATATAAAGGACCACCCCACTTAAATTGCTAATCACTTTTATTTTATATCAGTCAAAAATACTTCAAACCTATATATATATATCAAATTAGTATCATGTTGTGGAAAAGGACTGGCGATAATGACCAGATTATAAGCAAAATGTTTCGAACCAAAAAACTGATTGGAGTAATACAGTTAAAAAATTAGTGTCGTAGCCACATTAATACATGGTTAGTTAAAACTTTACAGTCTTTTACAGGCAATAACAAATACTTTACAAAAAAAAAATATGTATGTGAGTTACTTGCCTGCGAGACGTAGGGGGTGGAAAAAAATGAGGGTGGCAGTGCGTGCTTTTTAGTAAAAATCTCTTTAAATCTTAATTTTTAGGGCAAAATGGAAACGATAGTTTTTTGTAGATAAAATGATTATCATGTTTGTTTTTTACGATAAAAGTTGACCGAAATAAGATTTCTTTTGTTAAATATCTCGGAAAGTATTGATT
This sequence comes from Stenurella melanura, assembly GCA_963583905.1. NCBI lineage: Eukaryota > Metazoa > Arthropoda > Insecta > Coleoptera > Cerambycidae > Stenurella > Stenurella melanura. The sequence continues at coordinate 45,623,120 of OY757318.1, read as the reverse complement.
ATTCCAAAAAATATTATTGCCTATGGTCTGTTTGAAATCATTTTTAATTTGTTACCTCTTTGAGAAAAACTGGTGCCTAAGGAATCACTACTTCCACATCCAGATTTTCCTCCAAGTCTCTTTAAAGGTAAACTTCTTGACTATTTGCACTTTAGCATGCAAAAATAATTGGTCATGGAATTTTAATAATATTTGGGGCAGATGTCATAAAAAAATTTACAGGAGTTGCAATTTAGCAAGCTTCGTTGAGACATTGAAAATGAACTTGGCTAATTTTCAAGCACGGCATGATATTTACAAAATCTGCAAAATGTACAGGGGAGAGAAATAAAGAAAAGTTTTAGAAATCAAACTTTTATTAAGCTGCGGATAAAAAATTTAAAAAGTTACACAACTCGGAGTAATTGTAATAGGCTATACATTAATATTCCACAAAATTGGTCAAATACACAAGTTTTACAAAATCGACGCTGGGCATTCTTCGATGTCGAGACGTAAAAATGCAAGAATAGAAGAATAGAAAAACATAAAGAAATCTGAGGGCTTGGCTTCTAGTATATGCACCAAACCTCAAGTTTTTGTACTATACACAGCTTGCTTCACTCATTTTCCCCTATTTGCCTATAATAACGTCCCCACCCCTTCAACGGAATCATCTCAAAATATAATCTGCTTCCAGTTGTCGTTGTAATACATACGTGTACCGAATTTCAAGGGAATATCTCAATTTTATTTCATCAACAACCCCTTTAAAATGGAGTAGGGGTGGTGGGGGGTTGAAAAATATTATAAAAAATCTGAGGCCGTGGCTTCTATTATACACCGAATTTCAAACTTCTGTACTCTTACCAGCTTGCTTTATTTATTTTCCCCCATTTACCCCTATTTAACCCCAAACCCTTCACCGGATATGTTCCAAAAACAATCCAGTTCCAGATCTCGTTACAATATATACGCGTATAAAATTTCAAGTCAATATCTTAAACCGTTCCGGACAAAACTTGCTGACAAAAAAGTTACAGACCGACCGACAAACAGAAAATTCACATTCTGACCTATTTCAAGAAAAAAATAATATTAATTTTTTTTTACGATTACTATTATATTTCCAATCCACTACGTAGATGTGGGAGTAAAATTGGATATGGATTGGCTAATAAATGTTGTCAAGTAGCTTAGATAATACGTACATATAGTAAACAAGAAAATTTACTTTTAATATTTTTAAACAGAATACTATTTCATATGTTTAATAAATGTCATATTTATAAAGTAGAATTGACAGTTTGACAGTTGGCAGTTGTCAATATTGATAATAACTGTTAGTATAAACATAAATAATGTTAAAAAAGCAAAGTATACTCAATTTAAAAATTATATACCCTGATCAACTGAATCGACAGTTTCACCATTAATATAAAACAAGCTAACCCTTAAACTCTTCGCCGATTGACTACACTTGTCTTGTTGCACATTCTATAGGATACTCTTCGCAGTTTTTTTTGTAAATGATATTAGTTTCAAACATTTTTTGTTTAATTACAAAACAAAGAAAAACATTTTTATTTAAAAAAATAATTACTTTTTTATTTATTGATTGATTTTGTTCAAACGACGGACGGACAGACAGACAGACGGACGGACATTTTGAAAGTTGTTCAGAATTCGATCACCAACACAGCGATTTTTTTCTCTACGAGCAATATTACCAGTTTTAGAAATGTGCCGATCGAATACAATATACTCTTCGTTTTGTATTTGAGAAGAGTATAATAAAATTACATTTTAAAAATACAAACGGGTCGGCAAATAAGAATTATAAAAGGAGTTGCTGGCGCTTACTATGAACGTTTTAATCGGCGATATTCGCTAGGTAGTTAGCTAAAAAAACATTGCAGAATGGTTTTTAAAATTTTATATCCTATTCCATAAAAAATGTACAAATCGCATTTTTCAGCCCTTCAAAATAACTAATTACTTCCACATCCACGTAGTGAATTGGAAGTATAGTACTTCCACATCCACGTAGTGGATTGGAAGTACAGTAATCGTAAAAAAAAAAATCATTTTTTTTTTTCTTGAAATAGGTTTAGAATGTCATGAAACGTCCAGATTTAAAATTTGAACGAAAAAAAATTTTCTGTCTGTCGGTCTGTCTGTAACTTTTTTTGTCCGCTTTTGTCACTTGAAATTTTGTATACGTATATATTATAATGAGATCTAGAACTGGATTGTTTTTTGAAGATATCCGGTTAAGGGTTGGGGGAAAAATGGGGGTAAATATGGGGAAATATGTAAAGCAAGCTGGTAAGAGTACAGAAACTTGAAATTTGATGTATGTACTACAAGCCAAGGCCTCAGATTTTTTAGTAATATTTTTCAACCCCCCACCACCCTTAATCCATTATAACAGGGGTTGATAAAATGAAATTGAGATATTTACTTGAAATTTGGGACACGTATGTATTATAACGACATCTGGAACTAGATTATATTTTGAGATGATTTCGTTTAAGGGTTGAGGGTTAAATAGGAGTAAATAGGGGAAAATAAGTAAATCAAGCTGGTAAAAATACGAAAATGTGGAAATTGCTGTATATACTAGAAATCAAGGCCTCAGATTTCTTTCTAATATTTTTCAAACACCACCATCTCCGCTCCATTTTTAATGGGTTTGACAACATAAAATTGAGATATTTTTTTAAAGGTAGTACACGTATGTAATGTAATGACAACTGATTGAGATGATTCCATTGAAGGGGTGGGACGTGGTAGGTTGTGAATAGGGGAAAATAAGTGGGTATACTAAAAACTTCATTTTTAACGTATATGGTAGAAACCAACGCCTCAAACTTTTCTATGACATCTGCTCCAAATATTAAAATTCTATGATCAATAATTTCCACATACTAGAGTGCCAATATAGTCAAAATGTTTCCTTTAAAGTGACTTGTATGGAAAATCTGGATGTGGAAGTAGTGATTCCTTAGGCAGCGGTTTTTACTACACAATATTGATGACTAGAATATACTCTTCAAACGATTATAACTCCGTTCTGTAAAAGAAAATTAAAACACATGAGCATGTTCTTAGCTTTAATGTAACTCTAGTAACATATTTTCATAAAACGGTAATTATCCGAGATGTTGATGAAAAATCATCTGAAAATCAGTTGTTTGAAGTTTTTTAAAGTTGACAATTAAATTCATTTCCTAATAGATATTTAGATTGTACAATCTACATACAAAATTTCCGTCCGTTTTACTATTTAATTGGTAATCGTTAAACAAAATTTCAAACATTTTTTTTCCTCGTTACCTACACATCTCCAAAGTTTTAGCCAGCTGCATCTTTAATTAAAAATTATTGTAATAACTGAAGATTATTGTAACTAAAAATGCTTAAGACATATTAAACCACACCAAATTCACGTGTTTTAGATGTGTCTATATATGCTTTATATACAATTGAAATTATCTTAGTTCTATTTTATGAATTATGGAGGATACAGCAGATGGTATTTTTGATATTTAAAAAAATTTCTGGGTTGAATTGTAGCGGTAAATCTTTTAAAGCACTTAAAAAAATGGCAAAAATACACCTATTCTTATTGAAAGTGAGTTTACTGTATCAACTTTTGTATGAGTTTGAACCGTTACCTATTCCATCAAATACTTCCGTGTTTTTATTACAGGATCCACCCCGACAAAAGAATTATTACTATAATTAACGAACGGTAAATCTGTTGTACGTACTCATATTCAGATATATGATTATAGTTATGATCACCGATGAAAAGAATTTTAAAATCAAAGAGGTAAAAGTGCCCTTTTCAGGTAAAAAGAGGAAGTCTATGTAGCGAGAGTTCTGTTCCCACACCCCCTTGGGTAGTATTAGTGGTCAGGTTTTGACTTAATAAAAGAACTAGTTTATAGAATGACAATCATTTTTCACGTTCTAATTTTATGCCAATTAATTATCAATATCAGACTTGACTTGTGTGCTGAGCCTACGTATCGTGATGTACGTTATTCTGATGAAGGGATGGGGGTTAAATACGAGTAAATAGGGGAAAACAAGTAAAGCAAGCTGGTAAGAGAACAGAAACTTGAAATTCGGTGTACGTACTAGAAGCCAAGGCCTCAGATTTTTTATAATATTTTTCAACCACCCCCTACTCCATTATTGAAGGGTTTGGTAAAAGAAAATTGAGATATTCACTTGAAATATGGTACACGTATGTATCATAACGACATCTGGAACTAGATTATATTTTGAGATGATCTACTTGACGGGTTGGGGGTTAAATAAAGGTAAATAGAGGAAAATAAGTACAGCAAGTTGGTAAGAGTACAGTAACTTGAAATTCGGTGTATGTACTAGAAGCCAAAGCCTCATTTTTTTAAATAATATTTTTCAACCTCCCACCACCCGTACTCCTCTACTAAAGGGATTGATAAAATAAAGTTGAAAAATTCACTTGAAATTTGGTACACTTATGTATTATAAGGACTTCTGGAACTAGATTATATTTTGAGATGATTCCATTGAAGGGTTGGGAGTTATTTAGGGGTGAATAGGGGAATATAAGTAAGGCAAATTGGTAAGAGTACAGAAACTTGAAATTCGATGTATACCGGGTGAGTCACGAATTGCGCTCGCCCCGATATTTCCTAAAATATTTGGAATAGAAAATTGAAATTTAGAGGCCTTATTACACGACTAAAATGCCATCTTTTCAATAAAAAATCAAGTTTGGTGCACATCCGGTTTGACCGGAAATGCCCACAACTTTCGATTTTTAAATGGAACACCCTATATATTTTTACATTTTTGGAATCTAGAGGAAATTTTGAATACGATACATCCATTTTGGTCATTTTTTGATAAACATTAAAAATTTTATTAAAAAATCTATTTCTGAATCCAGAGTGCTGTGGTGCCCAAAATATATTTTAGTTTGTGTGCTACGTTACTATAAAAATAAAAAGAGCAATATGATTGCATTACTTAATTCTCTAGAGGCGTTTAAAATTTTTAAATGTGATTTTTACCCACTAACTCGGTTTTTTTAAATGGGAATTTAATCGTTCACCAACATTTTTAAATACCTCATTTTCATAGGAATCTAATGATACCAAAATTTTGAAAATCCACTCAGAAATATTTGAGATTTCAGCCAAAATACAATGCAAGCAAGCTTTTAGAAACATGCGGCTAATAGATAACACAGGCCTGCGAAGTTTTGGCGGTTTATATGAAAATTTGAAATTTTTGTCACATTAGATGCGTTAAAGTCGAAAATGACACCAGTTTTTATGTATCACGTACAGATTTTCCATAAATCCATTTTAGTATCGCATTATGTAGGGGTGAGAAACAATTAATCAATATTATCGCAAAAGAACAAATTAGCATTTGTTACAACACATCTTTACAAGATTCTCAATCTGAATGGTTTTTTGTATAAGAAAACGTCTATGCCTGCCTAAATTCTCGGTCACGGGACTCAGCTGTCGAAAAGTATAAACAATTAACAGTCATAAATTATATCAATATTAATATAGCGTGAGCCAAACAATCACTACGATGACTGTTATTTCTGTTTATGCAGTGTAGTGGGTTACAACAGAAAGAATAAAAGTATAAATTACCCAAATTTACCATCAGCTATAAGGCCAGTCCCTCATGGACCAGATATTACCATTCCAATACCACCGGTTGTGTTGGAGAAATGTTGAATCTTCAGTCAGTAGTACGTCATCAGATGCAGCTGCAAATGAAGATGTGGATTTTTCACCAGACGACAAAGACACTGTCCCTCAATTTTTTCATCAAACTGAATTAAATGATTTAATACGTGACTTAGGTCTAAGTAAAGAGAATAGTGAGATTTTGGGGTCGAGGTTAAAAGAAAAAAAGTTGTTAGCACCTGGTACTACATTTTATTGGTACAGAAATCGTGAGAAAGAATTTCAGCCCTTCTTTACAAAGGAAGATCAGCTTGCATATTGTGTGAGCATCACTGATGTTATTAGGCAGTTAGGAGAGAACGCTTATAACCCTAGTGACTGGCGTTTATTTATCGATTCTTCGAAAAGAAACTTGAAGAGTGTGTTACTGCATAATGGAAATAAATATGCTTCAATTCCAATTGCACATTTAGTATATTTAAAAGAAAGTTACGAAAATTGGTGAACAGCTTTGGAAAAAATTAAATATAATGAACATAAGTGGGTTATATGTGGCCATTTGAAAGTATCTGGGATGTTATTGGGCCGACAAGGTGGTTTTACCAAATTTCCATGTTTTTTGTGTGAATGGGATAGTAGAGCTTGTGATAAACATTGGACAACAAAAGAGTAGCTTTCGAGAAAAGACTTGACACCAAAAATATATAAAAGTAAATATATAAAGTATATTAGTTGACGCTCAGAAAATTTTACTTCCACCTTTGCATATAAAACTTGGAATTATGAAACAATTTGTAAAAGCGCTTTCTAAGAGTGGTGGTCCTTGTTTTCAATACCTCTTCACTAAATTTCCAGCTTTATCTACCGCAAATATAAAAGAAGGCATATTTGATGGGCCACAAATACGGAAACTAATGAAGGATACAGAATTCAGTGATACCATGAATGTCATGGAGTTGCAGGCATGGAATTCATTTAAAGAAGTTGCAACAAAGTTCCTTGGAAATTTTAGAGATCCTACATATAAAACAATTGTAGCAAATATGTTGGAAAAGCTGCGGATACTTGGATGCAACATGAGCATGAAATTACATTTTCTATTCTCTCATCTGGACTATTTTCCAGAGAACTTAGGCGACTACAGTGAAGAACAGGGTGAAAGGTTTCACCAAGACATAAAAGAAATGGAGAGACGTTATCAAGAACGATGGGATGTAAACATGTTTGCTGATTACTGTTGGTCTCTAAAAAGAGAAATTGTTCAAGATCAACATAAACGTAAATCAACTACATGCCCATTTAAAACAAAGAGGAAACGTGTTAATCCTCAACCTGATTCCACTGTATAATGTTTGTACATTCTTTGGTTTTCTATTTATCATTTTGAATTAAGCATTTCATTACAGTTATGGCATACTTTTTATGTTTTTATTCCCGTAAATTTATTCATGTAGCTTTTGTAACAATGAATACATATATTTCAAATTTAACTTGTGTCGTCATTGGTTCGAGATTCTTACGTGATACCGGAAACTCCATAGAAGATTTAGATTTAGCAATTGAATGTTAGTAAAAATTACCTTACAAACTTAAGACCGCGGAACAAAAAAATTTTTTCGCAGGCCTGTGTAATAGATTAGTGGGCTTTGGAAACTAAAATGGAACATTTCTGTGTAAATCTGGTAACCTAATAACATTGGAAAAATCATAGTAGCCATTGAATGTAATAAAACAATATCAGCTGTCGGACAGATACAAAATAAAGCGTTGCGGAAATCTCTTTGAGTAAAAATTAAAGAAAATGAATGATTTTAGTAGAAATGAAAAGGTCGATATGTTACTGATATATGGAGAACGTCTCAAAAATTCAACTGCAGCTGCAGTATCAGCAACGATATCCCAAAAGACGTCATCCAAGCAGACACTTGTTTGCCAGAGTGGAACAAGAATTAAGAAACGAACCCAATCAACAAGATGACCATCAAACATTTATTGTAAGTGAGGACAAAGAGATTGATGTATTAGGATTTGTGATGGTACACCCAACAACATCAACAAGGGAATTGTCAATGGAATGCGACATTAGTCAGTCTTCGGTTTGCAGAATTTTAAAGAAACATAAGTTTCGGTCTTATAAATACCAAATACACCTACATCTTTATGGAGATGATAACGACTGGAGGCTAGTATATTGCAACTGGTTCTTAAATGCAGTACAACAAAACCCAGGTTTTCCTTTTCATATTTTATATTCAGATGAAAGTAGATTTACGAACCAAGGTATGTTTAACAGAAATAGTACTAGGTACTGGGCTCAAGAAAATCCGAGGTTGGTAGGGCGGGGGAATATTCAGGAAAGATTTGGGTTTAACTGTTGGCTTGGAGTACTTGGAGATCGAATAATTGGACCCATATTTTTTGATGGAACACTTACTGGCGAACGATATTTATTCTTTTTACAAAACCAGACAGCAGAATTTCTTGACTTACTTCCTCTTGCCTATTTACAAAATCTGTTTTTCCAACAAGATGGTGCTCCCCCACATAATTCCAGAAGAGTGATGGAATATTTAAACAACTTGCATGGTGAACGCCTTATCGCAAATCAAGATCATATCAGGTGGCCTCCTAGGTCACCTGACTTAACACCCCTCGACTATTATGTATGGGGCACTCTCAAAAATAAAGTTTATAAAACTTCTTCAAATACCCGTGAATAGCTGCAAAATAAAGTTGTACGGGCTCTTAATGAAATAACGCCGGCTGAATTGCGTAGAGCCATTCAAGCAACTGTACGCAGAGCCGAATTGTGTATAGAAAAAAATGGTGGACATTTTGAACAATATCTATAAATGTCAATTTATGGTTTAATTATATTAATTATTTTAAAGATACCTACTGTTAACTAGTTTAAGTTTAATTGTTCAAACGGAATTGATTTTTATTTATTTATAGGACCGATATTTATGTTGATTTAAATAAAACTTTGAAAACCGAACTGATGTCGCATTCTATTGCAAATGTCCTTGTGGATGTAATTGTGTTTACCTCTACATACCTATGCTAAACTTAATTGTAACGTTCTTTGCGCTCACAATTATTAAATGTTTGATAGCTCAAGATTGCCTATAACTACTATGATTTTTCCAATGTTATTAGGTTACCAGATTTACACAGAAATGTGCCATTTTAGTTTCCAAATTTCTATTATCTATTAGCCGCATGTTTCTAAAAGCTGGGTTGCATTGTATTTTGGCTGAAATCTCAAATATTTCTGAGCGGATTTTCAAAATTTTGGTATCATTAGATTCGTATGAAAATGAGGTATTTAAAAATGTTGGTGAACGATTAAATTCCCATTTAAAAAAACCGAGTTAGTGGGTAAAAATCACATTAAAAAATTTTAAACGCCTCTAGAGAATTAAGTAATGCAATCATATTGCTCTTTTTATTTTTATAGTAACGTAGCACACAAACTAAAATATATTTTGGGCACCACAGCACTCTGGATTCAGAAATAGATTTTTTAATAAAATTTTTAATGTTTATCAAAAAGTGACCAAAATGGATGCATTGTATTCAAAATTTTCTTCTAGATTCCAAAAATGTAAAAATATATAGGGTGTTCCATTTAAAAATCGAAAGTTGTGGGCATTTCCGGTCAAACCGGATGTGCACCAAACTTGATTTTTTATTGAATGTGAAATTAATTGAAATTAAGATGGCATTTTAGTCGTGTAATAAGGCCTCCAAATTTCAATTTTCTATTCCAAATATTTTAGGAAATATCGAGGCGAGCGCAATTCGTGACTCACCCGGTATAATAGAAGCCAAAGCCTCAGATTTTTCTATAATATTTTCCAACCCCCCACTACCCCTACTCCATTACTAAAGGGGTTGATAAAACAAAATTGAGACATTCACTTGAAATTTGGTAGACGTATGTATTATAACGACATTTGGAACTAGATTATATTTTGAGATTATTCCGTTGAAGGGTTGGGGGTTAAATAGACGTCAATAGGGGAAAATAATTAAAGCAAGCTGGTAAGAGTACAGAAATTTGGAACTTGGAGTATATACTAGAAATCAAGGCCTTAGGTTTCTTTCTAATATTTTTCAAACCTCACCACCTCTGCTCTATTATTAATGGGATTGATAACGTAAAATTGAGATATTCACTTGAAAGTTAGTACACGTATGTATTGTAATGACATTTGATTGAGATGATTCCATTGAAAGGGTGGGAGGTGGTAGTTTGTGAATAGGGGAAATAAGCAGGGTAAATTAGAAACTTCATTTTTAACGTATAGGGTAAAAACCAACGCCTCAAACTTTTCTATGACATCTGCCCCAAATATTATTAAAATTCTATGACCAATAATTTCCACATACTAGAGTGCAAATCTAAGCAAGATGTTCCCGTTAAAGTGACTTCCCAGGTAGTTGATAAGGCTCCTGTGGGAGCCATGGTTGTCTGAACGACGTTTCGGCCGAATCTCATCTGCCTTCATCAGGTTCTTGGTGAAAGCTGCCTACTGCTGCTCCTCGTTGCTCGAACTGAAGTTCATCATATTCATCATATTTTTAGAACTATTCATCGTACAGAAATAAACAAAAAAGAAAGTACTTGTAATTTGATAATCTTATTTTTTGTACCTTACCACTTTTTCCATAAATGTAAGACTTTTGAGTTATTTACGAAATACAGTCTCAAGGTACCAATTATTTAAAGCTAAAATCGTAATCTTTAAATCGTTATAACCTATAAAATATAAATTTTCATGAAAAATTGTAAACAATTTTTTTCTCTTACAACATGATTCTATATCAGATTCGGTGGTTACCATTTTACTTTTTTGTCCACCCCTCTACAGGGGGTGGTAACCACCCTCCAAGTATAAAGCGGCAATTTTTAAAGGACAACATTTTTTGTGCTCAGTCTCAGCAACTCATTACAAAAAGTTTCATGAAAATCCATTTACTACAGATGGATTCCGTTATTTTTCATTCTTAATGACTAATTGCACCGGAATACTACCTAATTTGACTGTTCTCCGTCAAGTGGACTTTTAGTTAATGCACACCATTAAACATCCATACCCTGGCCAGGGTTCGAACCCAGGACTCCGTGGCCGCAAGCAGAACGATTTACAATTTAAACAGTTTTTTTATTGTTTTTAGATATGTACATTCTAAATTTAATGCTAAGGTGTGTACCTTGGCACTACGTTACTGAGCCGATGGCTTATGGTTTGCTATGTTATTATTGATGAGGTTTAAGTTTATATAAGTAGGTTTGAAGTTTTTGTTAACGAATGGTGATGTGAAATATTAATTTAAACACTTTATCTTCAGGACTTGATAGAAAAATGTAAATATATTAAGTTATATAATCATATAACCCTTTTATTTGTAATTTAATAAACTGAAATATGTTTCTTTGTCAATGCTGTTGTTATCAAGTTGTCACGTCTTCTAATTTGTAACTATTCGTGTATTGTCAGAGAACATACACTGTATGTTCTCTGGTATTGTGAAATCTTAAAATACATTAAAATTTTAGAACAGGAACCGCGACCTATCACCGCAGAACAATAAGAAATGTTATATAGATTAGAAAACATAACTCGATAAATAGTTACACCGATAAAGAGAATTTAGGTGAAATATTCTTCAGTTCATTAAATTAACTATAAAAGGGTAATATTATATCCATTACATAACTAAAATCTTTACATCTTTCCATTAAGTTCAAAAGATAAAATATTTTGCACCACTATTTATTAAAAAATTTTCAAAAATCTGACATATATAAACTAAAATCGTTATCAATAATAACAATACATACAAACCAAAGTAGGTACAATGCAGAGCATACATGAAAGCTAGGAATACATTTTTTCAGCGTTTAAGACATCTGTAAAATATTGATGGTGTAGAAAAATGTATTAATAATAGAAATTGTAAGTAATCCATATTCATGTTACAAAATCACATAAAAAAAGTTTTTGTTTTGTATAAATATTGTAGTTTTCTGGCAATGGTTAATAATAAACAGAAACGTAAGAAAATATAAAAAAAAAATATTTAAACGAATTGAAAACTCCCAAGATAGAAGTTCATTTAAAATCAACGGTCAAAAAACAAAAACTTTTATAATAATTATTAGTGGTATAACAGAGCGCGTGATGCCTTTAAATTCCCAACCCCGCTTATTAATTACATGGCACTGGCTGAAAATCATATCTCACATTTGATTGTACCGATGATGTGGGAAAATTCGAAATTTGGTTATTGGGGTACACACGCGCTGGGCTTGGTAGCAAATCATCTATGGATGAATGAAAACACTAGAGAAAGATACACTATTGGGGTGAGTAACATATTCAAGTAAGAGGGTAAAGAACGGTCGCGTGTACTATGAACTACCGGGTGGGGATGAGAGTGGGGACAAAAACGTGTCCGGACGTCGCTAGGGCCGTCGGTTGATCAACAGGGCAAGACACATTCAACATTACAATCGACGGTGGAACACGCGTGTGTTTCAAACTGACAGGCGTTTGACACGCGCCTATTTCCGATCTTCATCTTTGCTACAAGTGTCAACTTAGTGCTAGTGATAGTGACCCATTTCTAATATGGATCATTCCTTATCTCAAAACCCTCCGTTGCACTGGGGATATTCTGGGAGCAACCCCGCGCCTACATCGTGGCAACCGGTTTCAAGGGGTAGTAAAAGACCGCTTTCTGAAAGTGACTGTGATGATGTATACTCAGAGGAATCCTCCAAAGAACAGTAAGTACTTTTAAAAATTTGATTCGTTGTAAAATTTTGTGCACATTTTTTAAATATTTGTTTGTATTTGACCGATAATTTGTTATTATATCTATTTAATTTATTCAAATGAGTATACTATTATACATCTTTCATTGATTGAAGCAAATAGACATATTGCAAACAGGCAATTTTTTTAAATAATTGTTGAACTGAAATATCACAATGTCTGTGTATATGTGTGTATAAACCGTTTCTTGTAAACACTGTAACTTATGCCAAACTCTCCATTTCAAATTTGGAACATATGTAAAATAGCAGGGTGATCGCCAAAGGCTTGTAAACTATCATGTTTTCTCTAAATTATGTCTTATTGTAATTTTAAAGTATTATTATGTTAATTATGCGTACAAAAATATACAGTGTGTCTCCCAGATTAGAACCAACTTTACGCGGATTTGATTAATTTTACTTTAAAATGTTAATAAGAATTTTTAATAAATCTATTACGAAATGAACGAAAGTTGTAGTCGGGTGTTGCTGACTGTAAATATACAGTGTATCCGCAGGATTGTGTTAGGAAGAAAGGAAACTATTTCATTTATAATTTTACCAGCAAAAGTTATTGTAAATAAAAACTTCTGTTTTTTATAAAAGGTTCAACCATTACACTATTTTCCAAAATGCATGTGCAGGGTGCTAAATATTTGCGAAAATGTGAAAAATTACTAAGAGTGAAGTGTGAATATTTTGAAAAATTGTATTAAAATAATTTATTATGGATTAAAAATTATAATTAACTGTAAAATCTTGACCTACTACAAAATTATTTCTGTGTTCTTTTTGAAAGTTTCACGTTTCTGCAAACAGTTTTTAACCGACTCTCAATTTCATAAAGATTTTCATTTCCACCTGTATGTTTTTTTTCAAGTTTGTGCATTGACTTTTTCTCATCCTTTTAAAAGTTGTTTTTAAACGTACCCCTTTTGTATCCCACAATCAAAAATTCATAATATTCAGATCAAGACTCTTAGGTGGCCAAAGAATTGGGCCGTAGAATTTTCTGTGGCTCCACTAGAGGAAATATCCTCCCCCAAACAATAACATTTAATAATAAACACTTTTTGTTTCTTTCTTCCCATTTCTAGGAAACATTCATGAAAATAAAAATAAATTCGCAGTAGGAAATCAAAATTTTATAATTGACCATAACTAATACACAACATTTTCTTTAAATACCATTTCTCAATATTTTTACATATAAAACATCCGAGATTTGGTCCCGCCACGCGGTTTGGCCGTCTGTTGGGCGTGTTCGACGGACGACCAAGCTGCGTGTTGGAACGAACCTCCATGGAAGCCCGGAATTGGCAGCAATGCCCACCTTACGCTGGCAAATCAATCAATCAATCAAATAGAAGTCCTTCACTATTTGTAGTTCTTTACATTTTTGCACATATTTAACAGCTTGCATATAAATTTTGGGATATAGTATCATTTTTGGATTTTTTATAAAAGCAAGAGTTTCTTTTATACCATTCTGTAGTCATTACTTTCTTGCCAAACTTACAAATAATAAAGTCGAGAATAAAGTTTTTCTTCTCCGGAATATAATCTGTGGAAACATACATTTAAAAATTGTATCTTAAATTTAGAAAAATGTAAAATAGCATGGTAGAATAGTTTCTATTGAAATTGAGCCATGAATCTCTCTGGTTAGAACGAACTTTACATAGATTAGATGAAATATCAATTTTAATTTAAAATGTTTGTCTCAAGGTATTGGGACTTGTGTAAAAAACTTTCGTTAAATACTTATATTTTCTTACAGATGTACTTCTCCAGGTGATGCTGACAGTTGTCAGATGTTATCCAGGAAAAAAAGGAGGGGTGTAATTGAAAAGAAACGCAGGGACCGAATTAACATGTCTCTTAGTGAATTGAAACGACTTGTGCCTAGTGCCTTTGAAAAGCAAGGATCTGCAAAGTTAGAAAAAGCTGAAATTTTACAGATGACTGTGGATCATCTCAAAATGTTGCATTCTAAAGGTAAATCACTTAATAATTATATATTATCAAATGTATAGTTTATTTTTGATGATGGCATAACGAACCGAAACGTTCTAATTTTATTTGGTTCACCTAAAAAATCGACGAAATATATCGTATGTCAAAAACAACGTAAAGTTCAATAAAAAGCACGTTGTTATGCAAACACCTCACGTGGTCATGCAAAAATTTTGCAAAACTTATTCATGACGTTCAATATTTATTATTACCATCTCGACCGAGTTTATTTTCAAACATTAATTAATAATATTTCACACATTAGCAACTTACTACCGTCACCGTATTTAATGAAAACATTATCTAGCGAATCTTAGTTCTGAGTTAAACACAAAAAAATCAAAACAAACATCTCAGTTCATTCATAAATATCCAAACACAAGTGTCGCGGTACCGTACGTCCACGCTTATTGGTTACCTAGTTAAGTAGCAGGTGAATATGATTTAAAGGGTTACACACGGTGCGGCGCGGCGTGGGAACAACCGATACGCCAGCTGTAGCGGCAAAACCATAGACCGTAGTGCTCTCTCTGCAGCCCCGTGGGAACACCTCTAGCCACTGACTGATCATTGATATTTGCAACAGGTTTATCTTTATTCCCTTCATAAAACATTTAGCTAACATATTGCATTAATACTCGGATTCTCACATTTTAATAATAACGAATACAAAAATACAAGCTTCTATCCGAATTAAATTTAGTATAATTTAATAAATCTATAGGATTTGTAACGCACCCCCCCCCACGCCTATTATTTTGTTGTTAAATTCTGATTTGATTATAATATCCATTACCCTCCCCTCTCCCCTGAATGTCTAATTATTAAATCAATTAAACTAATTTGACTGTGTGATCGTCTAGTTTAGTGGTAGGACTCAAATTTACGTTTGTGATTTGTAGTTTATTGTTACCATAGTTCTTTTTCTAGGTTTGATATTACTGTTTCTATTTATTTATTGAATGGATAATTAACTATTTATTTCGACATTTAATGATTCGTTCTTGACTCTAAATATTGCTATTAATTTATTTGGCAAAGTTCTAATTATAGTTCTTTATTTGATTGTTCAAATTAAATACTGAATATTGTTTTGGCACTTGTTTAATTAATTGATAAAATAACTAAGTATTTTTATAATACCCTGTATAAAGTTCAAACTCAAATTATTCTTTTTATTTAATTTACTGAATTATTTATTTTATCTTTTATGTTAACCTTTGTTTAAAGTTTAATCATATTTTAGTTCTCATTTTATTCACTATTGTAATGTTCAAGTAAACCTTATGTTTACTTATTTTATTTTAAATATTCGTTTTATTTAAGCCCAAGTAAATCTTATATTTACTTGGCTAGTTTCTCTGGTAATTATGCACTTTATTTTCAATTTCTGGTAAAGGTAAAAGAATTAAAAACAAGTAACGTTTTTATACGTATAATCAGACAATTGTCAGAAAGTATCATTTATAAAATATTGATGTGGCAATGGCCAGAAAATAGTTGCTTACATATAAATCAAAATGTGAGTAATTTAACCACAAATTTATATTACAGCAACAGATTTCGTTGGGACAACAGTCACGTGTAAGTTTATCGAATGGTCAAATAAACAACTTCAATAATCACTAAAATAATAATGATTATAACGAGAATCCTCGCTCAAAACTGAAGTGAAAGAATGTTGAATTCGGAACATGTAAAGTTCATACTTGGGTGGCGAAATCTCGCATTAGTTTATTTAATTGAATGCACGGCAAGTTGAAATCTCAAGTAATTGCCTATTCAAACATAGTTTGATTTCGAAAAGCGTAGAATGATGTGATCTGATCAATAAACTTGATACAGAACCAGCCAATTGGCTACCAATAGGTTTTTGTGTTGCGAAGAGTGTAATTTGTTCAAACAATTGAATGAACAAGCAATTTGTATCAATTTCAACTCGCCCATGACATAAATATGTCATCGTGAATGAATAAAAGGTACAACACCCAGTACAAAGTTTAACATGTGATAATATTTAAAAGGATAATTATGTCAAACTAGCAGGGGGCAAATCACAGGCCTTATCAGTGGATGGCCCACAAAAGTCCAGTGACAGCATCCCTTCAAGTAGGACATAAATAAACCGGCAGGTCCGAACAGCTGTAAAACCATTCGTACCATCAAATATTGTAGAAGTTCATTGACCACACGACAAAACAAACCGCAACAGAAATTGTTTACCAACAAAAATCTGCCGCTGTTGAAAAATAAATATTTGACAAGTTATTGTTTTAAATATGACATGATTGAACATAGTCTGAAATTCAGCTACAGCTAAATTATGCTACAAATAAAAAATTAACATTATAGAAATTTTCTAAACAATAAAATTCTAACCAGTCTAAGTGCCACAATGCCAAAAACGCGCTACCGTGAATTTAAGTTCCGAAATACAGAGCCGAAATGTAACAAATTTAATTAAAGTTTTTCCCGGTCCCGTTTCATTTGAATTTTGTAATTATTTAACGAAGTTACATTTAAAAAAACAATACTTCTCTCTTTCAGCGACATTAATTATTTATACCTTGCGTATAAATCGCTAGGTGACCCGGGTCACTGTTATTTGTCTCGTCATCCTGCATTTCCAGCATATTCGTTAACCTGACACTTGCGTGTGTCGGTTACAATGCATAAACTGACCAATGTCCCTGTAGCGTTGTGCGGGTACAAAAGAGATCGCGAGTTTTGGGGTCGCTTAGTAAAATCTCTTTTCTCAGTCTCGTTCCCAGTTCAGCTTGGTTTTTAACAAGTATCTGGTGGACAATGGAAAATACAGCGGATGCTGTGGTCAGTTGGTTCGCAGCTCCCAGTCTTATTTCAACGAGCACTATGGCGAATAATAAAGTCCAGTGTATAATCTTAGCTAATAGCTAGTTATATCCAAATAATTGGTTAGCGGAGTAGTGGTCAGTTGGTTCGCAGCTCCCAGTCTTATTTCAACGAGCACTATGGCGAACAATTGGATTCGGTCAATGATAGATAGCGTCTGACCCCGATATAAAATTCCCTCGCGTATTTATACTTGAAAATACCCCCAAAAGTCGTGACGTTACATACCAAATGTCTGTTACTAGCCCAGTTCCCGTGAGACCGTACACCTTTGTTTATGTTATCGCCGAATGTTGATGTTAACTCTATTAACTGAAGTATCTTATCGGTGTGAAACATTCTTGCTTCGCCCGGGATGTACGTTTCTAGAGATTTTTAAAACTACACGAATCGACTGTATTTTAAAACTTTAAATTTTACTATCAGAATATACGTGAAATATTTTTATGCGAATACTGGGTGATATTTGGTTTCTTACCGAATCGTGTACAATTTTCAGAAATATGTAAATTTTGATTTATAGGCGCGGGAATAAGTTTTTGATTAATATAGGTGGGTACGGTCCGTTTCACTCTCCCCTTTTGTTGATTATGGAATGACAGCGAAGCTAGTTATTTTATAAGCTACAAACTGCGCGAATTTGATCAAAGTGG
This sequence comes from Stenurella melanura, assembly GCA_963583905.1. NCBI lineage: Eukaryota > Metazoa > Arthropoda > Insecta > Coleoptera > Cerambycidae > Stenurella > Stenurella melanura. The sequence goes on along the minus strand of OY757318.1, from coordinate 45,605,058 downwards.
CACTTATGATTTACAAGTTTTCCCTAACTCTGATTGAAAAAGATGTACCTAATATAATCCTGTAAAAAATTAAATTAGGAATACATAATAAAACTTTATGATAAATTAAGAGTTTCCCTAGGCTATATGAGAATAAAAAAAAAAATTCTAACTGGTTGTACAATTCTATTTGTTTGAACTTGAAGAGTTCTCTGCACCATAAATAGATAAGTCGGAAAAACAAAAATTTACTTTCCCCAAAAATATCCAAGAAAAAAAATCTAAGTCGATAACAAAAAAATATCTCCAGAATAAAAGCTGTGACCCTCAGTTCCCTGTATTTATCCCCATATTCCATGCTGCACAGAATCCTGCTCCAGCTTTCCCTCGTTGCGGAATACATATGATAGCCCGTAAACAGCCTTAGGACAAAAATCTGTAACCAAGCCAGTCACAGGGTTCTATCCAGGAGAAAGCTACTTTAACTCGAAGTTAATAATGATATGAAATAAAAGTTCCACTGTGGTCAAAGATACCCCTGGAGAAATTATTGCAAAGCAACAAAAATGTCTCTATGTTAAATCATATTTCTGGTGCAGAAGAAAAAAATTTAAAACAAAAATTAAACAATATTAAAGTTGTCCTCAACTTACTTGTCCCTAACTTGAATATTATTTCAAAGTGAAAAAGAAATTGAAAAGAACTCTATCAGCAATTTAAAAATGAATTTTTTTATACCCTGTCGACATCCCTAAGTACCCGACGCTGCGATGAAAATCTAGCCTCCTCTTCGGATCGACGGTGCTCTCCCCTGCTTCGGAACCCACTCGTTGGCCTCGGTGCCGCCCTCCCCTGCGATGTGAATCCCAGTAGGCCTCGATGATGACATCCATTCAACACCTCTCGAAGTAACCATCCATATTCCAGCTCGCCTCTGATATCCATATCGCCCCCATATTCATATGCCTCTTGTATTTGTGATGCCCATATTTTTGTTGTTTTTGTGACGCCCTAGCCAGTACATGACACAGGTATATGGTCAATTAAATCCAGGTACATTATAACTGCATATACATCGAAGTCGTCTTCAGCTAGTTAGATTTGTAATTCTGTAGCCTAATGTTTTGAGTGACGCCTTTTCCTTTAGTGCAAACCCATTTCGACTAACATTGCACGTAGTGGTAATGTGTACGGCTGCCCAGGTGCGTTTCTGCCTAAGTGTATCTTCTTGCAAATTATATGGAAATTCGTAGCCAGTGTACAATACTGTAGTACTGGACATTTCATCATAGAGTAGTTTAGTTTATATGTTTAAATTTGCCGACATCATGATGTGTCGCATTGTAGAGTCACGGGATTGCAGCTAGCTGGTCAGCAATACGGTCAAGTCAATAGGGCATTGTAATTAGAATATTGCTTGTCTGCAGACAGGAAATTAATTTTCTTGATTGTCCCTCTCTCCCCTATCCCATCGGTATCGTTTGTTAGGACTGTGAGGCATCTTCGTCGGCGGCTGCGACGGTATAGTCGCCACGGAGGTAGACGGCGACAAAATATTCTCCTGGTGGCGGAGAAATTCGGCAGCGCCTGATATGGACTTGTTGGTTTTGAGTTGCCACAGAGACTGGATATTGGCAGGAAAATGTTTCATCAGCTCGTTCACAAGAGTAGGCTCGGGGAGCGGTTCGGTTAGCAAGCGTGCTAAACCAGCATAATGAGCAAAATGAGCTTCCATGTTTCGCCCATCTTTGCGTGACCATCGGTGCGTAGATAGGAGGCGGCGAAGTTTGTTTTGTTCTTCCTCAGACCAGAAACAACTGAGGAAGTCTGCCTTAAAGTCGTCGAAACTTTCCCAGCAAATTTTGTAAATGGACGCCCAGTCTTGTGCTTCGTCGGTCAAGGATTCATGTACCACCTTCAATTTGTTTTCTTCAGGTACATTCATTTTCTGTAAGTAGGCTTCCAGTTCATGTAGGTACTTTACAGGATGTTTGTTTTTTCTTTGGAACTTTGGCATTGGCGGACTCGGCGTTATGTAAATGGGACGGCAGTCGTTGGAGGGAAATTGCGAGACAATAGAAGTGGTTGTGTCTCTGGAGGCGGCAACTTCTTGGATTTGCCGTCGGATATTGGCGGTGGCGGCTTGTCGTTCTCTATGCATGGCTATTATGCTTTTTCCCAATTGTGCATGTAGGCGACGTTGATTTATTTGCATTTCTTTTACTGTTTGCAGCAGGCGATCAAGTTTTTCTTCCAAGGTGGGAGGCGGCGGAGGCGGTACGCCAGTTTCCGGGTCGGTGGTGGGTAGGCTGCTGGCTCCAAGGGATTCTATATTTAAAACATAAGCAGTATCAGTTTTATCTAAAAAATTTGAAATACGTGGACGGCTCTATATTTCGGACACACGATAACAATGTCTGTTGTTTGAAGAACAATAGACAACATTATAAATTACCGAAACCAAGTAATATCAATTTGAAAACTCTAAGATCCTGGTCACTACGGCACCAGTGTAACGCACCCCCCCCCACGCCTATTATTTTGTTGTTAAATTCTGATTTGATTATAATATCCATTACCCTCCCCTCTCCCCTGAATGTCTAATTATTAAATCAATTAAACTAATTTGACTGTGTGATCGTCTAGTTTAGTGGTAGGACTCAAATTTACGTTTGTGATTTGTAGTTTATTGTTACCATAGTTCTTTTTCTAGGTTTGATATTACTGTTTCTATTTATTTATTGAATTGATAATTAACTATTTATTTCGACATTTAATGATTCGTTCTTGACTCTAAATATTGCTATTAATTTATTTGGCAAAGTTCTAATTATAGTTCTTTATTTGATTGTTCAAATTAAATACTGAATATTGTTTTGGCACTTGTTTAATTAATTGATAAAATAACTAAGTATTTTTATAATACCCTGTATAAAGTTCAAACTCAAATTATTCTTTTTATTTAATTTACTGAATTATTTATTTTATCTTTTATGTTAACCTTTGTTTAAAGTTTAATCATATTTTAGTTCTCATTTTATTCACTATTGTAATGTTCAAGTAAACCTTATGTTTACTTATTTTATTTTAAATATTCGTTTTATTTAAGCCCAAGTAAATCTTATATTTACTTGGCTAGTTTCTCTGGTAATTATGCACTTTATTTTCAATTTCTGGTAAAGGTAAAAGAATTAAAAACAAGTAACGTTTTTATACGTATAATCAGACAATTGTCAGAAAGTATCATTTATAAAATATTGATGTGGCAATGGCCAGAAAATAGTTGCTTACATATAAATCAAAATGTGAGTAATTTAACCACAAATTTATATTACAGCAACAGATTTCGTTGGGACAACAGTCACGTGTAAGTTTATCGAATGGTCAAATAAACAACTTCAATAATCACTAAAATAATAATGATTATAACGAGAATCCTCGCTCAAAACTGAAGTGAAAGAATGTTGAATTCGGAACATGTAAAGTTCATACTTGGGTGGCGAAATCTCGCATTAGTTTATTTAATTGAATGCACGGCAAGTTGAAATCTCAAGTAATTGCCTATTCAAACATAGTTTGATTTCGAAAAGCGTAGAATGATGTGATCTGATCAATAAACTTGATACAGAACCAGCCAATTGGCTACCAATAGGTTTTTGTGTTGCGAAGAGTGTAATTTGTTCAAACAATTGAATGAACAAGCAATTTGTATCAATTTCAACTCGCCCATGACATAAATATGTCATCGTGAATGAATAAAAGGTACAACACCCAGTACAAAGTTTAACATGTGATAATATTTAAAAGGATAATTATGTCAAACTAGCAGGGGGCAAATCACAGGCCTTATCAGTGGATGGCCCACAAAAGTCCAGTGACAGCATCCCTTCAAGTAGGACATAAATAAACCGGCAGGTCCGAACAGCTGTAAAACCATTCGTACCATCAAATATTGTAGAAGTTCATTGACCACACGACAAAACAAACCGCAACAGAAATTGTTTACCAACAAAAATCTGCCGCTGTTGAAAAATAAATATTTGACAAGTTATTGTTTTAAATATGACATGATTGAACATAGTCTGAAATTCAGCTACAGCTAAATTATGCTACAAATAAAAAATTAACATTATAGAAATTTTCTAAACAATAAAATTCTAACCAGTCTAAGTGCCACAATGCCAAAAACGCGCTACCGTGAATTTAAGTTCCGAAATACAGAGCCGAAATGTAACAAATTTAATTAAAGTTTTTCCCGGTCCCGTTTCATTTGAATTTTGTAATTATTTAACGAAGTTACATTTAAAAAAACAATACTTCTCTCTTTCAGCGACATTAATTATTTATACCTTGCGTATAAATCGCTAGGTGACCCGGGTCACTGTTATTTGTCTCGTCATCCTGCATTTCCAGCATATTCGTTAACCTGACACTTGCGTGTGTCGGTTACAATGCATAAACTGACCAATGTCCCTGTAGCGTTGTGCGGGTACAAAAGAGATCGCGAGTTTTGGGGTCGCTTAGTAAAATCTCTTTTCTCAGTCTCGTTCCCAGTTCAGCTTGGTTTTTAACAAGTATCTGGTGGACAATGGAAAATACAGCGGATGCTGTGGTCAGTTGGTTCGCAGCTCCCAGTCTTATTTCAACGAGCACTATGGCGAATAATAAAGTCCAGTGTATAATCTTAGCTAATAGCTAGTTATATCCAAATAATTGGTTAGCGGAGTAGTGGTCAGTTGGTTCGCAGCTCCCAGTCTTATTTCAACGAGCACTATGGCGAACAATTGGATTCGGTCAATGATAGATAGCGTCTGACCCCGATATAAAATTCCCTCGCGTATTTATACTTGAAAATACCCCCAAAAGTCGTGACGTTACATACCAAATGTCTGTTACTAGCCCAGTTCCCGTGAGACCGTACACCTTTGTTTATGTTATCGCCGAATGTTGATGTTAACTCTATTAACTGAAGTATCTTATCGGTGTGAAACATTCTTGCTTCGCCCGGGATGTACGTTTCTAGAGATTTTTAAAACTACACGAATCGACTGTATTTTAAAACTTTAAATTTTACTATCAGAATATACGTGAAATATTTTTATGCGAATACTGGGTGATATTTGGTTTCTTACCGAATCGTGTACAATTTTCAGAAATATGTAAATTTTGATTTATAGGCGCGGGAATAAGTTTTTGATTAATATAGGTGGGTACGGTCCGTTTCAGATTATTTCACTCATTAACATGGAAGTCAATAAAATGTCATTTTTTGAGATCATTACACCAATCAAATGTCATTATTAGTAAAAAAACAAACTAAATTGACAGCACAAGCATACAGTTTTATAGTTGTAAACTGCAGTCTGTATTATTTTCTGAAATATCTTCCGGAAATATTACAATTTTAATTTAGTTTATATTTTAATCGAGCTTATTGCCGAAAGTAATATAACCTGTGTGCATTGTAATAATACATAGCATATATAGTAATATATAACCTAACCCTTGCCGATCTATAAATATTCCAGTTTCCATACTTTTATATTTCGAACCCACAAAGTGTTATCTAGGCTTTTACAATTTAATCAGAGAGAAAAACCTTGGGGCAAAAATGATATGGAAAGGTTGTAACATAGGTACTTACTAAGCAGATAAATCACTTACTACATGTGTAGACACAAAATGCACTCTGAGAAGATGCAAGCTAAAAATATACTTGCTTACGGAAAATCCATCAAAAGTAACAACATGTTTATGATTCGGGAAATAGAAACTATGCACTGTTCATTATAATTATTCATAGTAGAACTTATTCAGTCTTTTAGAGAGTACAGTCTGCTTAAATAAATAATATTAATCAGTAACTTAATTCTTAAACTTCTCAAATGAAAAGTAAATATTAAATGGGTAAATATATATTACCAAATATTTTAACCCTTACAATATTACCACCACCTTGGGAAATACAGCATTCTCGCTTCACCATTTAATGGCCTGTATATCAGCGCATACGCAGAAGCTATGCCATTTACGACGGGGATTGTGTAGTGGATATACCATCCTTCGGAGGGGATGTAAACAGTCGGTCCCTTGTCTGTTAAATGTTAGGCAAGTAAAAAATGCCTACTCTTCGTAAAATAAGGGGTTTGGCAAAATTTTCAGGCTGGGGATAGCTCGTCTCCTAGCGTCGGTGAATTGGCCTTGTAGCGGAATAGGCTGACGTTAAATATGTGAATTAAAAAATATACTGTCCGGATTATGGTTCTGGTAGCAGCACTAGATGGCGCTACTAAGACCGTATTTCATTTCGATTTTGATATTAGTCAAAGTAGTCGTGTATTTCATGTCTTCTCTCGTCTTGTTACTAGTTGAAGCGTGCGCGAGAATTATTTGCAGTAGACTTCTCAACGACTTAGGTCAGTCAAATATAGTACAATACCTATGGCTTTAACGTTTTATTTTTTCTCGGTTGTCTGTCATTACATTGCTTTTAAAATGTGCCCAATTCTTGTGTAAATTGACACCTTATTATCAAAGATCACATAATAAATTACCAATTTATACTCATATTACTAGGCACCTACGCTATGAAAAATACTGACAAAATTCAAAGCACTAATGATGCTACATACGATAAATAATTAGAAATTTATTTTTCCTGTTTTATTCGAAAATGTCAAACATTTTCACCATGTATCTTCCAGATATTGCAAAATCCCTACGTGTTGAACCTTATATTTTTCTTTTATTGCAGGTTTAGACTCCTTCGCCTACGATCCTCACAAGTACGCGATGGATTATCACGGAATGGGCTTTAGAGAATGTGTTGCTGAGGTTGCAAGGTATTTGGAACGTATTGAAGGATTGGACGTGCAGAATCCATTAAGGTTGCGTCTTACGTCACACTTACAGTGTTGTGCTGCCCAGAGAGAATTGGCATCTAAACAAACCGCGGCTCCATGGGGCTACGGAGGTTCTCAGCCTTATCCTTTGAATACTCTCCCCCCATCACCAGCATCCAATCACGGGCCGATTGGTAATCTGAATCCTCATCAACCTCCCCCGCCACCGATTCATCATCAAAACATGCATCACGATCTAGGACATTTTGATGTGTCAACGTCTTGTGCCCAAACTACAGCGCCCGCGCCTACTAGTGATACCAGCAGATTAGCTCCATCTACCTCGATTTTAACACCCCTGACTACCACGACATCTTCAGCATTAGCTTATAGTCCTCATCAATATCCTGTTAATACTTTTAGCATTCCTCCTTCTAGCCATCATCAAAATTACAGTCAAAGTATACCTACCTCCCAGGGGATGAAGCCCTACCGGCCGTGGGGTGCAGAAGTTGCTTATTAAAGATTAGTTTTTAGTGAAAAGTGCCCTCCAGTGTCCTTAGTGTTTCGGCGAAATAAGAACTTCAAGCTTAGCTGTATTTAAACTTTGCTTCGCACTCATTTTGGAGGTTTTAGTCATTTTCTTGTACCTAATGTGAACAAATCTTTATTTATTTTAATGTAATATAGTTAACATTCCAAAAAATATACATAAAACAGATTTGTCGTAAGACAACGTATTTTTTATAAATATATATTATATGATCTCACTTAACGTGAAGAACTTGTGATTAATAATATTTAGCATAATTTATAAATAAATGTTATTTTGAATTTTATTTCTTTTTATTAGAAATCCAACTAATTAATTATTAGGAGTGCGAAAAATTAGTTCTTGGCTGAGGCAGTGGTGTTTAAACGGACTGTATCGATATCATAAAAATTAGATGCTAAGAAAACCAGAAGTTTTCGGCTTCTATCATTTTCCTTTTGCATTGGGAACTTTTGAAATTCTCGTAAAGCTTTAAGAAACGGCTACTGTATACACAAAATATTTCACTGCCAATGTGAAAAACATTTTTTCAACGACAGACACATTTTTATGCATAGAGAAGATTTTAAACTCCAATTGCTTTTTTTTAAGGAGGTGTTATGAGATAACTGTGATTGATCCTGATGCTGCGCATTCAAAATTAAGCCTGACAAATTAATTAACAAAAATTGTCGGACAGACAAATTTTTTCAAAATTGGTTCATTATTTACCACAAACTGTGTAAATTTCAAGCAGATATTTTGAAATATAAAATAATTTTTTTAAGCCAAATTTAAAAATTCATAAAAACTAACAATTAACAAATTATTACTAGTCTGACGGGCATAACATGATTTTTACATGTTTTGCAACCATTTTCACCTAAATTTGTGTAGTAGGGTTTCTGTCACGGAATTTATTTTCCAAATATAGACAATGACACAAACAGGGCACTTTACAAACGGAGAGTGAATAACGGGTCCATATAAAATCACCATATAAAGAAGAACCTCCCTTTCCTTGCTGAAAGAATTATCCCTTATATAAATTTTGCATCGCATTTCAAACTAGTTAGACAGGATAAATCTATGGACAATAGTAGATATGGGGAGCTGTGCATTTTTACGCCACTGAATCTTACTAAAAGTAAGGTAGGTAATAGTTTATTTTGTTTTGTAAATTAGATCAATATGTAGGGCTATTACAATTACCAGTTTAATAACCTGCGACTAAGCATAGTTACTCGTATTTCAGGGTAAATACGCTACTATTCAAGAAAATTCTCATATTTCATCCTAACGAAAATTTATTGATGACTTCATGCACACAAAAAAGGGAAAATAATTTTTGACTAGATATAAACACATGGCTGGCAAAAACTTTGCAGTCGTATATGTAATAACAGGCATAGAGGATGGAAACAATTGTAAACATCTCAACAAATATTAAATGATCTTTAATTTGGTTTTTCTTGTTTATGGTAAAAATTGACCCATAGCTGCAGTTAGTTGAATAGACGCATGATGTTTTCAATTTTATTATTAAAAAAAGTTGTAGTTATTAGAAAATAACTCGAAAAATACTCTATAAAACATATTACTCTATTAATTGTAGATTCAATTCAAGTCGACTTTTTTTGTTTTTCACGCCAAAAACTGCCTGTTTTATAAAATGAAACATATATTTATGTCGTACTAACTGAGAAACGAAGTAGTAATAAAAAAGAGAGAAAAAATATTACATATAGTAAAATTTATGACTGGCTATGTCAAAATCGACATTAAATACTAACAATTGATACATTTTGCTAATTTTACAACAGCAAATAAATGTTTTAATATTTTTATTAAATTTTAAAGCCACGTCTTAATTTTAACCGATGGCAGTTAGACTAAATTATGGTAACGACAGTGGTCAAAATTGCCATTTATTTACATCTGGGAAAATGCCCAACTTTTATAATTAAAAAAAATTGATCCAAAAATAAGTTTTTGAGAACAGTGCAGCTTACCTTTAAATGTAATGAATGTTCATTGAAAACTTACTTTATTGGACGACCAACATGTAGAGAATGTGAATTTTTTTACAATATTTTTCCAGAAAACTGATACAAATTATTATTTTTAAAGGCTAAAAAAACATGATTTCCATATTTTAGTGTTCTGTTCTGCAAACATTTTTTTTGCTGAAAAATATCCCAACAGTCGAAAGAACATCGCCAGGTAAATGCCTTCTAGTTTTATTTATGAATTTGTGCCTCAGCTCGGTGCACATATATTTACTTACATTTACTTGCCATAATACGCCCAATTTAAAATTAAAAAATATATATATATATATAATTTCAGCAGCTTTAAAAAAACTATAATAAACAATTTTTTTTGACATAATCAATACTTTCGGAAATACTTAACTACATGTTAGATATTGTTTTTGTAACAGAAAAACCCACTGCCACCTCAATTTTTTCCACCTTCTACGTCCCATTTAGAACACATTTTGTATCACTAAATAAACAAATAATTCTGAATTTAAGCATATTTATTATACAGCATATCAAACGTGAATTGCATTGCAAGTCGCTTTGGAATTTAAATTATATCATCATAATAAAGATAAATTATCATTATTACCGACGTTTTTTTTATTTGCATTTATGATTGACCAGGATTTTTAATTGCTTCTTATGCATTTGCACGACAGGAAACATTTATTTTATTTTGTTTATTTTATTTAATCATACATCATCCAACAGTACAAAACCATTTATAGGATGGAAATCTAAACTAACTTAACCTAACCTAACTAAAAAGTACAAATAGAAATTATGAAGGCGATTAGACTGCACGACAGTAGATGAAATTTCTGACTGCTAGGCAAATATATCCAATTCACTGCAATGAGTATCATAACTAGTACAAATATTAAAAAGAGGAGAAAACTTTAATACGTTAGATCTAGGAGTGGATAAATAAAAAGTATGAGAATGACGAGAATTAATCCGTGGGACATAGAAGTTCAGTTGGCTTAATATTTCACTACAATCTATTTTATTATGCATAATTTTATCTAGAAAACGCAAAGCAAAGGACTCACGCGTTTAGGAAAGACTAGTAATATCAAATTTTTCAAGTAGTTGATTTTGAGAAGCTCCAATTGGTGGATATGTACCATCAGTTTTCCAGTTTAAAAATTTTAGGAAGCGACGCTGAATGTTTTCCAATTTATCATTATGAGTATTATACCCAGATTGTCAGACAAGTGAAGCATACTCCAGTTTAGACCGACAGAAAGCAAAATAAAGCATCTTTAAGGTTTTCGCATCATTAAAATCATGGCTGTTACGCAAAATGAAGCCTAACATTCTGCATGCATGCGAAATTACAGCATCAATATGGTTAGTGAAGGTTAATTTTTTATCAAAAGTTACACCTAGATCCTTGAACGTAGATGGTCTGTTCAGCATGTCGCCATCAACATTATAATTATACATAATTGGGGATTCCTTGGTTGTGTAACTCATAACACTGCACTTGCCAACATTTAGGTGAAGATCATTTTCATCGCACCAAGCCGATAACTTAGTTAAGTTGTTTTGAAGTTTTTTGCAGTCATTAAAATAATTAATCCTATGCAACATCTTGACGTCATCAGCATATATTAAGAAATATACGTCTAAGTGATCACTGATGTCGTTAATAAAAATATTAAAGAAAAGGGGTCCAAGTATTGATCCCTGGGGTACTCCTGACGTGGCTCGGTATTCAACAGATTTATATCCATTATATGATACGAACTGAACTCTATCAGTCAAGTAACTCTCAAGAAATTGAAGTAAATCGTCAGATAATCCGAATTTGTCAAGTTTACAGAGAAGTTTCCTATGGTTCAGTCTGTCAAACGCCTTAGAAAAGTCAGTGTAGACTGAGTCTACCTGTATTTGAGAATAAATTGATTCAGCAATGTACTGAGTAGCGCAGATTAAGTTCGTTACGGAGGAGCGACCTTTCATAAAACCGTGTTGTTGCGTAGATATCTTCAGTTGAACATGTGCATAAATGTTATCATGTAGCAGGATTTCGAAAGCTTTACCAAAGTTACATATTATTGTTAGCGGTCTATAATTGGTAACATCATTTCTTTCACCTCTTTTATACACAGGGCACACTTTGGAGTATTTCCAAATATCAGGAAAATAGCATTTCCTAAGACATAAATTAAAAATTATGCAGAGAGGATATGCAAAAACGCTGGCACAGTCTTTCAGTAGAAATGCTGGAATTCCATCTGGGCCCGCAGTAAGTTTAGGTTTAATTCTTTTTAACGCCATGCAAACTTCAGCCTCGGAAAAGAGTTTAATGTCCAAACAGTCAAACGAAGGATTATTAGACTCGGTTACAGGGGCGTCCGAGATGTTAAGGAAGTAAGATTGGTCGAAAAAGTTAGCAAATGCATCGACGATATCATTAGGGGTCTCTAGATGCTCATTGTTATAAGTCATGTCTTTAGGTATGCTAGTTTTCCCTTTTTTTCCATTGATGTAAGCCCAGAATTTATTGGGTTCCGATGTGATATTATTTTCGATTCGATTTGTATAAATTGAAATGCAATTTTAATATCCGACTTGATTCGTGATCTAAGTCTACGAAATTCAGTTAGCGATTCATTATTACCATGACGTTTAAATAATATCAATTTTGTATGCTTTAGCTTTATATTTTTTATAATTTCACCGTTAAACCAAGGGGGAAACTGTCTCTCATTTTTTGGAGTTTTGAACTTGGGTATGTTCTCATTAAAAACTTGAGTTAATTTCTTATAAAATAAGTCAACACAGATTTTAACATCATCATAGTCATTTAGGAACGACCAGTTAATGTGCAGTAATTGTTCATACAGAAGAGGAAAATTTGCCTTTCGAAAGTTGAATGAATTAGTAGATTTCATTGGAAATTTGATATTCGGATTTACAAACTGAGTTTCGAAGTTAACAATAAGAGCAGGATGATGTATATCTTCTGAAACCAAGTCTAAAAGTCTATTGTTATTATTAAAAACAGAGTTGTATTGACGCAAGTTTTGAAGGTTTAGAAAATTGATAAGTGTTGATACTTTAGGACATTTAACACTATTCGAGACATGAAGAGAGTACAGACGCAAATTAAAATCACCTAATATAAGCGTATTACTGTCTTGGTATAATCCAATGAAGAAATTGTTTCAAATAGAGTTTCATAAACATTGACTCAGGAGGAATATACAGTACAAAAATATAAAATGATTGTCGATTAATTGTGAGTTTGGCAGCTACTATATCAATGTTCTGAATAGAAAGGAAATCACCAAAACGTAAATTTAACTTTTCTGCATGTAAGTTGGAATCAATCGCGAGTAAAACTCCTCCACCTCTGGACTTATTGACAGCAGTAAAATTTCTATCCTCCAGAAAAATATTGTAAGTGTGGTCGAATAACTCATTGTCAAACACTGAGGAATTAAGCCATGTTTCGGTTAATGCAATGATGGGGAATGTACAGGCGGCTACCGAGTTGAAAAATTCAAATGTTTTGTTTTTGATGCTTCTAACATTCAGGTAATAGGCAAATATAAACCTTTTATATTTCCTATATTTAATATGAAGAAACTCATGAATTTTAACGACTGAAATTGATAACAGAATACGAGGTGTAAGTATACGAATAACTTACATTCAATACATTGAAAGACTTCTTTACTGATCACTTATACTCCATTGGGTTTTGATAGGCCATTAGATACAAAATATAATAAATGTTAAAAACAGCAGTTATCATAAATAACATAGAATCAACAAAATGAATAAAAATCGTCGGTTAAACCAAAATGGCATTCGTCCAAAGCTGTTTTATGCAATGAGAGTTATTGTTACATTAGTTCATTGTTCAAATTTTTTCATATGTGATTTTTTCGAAAACTGCTCGTCTTGGAAAAAAGGCTTTAAAATATATAGACAAAAATAAGGTTATAAAATAAAAATTCATAATGAAAACTAATGATTGTTAACGTTTTGGAAAAACCATTTATTTCCGCTGTCAAAACGTTTAAGCTGTAAAACATGACAATTTGTTGTTTATGTATTTCGGCAGTCACGTGAGATATTAAATTATATTTATTTTATTTTTATTTACTTCCCCAACTAACAAAGTTGCTGTATAATTTTAAAATAATACTACAATTTTATTTTATTACTGTTACATTACTGCTCTGCAAAGGCTATTTTGTTTTCTTAAAACCGCCAAAGTGATTATTTAGTCTTTGCAACTAAACGTTAATATATAAAACATTTTGTTTTATGAACATCTATACAGAAATTATCATAGGATGTTTTAGTTTACGGAGCAAAATTGATTTACAAAAGATTTATAGTAATGAGCCCCGGCACTTTTTGGTGAATTTGCGAACATCTATAAAACTATCCTTTAAGAGTTTAGTTAAGCATTAATAAAACAATTTTATTAGGATTCTTCTTAACACAATATTATTTCTGAGAGCATACATGGCTCTCATAAAACACTTATAAAATAGTTAGGAAAAAAAAACTATTTAATTAGTACTTGTAGTTTATTTATTTCAATACTGACCATTGTTTTCTGACGGGAAATCCTCGTAGTTGATTAAAAGGCAATCGGGGGCAAAATTATTCAGAACAAAATATTAATGGAAATTACCTTTGCTTTTTGCAATACGTTTCTGTCTATTTACAAAAAATTGATACATAGCAATTCTTCGAAAAATATATTTGTTCTATAAGTGCTTTCGTAGTTATATATATGATTTATAAGATAGATGCCATAATGTTATTTATATTCAAGCTATTTGTACAGTGGCAATTTTGGACTTTAAAATAAAAATAGTTTAAAAATAAAAATTATTGTAATATAACCATTTTGGCACAATTTATTATTATGAAATATGTTACCTGCGAAACACAATTGGTGTGACACCACAAAAAAATCTAATACAAAAATGTTATGTTCAATTTATATTTTTAATTTTGATAAACACTTTCTTCGCATCCGAAAATCGCTTTGTTCTTGGCGAAACGAAGTCTTAATCAGTTAACATTTAACTCATTTTTCACTAAACATGTTGTTAGTTATGCCACCGAGTCACATAGAATCTATATAGCTTTGTAATATTTTAAAACTATTTTGAGAATTATTATTGTCTGCAAAAACACTTAAATAATAAATAACTTATGTTGTTGTTTCTGTACAGGGTGCCCCAAATTGCTTGATTTTGGCTGGTTTTCCTATTTTCAAACCAGGTAGAGAAAAACTGACATATGAGTCTAGAGCTCGATTTTTGTGAAACGCCGATTGGTGAAAACCGCATTTCGGTATCTCTAACCGTTTCCGAGATATCGGCAAAAATTGACATTTGGCAGATTCCGAAAAACTGTCAACTTTTTTATTTGTGAATATTTTTTCAAACGGTAAAAACTTTCTATATGCACTTTTTGACGTAGAATAAGATGCATTTGCCAAAAAAAATATATCGCTTTTCAATTGTTCGATATCAAAGCTAACTTTGTTATTTCAAATGGAAACCATAGATGGCTTTGACTTTAGAAAATAGGAAAAAAAATAAGCTTTCCAAAAATATATATGTTAAGATATGTCTAGTCATCCTTGCTGCCAATATAACACATTTCTCTTTATAAATGACATTTTTTTTTAACATTTAACGTTTTAACCCAGTTGGCCACACAAAAACAGTTGCTTTGCATATCTAAAAGTTAGTTCGACAGTAAATAAAATAAGTGTTAAAGATGACATCTGTTATAATCTCTCTGCATTATTCCAAAATGTATGAAAACTTTGAAAAATGCCAGATGTTTATATGCTATATTGAATCAGGCCGAAATTCTGAAGATGCATTAAATTTATATTTCGAACGTTACCCTGAACGCCAGCAGCCAAGTGAACAAATATTTCCTAGATTGGAAAATGCCTTGATGAATTATGGATCATTTGTCAAGCCCAGACCTAAACAGTATGCTATAGAAGGAAGAGACGAGGTGGAGGCAGAAGTAATTGGAGCGGTTTTAGAAAATCCTGAAATTTCTACCAGAGAAATAACTGTAAATAAGGGTGTGAGCAAAAGCCGCAGCCAAAGAATTCTCAAGAAATATAAATACAAACCTTGTAAAATCAGGCTCACTCATCAAATATTCCCTGGTGATCAAGAACGCAGGATTAATTTCTGCAACTGGTTCATCAGAAAATGCAATGAAAATGAAAATTTTCACCGAAATGTCATTTGGACCAACGAAGCAAGAGTAACCAGCAACGGAATATTTAATCGACATAATCGGCATCGTTGGTCGGACCATAATGAGCATGTTTTCCAACCTAGAAATATGCAAGGACGATTTGGTTTTAATATTTGGATTGGAATAGTGGGGCAACGAATGATTGGACCTTTTATTTATGACGAAAACCTTAACGCACAACGGTACGTTAATATTTTGGAAAACATTGTTGAACCATATTTAGAAGACTTGCCTCTTGCCGATTTGGTATGAAAGTTTTATCAACAAGATGGCGTACCAGCCCATAACGCGGCGGTTACAAGGAACAAACTAAATCAAATGTTCGAGGATCGGTGGATGGGAACAAGGGGGCCCATACCATGGCCTGCAAGATCTCCGGACCTAAGTCCTTTGGACTTTTTTATTTGGGGTTTCGTCAAAGACCAGATATTTAAAACCATACCAGAAACGCGTCAAGATTTAGAGCAACGAGTGAGAAATACAATCGCTGGGAAAACACCTTTACAACTCTTAAATGCCGAGAAATCAGTAAAGAAGATATGTCAATTGTGCATCGACCAAAATGGTAGACAATTTGAACACTATTTGTGATACTTCAATCGTTAAAGATTTGTTACCTACTTAATGAAATATGTTTAATTAATAAAATTAATTTAACAGAAAAACTATTGTTTTCATTTGAATAACTGAAACTCTTGTTTTCCATGGCCAACTCTGCTAAAATGTCATTTTTAAAGAGAAATGTGTTATACATATTTTTGGAAAGCTTATTTTTTTTCCTATTTTCTAAAGTCAAAGCCAACTATGGTTTCCATTTGAAATAACAAAGTTAGCTTTGATATCGAACAATTGAAAAGCGATATATTTTTTTTGACAAATGCATCTTATTCTACGTCAAAAAGTGCATTTAGAAAGTTTTTACCGTTTGAAAAAATATTCACAAATAAAAAAGTTATGACAGTTTTTCGGAATCTGCCAAATGTCAATTTTTGCCGATATCTCGGAAACGGTTAGAGATATCGAAATGCGGTTTTGACCAATCGGCGTTTCACAAAAATCGAGCTCTAGACACATACGTCAGTTTTTCTCTACCTGGTCTGAAAATAGGAAAACCAGCCAAAATCAAGCAATTTGGGGCACCCTGTACATAAAGAAAAAGTATCGGTGAAAATAATAACAATGCATATAAAAATGTTTTGTCTCGAATAATTTTATAATTATCGTCTACTAATTTTTTTAATCCTTTGTAAACGGTTATACAATTATTTTATAATAACCTGTGAGAGCCATAATAAAATATAATAAAGAACTACTTTGTTTTATGAACTGTGCCCATTTTGCGCCTATAAGCGTTGTCTAAACGTTTTGAAAATGTTTATATCAACAATCTTGTTTTATAAAAAATGTTCTGTAAACATTCTTTCAGCTTATTGTCTAAATGTTATTTGTGGCATTATCTTAATTTATTTTTCTTTCTTCAATTCTTTGGGACTTCCTGCCACATTTATGTTTTCTCTTTAAGCGGTGCTCGGGTAATCTACAAAATATCACAATTAACCAGTATGTCGTTACTGGTAAATAACCTCTACGCCTGTGACTTTTACGTCAAAGGATCAGTTAGAGGTTGCTTTTTTAAAAATAAACAACACAAATAAGTATAAAAACTTGAAATTAAATATTTCGCCGACGTTTTGGAAATCTGTTCTATTTGCCTTTTCAAGGCTTTTTTGAAAAATTTTTTTTGCTGTGTATGATAAATACACAGCTATAAGAATGTTTGTTATATTCAATATCCATAGATACTTACTATTTATATAGAACTGTTGATATAGTTAACAGTTTTCTTAGTTTTTACACAATGTTAAGTTTGCGTAGTTCTTCTTTTAATATTGGCAACCAAGTTGTACAGACATCTACGGAACAATTCGACACGCATCTATCCTCATTCAATAATATTATCGCGGATTCTTTAATTTTTCTTTTTTTGCTGTCTGCCTCTTTTGTTAAAATTTTTGCCAAGTCCCAGTTTATTCTGTGTCCATTCTCCCAAGCGTGTTCGCAGATCTTGGACCTCTGAATTTCATTTTTTCTTATATACTTTTGATGTTCGGCCAATATTACACTAAAAGGTCTGGATGACTCACCCACGTATTGTTTGTTGCACTCACACGGAATACTATAAATGTAGTTTTCGGTTTCGTCTTTGTCAGAATAGATCTTAAAGTGTTGTTTGTTTGAAATACCATCCTAATATCAAATCTATCACAGCAAAAAAGATTTTTCAAAAAAAGCCTTGAAAAAGGAAACAGAATAGATTTCCGAAACGTCGGCGAAATATTTAATTTCAAGTTTTAATCCTATTTGTGTTGTTTATTTAAAAAGAGCAACCTTTAACTGATCCTTTGACGTAAAAGTCACAGACGTAGAGGTTAATTACCAGTACCATACTGGTTAATTGTGATATTTTGTGGATTCCCCGAGCTCCGCTTAAAAAGAAAACATACATGTGGCAGGAAGTCCCAAAGAACTGAAGAAAGAAAAAGAAATTCTTTCAGCTTCTACAAAACATCAAATTGCTAGTTGGGTCGTCTTTGAGGATGGGTAACCAACTAATACACGATTCAAATGTATTCAGTCCTCATTTTAATTGTGCATATCTCCAAAATGGAGAGGTGGAAAAAATAGATAAGATACATATAAAATTTTTGTCTATTCTAAACTACTTACTGAAACTTTAATAACTTAGGTTAAACCATTATCAAGTTCATCTAATTTATACCTAAAAATGTATCTATTTTTAACGAGATTCCTTTCAGATGAAAGTTTAGATGGTCATTTTCCGAAAATCACTAACTCTTTTTATGTAAAATTTTGTTGTGATATGAAGAAATACCCTTTTTATATGTGGTAATTTTTTCAACTTTTATTGTCGAGACCCTTCCTTATTATTTACAAAAATGTACCACCAGAAATAGCCGAGTCACAGCCGAGCGCACTGTTAATAAATAGTTGCTACTAGTTTTCTAAAAATACTTATAAATAACTGAGAAAATAATAACAAAATGACGAATACAAGAAGTATAAGTAGTGCAGACGACAACCTCGTTGTGAAATTCTTAAAAAGTGATGTTTTTTGTAACCTTCTGAACAGAATAGTGAAAGAAAGTACAAGTGAACTATTAATTAAAGTTAGTAATTTAGAAACAGAAGTGAGAAATTTACGTGAATCAAATATAGATCTTGTCAAATTGTTAAACAATCCACAGATGTCAAATGTTCAATTACACAATGAATATTATGATTATAATGACTCTAAAAAATTCTCTACAGATGTATTAAACTCATCGTTTAAATCCGATTCATCTATTACTACTGTTATCAGTCATAAAAACAAAAATGTACAGAAAAACGACAACCATGACAAAAACTTCAATACGGGAAGTGCAAAAACATCAAGACAAGATAAATCAAAGAAACATAATTACAATTATAATTATGATGGAAATAAGAATGGCTATAACAAAAATACAAAAAAAATTATTGATCGTGATGTTACGAAAACCCAGAATTTTCAACAAAATAAGAAACAAAACATTAGTAAAAAAAACGCAATTTTTGGAACAGGAACAAATCAAAAATCTAAACTTACAGCAGTCGCTAGAAGGGCGTGGCTTTATGTTGGGCGTGTGACTCCTGGAACAGGTATGGAAGGGATGCAAGAACATGTTGACGTCATGTTTCCAGGTCACGAATTTATTATAGAAAAACTACCACAATGGAAAAATGGGAGGACGGAAGCCTTTAAAATAGGGCTGAATTATGATCTTTTACATGAAGCTTACGATTGTGAAAAATGGCCTAAAGGTTCTCTTATAAAAAAATATACATTTTTTCAGGACTCATGAGCTGATCTCAGGTGATAATATTCCTTTACATAAAATAATAAATATAGTACATGTAAATGTACAGGGCATGCTCAGCAAACTTGATGAGATTGAATTTTTGTTACTTAACACAAACATTGATATTATGTGTATTTCAGAACACTGGATATGTGGTAATAATATAGAAAATGTTGTTTTTCCTAACTATAAAATAGTGTCATGTTTTTCTAGACTTGATCACATACACGGGGGTACACTTATAATGGTTAATAAAAAAATTAAGGCGTATGAAATTCCTTCTATTAAACTGCTATCCATTGAGGTCAATATTGAAATTTGTGCCGTGAGTATAGCCATAAGTAACAGAAAATATGTGGTAATTATAGCATATAGGCCCCCCGATGGCAATATTGATATCTTTAACATTAATTTGACGGCAGCCTTAAATATTGCATTTAGTATATCTGGTAGTGTCGTTCTCTGTGGTGATCTAAATATTGACATAAATAGAGCTGGACACTCTGCCAATATACTAGTCGACATACTTGATTCATTTGATTTAAAAGTCTCTACTACAGAACCAACAAGAGTATTTACTAATGTCCATGGGCGTACTAGTTCCTCTACAATTGATTACATGGTCACCAATTTACCTGATGATATGTATACCTGCGAAATATTTAATCCAAATATTGCTGATCACCAAGCTCATATATTGTCAATAACCTATTCTGATAAGATGAATGATGATGAAAACATCGTCAAAATAATTCAAACTCGATCTATTAATGACAACAACATTTCTAATTTTCTATACAATCTTAATAAATTAAACTGGGCAGAATTATATAATCTTGATGTTGATGAATCTTTTCAATTTTTTATTGATAATATTACTTGGTGCTATAACGTTAGCTGTCCTTTAAGAAGAATTAAATTGAAATCAAACGACAACAGTACTAAAGAATGGCTAACTAATGAGTTAATACAGCAAAGCAATAATTTGAAAAATATATTTTGGCTAATGACTAATCTGGAAACGGCTGAGAGTAAAAAACTTTATAAAACTGAGAATAATAAATTAAGATACAATATAAAAATGGCTAAATTTAACTATAATGCCAATAAAATTAAAAATACTCCAAATAAAAGTAAAGCTATCTGGAATATAGTCAACACAAGACTGGGTAGGAATAAATATAGTAATAATATCACAACTTTGATGTACAATGGTGAACACATTACTGAGACAAACACTATAACTCATTTATTTGCTAGTCACTTTTCTACAATCGCCAGAACTAAATTGGACCAGCATTTTGGCCAAAACCTATCGTTACCGTGTACTACTTCTGTATACCAGGAGCAATCTATGTTTTTCGGGCCAATTACGAATGATGAGGTCATTAAGGCTATTGATAAATTAAAGAACAAAAAATCTGTGGGCTTTGATAATCTGACAGCACAGCTATTGAAAATTATAAAAGGGAGTATAGTCCATTATTTAACATATATATTTAATATCTCAATAACTGGCGGTATTTTTCCAACTGTACTAAAACAATCAATTGTTGTACCACTCTATAAAAAAGGTCCTCCTGATCAAATAGAAAGTTACAGACAAATATCTTTATTAAGTGCTGTATCTAAAGTATTAGAAAGAATTGTGTATGATAGAGTGGCTTTATATTGTGAAAAAAACAACATTCTGACTACATCGCAGCATGGATTCCGAACAGGAAAATCCACTGAAACAGCCTGTTACCATTTTTTGGAATACGTGTATAAGTCACTGGATACTGGTAAATATGTAGTATCGTTAATGTTTGACTTGACAAAGGCCTTCGACGTCATTGACCATAAGCTACTTCAACAAAAACTATATAGTATTGGCATAAGAGGGACAATATTGACATGGATCTTGTCTTATATGGAAAGTAGAAGGTTAAAGGTCAAAGTAAATGGATGTGAGTCAGAATTACACGATACGGTTCTCGGAGTTCCGCAAGGGTCTGTACTGGGACCGCTACTTTTTTTATTGTTTGTCAACAATGTACCTGAAAATATAACTACAGGACAACTGACAATATTCGCTGATGATCTAACAGTTACAGTGGTGGCAGACACACTTGAGGAACTGCAGGCACTTGTTGATGAGACAATGGAGGAAGTTAGTACTTGGGCCCAGCGAGATAAGCTTATACTAAATGATAGTAAAACAATATTTATGAACTTCACAATACAACGGTCTTTGACAGAAAATCATGTAATGTACGACAATATTACGTCATCACATAGTACGAAACTGCTAGGCACATATATAGACTATCACTTACTCTGGGATGTGCATATAAAACATGTTTGTGAAAAATTAAACAAAGCGTACTTTGCTATAGATCAAACAGGTCTTATAAATATTTATTATGCCCTAGCATACTCTCATATCTCGTATAATGTAATGTTTTGGGGAAGCTCCAGGGACAGAGAGAGGGTATTTATAGGGCAGAAAAGAATCATACGATTAATTTTTAAATTAAAATACAATGAAAGTTGCAGAAGTACATTCATTAACAAGAGTGTGCTGACCATGCCTTGTATATTTATCTATAAATGTCTAACTTTTATAAAGAAGAACCTGGACTTATTTGTAAAACGGAATCATTATCACACATATGAGACTAGGAATGGCGACTTAATAAGTATACCAAAACATCGTACAACAAACTACAAGCATTCCCCGAACTACAACTGTATTACTTTATATAACAGCTTGCCATTACATCTAAGAGAAATTACCAGCTATACAAAATATAAACACGCTGTAAAAGATCTGCTAGTAAGGAAAGGCTTTTACAGCATATATGAATTTTTGAATAGAGAACCTTAAGGTTATGTTTAATTTTAGTGCATGTTCAGTATGTAGGTATGTTGTCATATACATATTTTATTTTGTTACTTTTATGCATTTAGTACATGTATTATTATCTATATGCTTTTATTTATTGTGTGTTCGATCATGTAAAATTTTGACGTGCCATATATACTCTATGTATCTGAAATGGTTAATAAATATTATTATTATTATTATTATTATGTCTGCTCAGTATATTTGGAGATGAGGCAAAAATACTTTTTCGGACACAAACTTCTAACCAAATAAACAGTAATTCCAAAAAAAAAAAAAATTTAAAAAATATCAACGGTTAATTAATTACAGCATTTGGAATAAGTAACTAATGAAAAAAATAATACACTCCGTAGGAAAAGTGTGAGGTGCAAAGGGCATGCTTACAACTACTCACCAGGGTGGGACTAAAAAAGCCTTCGTATGTTTTTATTTGGCAATATATAATATAGTAAACTTGACAGATTGTTATTGTTTTTCTGTGCTACTTTACTATTGAAACGAAATTGAGAAACATGATCAAAGGGCTGATTAAATATATATTTAAATGCTAGGAAAATTCTTATCAGCTTTTCTTTATTTGGATAATATATGAGATATTGTGGAAACATATGAGCAAATTAGACTAAAATTATGCTCTTATTCCAGCTTATCCTATGGACTACGAGATATCTGTTTATAATACTTATTGAAAATCTCGCAAAAATCTGATGGATGGTTCTAAAACAAGTGATACATTATTTCCCGCCCAAACAATATGAGTACTCTTTTAATTTAAATCCTACACTTAGCATTTTTTTCGTCAGAGGCCGCAGCCATTTTACATGCTGTAGAACGGGCAATTTCTGAACAGCTCACCCAAGTGGTTAGGTATATGCCTAGATTCGCAATCAGTTTTTAAAAAAACATGTAATTTCCCTGGTCTTAACTATTTTTGTTCTAACTCGTTCATAGTAAAAATCATGGAACAATTATCTATTGCTTCCCTAGGAAATACAAATTTCCATTTTATTTTGGTAAAGGCTCATGCGAATATACCAGGAAATAATAAAGTTGACACGATCGTAAAGAACACTAATAGAGGTATTACTGAAATGGACTTTACTACAGTCACCGCCGATTTTTATCCTGTTGTCAAAAAATACGTCTGGCATAAATGGAATCAATATTGGCAAGCATATGGTGTACAAACTAATACTTATTATTATAACATTCACCTAAATAGTCCTACATCACAATGGTATCATAATTTCCACCTGAGTAGAAAGACCATATTTATCATAAGTAGAATTAAACTTAATCATGGTAAATTCCCCCCTCACCTATATAAAATTGGAGTACGTGAAGATCCATACTGCCCCTGTGGCGCAATCGGTGAAACGAATCACATTATATTTAATTGTCCATTAACAGAACCTACATCAAAACATTTTCTTAATTTCTTGCATGATAATGCAAGTCAGGTTATCGAAAGAATGCAAAGATTTCATTAATATTTTTACATACAGTTTTTCTTTTAGTTTTTTTTCCGCTGTTTGCAAAATCCTATAAAGAATATGTTTCAGTAGTATGTTAATGTTATAAATAGGGATAACAAAGAGAAATTACACTTACAAATTCACAATTGTCAAAACACAACATTGTTATGTTATAATATTTCTTGAAAACTAAATATCAAGTCAAGTCCGACTCTGTTAACGCTGAAAAATTCCGACCCTTGGTAATAATCAAGAAGTATTCAAACAATAATGTCTGTCTGATGCATTCGGTGTAGAGTGGTCTCTTTTATTAAATTTTTACAGAAGTGGCCGAATTTCCAACAGAGTAAGAAAAAATGCCATAATTATGTTTCATGGGTTTAAAGGCATAAATTCATTACACACCAATCTATGCCTATTTGAATGTGGTGTGAACTTTGCGAATGAGAGAATCTTTCAACAAGTTAAAATTCAACCCTTATTTGCGGATTGTCCAAACCTGTTTTAGGGTTATTGCAACATCAGCCGTGAAGATAATCTCAAGTAACAAAGGATTTTTTTACATTTATTGTATTTTGCATGAAATAATATATTATGGTCAAGCAAAAAGGGTTCAAGTTTTACATTATCCACAAAAAATGAAGCAACGGTTATTGCCGACGTATATGAATATTTTAACAATACCTTGCACGTGTGTTTCTCTGTACAGGAAATTCATTAAGTACATTTAAGCCATGAGTTTTATTATCGACTACTCAACCATTAAAATTTTGTAGTGACCAATGGTTTATTAGTGGACACTGTCTTTCTTTCGTATTATGCTCCACCTCACATAGAAAAATATACCGCATTTTTATTTACTATCCTTAGTGTCCCTATACGTGCTGACAAAAGTTAAACATTTTTAATGATGGTATTAACGACCAAAGATAAGAGAAATAAGTTCTAACACCTGTGTCAGAAAATATTTCGAATTTAATTTCGTTTCTCTTCTTTTACTGGAGCATGATTGGCAAAAATGTTAGCCGCTTTTCCAATTAAAAAACTTGGTTTATCAAAAACTTAGATGAAACATGTTTATCATATTGCAAAAAATACAGGATATACCTATTGACTTCATATGGGTACCATGAATCAGTTTGTAATTTTGTTTTATTAGTGTCCCCCCATGTGGGAAACTATGTTGTTATTGACTCTCACAAAAGTTTTATTTTTGATTAAAATTAGTGCATGATGTCAAACAAAAAGTGGCTATACAAGTATATGTTAGCCCGGACCATCAATTTGGCAAATTAACTTATTTAAAATTGAATTAAAATAAACGCCTTATTTTCAACTTTGTAACATCAAAAACTTTAAAGTAGGAGGTTATAAATTCAATCAGTATGTATATACCGGGTGTAAAAAGATCATGGTATACCCCCATTTTCTTCTTTAGTTTTGAAGATGATTGAAATTTAGGATATACTACATACATAATAAGCCGCACTTTTGACATACAATTGATTTTATTCCGGTTTCGCCGGAAGTGACACTAACTTTCGATTTTTAAATAGAACACCCTATATATTATTACATTTTTGAATTCTGCATAATTTTCTGAATCCAACGATGTCAAATAAGTGACATTTCAAACATCATTTTTTTTTATAATATAATTTTTAGTTTTCCATTTAAGTGTGCCATGACGGTTCCAATTTGTTCTAAATGACCCGTGTAATGCTACAAAAATCGAAATCCCGTTAAAAACACGAGCATGAGCAAATAAAATTCACCAAAATTGTTTTTGGGGCAAAACTCAATTTTTTCAAATGGAACCATATCGGTACCGTAGTACCATTTATTAGTACTATTAATAAGGAATTTATTCATATGTCGTATTAAAATTTGCGATAAATACAAACAAAATTACAGCTAAAAGAAAATAAAATTTTGTTCTAATTAAATGTTAAGAAGTAACTAAGGTGGCTTTGAAAACAATGAAATATTTAGCTTGTCAAACATTTGTTGGTTTAACGGTGTTTTTATTGTGTCTCTAACAATTGTTTAAAATTCTTGTTAATTGTGTTCAAAATGCCGCAAATTTATACAATAAATGAAAAAGTGGACATTTCAATTATTCATGGGGAAAGTAAAAAAAAATGCAATTGCAGCTATGGACCTTTATGGCCGACGATATTCTGATAGACAATGTCCAGCGAAAAATTATTTTAAACGTGTTGAAAACCAATTCCGAAGAGATCCCAACAATGATCCCGAAGAAAACTTCATTATTGACAAAGGAACGGAAATTAATGTTTTGGCTCGAATAGACGTTGATAAGGTTGTTTCTTTAAGGCAAGTTGGGTTTGAATTGAACTTCAGTCACCAAACAGTAAGCCGAATTTTGCACAAATACCACTATAAATCTCTTAAATATCAATTGCACCAGCATTTGTACGAAAGTGATTACGAACGTAGGATGGAATATTGCAATTGGATTTTGTATACTAACGTGCAGCAAAACAATGATTTTTTGGGACTGATTTTATTTTCGGACGAGTCAAGGTTTACAAATTTGGGATTATTTAACTGACAAAATACAAAATATTGGTCACAAGAAAATATAAATTTATTACGGGAGGGTAACTTTCAAGTGCGGTTCGGTTTCAATGTTTGGCTTGGAATAATCGGTAGTAGAATCATTGGTCCAATAATATTTGAAGGACCTCTGACTTGAGATTCCTAGAAAATGGGACTGAGGACATTTTAGATGAGTTACCTTTAGATTTAGGACAGGGAATGTATTTCCAACAAGATGGCCTCCCCATAATTCAAGTATAGTAATTGATTACCTTCAACGGAGATTCGGAGAAAACGTAATTTCGAAGAATGGTTCTGTGAGGTGGTCTCCAAGGTCACCTGATTTAACGCCCCTTGATTTCTTTGTTTGGGGTCATTTAAAAAATATTGTCTATGCAACCGCCGTTACAACCCGTGAAGATATGGAACTACGAGTAAGATGAGCAATTGATAACATAACGGCCCAGCAATTGGTGAACGTTCTTCGAGAATCAGCTATGCGAGTTCAGAAGAGCATTGAGGTTAATGGACAGCATTTTGAACAACTGTTGTAATGTTCTGTGTTAATTTTTTTGTATTCCAAAACCACCTTATGTGTAACAAGTTACTTAGAATAAAACTGTATTTAAAAAAAAAATAATGTTTGAAATGTCACTTATTTGGCATGGTTGGATTCAGAAAATTACGCAGAATTCAAAAATGCAATAATACATAGAGTGTTCCATTTAAAAACCGAAACTTAGTGTCACTTCCTGCGAAACCTGTTGCAAACTACAGGGTATGACGCGGCACTCTTGAAACTACACTGGGTAGTTTCATTAAACTATGTCTAGTGTAAGGCGAGCAAAATAAAGAAAAAAGTGATTTGAATTTAGAAATTTCCGATTTATATATTTTTATAAGCAGTAGGGGCATCATTATTCGGCAATAGTCTCATTGTGGTTCTTTGGTAAGGCTACGTCCAGTGCACGGTGAGTTAAGCTCTCAAAAGTTTAAAATTTCTATTTTGTGGGAACTGCAAAATTGGTAGTTAGGCGTTTCCGGAATAGCTGATATCGAACCTAATGTCACATAAGAATTTCAAAATAACGGATTCAAAATGGTTGCCACAATTGCACGCAGATATATGACTATGCAATGGGGATTGTCTCCACAATTACAATAAATAAATACAAATATTTTTTAAACACAATGGTTTTTGTTGAAACTGAATTGCAGTAAAAATAGAAAATAATGTTTATTCATTGATTAAATTACAAAATGATGAAAAAGAAAACCGTTAGATGCTCATAAAATATAATATACTTATCACCTTTATCAACAATCAGCATTGTGATAAAACGTTATGAAACGTATGTTGTATTATAACAGCAACAGCAATACTTTATGAGCGCCCAATGGTTTTCTTGTTCATCATCATTTTGTAATTTAATCACCGAATAAAAACTATTTTCTACTTTTTGGTGCATTTCAGTTTTAAAAGAAAACCATTCTTTAAAAAAAATATTTATTTATTTTTTACTTTTTAGTTTCCCGTCTGTATTATTTTTTTAATTCAAACGCAATCATTTCATTTACTCTTGTCAAACTCTTTCATTTGATACCCATATCAAGGGGGTTGTAAAGAAATAGGTAATCCGCCGTTTTATGTCGACCGCCATATTGAATTTAGAACAACGCCACACAGCTTATTGTATTCTACTTTATATGCCCTTTCATTTGATACCCATGCCGAGGGGGTTGTAAAACAATAAGTGATACGCCATTTTGTGCCGGTCGCCATATTGGATTTTAAATGACGTCACACAGGTTGTTGTATTCTACTTTACATACCCTTTCATTTGATACCCATGTCGAGGGGGTTGTCAAGAAAAAGGTAATCCGTCCCTTTGTTTCGGGCGCCATATTGGATTTAGAATAATGTTACACAACTTACTTATTCTACTTCTCATACCCTTTCATTTGATACCCATACCCCTTGGCATGGGTATCAAATGATACCCATGCCAAGGGGGTTGTAAGAAAATAGGTGGTCGGCCATTTTGTGCCGGCCGCCATATTGCAGCATTTAATATATCGCCACATAGCCTATTGTATTCTACTTTATATACTCTTTCATTTGATGCCCATGTCGAGGGAGTTGTAAAGAAAAAGATAATTGGCCAGTTTGTGGTGGCCGCCATATTGGATCTACCATAATATTGAATATACTATATTGTGTTGTCATCAGAACCGACAGAACCAAAGTTGTGTGCAAAATTTCAGCATGATTGGATATCGGGAAGTGGTAAAAAATTCGATCACCAGATTTGAACATACATACATACAACATTTCGAGCTAAAGCTTGAAAAATGTTTCAGACACACATTTGCATTGTGTATGGAGCGAGCGTAGGTGAGTCTGGCTATACTCGTATTTCGATACGAAAAGGCAGCAACTCGAAGCGCGGTTAGTACTTGGATGGGAGTCTACGGAAATGCAACGTTTTCGCTCCACCAGGGGATGTAAAGCAGTCGGTCCCTTGTCTGTTAAATTTAGGCAAATAAGAAATCTACTATTCGATAGAGAAGATGTTCGGCAAAATTTCAAGCTTGGGGATAGCTCATCTAATAGCGTCGGTGATTGTCCTTAGCAGCGGAAATAAGCCGACGATGAATAGGTGAATAAAAAATATGCATTGTGTATATACAGAGTGTCCAACTTTTAACTCTTAAGACCTTCTCGAGATATTTGAATTCTGTAAACAGTATTCACTAGAATATGTCAATTTGTTCAATTTTGACTAGAAACGGTCTTTCTGCAAATAATTGAGGTATAAATTGAAAAGAGCTGCATGTGATGTGACATTACATTTATTTTTGAAAACTCCATGGTTTTATTTTATTTTTATTTATTTTATTTTATTTTATTTATACACTATTTAACAGTACAATACGAGTTTTCAAGATATTTCACTTTAAATAATTTTAATTAAATGAACATACATTTATACATTATCTACATAATTGTTTGATTAACTTTATTATTTTATTATTATCAATTGTAGACATATGGTTACATTAGAAAAAATACTGAAAAAATGTTTTCTTTAATTTTCCTTGAAAATATACAGAGTACACAATTCAAAAGTAAATAATAATGTAACTTCATATCAGAAGTTGAAATAAATGTATTTTATTATTATCTAAACCAGCCTATCTTAGCGTGAAAAATGTCTCAAGAAAAGTTATGGTATTTTTACTTCACAAAAATAAATTGAAATTCAAATATTTCGAAAACCAGTGATTTTTCGAAAATTGTATTATAAAAGTTGCTTAAAATATATTTTTCGTCAGATGCACCTCTTTCAAGGTCCCTAGAATCGAACAATTTCTTTGCATCGCAACCCCATCTATATCTTAAATTCTAGAAAGGCCATTTTTGCTCAAAAGTTAAGTCCTTTATACAGGGTGTAATTAGTTTCATGTCATTAAAAAAAACTGGTGGTAGGGAACGACAAGACAAACAAAAAAACCTTATATAACATGGGGTCTAAAGCTTATAGTTTTGGAGAAAAAAAAATAAACAAAAATTTCGCAAATTTTCAATAAAATCTTTTGAGAACTGCTGGAATATTGAGGTAGGTTTAGATCGTCGCGCGTGTCTTATACTCTGACTCTCCCTTGTGCAATATTTTAGTTACTATGGATGTTTCGTTACGTACACACGTCCAACCCGCCCCGCCGTTCGTTGTTTTTGTTATTTTTGAATTTCGGGTCACTGTGTATTTATAGTTAAGATTTATTTTATTGACTTTACCGTTCAAGTCGTTAAATTCTTGATTACGTACAGATACAACTTACTTGTTCGTTCTTTTTGTATTTCGTTTTGGATTTTGGACCAAGTTTTTCTTTAATTTTTCTTTATTGACAACGTTAGTTGATAGTTTATTGTTTAGTGTTGAACGGAGTACGTATGTCCTTAATTCGACGTACCGAACTGTGTATTGATGCAGATGCAGAGATTTCGAATAATTTACTAAGGTGGTAAGCTTTTAACCCAGGACACTCATTTATGTTACAAACGTTAATAAATCACATTTAAATATTCTAAATTATAAACATTAATCCAATATTTTGTTCCAAATTAAAAGACACACATGTAAAGAAATGCTCTATTTAAACTTCTATGGCCATTATTTGCTTGCAGTTGTGCAGGAAAAGATAACGAATTATTTATCTTTTTATACTGCACTTTTTATGACAATTTAAAAGTTGTATAATTGGGAACTACAAGTACTTTGACCAAGAAAAGCAGTGGTTCTCAATTATTTTCTACATTAATATTAAAAAAATATTTAATATGTTAACCCAGGTCAGTTTTTTCAAAGTGCCTCTAGAGGGAAAAGTCATAAAGGTTTTTTGTTTGTCTAGTCGGTCCCCATTACCAGTTTTTTGAAACTGATTAAACCCTGTATATTCCAGTGAATACCTATAGAATTCAAATGTCTCTTTGAGTTGCCGAGAGAATGAACCATTATTAATAATAATAATTACAGTTTCCTTAAATTTTCTAAGTTTTTCTAGAAACCAAGAGGAGGGAGCATTGTAAAGAGTAAATTTTTTAACGAGTTTAAGAAAAAACTATGCAATATTTTGGCATTTTTAACTTTTCAAGCAATAAATTTCATATTTCTAGCTATAATAAATTCCGTTTTGAAAAAGGTCTTTAAAGGAAACGAAATATTTTAGATTAATTTCTTATTTT
Source organism: Stenurella melanura (assembly GCA_963583905.1). Classification (NCBI taxonomy): domain Eukaryota; kingdom Metazoa; phylum Arthropoda; class Insecta; order Coleoptera; family Cerambycidae; genus Stenurella; species Stenurella melanura. The sequence goes on along the minus strand of OY757318.1, from coordinate 45,573,814 downwards.
CAATAACTTTCATCAACACCCTGTATGGATAGATATTTTTGAATTTAAACACGACTCATTTTGCACACTATCTACCACAGAAAAACGAAACTGTAATAATTCAATATAAATGTTATACCTCAAAAAATGAATTTCATTGAATGTGCAAATAATTATTCATTTATTTTATTAATAAATAGTTCCGCTGTTTAACCCGCTGCCTCATAAGTTCATAACGTAAACAAACGTTTATGTTCCTAGTTAAATTTTGTGGAAATAAAGTAAATACATCTCAAAATCCCAGAAGATTGCCATAATACAGACAAAACCCTTTCGGGTAACAAAATTAAATCAACAAAATTAATTCTAGCTGTTGCGCTAAAATGTTTTGTATGCTTTTAAAGAAAGAGGAGAGAAACTGAAATGCAAATAGTAGCATTTACGGTGGTATGGGGTTGTAATGACATGACTTGCTTAGGGTGTCCTAAACGTGGGAAATAGCTGGGAAGCCGACTCTCATACGTACGCCAAACAGTCGTACACCGTCCGGCTGACTATACTAGCACACACGCCACTCAGTCCGCATTACAACTGCAAACTGGCAGTGAGGGATTGGGGATGAAAACCTGAAGATATTGGTAACCCACAGGGCTTTAACACTAACACCTGACCTACGTATTATGTTCCTTAAAAACTGAGTATTTCTTTGATTTTTTTACACTGCAAAGTGGCATCAAGCATTAATTTAAAATATAAAATGCGTTATATTTTTATCTTAAGGTGGCCATCCCCTAGAAAGAGACATAGGGAAATATTTATTATTTTTGCCCATAACTTTTCTTTGTTAGTACGTATATTAAAAAAAACTATAAGAGTACCTAAGTAGAATCATAACAAGACTTACTATGAATTTTCACTCAATAATTTAAGTGGTTTGCAAAATAGCTAGATTTAAAACTACGACATAGGAAGATTAGCATAATTTTTAAATTTAAATCTAGCTATTTTGCAAACCACTGAAATTATTTAGTGAAAATTAATAGTAATAGTCTTGTTATGGTTCTACTTAGGTACTCTTATAGTTTTTTTAAATATACGTACTAAGAAAAAAAAGTTATGGCCAAAAATAACAAAGATTTCCCTATCTCCATATTTAACATTCAAACAAAGTATATTAATAAATGAACAAATTGTATGGAAAAGCATAGGACAGCTTAATTATGAAGATTTTCTCAAGAAAATATTTGATTTGAAAAACGTGCTATCGTGATAATTAACAAAAAATCAAATTACAAAACTGATGGTATAAGTGCTATTATAGGCAAAACATTAGTGCATTGCTCAAACGTTTTCAAAGGTGATTTTTCATTTCAATTAAAAAAGTTGCTTACGCCCTTATATTTATTTTTTCTCAATATACTTGCTATCTCTTTAGAAAGATACAGTTTTCCGTTTGGCATACCCACAAATTTTCACACTTTCTCAACATAGCCCTAGAGAAGAAAGCATATACACGTTCTACACGTATTTACTTATGTTTTGTTAACAATTATGTAGTGATGGCACAGCCACAATTTGAGATCAATTCCTTGTTCCATTTTTAGTTAGAGCGATTTAGACGAAAAAATATTTATTTCTTAATTTTATCTTTGATCAACGCTTATCCAATGGATGCCAAGAACGAGACAAATGATCAGAGAAAGCTCTGTGTTAAATAATTTAGAATAATTAAACTACTCGACAAATCATTATGAAATTCAATGGGCTTCTATTCGATACTAGATGAAGAGATTTAAAGAAACAAGTAAATCCATTGAGCATTGCGATCTGTAAATCAGTTGATCTATAATTATGCAAACAAATTATAGATCAACTGATGATAAAAAAAGCGCCCCACTCATTTACGTTTATTAACATATTATTATTATTATTATTAACATTAATGTCTTCATTTTGGTGCATTCGTTTAGCAGCTTCAGTAGATTTTTAAAACCGTATTTTTTAATATTTAAAGATTATTTATTTATTTTTATTAACCTAACGTGTGTTTAAAGTACCTACTGGTGTTTTTAAGTAATATAAAATATTTATTTTGTCACAGCCTTATCAAGATGCATGATCCTATTTTCTTATTATTTGTCTACCGCTTCTGTCGTGTGTGGAGTACGAGTACATGTCTACCGAGTAGGTAAAAAGTCCCGTGTTATAAAACCACTATTTTTTTAGAAGATGCTCTAATAAAGATAAAGCAAATAAGTGTGTTACAGTGTTTAAATAAGGCAAAGACGTGTGTGCCGTTTTGGGAGCCCTTGAGCTCAGGTTCCCATGTGTAACACGAGCTCTATTCCGGTGCGCATCCGGAACATGTTCTGTCTCTTTTCTGTTGCATATGAAATTGATAAAGTAGCCCTACCATAATATATACCGTACCCGCATTCGTAAGTCAGGTAGATATAACTAAACGCACCTGTTTCGATAACATTTCTAATATCGTTTTATTTATACAGAAAGAATTCTATGCATAGCTAGAGTCGAATACGTTAAAAAAACTTGTTTTAATTGTTTTACGAAAATATCACCGTATACGGGAATATTGGATACTCCCAAAAAACACATGTTTGGTCTCTTTATATAAGTATGATTTCATAAAAATATTGCCTTAAAGCAAATTAGAATAAAGATTAAGATGACTTCAGTAACATTTTGTTTTCATATAAATTAAATAAATAAAAAAAAAAAATAATAATAAAAACAATGATTTTCTTTTAAAACTGAATTGCACTAAAAAGTAGAAAATAATTTTAGTCAGTGATTAAATTACAAAATGATGAAAAAGAAAACCATTTGGGGGTTTATAACGTTTTATCACAATGATCAGTATTGTGATAAAACGTTATGAGGTAATATACAGGGTGTAATTAGTTTCATGTCATTAAAAAAAACTGGTAATAGAGACGGACTAGACAAACAGAAAACCTATATGACCTTTTTCTCTAGGGGCACTTTGAAAAAAACTGGCCTGGGTTTACATTTTTAATGTTATGGTAGGAAAGATTTGAGAACCACTGTTTTTTCAATGGATGTTATAGTTCCGAATATTAGAAATAATAAAAAACTGTAATACCCGACTTGTGTTCCCGTCGGTAGAAGTGCGGCACTTTGATGGGTATTTGTATCGAACTTTTAATATCACTAATTATGAAAGTGTAAATAAATCCTTCTTTCGGCACAACGCAAGCATAGCATGGCCGCAGGGGTTTAAATAGGATTTGTTTACATGTGTTTTTTAATTTGGAACAAAGCTATTGTAGCTTTTATTGTCGTTTATAAGAATTTATAAAATTTAAAAGTGGTTTATTAACATTTGCAACATTGTGTTAAAAGCTTAAAAAATTAGTAATTGTTTTATGAAATTGGAAAACGAACAGTTAGACGTCCGAGATAAGATAACAGAAAATAGTTGTGTATTTTAAGTTAGGAAAAAATCTGATTTTTTAACGAATTGAGCGCTTAATTTTTCCCAATCAGGTATCGAAAACTAAAAATCAAGTCTTTGGTCTCTATGAAAATCAATGTAAACAATAACAAACAGATAAAAACAAGACAACGAATAATAATAATAATAATCACACCTTTAATGCCCAATAGGTAACACCCAATAACTGAACAATTCTTTTGAATGTTTTACAAAAATTGTTCGAAATGATCTCCATCTCCACGTATACACATTTCGGTACGTTGAACTAATAACATACTTACTCCGTTCAACACATTATGGTTTCTATGCACATTGAAATACGCCGTTGCAATTGTTCTAAAGCACCAGCTGCATTTCCACCACTTTCTCCATGTACCAAGTCCATATCCGCGAGCTCTGGATAAGTGTAATCTCCCATAATGTCCAAAATCTGCGCTTTAAAACACCACACTAAACTGTGAATTAACGTTATCAATAAAGAAAACAAAAAGAAAAACTTGGTCCAAAATCCAAAAAGTAACACAAAAAGCACGAACGAGAAGTAGTGTCTTACGTAACCAAGTACTAACGACTTGAACGATAAGTCAATAAACAGACAAAACCAAGGAACAGGTACGTCGCGTCATGCGTACGTTCTTTACCAAGCAAGGACAAAACTGAAATTATTACTTGAGAACATTACAAGGGAGAGATAGCACGCCTAATAGGATAATTGGCCGCGAAGAAGCAAAAAACATGACGATGTCCTCTGTCGGTCGCTTTTAACTGCTTTGTCGGCATACTTATTTGCAGGAATGTCAGAGTATCTCGTGCGACAAGAGGCGAGGCAATAAAACCTACCCCAATATGCCAGCAGTTCTCAAACTAGGTTATTAAGTATTTTGGAAATTTTTGTTTATTTTTTTCTCCAAAACTATGAGCTTTAGACCCCATGTTATATAAGGTTCTTTTGTTTGTCTTGTCGTTCCCTACCACCAGTTTTTTAATGACATGAAACTAATTACACCCTGTATTATATTTTATGAGCGTCCAATGGTTTTCTCTTCCATCATCACTTTTTAATTTAATCACTGAATAAAATTATATTCTACTTTTTAGTGCAATTCAGTTTTAAAAGAAAACCACTGTTTTTTAAAAAAAGTTTAAATTTATTTATTTGTTACTTTTTAGTTTCCCGTCTGCCTCATTTCTTATTCAAACGCCATAATTTCGTTTACTCTTGTCAAACTCTTTCATTTGATACCCATATCAAGTGGGTTGTAAAGAAACAGGTAATCCGCCATTTTGCGTCGGCCGCCATATTGGATTTAGAATAACGTCACACCGCTTATTGTATTCTACTTGTCTCACCCTTTCATTTGATACCCATGTCGAAGGAGTTGTAAAAAATAGGTGATCCGCCATTTTGTGCCTGCCGCCATATTGGATTTAGAATGACGTCACACAGCATACTGTATTCTACGTTACATACCCTTTCATTTGAAACTCATGTCAAGAAAAAGGTAATCCGCCATAATCTACCATAATATTGAATATACTATATTGTATTGTCTTCAGAACCAAAGTAGTGTGCATAATTTCAGCATGATTGGATATCGGAAAGTGGTCAAAAATTCGATCACCAGATGTGAACACACATACATATTTCGAACTAAAGAAAGACATTGAAAAAACTTGAATGGGCCTCAAATAATTGTCACTAAAATTCTTAAAATACAATTTCACTGCCGTCCGGTTTCTTGAACCTTAATACCTAATATCGATATTAAAATCGGTTAAAAGTTCGCTATTATTATTTGTCCATTTTTATATCGACCCAAACATTGATATTAAATAATTAGGTTTAATGCTGGATTCTTGTATATGTAGCATTTATAAGGCAAAAGAAAATATTTATTTTGAATTTTCAAGTTTAAACATCAGACTCGTTATCAGCTAGCTAATCGTCATATTCCCTTGTACCAAATTTAACGTAAGTCTGAAAAACTATTGCAATTATAACAGCCCAATTGGATTCGCCATTTTGAATTTTTACCGTTTGACATCAGATTAAGTATCATCTACTTAAAAATGCCTAACTATCAATTTAATGCAATTGCTTTGAAATTATCATTGGAGCATTCGCCAAATCTTTAACCAAAAAAACTTTTTCCGATTTTAGACAGCTTGATGAAACTCATATGGGACCACCATCAAGCCACACTCTACTGTTTACAGATGATTTCATGGACATTTCCTAAATCATCAGGAAATAACTCAATGTAAATAATTTTAAGAATCTAAAAAACATGCATTTAAACACAAACTGAAACTAAGAAGAAAATATTGTTAATAATAATTATTATTATGTTAATAAACGTAAAAGCGTGCGGCGCCCGATGCGTAAAGTTTTTTGTTCTTTCAGGTATTTTGAGCGCCTCAAGCTTTTACGTTTATAAACGTAATAATTGTTGTTATTAACATTATTTTCTCATTTTTAGTGCATTTTTTGGCAGTTTCAGTTTGTCTTTAAAATGACAAAACCTATTCGTCATCCTGAAGCCACCATTTTGAAATCTTGAATTTCGATTAAATATTTATAATGTCGAAAATCCCCAGATACCGTTTTTCAGACCATAAATTACAAAATTTATCCGCCATCTTGAATTATTAAATTTGGACCAGACAATTATAATCTGCAATCTCGATAATCCTCAGATACCGAGTTTTAGTCGAATCAGACGATAAATGATTTAAAACCTATCAGCCTTATCGACGCCGCCATTTTGAATTTGAGCTTTAATCGCGTATTTGTAATCTGTGACCTCAAGAATTTCCAGATATCAATTTTTAGTAGAATCGTACATTAAATGACAATAGACAGTCCGCGATCTTTGAAACGCCATCTTGGATTTTTCTATTAAAAAAAATGTCAAATTGCATTGTCATGGGAACAATATACACATGCCAAGTTTCATGTCAATACGGCATCTGGAAGTGGATGAAATGTGAGTTATAAGATTCCATTTGGATTTTTGTCACACCCTCTGAAGTGGTTCCAACCGTTTAAAAAACGAGATGTACAAAATCTCGTACTCGTAGAAAAAGTTCGAGTCGATGATGCTCACCACCAAATGAGATTTTCATCTATTTACAATCTGTTCGGTGGGTGCTTTATTCTCGCTCAGTGCGCCGCAGCTGTCAGATTCGCTGATAAAAGTCATTTTAATTGCTTAATTCTGCAAAGAATCGATTTTATAGCTTTCGAGAAAATTAAGCTTCTACTCTTAAAAATGGTATAATTTATGAATTGAATTGATATTTTATTAAGGTCTACAATTGCTACTGAATATCTCTGTCGGTTAGTCTGTACGTACGGAAACACTTTACAGATTACAATTCTTAACTAGTATTCTTGATTCTTTTAAATTGCTTCGCTTGCTATCAGAATAGAACCCTATTAAGTTTCATAACGATTCGCCGAGTAATTTAATCATTAGAAATAATTATTTCGCGGATCATCTCTCGTTTTTGGCGCATATTCGACAAATAATAATAATAATAATAATAATAATAATAATGAAAACAAGACAGTACTTTTTTCATTCAACTCGCTCTAACACAAAAACGAAACAATGAATGGATCTAAAATTTTTACTGTGTTATTACTACATATTTGTTAACATAATGTGTCAATATGAAGGTCAAATTTGTAGAACACATGCATTTTTTTCAAAGGTTATGTAAATAAAAATAAAAATTTGCAGGGATAAATACAGCACGCGGAAACTTTTTATCTTTTGAAGTAGACACAAGTATATTGGGAAGAAATAAAGATAGAGTATGGAGGCAACTTTTTTTCTAGAATTAGCAGTTCTCGAAAAAAATCATATTTGAAAAAATTGGATCAACGAACTGTTATTTACCAAGCACTTATTGGATAACACGACTTGTGGTGTGTGCACTTTTGGGTTTACAAACAATTTTCAACAGTATCCATAAAGGGTTTGGTCATAGCGAAATTTTATAGATACGTAATCGATTTTTTTTAGACGCGCTGGACTAGTCTTGTGTATAGACGTGCTGAAAAATGCTCCCAAAAGAAACAGCTAATAAAGCGGTAAAAACAGCGTTAAATTCGATAAAATTTAAGCCACTGATACATCAAGAAATTCTGCGCGAAGTGAAACGCCATAATAGAAAAATAAAGTTCATATGGAATTAATAACTAAGCGTACAGTTTTTGAAATAGAATCAAATAAAGCAAGTGTAAGTGCCTATACCTATGTTAAGACGACCGAGCACCATTTCTTAAGTGGTTAGTGCGATAAAATAAACATCTGGTAATATAATACACCATCAGTGAAAGGCAACGGACTAGTTTCTAACGAATGTAGTAGTAACATAAGCAAAGCCAAGGGTGAAATGATAAGTTTTATTTTCATTTATTTTTAAGTTCTATTTACTGGTTCATTAATCCTTGTCACAGGACAGTTTGTTACACAAAAGAGAAAAAATTTAGGTGTAAAAATGAACAGGTATTAAAAATAGGTAATGAAATAGAAAACACCCGGAATTGGAAAGCGGCAGTTGAAAGTAATTACTGTAGAAACAATCTAATATACGGGGTGTGCAAAATATTCTCTCGGGCCTCTTTCTCATAACCAACCGACCATAAAAAGCCTTTTTATCGCGAGATAGGTTACTTCCATCGTAAATGGATATTTACCTGTGGAACGGTTAATAAAAAAATAAATTAAAAAAAGCACCCTGCGGTGAACGAATGCATGTATGTCTTGGCAGACAAACGAAGTGAACGCAAGTGGGCAGAAGGAGGTGCACACTGCCAGATCCAGAAACAGAAGACTTGGAGGAAGAATAAATAATGAAATGGTGATAGACGGAAACTTAAAAGAAGCATGGAAACTAAAAAGAAGCATCTTGCAAATGCCTGCACTTCCCATCCGATGATGACAGAACGAAACTAAAAAAGAAGCATGGAAACTCCTACACTTTCCATCCTATATTCCTACCCCATGCGTCATGTGGCTCTAGCTGCTGACAACAAGCATGTCCCATGTCCAACCCAGCGTATGCAGCCGGTCCGGCGGTATATAAAACATTGGAGATTTGGTTCCGGCATGCGGTTTGGCCGTCTGTTGGGCGTGTTCGGCGGCCGACCAAGCTGGGTGTTGGAACGAACCTCCATGGACGCCCGTAATCGGCAGCAATGCTCACCTTACGCTGGTAAACCAATCAATGAATCAATACATAATCGATTTAATTTTTTTTAAACTAGAGGCACTTTCGAATTTCTCTAAGAATGACAAATAGAAAAGTTTTTAAGTGTAGTTAGCTTCATTTGTGGACACACTGTATATCAAACAAGCAACCAAAACAATTAATTTCCTTGACACAATGTTATTGATTAAGGTTCTAAATAAGTTGCTAACCAAACCACATGCTAACTGAATCATGAGCATTGTTTTCATCATAAATTACCAAAATCTGTGATTTTATTTGATAAACTAATCAGCACATGTACACATACAAATGTCATATTTATGATTATTTTCCGTATTTACTCATCCGTAAAACGAGAAATATTCCCCTAAACAAACTACAAATACCGTTCTCACCATAGCTGGATCTCAGAATAAATCAGCGTACAGATAGGGGAAGGAACTGCGACATTAATTTAAATAATATTATAACTGTTAAGGTGAAAAATTAATGATTATGATATAAAAACGTTTTTGGAAACACAGTCAATAAAAAGTAAAATAAAATAAAATTTTAGCGTTCCCCGGTTAAGTGAATCTGATTACCTAATATCGATATTGATGTCGGTTAAAGATACATTAGAAACAAATTGAACCACATGAAAATCATGAAATAAAACCCTAAATCGAAAAAAATTATGTTGATACAACGAAAGTTCCAGTAGATAAAGAAGAATTTCTTTCTAGTAAAAATATTAAATGTGAACTTATTTTCACAGGTATTGTGTAGAAATTTGGATGATGTAAAACAAGCACAAGGCACTGCTGACGTACTCGAGAAGTCCAGTACAGCATAGTTGTAGCGGAGGATGATTCATCAGGAAAAGCAAAAATAGAAACAAAAGTTTATTCTTCAAAAAATATCGATTCTCATAAATTAAGTAAAGGTCACATTTTATTTTTGCATGCAACTACTTGGTATGATCCGACATACTCTTTGTGTCATAAAGGTAAATTCGAAGCTTGAAAATTACACAGGTTTCCAAAAAAAAATTTGTCTGGATCTGGGGTCAGATCATACGTTTCTTATGTATACTTCGACGCTATTTTTAGTTTTGCTCTATAACGTCAGGATTTTGAGATAATCTAACCTAAAAGTGCAAAAAACACGGTTTTTGACATATTTGAGGTTATGTAGCTTTGAGATTCTTTTCCTTAAAAACCAAGTATGGGATCCTAAAGTATAAATCTTCCTCTCTAAATGCCGTTTGAGATATCGAATTTTGAAAATTGTCTGTTCATTTTTTGAGAAAAAATTTCTCGAAGCTACATAACCTCAAATATGTGAAAAACCGTGTTTTTGCAGTTTTAGGTCACGATATCTTGAAATCCTGACGTGATAAAAAAAAACAAACAAACAAAATAAAACATACAAATTCCGATTCCTAAACCCATAAAACCCAAACCTAAAGGTTTGTTGGTTGGTGCGTTTGAGTTTTCACATTTGGAGTTTGTGGGCTTAAGAATGTGGTGGGGGAGAAAGGACATCCTCTCCTTTCGGTGGGGTTATAGGGTTAAGTTCATTGCTTGAAGGTTTATTCTACACATCGACCTTAGTTAAGTATCATGTAAGATTCACAGGCATACAAAATTAGGCAAATTTTTTGTATCAAAAACACTACTATACTTTTCCGAAAGGTTTCGGTGCGTTGAATCTGAATCCGGTCTCAGAATTGCTCTATCGCGTCAAGATATTGAGATATCGTAACCTAAAAGTACAAAAAAACACGGTTTCTTGACATATTTGAGGTTATGTAACTACGAGAACTTTTTCTCAAGAAACCATGTGTGGGAACTTAAAATGCAAGTTTTCACCTTTAAAATGCCGTTGAGTTTGCTCAAATATCTTGTTTTCGCTGAGATATTGCAATTTAAATAATGACCATAAGGTTTCCGTACTAATTAAACGTATTGGGAAAGACAGACAATTTTAAAAATTCGATATCTCAGCGAAAAAAAAAAAAGATATTTGAGCAAACTTCACGGCATTTTAAAGGGAGAGATTTGTGCTTTAAGATCCCATATATGGCTTGTCGAGGAAAAAAAAATTCGAAAAGCTACATAACCTCAAATATGTCAAAAAACCGTGTTTTTTGCACTTTTAGGTTAGGATATCTCAAAATCCTGACGTGATAGAGCAAAACTAAACAGATTCCAATTCAGCGTCGAAAAATACATAAGAAACGTATGGTATGACCCCAAATCCAGACACCCTTTTTTTTTTGTAAACCTGTGATTATTGGAGAAACGTGCAGGACTAGAGAAATGCAGCAAAGTTTTCTAAAAGGCCAGAATGTCCACCTGCATTATTTTCACAGACACAAAAAAAAAGTTGTCGATTTCACGCACCAGACCAATCATTTCCGGTATCACCACGTCACAATTTTTTTCTATCCTCAAAAAAATACAATTGTATGACCAGCAGCAGCAGTAGGCAGCGTTCAACGAGAACCTGATGATGGCAGATGAGATTCTGCCGAAACGTCGTTTAGACAACCATGGCTCAACTACACATTAAATATTATTTTCCTTCGCTTTTTTTAATTACTATTTTAGGGTTACCACTATATTTTCACTGAAAGTACAGCAGGTTTCTTTGAAGTCAAATGTGTTAGCTACATGCCAAATATTATTGTCCTTCTTCACATTTGTCATATTTTCTTAGAGTGCCCACCCTGTAATTTTCTCGCTAAACGTATTCTCCATTTATTCCTTGGAAATGGTACTAATTACCCATCAAATGTTATTTTTCGTCACCGACTAGTTTTGTAGATATAGCACCAACATATGTACATATGCTAGGTCGACAGACAGACAGATGCATAAATACACAAACTAACGAAATTGAAAGACATTTATCTTCATAATATACATAGTCGGAAACGTGAAAATCCAAAGTGCATCTTAAATTGTGTCCTAAAATTATAATAAAGTATGTATATATACAATTTGACTGTTTGCGCGCTTTTGATAACCATCCTATATAACGATTATGGCCCAATTTCAGTGGAGAATGTGCTACCATGCTATCACGGTTGGCAAAAATTGTGTTTTTTTTATTTTAATAAAAAAACACGTTTTTTTTATTTAAAACAATGTGGTTTAAACATGGATTTTTAATTGTTGAAAAAAAAACATGTTTCAAACAATAAAAAATATGTTTTTAAACTTATACGGGCGCGTCGACCTAATACATTGTTTATTCTATAAGCCATGCCCATGTTGCATCAGAACAAGACGAGGACGATACTTGACAACGGCTCGGCCAATTCGGTGTAATAAATACGTCAAGTTGTGCAATAGTGCAATAATTGTTTGGTGATTGGTTATTGACTACACAGGCACATAAAAAAAAATCGAGTGGGAGAAGGCAGACTTAAGTATTACCATGAATTCTGACCTGCTGAACACGAATCCGATGTCCGTTTTGCCCGATTGGCTCTTGTATTCTTCCTAACCTCAAAAAACGCGTAAGAATGCCCAAAAAACTGAAAATGTAGCTAAAAATCTGAAAAAAATCAGAGGTACATAGGATGGCGATAGAAATCGAATGGCGCAAACCAGACATCCCTGCGGTCCGTCGTTTTCGAGATAGAGCGGCTCAAAGTCACCGGAAGGAAAAAAAAATGTTTTTTTCACACTCCTCGAGGTTATATATCGGAAACCAAAAAAGCTATAGAATTCTAGTCTGAGCCATTTGATTTCTCTCGTCATTCTACGTACCTCTGAATTTTTTCAGATTTATTAGCTACACTTTCATTTTCTCGCGCATTCGTACGGTGTTTTTTTTGAGGTTAGGAAAAATACAAGAGCCAATCGGGCAAAACGGACATCGGATTCGTGTTCAGCAGGTCAAAATGCATGGGAATACATAGGTCTACCTTCCCGTACTTGACTTTTTTTTGTGTGTACCTGTGCTATTAATCCCTTTAAAATTAACACTTAAGAAAATAAATAATAACAGGTATATCTTCTATATAATAGTAATATGTTTCGTTCGTTGTACTTATACTACTATATTATTATGACTAGTTTTATTGCATTACATAAAAGTTTATATTTTTTTATTTTATTATATTTTTGTTTTACCTTATCAAATACAACGATGTTCCAAAAATTGTCCATCAAACACACTGAAAAAACGCATTAAAAAAAATCATGTTTAAAACAATTGTTTCAAACGTGTTTAAAACAAATGTGTTTAAAACAGGTTAGTGTGTTTTAAATACTTAAAAAACATTTGTTTAAAACATTCTGTTTTAAAACTGCCAACCCTGCTTTTTTGAAGTTAACCCCTTCTACGGACCCCTAATTTTTAACCGAATCGAGCATAATTATACGCCAGATTTGTAATGCCTCCATCTTAAAAAGAAATATATAAAAAAATATTTTTAAGAAAATTCTTTTATTTTAAAAAACTGCACTAAAAAGTAAAAAATATTTTTTTAAAATTCATACACCTGGAAACCAAAAGATCTGGGGGCGGTCATATAGCACTATTGCATGGTTATTTTGCTCAATTAACCGCCCCCAAAGCTTTTGGTTTGCAAATGTATGAAGTTTAAAAAATTATTCTTTACTTTTCAGTACAGTTCTTTAAAATAAAAGCTTTTTCTTAAGGTGACCATTCCCTAGAAAGAGACATCCGATAGGGAAATATTTATTATTTTTGGCCATAACTTTTTCTTCTTAGTACATATATTTGAAAAAACTATAAGAGTACCTAAGTAGAACCATGAAAAGACTGTCAATATGAATTTTCACTCAAAAATTTCAATTGTTTGCAAAATAGCTAGATTTAAAACTACGAAATAGGAAGATTAACATAATTTCTAAATTTAAATCTAGTTATTTTGCAAACCACTGAAATTATTGGGGGAAAATTCATAGTAATAATCTTGTTATGGTTCTACTTAGGTACTCTCATAGTTTTTTTTAATATACGTGCTATAAAAAAAAGTTATGGCCAAAAATAATAAATATTTCCCTATCGGGTGTCTCTTTCTAGGGAATGGCCACCTTAAAAACATTTTTTTATATAACTCTTTTTTCGACATAAGTGCACTTTACTCTTGAACGATTTTCATATTTGTTGCCCTACTCTGTATACTATTCAACTTGAAGCCATTCTAAGTGCATCTGAAATCATTTCGGACATGCAATAACTTTTGGCGGTATTTAAACTTTGGTTGTGCAACTAAAAAAAGAATTTCCATTTGTTGCACACTTAATCGACCACACTGTATATCTTGGGTGTATTATCAGGTCATGCCTATCATAAAAATGCATTGTCATCGAAACTGAATCATCGTGTAAAATTTCAACTCCGTAGGATAAGAGGAAGTGGTTCTTATTAAGCTTGCACGATTTGACCTAAACAAACTAACACACTAACATTTCAAGTTAAATAAAAGCTTTTAAAAACGGTTTGTAGTATCGGAAAATCTTTGTACTCAAAGGCCCAAAGAAAGATTTGTCACAGATTTTAAGTCGTTTAATTAATTTTACTTGTTTTATTTTCAACATTTGCCGATTTCAATTCAAAATTCTTACAGTTTTCGACGAATAATTTTTTGCGGCCCTCTGGGTTTCTCCTTGGAAACCTCAGTTACTTATTTTTGCTTGAAAATAAATCTGAAAAATCATGATATGAATGGTTCTTCATCGCTCCAAAATTTGGGAATCCCTTTTCCAAATCAAACTGTTACCAGCATCCGCGACAGCCTTGGAAAATCTTTGGACCAAGTTTTTTCTTTGGTACCCAAACTGTTTATTTTTTAACGCCCAAGGATGTTACTAATGATTCCTTTCTCCAAGAAGGTGGGGTTTCATAGACTTGAATATCACACGGTTCTTGATTTAGAAGATGTAGATCAAACGAATTTCTTTGAAGTCAGCATAACTATTAAAGAAATTAACTCATAAACCCAGGACAATGATGGTAATACAGAGATTTTGAAAGATACTCAAACATCTTTTTTTATCAGTCACTTTTATTATAAACTATCATTTTTACGAAAAGAATCTACAGAACTTTACTATTGCAAATTTTAAGTATTTTTCTCATATAGCTAATAGTTTCTGAACAAAAACAGTTTTTCTACCTTTGACGTCTTGTCACGTTTAAAGAAAAAAAAATGATTGTAGACCGCGCAAATGAAAACTATCCAGGCACGGTAAGCATAGGCGATAGTGAGGTAATAAACAAAATGATTTATTTTGGAACCCTTGCGGACAACACAGGAAAGCACGAGTATGATATTCTACGAAGAATACAAACGTCAAGATGGGCAACTTCCCAGTTGAGCAAAATTTTCCGTTACAGGAAGGTCACATAGCGCACAAAGATCAGACTTGCTACGCTTGGTTTTCTATCTTTCTTTACACCTCTGAGATATGGATTGTTAAAGAGGCAGGCAGCCAGTGTATTGATATTTCGAAATGTGGGTCTGGAGACCTTTGCTGTGAGTTGCCTGGGCAGCCCACTGCACCATGGATGGCGTGATGCTGTCGGACATGCTACACAGCAAAGGGAGGCCAATTAGAATATTACATGAATCACAAGACGTCTATTAAGATGTTGCGAATAAGAACGACATTTAAAGCTCCAGTGGTATCCATAAGCACTTTTGACATTTTGTTTAAAATGTTGAAAACATGCTCCATACAAAAATTTTACTGGGCGGAAATTTGTAGTTATATGAAATATTTGATTGCGCTATACGTGTGCTTTGAAACTTACAAATTAACAAAAATCGTCGCGTGAGTGAAAGAGAATTCAAAATAAAGTTTATAATTACTAAGTCACACAAAGCATCCCCGCTAGAAAAAACGACCCATCACACCGTGCGAAATGAAATCGAATATTTAAATAATAATTCTCATGGCAATAGAGTACAAGTACATAATTTTGAGTGTGGGAACATTATTATTTCCTATTCCTAGCTGGTCGTAATTAGGGGGTGGTTAGAAATGGGGTGTAGAGTTAAGTGCAAGTGTAAAGAGAGGGGATCTATATAGTATATATCGCTTGCTCGCGCGTTATCATTTGAATTCGCGGTGCAGTCAGCGAAACAACTCGGGAACGATGTCTGTGAGAAAGTTTTTCCAGTGGACCAGCCATAATTGTCTAAAAGTAAGTGTAATACTTTTATCGTAAAAAATTGCCTGTTAATTTTAATCAACTTCAAAATTGCATGCTGATAGTGAAATAGTTTGTGCTTACGTTTTTGTGTTTGGCAGGTTTTCAAGAACTGGACGACTTCTATTCAAAATAGACGACATAGAAAAAAATACAACAGGACTGGTTCTACGTTTTCCTTATCAACGTATGGCAGAGGCAGTGTTTCGACAGAAGTGACGATTTTGGATTATGATATATCGCCGTGTGTTTGTTATCACTACAGCAACAATGAAGTTAATGAAAATAAACTAAATGAATGTATAGAAAAGCGAAAGTGTAGTTATTAGGTTCTTTCCAGAACATATTTTCCTAATATTTTATATATCTGTGTATATTATATATTAAGCTATGACGACTGTGATATTATTTATTGAAATAAAATGTATATACCATATTATTGTTGTTTTTGGATCAATTAAGTTGAAGGCACAATTAAACAATGCATAGAAAAGTTCAGGATCAAGTATAAATGGGACGCATTGTTGATATTATTAACTGATTTTCTTAATCAATTCAGTACAATGTTACATGCAAATTTTAATTTAAATAGACGTAGGTACGCTATTTTTAACGGAATTTAAGTAATAATGCAAATTTCTCAGCTGTTTTTTCTAAAATTTTCACTAATTATAAAATTATATAAACAAATATCAAATATTGGTTTAATAATCTCGCTAAAAAGTTTATTAAATACTGGAAATAATGATATTCAAATATTATTGTCAGATTTGTTAAATTCGATAACATTTTTTAGAAGCTTTATTAAATAGGAAAAAATATTTTTCGCTAAATGCATACATAAATTGGATGCTAATTTACTAAGTGGGTATTAAAACGCATATTTGAACAAACTTAAACTGTCTAGATAAATGAAGAAGAGCAGTGAACAATTAAATTATTTCTTATTGTTACTAGAGATTTAAACTTTAATAAAATATTTATTTTTAAATAGTCAATCTTATATTGCCGCAGGATAAACTGTTTCAAAATATGTTTATTTGTTTTATTACAAAATTTAAACGAACTATACTTTTCCACTGTTCGCATCATTAAAAGAAATGAGTAGAAATGATACTTTGTCATTAGATTTTAAAATATTCCAAACTGGAGATGCAATTCTATGCTTTTCACAGTATGTAGTATGATACATCAAATAATTTTATTTTATAATTTTTATAATCGTTTTTGTAAAAACGATTGAGGTTTTTCAAATTTCTTTATCAAATTACGTTTATGATTTCAACAAAAACGAGTGTTTATTCTTCAAATATTTCACGAACCTCGATCTTTCTATAAAGCATGTCCTTTGACGAAAAGACTAATTTTTGCATGCTACAGCCTCAATAATTTAGTTATCACGAAATACCGTGTATTTATTGTTTTGAATGAAGATGTGCTTATGATTCTTAAGCGCCTCTTTATTAAAACACTTATTAGTCGAGGAAATATAGCATTCCACTGTCGAACAATGTGCAATAAGTCGGATCCAAATGCGGTTTCTTGCATTCGAATCCTTGATGCATATATTCAAGTTTGCCACAATGTTATTTATTACTAAATTAATATTTGACATATACCAATTATTTTTTCTGAAAATGCTTACATTTTATATAATTAACTATTTAAACAAACTTTTTAAATACATTGATAAATAACCGAATAAACATGACGTCACGTTTTTGAGAATAACTGCAAAATTTTAAAATAAAAAACTATAAAAAAATTTCCTCGTACAAAAAATGCCGTGCTTTATCGGTGTCTAAAATATTATTTACATAGTATGCATATTTTCCAAGATATAATGGATTTAAAACTGGCATGGTAAAAATTTCTTTAAAAAGTAGGACATTTTTCAATATAACTTAGCACAACTTCAAAAGTGTTCAATGTGCATTATTCAAATTTCAGTGATTGATTTACAATAGACTCACAATAAACACATAATGCAATGCTTTCTGCTTCTCCGTTTCTGAGATATTCGCGGTTAAAGTGAGGGGTCAATACATTTGAATCGTATATTAGGTCACAAGCTAATATAGACGAGAAAATTTAGCACAAAAATAAGCGAAACTATCGAAGACCTGTGCAGTAAGACGGATCAAAATGCGGTTTTTTGCATTCTATTCCTTGATGCATTTATTCAATTTGTTATAGTTCTCTTCATATACTTACGGCACATAAAAAGTGTCCTACCTATCTTAATCTTTAAAAATGAATTATTATTTGTTTGCTTATAATTGTATTGAAACATTCTTTATAGGATTTTGCAAACAGCAGAAAAATTAACTATCTACAAAAGAAAAACTTTGTGTAGAAATATTAATGAAATCATTGCTTTCTTTCGATAACCTGAATTCTGGTTATGCTAGCAAGTTAAAATCCTAAAATGAATTTGTCTAATTTCTTATTTGACAATTCTAATTCTAACACTAGCATCCACACAGTCCCCTACGGCCATGTAGATTAAACTAGTATCCACATAACCCCCTACGATTATGAAGATTCAGTTAAAAATGAGAACAAAGACCTAAAATGAATTTATTTATCTACCTTGTCTTAAAAAAATTTTTTTCATTCCAATGGATTACATTTTCATGAAATCTATCATTCTGTTTTCTGGAAATGCTTAGCCTTTGAAACGTTTTTCGCCCTTATTCTGGAGCTCATCAGAAAGACATAAAGCCATTCATAAAGATGTTTCATGCAAAACCAAGACAATTTCTATGAATAAGTGTGAAGCATTTCCAGAAAACAGAATGATAGATTTCATGAAAATGTAATCCATTGGAATGAAAAAAATTTTTTTAAGACAAGGTAGATAAATAAATTCATTTTAGGTCTTTGTTCTCATTTTTAACTGAATCTTCATAATCGTAGGGGGTTATGTGGATACTAGTTTGGGCCGTAGGGGACTGTGTGGATGCTAGTGTTAGAATTAGAATTGTCAAATAAGAAATTAGACAAATTCATTTTAGGATTTTAACTTGCTAGCATAACCAGAATTCAGGTTATCGAAAGAAAGCAATGATTTCATTAATATTTCTACACAAAGTTTTTCTTTTGTAGATAGTTAATTTTTCTGCTGTTTGCAAAATCCTATAAAGAATGTTTCAATATCTTAATCTTATACAAATGGGAAATTGTAGTCGTGCATCAAAAAATGCATTTTTTTGTAATGCAGTTTTTGAGATAATTAAAACAAATACGAGTTGTTCCTGACAAACTGACTCTACTTCCGGTCCGCCATTTTGAATTTACCAAAAGAGACCTCGGATTCGTAATCAGCGACCTCGAAAACCCTCAAGTACAGATTTTTAAGGCCAAGTTATAATAATAAAAATAATAAATTGCCTTTATTCAGTATTACAGTATATAATACCAAGGGCGAAGTCTAGCCGAAGCTACTCTACTTAACCCTACCCGAACATAACATTAATAATATTAACAAGAGGTATGCTTAAAACTAAACTATTAATTTTTTATTTTTTTTACAAAATGTGATAGAAATATTAAAATATAATTTGTTACAAAATATACGTGAAATAATAAAGGGAAGGGAGAAAAAACGAGAACACATATAAGAGACCAGATGTATATAAAAGGCATTTAGTTGCAAATATAACTGAAAAATAACATAACAGTTTAACAGAAATTTATAAGAGATTAATAAGATTGATAACAGACCATACCGTGAATAACCAATAATTACGGTTAACTTTGTGACTGTAGAAGGGTGTGTTTAACTTTATTACGAAAACTGCATAAGGAGAGGTTTTTCAGATTATCGCTTAAGATATTGTATATTTTGGCTGTGACATACGTAAACGATCTAGTAAACAAGGCTGAATGAAATCTAGGCAAGGATATTTGACCAACATGTTGAACATTTATGTTATGTAGATCACGTCTAAATAAAATATTTTCTTGTAAATACGGTGGTGAAGAACAATTAAGAATGCGTTTAACAAGTACTGATGTGTGGTATTTGTATGCATTTTCTAATGTTAGCCAGCCAAGTTGATTTATTTTTGCCGAAACTCTATCGTATTTTCTTAAATCGTAAACAAATCGACAACAACAATTTTGTATTTTTTGGAGTCTACTTTGCGTAATTTTGTTAAGACAGGGATAATATAATGTAATTCCATAATTTAAGATTGGCAGTACTAGAGTCTCCGTAAGTTCCTTGCGTAACTTAAAATTTATAAGTCTTATATTTCTGTATAGCAACTTCAAGGCAAGGTATGCTTTTTTGATGAGTAGTGACACATATTCCTCAAATCTTAATCTACAGTCGAAAAATTCCTAAATTTCTTGCACTATTAACAATGTGGATAGGCTCATTATAAATCATTAACTTGAGATGAGTTCTAACTACATGCTCTAAGCGTTTCGGATAGAAAATAATAACATTACATTTATTTGTGTTTAATTTTAAATTATGTGATTTAGAGTAATCGGATAATGATTGGAGGTCAAGGTTTATGTTGGTGCATGCGATATCGACAAGATGTGGGTCAAAGGAAAACGTTAATTGAGTGTCATCTGCAAAGGCTTGTATTCTTGACTATTTTACTACATTAAAAATATCGTCAGTATATATAAGGAACAATATTGGCCCCAGGATAGATCCTTGGGGAACGCCAGACGTTACGAAGGCAATTTTCGAATAAGCGTTGCCGATTACAACTTGCTGGCGACGATTATCTAGGTAACATTTAAAGAAATTGATGGAAGTAGGGTCAAAACTGTAATTTTCGAGTTTGGAAAGAAGTAAAGCGTGATCGATAGTGTCGAAAGCTTTAGAAAAATCAAAAAGTATAAGAGCTGTAGCTAAACCATTATCATTTTTTCCTGGACCGATTTCCGGTCCGCCATTTTGAATTTCCCAAATTGGACTTCAGATTCGTGATCAGTGACCCCAAAAACCCTCGACTGTCAAGATTGGGCTAATTTCCACCATGGATTACAGAATAATGATTTTTTTAAATTACTTCAGATACTGCACGCGAAAAAATGCATTTTTTCGATGATCAAGTACAATTTCCCATTTGTATAGGATTAAAATAGATAACAAATTGAATAAATGCATAAAGGAATCGAATGCATTTTGACCCGTCTTACTGCACAGGCTTTTGATAGTTTCGCTTATTTTTGCGCTAAATTTCCTCGACTATATTAGCTTCTGACCTAATATACGATTCAAATGTATTGACCCCTCACTTTAACCGAGAATATCTCACAAACGGAGGAGCAGAAAACATTGAAAAAAATATGCGTTCATTATGAGTCTATTCTACATCAATCACTGAAATTTGAATAATGTACATTGAACACTTTTGAAGTTCTGTAAAGTTATATTGAAAAATGTCCTCCTTTTTAAGGAAATTTTGACCATACCAGTTTTAAATCCATTATATCTTGGAAAATATGCATAACCATGTAAATAATATTTTAGACACCGATAAAGCACGGCATTTTTGTACGAGGAAATTTTTTTATAATTTTTTATTTTAAAATTTTGCAGTTATTCTCAAAAACGTGACGTCATGTTTATTCGGTTATTTATCAATGTATTTAAAGAATGTTTGTTAAAATAGAAAATTATATAAAATGTAAACATTTTCCGAAAAAATAATTGGTATATATCAAATATTAATTAAGTAATATATAATATTATTGCAAACTTGCAATGTAATTCAAGGCGGTTGTTTTAATTTGAGGTCTATTTAGTCTAAGAATCAGTATCTGGGGATTTTTGATGTAGCAGATTTTAAAGGTTTAGTCGAAATTCAAGAATTCAAAATGAGGGCTTCAAGATGATAAATAGGTTTTGTCATTTATGGGTAGGGAACTTTATTGATCAAACACAAACCTAATGGAGACAGACCTAAGAAGAAGAAAATGAATCTATAATTAAAAAAAAAATAAAAACACGCTTTTAAACCAACTAAAACTGCTTAAAAAAATGCACTAGAAATAAGAAAATAATGTTGATAAAATAATAATTATGTTAATAAACGTAAAAGCGTGGGATGCTCAAAATACTATATTTTGCTCATCGGGCGCCCCACGCTTTTAGGTTTATTAACATTTTTTTAATAGTTTCAGTTGATTTTTAAAAAGCCATATTACGGAGAACTTAGGGGCCATCCATTAATTACGTTTTTTCTACCCCTCTCTCCCCCTATGTCACAGGTTGTCACATTGGAGTCAACCCCCCCCCACCGTTGTGACGTCACATATTTTACAGCATTAAATTTTCTGATTTTTGTATTTTTTTGAATTCTATTCGATTTAAACAACGGTAAGATGTAAACAATGTGATGTCACAAAAGTTTGACTCCCTCCTCCCCTCTTGTCACACTCTGTCACGCTATGTGGACTCCCTCCTCCCCCTTTGAAGTGTGACGTAATTAACCGATGACCCCTTTGCAACTATGAAAATCAATATATTGCATTTGTTCGTCGTATTTCTAAAAACGATATTATTGGTCGTAGAGAGAAAAATTTCATACATGATTGTATTCTGAAACGTATGTATGTCGGCCTGTCAGTCCGTCACGTTTCTTGTAAGCACGATAGCTTAGGATAGTAAGTTAGCATTAGACAGAGGAGGAACCCTATTGTTTTCAACCAAGTTTGATCAGTAGATAAAAAGTTATTAATTATTTATATTTTAAAAAATTAATTACTTTTTTTTATGTTTGAAACATTATATTAAAACATTAACCTGTTTCGATAAAACGCATGATAGCGGTTAAACTTTAGATTCGTAAACTAAGAATAGCGGGTTTGAACCACAAATAGGTTTCTTTTTACTTTATTTTACACTGAGGAGTGTTGGCATCATAAAATTAAAAATATATGAAATTAACATTATTTATCAAAAAACTGCGAAGAGTGCTTCATAGAATGTGCAACAATTGCATAAAATGTTCAACAAATATGTGAAGAGTATAATGTTTAGTTAGTATAATAGTTACATTTTAACTTTAATTCACAAGTTTAAGTCCAAAAATATTTTTGTCGGTTTACAAAAATCATCCATAGACAAATGCTTCGAGACCGTAGTCCTGCAACGGCTTTTTCAGGATCTCTCCATCAGGAACATTATTAGGGAAGGATTTGTAGTAACATAATTACTGATGCACTTAGTTAAAATAAATATCTACGGCAGACTTTGGGAGTCCGTCAATGCACGAAGCATTGGACATTACGTTGTCCATTTTTAATGTTTTTACGGTCAGGCAATTTTTATGCGCATTTCCCCTATTAAAATAGCTGTCAATATAACACAATTAAAGTAACAAATTTTTGATATATTGAATAATCATCCTAGTAATCCAAA
This sequence comes from Stenurella melanura, assembly GCA_963583905.1. Taxonomy (NCBI): domain Eukaryota; kingdom Metazoa; phylum Arthropoda; class Insecta; order Coleoptera; family Cerambycidae; genus Stenurella; species Stenurella melanura. The sequence goes on along the minus strand of OY757318.1, from coordinate 45,550,562 downwards.
GTTTCAATTCAAAGTGAGTAATGTTTGGTCAAATGAATTTTGCAGGGCAGTATTAAACGAAATTGTTCAGTAGATCGCCAATTTTAGACAAGTTACATAAAGGTAATATTTCTACGTAAAGCAAATACAATTTCTTATAAATATGGAACGTGAATTTTAGACATTTTTAACACTATTTCAAGTATTTGATCATACCAAGCGAGTAGTATGTCTGTAAATTTATTATAACTGACAAATAGAGGTGTAGCTTCGATTTTAATACTCTTCTAACTCGATTCGCACTTAATATATTCATATTCAAAGTTTTGACGTACATATTAGTTGGTGGTTAGGCGTCAGAAACTATGTAGAACATCTCTATTAATTACAACATCTAACTTAGAAACACTTAACTCCAACATATTACTATTTTTATTATATGTATGCGCTTTTGTGTGTTAAATAACCCAAAACTGTTGTTGCGTGGACTGGACTTTAAGGAATGCGAATAAAATAGAATATTTTTGCTATCATGAAACAAAACAGTATAACAAATAACATATACGAAATCTCCGAAAGCAAATATTGATAATTATTTTTTACAAAGCTGAATCAATAACACTATGGCGTAAAGTGCGACAATATTGGAACAGATAACAAGACTACAACTTGAAATAAAAAAAAAACAAAGACAAATTATTCTGCATATTTTAAACGTTTTACAAATTAAATTTGTACCTATCACTACTGTATCAATATTTGTTAAACTTATAATAATATTCCATCAAAGAATACGTTGGAGAAAATCATGCATAATTATTTGTCATTTCGCGTCCTGCGGATACATTTTAAATACTTCTGTTAGGCATACCTTTAGACTGATATAAAAAATGTAAATCCAAGTTTGCTGATATTAGAGCAGCTATAGGATTTAAAATATAACTGAAATTATCATGACAATATTCTATTGGCTTCAAGAAATAGTCAGAACGAAACAAAACAACAGACATTGCCATTTAACATATTTTTAAAATTTAAATATGGCAGTTGTTCATACATCGAGAAAAAATTGCTACAACGTTTAGGCAACCCAACGTAAAAAACTGAATCTAACCAAAGGTCCGGTATTTAGGAAATTAGTTGTAAGGGTTGTAATTTGAAGTATGTTGGACAGACGAAACGTGCATTTATAACGGGATTCAAGTAACATGGCTCATCTAAAATATGGGAGAACTGAAAAGTCCACTGTTGCTCAACATGATTCTGATAGCGATCATAGAACAGATATCAGTAGCTTAAGGCTAATTAGAAATGTAAGAAATAATAGACAGCTGGATGCTTTTGAAACTGAAAAATAGAAACAGTATGAATAGTGAAAAAGGATCAATCCCAAATTGTCCGCTTTATTAGTTATTAGGTCACGGTATAAATACAGGCTGGTTCTTATATTTTACATCTCCCGATGATGCTAACGTGGTTAGCGAAACGTGCATCGAGTGTTGGTATTCGACTGAAAGTTACAGCCACTCCAAGAGTATGTATTCTCTGAAAACACAGAACTGAAATATTTAAAGCCAGTGATTTTTTATATGGTGTAAGCTAAACATTTTGAAAAGTTGCCATAACTAAAAAATATTGCAGGATGAAATTAGCGATAAAATATATCAGAAATCAATGTAGTAACTTATGCATATTTTCAAAAGTATTTAACTCATCTTGGTAACTGAGATGTTCATGAAAAAATAAAATTGCAAACCTTTGAGTTTGAAATAACTGTACAGACACTAAAAAAATGACAAAAATGTTGGTCATTGCGACCAAAAAGCTTAATCTAGTATGGTTTATTGTTTATATCAATAGACACCAATGCGTAAGAGTAGAAGACGTCTGTAGCGAAAATTTAAAAATAGAATATGGTGTACCACAAGGTACCGTTTTGGGACCTGTACCATTCCTTATTTATTTAAATGATTTATTCGCTTTACCTAGCGCAGGAAATATTATAGGATTCGCAGATGACACCGCTATTGTTCATAAAGCTAAAACATGGGATGATTTGCAGAACATAGTAGAAAATGCTCTGTCATATATTAAAAGCTGGTTTGATAAAAAATTATTAACATTAAATCTAGATAAAACAACCTACCTACCCTTCAGTTAAAACAAATTAAATATACCACCTTTTAAATCTCTGAATATTGAAATCCAAGGAAGAAACCACACTATACTACCTGAAACTACAGTCAAATACCTAGGAATAGTCATTGACCAACACTTAAGATGGGATTCACACATACAATTTGTCGCTAAAAAACTACAATTTATTCTTTATAAATTTCGACATTTGTGTAATCTTCTTGGACTGTAACAAATGAAACCTGCATATTATGCTTTAGTTGAAACACTTGACTTATGGTATTTTAGCCTGGGGTGGAACGTCCAAAAATCATATAACGCCTCTGGAAATTTTACAAAACCGGTTTTTAAAACTAATGTTACATCAAAAAATGTCCGACCCGAGTAGTGACGCTAAGGTTTTTGATATAAGACAGCTATTCTATTTTAATAGCAATGTAAAGTACCACAGACAGAAAAATCCATTTTTGCTAAATCGTCATGACTATGGTACTCAAAATAAACAACAACATATATCTCCATTTATGGTAAAATCTATAGGACAGAGATCTTTTGCATTTTTAGGCCAAAAATTATACAACACTGCTCCTGAAGTTCTGAGAGAGAGAGAGGACCATTTCTTATTTTAAAACTAAATTGAAAGCTTTTATATTATCTTTACCAAGAGAAATAATCATTAACCACATTGACATTACGAATAATTCACTGTAAAATAGAAATTCTAAATATAATTATCATTGTATGGTTATATGTGCCTAGCCGTGCGGGTGTATATAACCATTCGTAATTAAAAATCTGGAAATTATAGTAAACCACAGTTTTTTAGTTATATTTACCTTTCCCTATGTAGTGAAGTCACCCAAATGTTCTTAATAGTCCAAAACTGTAATTTTGCTTCCAATTGTTGATGGATTTGTCTGTGTTTTTTATTTTTATGTATATGTGTATGTCTATATATGTGCACATATATATGTGTATGTATGTATGTACATATATTTGTTTTGGTCCATGAAGTAGGATTAGTAATCTTTAACTAATTGGTTTTATTCAAATGTTAGTTTGTATTTATATTTAATTGATTTAAATAATGTATGTATATTGCACATGTAGGGTTTTCATATAGTATAACTTTACGATGTACCAATCTATATATTAATGTATTACATTCTCAAAACAAGTGTTTTATACACTTATTGAGTAACTTTATTTATTTACTATTATTTTTCTACTATTTCCAGTGTACTTTGATACCTCTTGTTGTTGTAAATAAATAAATATTATTATTATTATTATTATCAATATTTGTCGGTTAAAACGTTTAAAATATGCTACCATTTAAAAACACGTATATTAGATTCTAGTAAAACGATTACCAGCGTCTGTCTTTCTTGAATTTGGCATTTGCGAAGGCTTAAGATACAGATAAACAATTCACTTGGTGAGAGGTACCATGTAAAGGAACATATCTAGATTATTTTAAATTGAGACGGTCCTGGAAAAGGGCATTAAGGATATAAGTCGGCCATTACAGTCACGTGCTGGTCTGAAAATCGGAAACAATAGACAGAAGATCAGCGTGTGTATGGCACGCGGCACTGACGTCATAAACTCAAAATCTTCAGCCACTGCTTTTATAGTATACTACTTTGACATGCCGAAAAGGTATTAGCATTAGCATGATTCATAAACCTAGCGATAATTTTCTAGAAGACCGAAGTCAGTAGCGTATTCTAATCTGAGAATGCGGATGGTGTGAATTATATTATGATTAATTTATTTAATTTATATTGCAAACTCCGGAACTTGCTATTTTAATTGCGTATGTCGTATCTTGCCTTTGATAATTGAAAAAATTAAACATTTATTTTTTACATTGCACGTATACATTGTGTTCCCGGATGGGGTACCGCACTCTTGTAAACTTTCTTATTGTTTATCAAGAAAATGCAATTCTTTATAAAAAGTTTTGGTCATCCTGGGAAGCCATGAGCAGGGGTCAGATTTATGATAAAGCATTCATAATAAATGTTCAAACTTGAGACTTTCAGCGGCCTTACAATATCCTAATCGATCAACGAAGGCTCTTAAGGAGTTTTGAATAGCATGCAGTGATATTTCTTGAACATCCACCCTAATTCGTTCTTTCAACTCTCTAACGACTGGGGTTGTTCTTTCAATAATCCCAAAGAAAATAGTCTAAAGGACTTGAATCTGGCGATCGCGGTGGCTATTCAGTATGTCTCCCATATTTCGTTCAGGTATTAACGCGCGTCAACTCCATAATGAGCCGGCGCTCCATCTTGCTGATACCAAATTTCATCTGATAGTCGTTCAGGGCATTTTTTATGAATATTTTCTTTTTTCTCAATATTAAAATGCTCAATATTTTGTAATAACAAATTAATTTTCATTAACATGAATATTCATTACTCTTAATTCCTTTATTTTATTTAATATTTAAAAACTAACAAGTCGAACATCCACCAAACAGTATATCATTATAATTGATGAAAAAGTGTCCATCTGAAAATGTAAAAATATACAGGGTTATCCATTTAAAAAACTATCGTTGACGTCATACATCGAAAAATAGGGTAACTGTTGGACATCTGCCACTGAATAAAATAAAATTACCACAAAAACTTTTATTAACGGTATATATTAATCGAACTTATAGTTTAGCTAGAAATCAGGTGCTTCCATACATTTGCCCAACCTTGTATTATTAGACTTAAATAATTAATATATTTTTACTTAATTATCTTGCAGTTTGGAAATTTTGAAACAGATTTTTACCGAAAAATGACCAACGCTATAACGCTGGCAATTCTTTCCCCAAGGAAAGACAGATGTAATGTGTCGTCATCGTGAAATCCTAAATATAAACAGATTTTGCCATTTTATTATTATTAACACATCGTATAATAATACATTATACTATAACCGTAAAACGTGAGGTAGTCAATGTAGCAGGATTTTCTTGGGTCTGTGCCACTGGTAGGTAAGGACAGTACAAAAATATTTCATGCAATGCACACTTGCAACGAACATTTAATGTGTAAATGGTTAATTATTGCTGTCTGAAAAATGTCTTTACAACAAAACCATTAAAAATATGACTCTTAATGCACGTCAATTCTATTCCTTTTTTTTGTTATCTTCTAAAAATAAATTCAAAAAATCTAAAAAATGGAAATGGAGTGAGAGAAAGATATCCGTATAACTACGTACAATATTGACTTTAAAATATTTAAAAAAATTGTACTACCTTAAAAAAAACGGTCACTCAATATTATGAAAAAAATTGCACTGTCGCACACCCATATTTTCCATCCAAGTTGCTTTAAAGGAAACATCTTGACTATATTTGCAGTCTAGCATGTGGAAATTATTTATCATAGAATTTTAATAATATTTGGAGCAGATGTCGTAGAAAAATTTGAGGCTTTGGTTTTTACCACATATGTTAAAAATGAAGTTTCTAGCTTGTTCTACCCATTTTCCCCTATTGGCAACTCTCCCCACCTCCCATCCCTTCAACGGAATCATCTCAATTAGATGTAATTACAATACACACATGTACTAACTTTCAAGTGAATATCTCAATTTTATGTTATCAATCCCTTTAATAATGGAGTTGTGAGGGTGGGGGATTGAAAAATATTAGAAAGAAATCTGGGGCCTTGGTTTCTAGTATATACACCAAATCCTAAGTTTCTGTACTCTTATCAGTTGCTTTATTTATTTTTCCCTATTTGCCTCTACTTAGCCTCCACTCCTTCAACGAAATCTTGTCAAAATGTAATCTAGTTTCAGATGTCGTTATAATACATACGTGTACCAAATTTCAAGTGAAAATCTCAGTTCAATTTTATCAACTCTTTTAGTAAGGGTGTGGGGAAGAATAAGAAGAAGAGGCCTTCTCTTCTAGTATATACACCAAATCCCAAATTTCTGTCCTTACCAGTTTGCTTTACTTATTTTCCCCTATTCACCCCTATTAAACCCCAATCCTTCAACGAAATCATCTCAAAATATAATCTAGTTCCAGATGTCGTTATAATACATACGTGTACCAAATTTCAAATAAATATCTCAATTTTATTTTATCAACCCCTTTAATAATGGAATAGGGCTGGTGGGGGGCTGAAACATATTACAAAGAAATTTGAGGCCTTGACTTCTAGTACATACACCGAATCTTAAGTTTCTGTACTCTTATCAACTTACTTTACTTATTTTCTCCTATTTACCCCTATTTAACCCCCAACCCTTGAACGGAATAATCCCAAAATATAATCTAGTTCCAGATGTTTTTATATTACAAACGTATACCAAATTCCAAGTGAAGAAGCTGTAAATAAGTGTGCTGGTTTAACCTTCCCTCAATAAAATAAGGTCCAATAACTCCAACGTGATAAGAAACGGCACACCACACATTCACTTTTTTATAATATTGTCTTCTACAATGAATTCTAAAATTTGGATTTTCAGAAGCCCAAAACCGACAATTCTGAGATGAAACAACACCATTGGTTGTGAATGTGAATTCATCTGAGAAAATTTTGAAATGATGAAAAAATCTCTCTTCCATGATTTTTTCTCCAATGGTCAAACAATAATCCAACTTACGGCCGTCATCTCCCTCTTCAAGCGTATGTTTATATTTTGCTTTATATGCCCTAATTTTCTTTGCTTTGTAAATTATTTGGAGTTCAGACTTGCTAATATTAATAAGAGCTGGCCTCTCTCTTAGTGGCATCCTAGGATTTTCTATAACAGAGGCATGAGCTATAACAGTCCCAACATTGTCTTCATCATATGCTTTTATTTTTCTTTTCATGTTAAGGTGGCCATTCCCTAGAAAGAGACATCCGATAGGGAAATATTTATTATTTTTGGCCATAACTTTTTTTCCTTAGTACATATATTTAAAAAAACTATAAGAGTACCTAAGTGGAACCATAACAAGACTATTACTATGAATTTTCACTTAATAATTTGAGCGGTTTGCAAAATAGCTCGATTTAAAACTACGAAATAGGAAGATTAACATAATTTTTAGAATTAAATCGAGCTATTTTGCAAACCACTGAAATTATTAAGTGAAAATTCATAGTAATAGTCTTGTTATGGTTCTACTTAGGTACTCTTATAGTTTTTTTAAATATACGTACTAAGAAAAAAAAGTTATGGCCAAAAATAATAAATGTTTCCCTATCGGATGTCTCTTTCTAGGGAATGGCCACCTTAAGAACACTACCAGTAGCCAGAAACTTTTTAATTATTCTCATAGCCTGAGTACGTGACAAAGCAGTGTTTGGAAATTTCAAATTAACCACTTCTCTTAGCGAGTTTTCACCGCCAATTTCGTAGCATTGCACAATATAAATTTTTTCACGCACTGTGAGTACAATTTTCACTTAATTTTTTATGCTTGGTTCGTTAATTTGAAACAGAAATTAAGGATAATATTGACTACGTTTGACAGATATGTCAATAATAAATGTGTATCCACTACTTTTCTCATAGCCTACTTTTAGCTTCTACATAACTTTAAATATTAATTCACAAAAAATAATTTCTATGCAGTTTTAATTGAATGGTTCAAAAGAAAATGCTAATTTATTGAAAAAATGGGAAAAAATAATTCTATATTCCTGAAATTTGGTATAGAGGTATAAAATTGCATTCTAAATAACTTTTCCTAGTGGAATTTTTTAATATTTTGAAAAATAAAGGTACTATATTACTGGTGGTTTTTACACCCTGTAGAACACCAAATCAAGTCATTTTTGGTATACTTTAGTTTTACAACAAGCAGGACTCAATCCCCAAATACCATTCCAAAATTCCAAAATTTTTGGTCCATTACACCTCTCGTTACATTTATCCTGGGACAGACTGTATATATTTTTTTTTAGATGGAACAAATCCAATGCAATTAAACTTAAATGTTAGGATGTGTATTCATATTCATGTATTTTGAATACATAGTGTCGGTATCTCCGTTCGTCCGCCCGTCCGTCCGTCCTATTTTTTCATTTCTATACTTACTGAGATGAAATTTGGTAGACACTGATGATCCAAAAACAGATATGAAGAGGCTTTTGAAAAAATTTGAACTCCCCCCCCCCATACATTGACACGTGAATCCAACAAAAATTTGATTTCGTATACTTGATCTATTTCGAAAGATAAACATAATAATATTAATAATTAAACAAAATAATCATTATATTCTTCGTCGAATTACTGCACTTTTTAATAATTCTTTAGGATACTCTTCGCAGTTTTATCGTAAGTAAATAATGTTAGTTTATATCAGTGAGTGACCTTGCCTACTGCGGGATGAATTAAGCCGCCAAGCCTTTGAGACAAATTTACTACTTTTAAGTTTATAAACATTATTGAAATTTATGCGTAACCGGTATAATAATAATAATAACACGTCTTTATTATTTTCCATCTAAAAATACAGTTAGTTACTGATTTTATAAAACAAACAATGAAAAATAAATGGCGAAGTTAAGCGGTCACAAAGTCACAAAATCATCATCATTTTTCTTACACTTAACCTTAGAATGTATTCGCACTGCACAGAATTTTCGTTACAAAACAAAAAAAAATATTTTTTAAATTTCATTAATTAATAACTTATTTATTTATCCATCGATTTGGTTAAAAAATAATAGGCCCTTCCTCTAACACTAATTTACTCCATACAATCGGAGTTTTCTTTCTTAATTTATCGTGCTTACAAAAAACGTGACGGACGGACGGACGAACGGACGGACAGACGGTCATTTTGAAAGTTGTTCAGAATTCGATAACCACAGTGATATCAGAATTTTACTTCCACATCCACGTAGTGGATTATATTATAACGAGATCTGGAACTGGATTGTTTTTTGAACATATCCGGTGAAGGGTTGGGGGGATGAATAGGGGTAAATATACTAGAAGCGAAGGCCGCAGTTTTTTTATGAGATTTTCCATGCCCCAACCACCCCCACTCCCTTATTAAAAGAATTGATAAAATTAAATTGAGATTTTCACTTGAAATTTGGTACACGTATGTATTATACCGACATCTGAAACTAGATTATATTTTGATACGATTCCGTTGAAGGAGTGGGGGGTAAGTAGAGGTAAATGGGGGAAAAAAAGTAAAGCATGCTGTAAGAGTACAGAAACTTGGGATTTGGTGTATATATTAGAAACCAAGTTCTCAGATTTCTTTCTAATATCTTTCTATGACATCTGCCCCAAATATTATTAAAATTCTATGACCAATAATTTCCACATACTAGAGTGTAAATATAGTCAAAATGTTTTCTTTAAAGTGACTAATGAATGAAAAATCTGGATGTGGAAGTAGTGAATATAGGTACGTCTCGCTTTGTATTTGCGAAGAGAATAATAAAAATTAAACGAACTAAGGGAGACTTATTTTAAATTTCAATGGCAATTTTAAAACCTAATAAAAGTTCAAATCAATCTTTCTTTTTCTACAATAAAAACCGATACTTTGCGGATTTAACCAATTAAAAATTACTTTTATTAGCGAAACTGGACACTGTCACTGGTGCCAATGTCCTGAGCAAGAATAGAGCACAGACTCAGCGGGGTGCGCAATAGAAAAGATGTCATGTCCATTGGGAAAGCAGGTGGTTCAAATTCATAAATTATTTTTTATTTCATTTCATTATTGTATTATACTACGAAATTTCTTCTAAAAATAATTGTAGGCTTAACAAACTCTTCCAGCTAATGTCTCCACCATGTTATTTTTTCACCAACGTACTCCGTATTATGTCGTATAAACGATTGTTTAAAACGTAAATTTATAGAAAGAATTAGCATCTACAACTCATACGGACGTCATCGTTTCAATGAAATTTTTAAGAATAGAATAACCAAGTTTTTTCCTTTACGTTCAATATTTACGTATCTGGTTCAAATTATTTAAAGATTACGGATATTAAGTAGCTTACAAACGGGACGTCATGTCTGCTAATTCCAAAAGAGGTAAACTCTTGTTTCGTAAAATTCGTTATCGTCTTTATTAAGGTTTTGCAATGTAACTAAACAAACAGAACCATCGTATCTCTTACATCTTATATGCGAAAACATGTCCTTACGATGTTTCGCGTAGCTTTATCTAATTGTTGTTTCTTAATTATTGCAAAAACAAAACTTCCAGAGCTGAATTTTGGACCCTCCACGGACTAGTATTTTTAAGAAACATCCTCCACATAAATACAAAACGGCTGCTTAAGGAATTACTTCTTCCACATCCAGATTTTCATTCCAAGTCCCTTTGAAGGCAAATTTCTTGACTATATTTGCACTTTAGTATGCGGAAGCAAATTGGTCACAGAATTTTAATAATATTTGAGGCAGATGTCATAAATTTTTTTACAGAAGTTGCAATTTAGCAAGCCTTGTTAAAACATTGAAAATGAACTCGGCTAATTTTCAAGCCTGACATGATATTTACAAAATCTGCAAAATGTACAGGGGATAGAAATAAAGAAGAGTTTTAGAAATTTTCAAACTTATTAAGCTGCACATAAAAAATTTAAAAAGTTACATGATTCAGAGTAATTGTAATAGGGTTTACATTAATATTCCACAAAAAAATGGGTTTCGTAAAAATGCGAGAACATGAATCTAAATTTGTTTTCCCTCTTCAATTCTTTGGGTCTTCCTGCCACATGTATATTTTCTTTTTAAGCGGTGCTTGGGGAATCTACAATATATCACAATTAACCAGTATGTTACTGGTAAATAACCTCTACGCCTGTGACTTTTACGTCAAAGGATCAGTTAGAGGTTGCTTTTTTTTAAATAAACAACACAAATAAGTATAAAAACTTGAAATTAAATCTAGATATCAAAATTTATCAAATACATACGTTTTACAAAAACGATGCTAGGCGTCGGACGGCGTCGAGACGTAAAAATGCAAGAATATGAATTTAGGTATCATACAAAATCGACGGTGGGCGTCGGTCGGCGTTGAGACGTAAAAATGCAAGAATATAAATTTAGGTGTCATACAAAATCGACGGTGGGCGTCGGTCGGCGTCGAGACGTAAAAATGCAGCAATATGAATCTAGGCATCAATATGCATCAAATACACAAGTTTTACAAAATCGAGGCTAGGCGTCGGCCGGCGTCGAGACGACAAAATGGAAGAATATGAATCTAGGTATTAAACTTTATAAAATTTAGAAGTTTTAAAAAAACGACGCCAGGCGTCGGCCGGTGTAGACGCGTAAAAATGTAAGAACATGAATTTAGGTATCCAAATTCATCTAATACGCTAGTTTTACAAAAACGACGCTAGGCGTCGATCGGCGTCGAGAAGTAAAACCGTAAGAATATGAATCCAGGTATCAAAATTTATCAAATATACTAGTTTCACAAAATCGACGCAAGGTCGGTCGGCGTCGAGACGTAAAAATGCAAGAACGTGAATTTAGATGTCTAAACGAATCAAATACAAGTTTTACAGAAACGACGCAAGGCGTCGGTCGGCGTCAAGGCGTAACGATACAAGAATATGAATCCAGGTATCAAAATTTATCAAATACACAAGATTTATAAAATCGACGCTAGGCGTCGGTCGGCATCGAGACTTAAAAATGCAAAAACATTAATTTAGATATCAAAATTGGTCAAATACACAAGTTTTACGAAATCGAGGCTAGGCGTCGGTCGGCGCCGAGAGGAAAAATGCAAGAATATGAATCTAGGAATCAAAATTTATCAAATACACAAGTTACACGAAAACGACGCTGGGCGTCGGTTGGCGTCCAGAAGTAAAAATGCAAGAATATGAATCTAGGAATCAAAATTTATCAAATACACGAGTTTAAAAATACGACGCTAGGCGTCGGTCAGCGTCATGATGTAAAAATGCAAGAATATGAATCTAGGTATTAAAATTTATTAAATACACAAGTTCTACAAAAACATCTTCGATTTGTTAAACATTTTCAATGTTAAATATTTACCCCTATTTAACCCCCAATCCTCCGACGGAATAATCCCAAGATATAATCCAGTTCCTGCTGTCATTATAATATATACGTATACCAAATTTCAAGTGAATATTTCAATTTTATTTAATCAACCCCTTTAATAATAGAGAGGGGTGGGCATATTGAGACCTTGGCAGAAGTACATACACCAAATTTCCAGTTTCTGTACTTACCAGCTTGCCTTACTTATTTCCCCATATTTACCTCTAATTACCTCCCAACCCTTCACCGGATATGTTCAAAAAACAATCCAGTTCCAGATCTCGTTATAATATATAAGTGTACAAAATTTCAAGTGAATATCTTAAACCGTTCCGGAGAAAACGTGCGGACAAAAAAGTTACATACTGACAGACAAAAAGTGTCTCTAACGAGGAACAGGGATTTTCTTACTTGCCTAACATTTATTTCTGATTTGTTTTGTGATTTATCTAGATTATCTGGATTAAAACTACATTCTTGTGTATGCAATGTACACGCAGGAACAGCAAACATGTTTTTAAGTTGTCAAGAAGAAATTTTCCATAGCAGTCTGTGCAAATAAACTATTTTTGCGTAAATATCGTTGATTCGTTTAGCGAGAGATTATTTACAATTGTTCATCACGAACGTGTCAATGAATTGAATATTTTGAGAATTTATAAGTGTGCCTCTTTTAAATAATCGACCATGCACATAAACTCTGATCAACGAGAGATATTTATATTTGCTTTGAGGTTTATTGCAAATATAGTCGTTTTAAAATTGTAGTGTAATGACCAGACTTGATAAAACAAATTGTAATGATTTAATAGTTCAGTTGATAGTGAGTATTGCGTTGACACTATCCTAGAATGGCAAACGGAGGCCGTATCGACTATTTTCGTCAGTCTACTCCGTTCTGACGAGAGCCAAGGACAACTAGTTCGTGGATGAGTGTTCAAACTTGCCGACGCATGGTTGCCTAAATTAATAAGCCTTCAAAGACGTATACTGTGGATACATTACAAGCATCTCATATAATAAATTGATATAATCCAGAGCGCCAATACTGCCAAATACTAGTCTTAATAACAAACAAAAAGTAGATTAGATTTTCGCTGGAGGAGCTGGCGATTGGCCTTGTCTACCGCGACCAGTATAAGTCTATGGTAATACTCCCTTTTGTACCTTAGGGCTCCTTACAAAACTTCGAGTCTCCTTGGTAAAGTTATCAGTCCTTCGTTTCTATTTTCTCGCCAAACCGTCTCAGTCCAGTCAAGGCTATTACAGCTCATGACATGGACTGAGGTTTTCGACGAGAACGTGAGTCATCCATCCATGTGCTGGACCCGACCGACGTTGCTTAACTTCGGCCGATCGAGTGCCGGCACCCAAAACTAGTGACCGTACAAGGAAAAGTAACAGAAAATGTCGATCCACCTTCTACAGTCTTCGAGTTAACGGCAGTACTAAAGCGAAAAATGATATTTTTGGAGCACCTTTCAAGAAATTTCCTTCTTCGGCTCAGATGGGTTTCTGTAGACGCTAAGAGTATTAAATTGACACGCTGTGTAGACACTGTCAGAAAACGTAGGATCAGAATATGTCGCGAGAAAATCCAAGAGTAATTTCCCGGACTGAAGCAGGTTCAACTCTAAGAAATTTGCAATTTAAATTGGTATGTAATTATTGGGAGTTTATATATTGCATAATTAATTTATATATTAGCATTTAAATGTAACTTAAAGACTATTATTTTTTAGAATTATTGAACTTTTATAAGAGCATGCAGGAAGAAAAATTACAAGCATTTGTTTTATTTAGTTAGGCGGATTAACCGTTTTGTTTGTACGTCTATTTGTATTCATGTATTTCTCATAATTCTCCACGTCGCCATGCGATCCTCCCTTTCTGCCATAGACCGCCCTCTCACTTCCAAGTTCATCAATAACCAATTGAATATACCATTCTCTCTACTGATAATTATTTAACACGATTTACAATACGGATGTGATTGTAAAAATAACTCGTTAAAACTTAACCAATCATTCTAGGCCAATTTATCAATAGAAAGACATGCCTATTGACGAAGCAGTCGTTTTCTATTAGATTATTGAGCGGTAACCCCAGCACTTACAAATATGATTGATCGGTTTTCAATGTTTGAAACCCAAAATTCTAATCCAATTTTGGTATCAATAAATTACTTCTATTGTTACTGAGAAGAGGTATAGGAAGAGAAAGAGGACTACCTTCTCATTTTAATTATTGATCGAAGGGTAATATCTGTTTAATCTGGTTAGCTTTTAATACTGGAATAAAGTAGTACTACAAATATTACAATCTTTTGTATATTTTGTACAGGTTGGTAAAAACAAATTATTGTTTAATTAGGATTTAAATCTATATAATACATAAGAGGCTTTTTTTAAAGTGCCTTCTTTTAAATCGCTACCAAATCTCTGTTTATAAGATCAAGATTGATAACTTCAAGCTGGCAGTAAATTTTTCATTCATCCATCATTTTCATTGGTGTTACTTGCCTGTTGACTTTTCCTTAGACATATTTAGATGTATTAGGGACTACTCGAGTTATCCAGACCACTGAGAAACACTGAATGTGTCTGAATGTAGACAATATTCTATTAAACAGAAGAAAAGATCTCTGCATGAATCGATTTGAAGAATTTAAACATTATTATAAAAATTAATGAAGTAAACAAAGCCAAGCTACAAAAAATTTCAAAGATGAACTAAGTTGGTTGCTATATACCAAGTGAGTAAAGAAATGTGCTTACTTCAATATTTCTCGAAATATTTGGAATAACAAACTGAAATTTTGAGAGCTTAGTATGCACACACAGGGCAATGGAGGAGGGTTTTGGGCACCCTTCAATTTTTGACGAAAATAAGTGAATTCGATTTTATTAGGCTTTGTGAATAAAAATAGGTTATTTCCAAGTGAAACAAAAGTTTACCCCCACCCCTTTTTTTAGAAATACAAATATAGGATACTAATATGCCTGAATCCGGTTAAAATATGTATTAAAATGTTAGAAACAAGAGCTGCTCTTATAAGAAACAGTCCGTTGCTTGATAATGGAACACACGATAATAAAAAATTTCAAATGGAACAGGTAAGAGAGATACGTTATTCCCGATTGAAGCTGAGTATAGGATTACTAACTGTCAAGTTTATTTGCTTCAAATGTTTATCGCATATTACATAAATATGCAAATTAAATGGATTTTTTTAAATTAAAATACAGAGTGAAGATTTAAAGAAAAGGTGGCGAGGTGGGGCTGGGTTTAATTTCATCAATATACCGGGTGAGTCACGAATTGCGCTCGCCCCGATATTTCCTAAAATATTTGGAATAGAAAATAGAAATTTGGAGGCCTTATTACACGACTAAAATGCCATCTTTTCAATAAAAAATCAAGTTTGGTGCACATCCGGTTTGACCGGAAATGCCCACAACTTTCGATTTTTAAATGGAACACCCTATATATTTTTACATTTTTGGAATCTAGAGGAAATTTTGAATACAATACATCCATTTTGGTCACTTTTTGATAAACATTAAACATTTTATTAAAAAATCTATTTCTGAATCCAGAGTGCTGTGGTGCCCAAAATATATTTTAGTTTGTGTGCTACGTTACTATAAAAATAAAAAGAGCAATATGATTGCATTACTTAATTCTCTAGAGGCGTTTAAAATTTTTAAATGTGATTTTTGATTTTTACCAACTAACTCGATTTTTTTAAATGGGAATTTAATCGTTCACCAACATTTTTAAATACCACATTTTCATACGAAACTAATGATACCAAAATTTTGAAAATCCGCTCAGAAATATTTGAGATTTCAGCCAAAATACAATGCAACCAAGCTTTTAGAAACATGCGGCTAATAGATAATAGATTAGTGGGCTTTGGAAACTAAAATGGCACATTTCTGTGTAAATCTGGTAACCTAATAACATTGGAAAAATCATAGTAGCCATTGAATGTAATAAAACAATATCAGCTGTCAGACAGACTCGCTTTATTTTGTATCTGGTGTTCCATTTAAAAATCGAAAGTTGTGGGCATTTCCGGTCAAACCGGATGTGCACCAAACTTGATTTTTTATTGAAAAGATGACATTTTAGTCGTGTAATAAGGCCTCCAAATTTCAATTTTCTATTCCAAATATTTTAGGAAATATCGGGGCGAGCGCAATTCGTGACTCACCCGGTATAGGTATATATGAAGCGCAGTGTCCTGAAATAATTAACCAACCTGAAAATAATACATTCTCAATTATTTGATATAGTTCACTTAACGCGTATTTTTACGTAGTATTAAAGCGGGGGGGCTATAAAAAAGAGGGAAAATAGAGGGGGAGAGAGAGTAATTATATCAATATATATGGTACAGTATTCTATAATATTTCATTATCCAGATAAGTATGTAGACACGATATTAACTTGACATACGTATACAACGAATTCAGAATTTTTGCGTTCGCCTCGTATGTGGTTTACGTGGACGACGGGGAGTTTCTGCCAAATTAAGGACAATGAAGTGGATAGACGTTACATTCTTTGGTGTTATTTAATAAAATTATAATTCTTAGCAGTCCACCGTATACAGATACGATAATAAAATTAAATTTCGCACAGATGTTCATAATGTCAATATTAGACACATAATTTCTTCTTTGCCGCATTCCACTACTATGTATGAACGAAGCTTTTCTTTTAATATTTATAAACTGTATAATAAGTTACCATTTTCACTTAAGAATACTACTGGATATAAATTTAAGAACGGTATTAAAAATTTAATTTAAAAAATTACTTCTAAACATTTTAATTTACATCTTTACTGCTTCATCTTTTCTGATATTTTGTACTTATTTTATTATTTCGTTTTCTTACTTTTTTATGTGAATTCCACTATTTTTGGCAATTTCGTAAAGTCTATAACTACTCCCACATCCACGCAGTGGAGTGGAAGTGTGTTGATTAACTTTTTTCCATTGAAATATTTAATGTATTTTATCAAAAAAATTTCAGCCACCGATAGATTAAGAAATTCTGCGTGAAATGAAGCGCCTCAATAGAAAAACAGAGTTCATATGGAATTAATAATTACAAGATTTTCTAATAATATTAAATCAATAAAGCAAAAGCTCAAGTGAAGTGCAGTGTCCCTACGTACACCCTAGACGACCCAACAAGTTACTTTTTAAGTGGTTCATGGGCAATAAATAATAGCATAGTCAGTGTCAAAATGAGGCACATCTGTTTACAGAGCAATATGTTGTGTTGTGACTTAAAGTAATTGTACACAGCGGAAAGTTTTTAAATGGACAAAATCAACTCAACCCACGAAACAAAAGGAAAGGAAATAAAAGCAAACTGCAATCACAAGACGCTGCAGAAAGACAGATAGGCTATAAATTGATTTATTTTATTTTATCTGATTTAATTGATATTATTCTATTCTATCTTTCTATCTGATCTTTACCATCTTAATTTTTATCAGCTCAATTTACTGATTCAAAACATAATATTTTATTATTAATTTGGAAGGCGAAAATTGAAACCAATTGTCTCAAAGAAACGACATACAGGGTGAACAAACTATCCCTTCGGACCTCTTTTCTCATAACGGGCAAAAAAATATTGTTACCGCGAGATAGGGCCCTTCCCAGCAACTCCACTGTAAATGTATATTTACCTGTGGAGCGGTTAAAAAAAATGAAAGCTGCCAGATTCAGAAACAGAAAACGAAAAGGAGATTGCGATAGATGGAAACTTAAAAGAAGCATGGAAACTGAAAAGAAGCATCTCGCAAACACCTGCACACCCCAACCGATGATGACAGATGGAAACTTAATGGAAGCATGAAAACTTAAAAGAAGCATCTCACAAACACCTTAACTTCCCATCCTATATTCCCACCCCATGCGTCATGCGGCTCTCGCTGCTGACAACAAGCATGTCCAATGTCCAATCCGAGGTATGCAGCCGGTCCAGCGGTATATAAAACCTCCGAGATTTGGTTCCGGCACGCGGTTTGGCCGTCCGTTGGGCGTGTTCGACAGACGACCAAGCTGCGTGTTGGAACGAACCTCCATCGATGCCCGGAATCGGCAGCAATGCCCACCTTGCGCTGGCAAATCAATCAATCAAGTATTATAATTCTAGGTTAGTCACGGTTAAGTGGAAGAGCAGGTGGTATGTCACCTGAACTTCGCCTAGGTAAGCAAACTCTGTTTAATAAAGTCATTTATTATTATTATTATTCCCTTAAATAACATATTTACTTTATTTACGGAGACAAGAGGCAGTAAAATGAAGAAATGGGTACTTTTTTTTTCTACGTCAATAAAGTTTATAAATCCATTTGATCACATTTCCATATATTTATGCCTAATATTTACTACCTAATCGCGTTTATAACACAGGGCGGGAAATAAGGTGAGAAAAGGGATGTGGGGGTAAAAACTTTTCGTTTCATCTGGAGAAGACATATTTTTGTTCAAAAAGCCTAAAAAATCAAATTCACTTATTTTTGTCTAAAATTGAAGGGGGACGATAACCGGCTTTAGGGACCCTCCTCCTTTAAAGGAACGGAGATAAGTTGGCATTTTTGTATATATTTTTTAATTCTAACAAATTTGAAGGACTAGACAGTCACGAATTTTTTACTATAATGTTTATTTTGACTATTTTTATCAAGTTAGTCAAATGTCACACTCGATGTCAGCGTGTAAAGATCCGTTAGCTTTTGCACTACATTTGAAACATGTATTTTCTCTCCATTAAAGTTTGTTGAGTTTTCATAATTGTTTAAATTTGTTTTGTTATTGTTTACTATAGTCATCTTGACCGTGAAACAGTCCATAATGGGTCATTTAGCGCGAACTGATATCACTAGTCTGCAGTAATGATCGAAAATTTTCAATCTTACAATATATTACCGATATGTATGGTAAATTAAAATAGATGATCCATCGTAATCTTGCACGTTGGAGGAAAACTGCAGTTTATCATATAACCAGTTTATTTTGCAATTCCTTGGCTTTGGGCTAAGCCCATTCAGCGACGATTAGATTATTATTTTACCTAATCTAAAACAAAACCAAAAAGCCAGGCAGTACTTGAAACAACAAGGGAGAATAAACTGGGCACACACTTCACGCCAAGGTGCCGTTCAAGGAGATTTTTTCTTCTTACAACAGGATAGGCAACGGTAGACAGGTTAACCCACACAGGATTTGTAACATGAGGAAACTACAGCTACACTAAATAAAACAAACCAATTAAATTTTACGTTTAGTAAGTTTTAAAAATTCATAGAATATCGATCTTAGGTGATCATTCCTGGCGATGAGGTAACAAAGAGAAAGCATTGTGGCAATGGAATATGATTATATACTATTTTTTGCATTAACAAACTGGTTGCACGTGCATTGTGCTGGCATTGAAAAATCCATATTTTCATTTACCACTGGGATTACATCAGAATGAGGTAAACTATTGATTAAATCCCATCAATACTTGCAGTCTTCGCTAGTTTGTCCACTGCGTTATTGCCTCTAATATCAGAGTGTTCTTTGACCCATATAAATATAACGAGGTTAAGGCAGAAAACGATCCACCACGGCTGTAAATTATCGATTTATAAGGAAGAAACGAACTGGAAGAAGTTCGTGGGACCAGAATAAGCGAGCGCGCAGTTAGAAGATTCAAAGCAGTTGATTTGAAGTCATATAGGTCAAAGAAAACCACAACACTCCAAAGACGTCATCGAGTAGCGCGATTTAGCTGTTGCTCGAGAACACCAAAATTGGAATAATGATCAGTGGGGTCAAGTATTGTTCACGGATGAGAATCGTTTCTGCGTCAATTTTATTCCTACTGTTTCTTTCGGTGGAGGCTCAATGATGGTGTGGGGTGGTACATGCATATGCATGGCACGTGCAGAGTAGGTGGTGATTGATGGCGGCATTTTAACTGCAGATAGGTACATAAGGGCTGTGAGATAGGTACATGAAGGATGTTCTGTAAGATCAGGTACTACCTTTAGTCCCACATATTGGAGAAAATTTAATGCTCGCCTGCACACCATTCGTTGTGTAACTGATTTTTTTAACCGAGTGGAATTACCTATAATAATTTGGCCTGCATGTTCTCCGGACTTGAGTACAATTGAACGTGTATGGGATGTGCTAGAAAGACGACTTCGGTCAAAAATTCCTGCTGCCAAAAACACAAAAAAAGCGAGCTGCCCTAATTGAAATATGGGAGAATTTGAATTAAGAAATGATCGATAACGTCATCACAAGTATGTGAATAGGATGACTGGAGTCATAAGGGCTCGTAGGACACACACGTTACCGAAAAAAAATAATCTTTCTAATTTTGCTTCATCATTATATATTGTTTTAAACAAGTCAGAATGTACTATTCACTTTTTGCAAATACACTGTTTTTTGTATTATGTTTTTTAAACAGACTTCAAAATGGTATGAAGTTTTGCAAAACAAACTGCAATTAGCTAGCTGTTATTTAACTGTTCCATTTAGGAGATTGCGTTCAAAGTGAGGGAAAAAAAATTATGTAGAAAAAATGCGAAATAATCTCCGTCCTTTTACATTTGCCGATGCATGAACAACTAGAATGTAATTTTTAAACAAAAATTCACCTTTGTCATAATTCAGGTTTAACTGAAAATTACTCAACTTCGGCATTTCAATATTTTCGTATTTTTTGAATCTAGAGGAAATTCTGAATAAAATACGCTTATTTTGATCGATTGTTGGCAAACATTTATACATTTATTTTCAAATCTAGAGTGCTGTGATGCCCAAACAATACTTTTGTTGAGTTCCTGTATTGTTATAAAAATAGTAGTCATTACACGAAGGCGTAGAAGGGACATGTATATAAATTACTTCCACATTCACGTAGTGGATTGGAAGTATAGTAATCGTAAACATTTCAAAATTTTGTTTTCTTGTATAGGTTTAGAATATCATGCAGGGGCGGTTTTAACATGCTTGCCGCCCCCGGCACTATTTTAAGATGCCGCCCCTACTCTTAAAAAATATAACATATATATACTTGATTCATTGATTTGCCAACGTAAGGTAAGCATTGCTACCGATTCCGAGCATTCATGGAGGTTCGTTCCAACACGCAGCTTGGTCGTCCGCCGAACACGCCCAACGGACGGCCAAACCGAGTGCCGGAACTATTTCGGAGTGTAAGCGTTTGCGAGATGCTTCTTTTCAGTTTCCATGCTTCTTTTAAGCTTCCATCTATCAGCACTCCCTATTTTTCTTCTAAGTTTTCTGTTTCTCCTATTTCTCAATCTAGCAGCTTTCATTTTTATTTATTAACCGTTCCACAGGTAAATAACCATTTACGGTGGAAGTGCTGGAAAGGGCCCTATTCTGCGGCAAAAAAATAAGAGCTATTTATAGCGGGTTATGGGAAAGAGGTTCAAAGGAATACTTTGCACATCCTGTATATTGTTTTTTTTTTTAAGCAATCAATTTCAACTTCCGCTTTCCAGTTCCGGGAAGTTTTGCCATTTCATCATCTATCTATTATGATTAATACCTTTTCAATTTTAGTCTTAATTTCTTTTTAAAATTTTACTAAAGAGATAAATAAATAAACCAGTGCTAATGCTACAACAAATAAACAAAACGTATCTCCCTTCATCCCCACCTGGCTGGCTGGCTGTTTATATTGCCCAAGTTGCTCTACATACACTTGAAGAAGGGACGTCCACGCAGATAGTATAAATTCTACTAGATTCCAGCTATAGTACACTAACGCAGACACTATTTGCTTTTATTTTTAGGGGCCACTAACTTAATTATTCAATTATTAATTCGATGCGTGCTTTGCTCCTCCACCATTACACCTCATTTTGCGCAGAATTTTTTAAATCTACCGACGATTTAAATTTTATCGAGTTTAATGGAGTTTTGACAGGTTTTTTTCGCGTTTTCCCGGGAGCGTCGCACAAACACATCCGCTCTCGACGGAGATAAACCGACTCATCCATTGCCACTGAATACCTTTATAATGTCAATAAAATAATACACCATAACATATAACATATAGTAACCAAAAATGTTTCCCAAAAAAAGAATACTTACTAAACATTTTTTTTTTTATATTTTAAAAGAACAAAGGACACTACACATTAGAGGTGAGTGGTATATAAAATGACTTTTCTTTATAACACATATTTATTAAAAATAAAGAAAAGATAAACTAATTTTAAAAATAAAATAATTTTACACAAATTGTACAAGATCAAGACAAAATTTTCTTGCTTTTTTCACAGCAAAATCACTGATTATATCACCTGTTTTCATAGTTTTTAAAATTTCATTTTCAATATGTAATACTGCTAGTGAATGTAGCCTTTCCTGCGTCATTGTGGGCCATAAGTAATTCTTTACCCGTCGCAAGGTCGAGAAACTCCTTTCTCCAGAACAGTTTGTAATGGGTATTTATTTTCTAATAATATAAATTAGCTATGAAAGAAAGCCGCTTCTGTCTGCCATCCATATCGCTCGATGCGTTGTTTTGGCTTCAATGGAACTGTCGCATTAGCGGAATCACAAAAATGATATTTAAAAGAAAAAAAAATTGCCGCCCTTGAAATTTTGCCGCCCTGGGCACTCGCCCAGTGTGCCCAGTGGTAAAACCGCCACTGATATCATGAAACGTCGAGATTTTAAATTTGAGCGAAAAATAAGTTTTCTGTCTGCCACTCTGTCTGTCTGTAACCGCACGTTTTCTCCGGAACGGTTTAAGATATTGACTTAAAATTTTGTACACGTATATATTATAATGAGATCTGGAACTGAACTGTTTTTGGAACATATCCGGTGAAGGGTCGGGGGTAAATAGGGGGAAATAAGTAAAGTAACTTGGTAAGAGTACAGAAATTTGAAATTTGGTGTATAGAAGCTAGAAGCCAAGGTCTGAATTTTTTTTATAATATTTTCCATCTATCCACCGCCCTCTCCCCCATTCCATTATTAAAGAGGTTGTTAAAATAAAATTGAGATATTCACTTGAAATTTGGTATACGCATATATGATAATGACATCAGGAACTCAACATCAGAACTCAACATAACAAAATAAGTAAAGCAAGCCGGTAAGAGCACAGACACACAATTCGGTGTATGTACTAGAAGCCGAAGCCTCAGATTTTTTTATAATATTTTTCTACCCCCCACCACCCCCAATCCATTATTAAAGGGGTTGATAAAATAAAATTGAGATATTCACCTGAAATTTGATACACATATGTATAAAACGACATCTGGAACTAGATTATATTTTGAGATGATTTTGTTGAAGGGTTGGGGGTTAAATAGGGGTAAATAGGGGAAAATAAGTAAGGCAAGCTGATAAGAGTATGTACCTGTAGCCAAGGCCTCAGATTAAAAAAAAAAATTTTTCAACCCTCCGCCGCCTCTACTCCATTATTAAAGAGGTTGATTAATAAAATTGAGATATTCACTTGAAATTGGGTACACATATGTATTATAACGACATCTGGAACTTGATTATATTTTGAGATGATTCCGTTGAAGGGGTGGGAATATAAGTATAGGTAAATAGGGGAAAATGAGTAAAGCAAGCTGTGTAGAGTACAAATATTTGAGTTTTGGTGCGTACCAATACCAGAAGCCAAGCCCTCAGATTTTCTTATAATATTCTTCAACCCTCCCACCACGACCACTTCATTAATAAAGGGGTTAATGAAATAGACTTGAGATATTCACTTGAAATTTGGTACACGTATGTATTTTTTGTTGAAACGATGGAGGGGGGTGTGTAATTCGGAAAAATCAGTTGAGCAAGCTAGTAAGAATCCAGAACTTCATTTTTGGCGTATGTGCTATGCATTAATGTTTAACATTAAAAATGTTTAACAAATCGAAGATGTAACGGTAATACCAAACTCCAGCAGCGGTTTTATACAATTTCGACCTAATCCTAATCTTAATTGCTAAGCTTATTGAATCTAATTTTAAGGGAGATGAGTTTGTTTCAATTTGGTCATTTAATAAAATATCAGACGACTTTAGTTTATTTATTTTTAGAGATTCTAGTACATCGAGTTTTAACCCTTTTTTCTCCGTGTGTAAAATTTTAAACTCTTCGTTGAACACGTGACCTACTTCTATTAGGTGGTTAGCATAAGTTGAGTCTGTTTTAGTATTGATGTTCTGATAACCGTTTACCAAAATTTCTTCCTGTTTGTCCAATACATACCTTAGGACAAGCACCACAAGTCAACTAATAAACGCCTGATTTATTTTCTGATGAAATTTTGTCTTTTGCATTTTTTAAATGTTTTCCTATTATGTTATTAGTTTTGAAAGCTACATTAATATTACGTTTTTTTTTAAAAGAGGAAGTTTTTCTGTTGGGTAGCCGATGTAAGTGAGAACTTTGAAACTGTTATTTTGATCTTTTATTGTTGGATATACTTCTTTAATGGTTTTATTGAAAGATTTTTTCACAATGATATTGTCTATTATTTCGGGGTTGTAACCATTATTGAATTCAATTTATTTAATTATTTGTAGTTCTTTGATATAATTTTCTTCTGATACGGGGACAGTCAAAAGCCTGTGTATCATGCTGTTGTATGCTGCTATTTTGTATTGGCGAGGATGTGCTGAGGTGTTGTGTATTGTTATGTCAGTGTGGGATGGTTTATGAAAAATCATGTTTTTTATTGAGTCTTTTAATAGTCAAATCTAGAAAGTTAATAGTGTTTTCGATTTCAGTTTCGAGAGTAAATTTAATTTTAGGGTGGAGTGAGTTTACGAAATTTAGGAAATTGTTGATTTGTCGTTTAGTTCCTGTGAAACAAGTTAAACAAGTTTATTGGTATAGATATGTAGATGATATTTTAACTTGTTTCACAGGAACTAAACGACAACTCAACTAAATTTCATAAACTCACTCCACCCTAAAATTACTTTCTATATTTGACTATTAAAAGACTCAATAAAAAACATGATTTTTCATAAACCATCCCATACTGACATAATAATACACAACACCTCAGCACATCCTCGCCAACACAAAATAGCAGCATAGAACAGCATGATACACAGGCTTTTGACTGTCCACTTATCAGAAGAAAATTATATCAAAGAACTACAAATAATAAAATAAATTGCATTCAACAATGATTACAACCCCGAAGTAATAGACAATATCATTGCGAAAAAATCTTTCAATAAAGCCATTAAAGAAGTATATCCAACAATAAAAGATCAAAATAACAGTTTCAAAGTTCTCACTTACATCGGCTACCCAACAGAAAAAACTTCCTCGTTTAAAAAAAAAAAACGTAATATTAATGTAGGTTTCAAAACTAATAACACAATAGGAAAACATTTAAAAATGCAAAAGACAAAATTTCATCAGAAAATAAATCAGACGTGTATAAGTTGACTTTGGTAAACGGTTATCAGAACATAAAAGAAGTTACATCAGTAATAAAACAGACTCAACTTATGCTAACCACCTAATAGAAGTAGGTCACGTGTTCAACGAAGAGTTTAAAATTTTACACACCGAGAAAAAAGTGTTAAAACTCGATTTACTAGAATCTCTAGAAATAAATAAACTAAAGTCGTCTGATGTTTTATTAAGTGACCAAATTGAAACAAACTCAACTCCCTTACTAAATTTATTTACTCAGATTATTAAAATTAGATTTAATAAATTACCTAGAAATATATGTACCTTTTCATTTAGTAATTTAAATTAAATTGTACTTTTCCGCTTAGCAATTAAGATTAGGATTAGATCGAAATTGTATAAAACCACATAGTTTGTGCATTGTAAAATTAGTATACCAGTACTCAACATCCGAAGAAGCCACTGTGTGGCGAAACAATTGTCATGTTGACAAGAAATAAAGTAAAAATCAAAAACTAATATAGTTTTCTTCCCAATTATTATCATGGATTTTCATCAAGTAACGGCCCAATCTGTTCAATAATTATTTCATAATTAATTCCGTGTTACGTATCACAGAATTAATAATTCTTGTTATAAAAACATAAAAATTTATAAACGTGTCCCTTCTACGCCTTCGTATCATTATGATTGTAACAATTAAGTTTTCATACAATAACATTATTTTTTGGAATGGGCAGAATACCATATCCCGTAAATTTCAGTTCTAGTTTTATCAACCGTAAATTTTAAATAAACCCCTGGATGTAGATATTAATTGTGTGGCTTTAAACTTATTCGATTTTACACGGATTAAGGGTGTAATTAAAATATATTGTATGTTAATGGACACAATAATATGTACAACTGTCAAGAGCATGTCAAAGAAGAAAGTAAAGTGACAAAAAATCAACCCCTCTGTTACAGTAAAATGAATTAATTGTTACAAACGTAAAAAGGGGTGCCAAAGTTTAAGTTGCCCGAAAGCCTTTTATAATTTTAAAATCTCTTTAAAAGTTTAACTTTGATAAATTCACGTAGTCTATATAATCAGTACGTATACAAACTTTATAATAGGTACAAGTACAGATAATTTGTTTACAAACAATCCATTTATTTTTAATAGCATGAATAAATATTTTTTGTTATTTTTTATTTATTATAAGGAGTGTGCAAATCATATGCTGAATTAAAGAATGAAAGTTTTAAAATCATTAAATTTAAGGAAAGAAACAGTGGGAAGCTACCAATTATCTATCTATAAGCACTTTATATGTGATTGTTTATGTTGCATTTTGAAAATTCGTCTCGTCAGCCAAGATGTCCAGATAATGCAAATTTTAATACATCGCGTAGTGCCTATTAATATTCTCCCTATATCTTTAGACTGAATTCGTGATGGTCATTTCAAAAAAATAGTAGACCAATGAAACATGAGTGTTATATATTTATGTTAGCATTAAGTAGCTATTGTCAAATTTGACCAGCGCGGCGTGACAAAGGCGGGATGCTGCATTCAACCCTTGGGAGTAGTTGACCGATGGACACGCGACTATACGCTCTTCAAAGTCAATTATACAACTTCCTTATATTGTTTACTTTCGATATATTTTAATTTCATTTATATTTGCATTATCTGAGCATATTCAGTTTTTTGCTTACCCCACATAAAAGGGCTGAAATTAATATACATGGAAGCAATCTGTTAATTGATGGAGAGTGGTGGAATAGCAATAGCTAAACTTCATCAGGACGTTAATATAAATAAGGCGTTTAAAAAATAGGTTTTAAAGTTAAACGTGTAAAACATGTCAAAATTATTTTCGAGTAGGGCATTATTCAACGTCGTCGCGTCGCTGAGATTAGGTACACTACGTATGTACCTAAGATTGCTGATAAAATACTTTCACAACATAAATATAAAGCTTTTTTATTAAAGCATCTTATATAGTTCTTTTTTAATTTATAAAGGCTTAGTAAGATCTATTATACAGAGAAACACCATGTATATTTATAACAGATGCATAGACCTCTATATAACATTTATACATCTGTTTTACAGCTTAGCAATTTCTCTATAATGGCTTTAAAACTTTAAACTATAAAGGTTTTTAAAGCAAAATTTTACAGCAATGTAGTTGTTTAAGCTAAATGCCATTTACATCAGCTCTAATATAGATTATTTATAAATGCATTTCACGTATAGTAGGAGTATTTTATAAAGCGTTTATTCATCTGAAATTCTCTTTTGGCGCTATGTAGTTACAATCTTCCGTCTTTATACAACTCTTATACAGCTAAACTTACTCGGTTTTATAAACTTTAACAAAACCGCTTATACTTTCATTGAAGGTCCGTACGTTTTTCATGTCCTGTTTGTTGCTGTGTTACATACAATATGGATAAGTATTGGAGAAAGACAAAGCGAAGTGGTAATTTCAGAAGGAAAGTTAAATTAACACTCAAAAAATACTCGAGGTATCAGACTCTGAAGCCAGTAATATTAATTTAATTGAACAGACCACTTTTATAGATGAAGCGCAAAACAATGAAAGAACGGAGAAATGTGAAGAAATAATACTAATAAACGCCGATGATGAGGAAGAATTAAATAACTGGAATATCGAACTGGAGGAAGACAACGTTTCAGAAATAGATGGACTACACTTAGCACTTTAGTCAAGCACCAAAGTATTAGTATCCCTATAGCATTAGCCATATAGCTTCAAAGGGCTTACTACAGATTTGGTATCATCATATGCCAAACTCGGCAGAATAAGACACTACTAAATACTTCAAGAAATGTTATTTCTAAATAATAGAAAGAGTCATCACTGAGTCAGTGATACTTGCTGAATTCCATGGGATCCCGGCTTCGAATTCCGGTTAGGGTATGGATGTTTAGTGGCGTTTTTAAAATATTACCGAGTTGGTGACAGTGGGCTAGACTACTGGTGAATGGGATAACACGTCTAATCGCTGTTATCTCTCCTGAAATCAAATCTCAGATGCGGCATATGGGAATGTCGCAAGGAATGATTGTTGTGTACTTGTATGTTGTGTGCTTCGCCAATATTCTTGACTAAAGATGGCGGTCTCGGATGATTAGGGGTCGAGCTTGAGCTCTTAGCCCTAATCATCGCTGTAGACCTGGACCGGCCTCGTAAGGGGTGGGCCTGCTTTTTCGCCTATCCCTCCCGCAAATGCGGACGGTATTGGCGATGTTAGCAAACCTCCCCTGGTCCTGGCTGTTGGACCCTGCCAGCTGGGTCGTTTCTTCTGGCGCTCTTCTGTCTTGGTCTTCTTTCTTTGCTGGCATGTATAGGCTCCCGGGAGCGTTTTTATCTGTCGGCGTTGTGTGCTTGTGTTCTGGGTGAGTGATGGAATTATATGACGAACTCCACTAGGACGGTAAAATATGTAAGATCTTAAAAAAATACAAGAAACAAACGTCTTAAAGAAGTGCTCGCCACAAATGTATGGAAATGAAACTTAAGAGCTGGTTGATCGATGCTCGGTTAAGTCTTTTCGGTCAGTTTACGGGACCCTATGCCTCAACAGCTCAATTTTATTTTATATAATGTATCTAATACCATTGGTGATTTTTTGTCTATACAATATTAGTGCTAATAAAATGACAATTCTCCAATATCATTTGATTTGCTTTGAATTTTTCTTGTTATGTACCAAAAATTTTTATGCAGTCATTTTCATTACAAACTACAAATCTACCAAAATTAAAAAAAAAAAAGGTCTGAAATTGAAACAAAAGTGATGAAATCATATCCCTCAAAATGATGAATTCAATAATTACATAAAATAAAAATTTTAATCAAAGAAAATTCGCCTCTCTGAGGACCTCGTCTGAATATGGCACTGATTGCGAAAGAGCTCGTTTCACTAGAATATCTTATAATCTTCACAAAATACTATTATATTACTTCTACACAGCCACAGTGCTGTTTTAAGAATTTATAACCGCTTCTGTAGTGACCTTCTTTGGATATTTATTGGGAACCATATTGTATTTTCTAAAAGTAAATATGACAGGGCGGCCATTGTTACCGGTTTGAGGTATAATTAACTTTTTATCACTTGAAAAGGAAAATTTTACAAAATATTTACAGCAATCACTGATGGGGTGTTCAGTATACGTGGCTCATCATTTTAAAACAATTCCACAGAAAAAAATTTAAACATATATTTTTTTAAATTATTTTCAACATTATCAAATTCAAGGAATTTTGGAGGCGCGTCTATTTATTTCGAAGTAGAATAACATATTTCAACAGAAAAATTTTCTTCGCATGATAAATTTAGTTTTCTACGAATGACAACATACACTAATTCGCAGGTAATATTCATTCAGCTTCCTAATAAGTTGCCATAACAATTCGCGCCATCATCCCAGCAGAATAAATCAACTCTAATGTATGTGTGTGTGTGTGAAGCTGCTAAAGACAATGTAATATCGATGCTTTATAACTGCAAACAGTAACTCACATTTAAAGCAATTTTTACTGCATAAAAACTTACTTGCAGCAATTATATAACAACTTCTTAGCAGTCATGGTTTATAATAACCGGTAAGACGAAACAAAGAGGTTGCCGTAATGTTACTTTAAGTATTTATGTACCTTTTCCAGAGTTTTCCGAGGCTGAATAAACTGTGCCTATTTTTGGTATGCAGATACTTCATTAATACTTGTTAACTCTTAGTTATAAAGTATTAAGCTTTATAAAAAGGTGGAGTAGATAGTTATAGCGTTTTTAAAATATTTCTCACATATTTCTATGTACCCCTGATTTTTGGCCCTCGAAGCTGGGCCGTGTCGCGCGAGAAGTGAAATTCTCGGACCTCTCACTTTGGCGGCCGATATCTCGCTTAAAAAGCCCCGACAAAGTATCGTGCTCTACATCATCGGATTGGAAATTTAATCGATCTCGCGCAGAGAAGACGGGGGGGGGGGTGTCATTTTTGTCTACAAGAAGTTACAGCGATTTATGTGACGAGATGTCGAAGTCGCTTAAATTGTTTTTTTGATGTTATGGCAAAATCATGATATGATGGGGTTAAATCGGATTCGGATTCAGCGGTCCCAAAAACATATAGTAAACATGGTCAGACCACAGATCAGATTTTTTTTTATGTGTATCATATGTAACTTCAGTAAAGTTTTTAAATCCTACTGTGATAACATCTATTCACATAAAATTAGAAAATATCTATGCAACAACAGTTTTATGAAAGGTCGCTCCACCGTAACACTCAATTTGCGCTACTCAGTATATTGCTGAATCAACTGACTCTCTAATGGATCAGAGACTCTAATCCAGGTAGATTCAGTTTATACAGATTTTTCTAAGCATTTAACATACGGAATCATAATAAACTTTTTGGTAAACTTAACAAATCTGGAATATCCGACGGGTTACTTTAAATTCTTGAGAGTTACTTAATCAATAGAGTTCACTTATAATAGCTATAAATCTGTTGAGTACGGAGCCACGTCAGAAGTACCCCAGGGATCGATACTGGGACCTCCTTCTCTAATATATACATTAGCGACATCGGTTATAATTTGGATGTGTATTTCTTAATATATGCCCATCGGCACACTAACGTCATCACGTTAGTATGTTACATAGGATTTTTGATTCTTCTGACTGTGAAAAACAATTTAATTGTTATCTGCAAGGTGCGACGAGAATGATCTCCTAAATGGTGGAAAATTCCATTTTATGAGTGATAACCAAGAGATTCCCAATTATATATAAATATAATGTTAATGGCGACGTACTAAACAAACCGCCTATTTTCAAGGACCTAGATGTAATCTTTGATAATAAATTAACCTTCATTATTGAAATTGATTCATATTGATGCTGTAATTTCTGATTCAAACAGAATGTTAGATTTCACTATGCGTATAGTTGTCTACAAATATTTAATGCAAATAAAAAAATCCATAACGCTAGTAGCACCAATATTGCACCAATATACAATCCATATAGGACCAATATATAGAATATTGGTTCAATATTGGTCCAATATTGTTTGCTACTAGGGAAAAACCGACCGTAAATCACTACCTTGTTATCTCCTACAGAGTACTTAAAAATTTTTGCACTATTGTGCAGCTGTGTGTATTGTTATTACAGGAGAAATACTTACTCGGTACAGCGATAAATTAAAAAAAATTACTCTGTTTTGCGTGTGTTAAGATAGGAATTATATATTTTGTGGAGCATTGATGAATTAGTAAGGGGCCCAAAGCTTTAAAAATTGAAATGTTCCATTCCAACAACAAAGTAAATAATTCTTGGGAACGAATTCAGAACGAGAGTTCTAAGGGACATTAGAAATGGCTTGTTGGCGGTTGTACAACTTCTCCACAAGAGAAAATAAAGCGGAATGTTATTTCAAGATTTCATGTTTTTAAACGTATACCTTCCGTTAGAAAACTAATTCAATGCTTATTGTCAATGCTTATATTTGTAAAATGCTATGACTTAACATTGGTACCACAGCACAATAATGGTATACTTAATAAATAATATCTCCATATACAACACCTTCATAATCTATACATCGAATAAATCCTCCACCAAATGAGTTTCATTTTACATATTAATATTTATGTAAAATTGTAAAAAATGTTAATAGAAGTACCACGAATATACATTTTGGTTTATTTTAAAAAGTCTGTAACTCAAAAACTCATTACAATTTCTCTACAACACGTGAGATCTAGTCTATATTACGAACCGTTGGTTATCTTTAATTAAACCAATGACAGTTTGGCGGTCACAATAATAAATCCCAATGTTATCAATAAGCACAGCTTATATGCATACAGAGACAAATATTGTAAATTATGATATTCATAAACTAAGATAACGGCAGCATTGACTGTATTAAGAGGAAAACGCCAATAAAATTAAATATGAAAATGTCATTTTTCAATAGACAACTTGATTTAACACGAACAACAATTGACTCTGACTTACGAGCCATGAAAAGGCCAGATGTTGCAAGATTTGTGTTTAGTTTCGCTTTATGAGGGGATGGTTTGTTGCGTATAATTGACCACTGTCCAGTATGCTCCGCCACTTATCCTCGGCATGCTCCATTA
This sequence comes from Stenurella melanura, assembly GCA_963583905.1. NCBI lineage: Eukaryota > Metazoa > Arthropoda > Insecta > Coleoptera > Cerambycidae > Stenurella > Stenurella melanura. Next base: position 45,517,774 of record OY757318.1, on the reverse strand, counting down.
GTTGCCGCTCAGCGTGCCAGCCTACATTTATTTTGTTAATAAAACTATCAGCCTATATAATGTCGCTTGTCGTATGGCACGCACTTTCTAAGAGGTATATATAATACTTGAATTGGGAATTTGAAGTGAATGCCAAATCCATACAAAGACAATTAAATAATATACATGAGAAAAAGTAAAGCAAAATCACTTTGAGTTCCAGTAGACTATTTCCAAGAAAAAATTAGATTTATAATCTCTAACTTATAAACACATCTGAAAATGTTGATAAAAAAAGTTAATTTAAATCGAAGCATTTTTTAAAAAGTTTGTGCATTGTGAAAATTGCTAAAAAATTAAGGAGTTTTCCAAATACAACTGGTACCTACTGTGAATATGATCACGATTAAATTTGGCATAAGGGTTTTACATTTTTACAGTTCCGGAAACAAGCGTTCATATTATTTACACACCCAAAAATATGTATAGTGTATACGAGCACAATTGAAATCGTAAAAAACTAAAAACCGGCAAAAACAGTCGGCAACTCTTTATTGTACATGGGCGGAGGTAAATAAAAATGCTCGTCATAAGAAAATGTTATAATTTTTTGAAAATTGTATTAATTTTTATTATTTTTTGTTTATTAGATAGGCTATTTTTGTTCATTTTTATCCAATAACATATTTTTGAAGTATTATATCAGTTTTAGATATAAAGTCTAAATATTTAAATTTATTTGGTTTAGTTTTAAAGTTATTCCATACCATATTGAAATATGTTATTGCTCAGCAAGGAACAACGAGAAGATATGAACATATCCTTGCCGGGATGAGGGAATGGCACAGGTTAGATTGGCGAGGGGCAAGGATGTTAAATAGTAAAAATAAAATTTAAGTTTCTTCTAAAATAAAAATGTAAGTTTCTTAACCAAAGCAAAGAATTAGTACAACAAAAATAAATACTTGTATAGATAAAACATAAATAAACACAAAATTAAAATATGTCTCTAGAATAAAGTAACTTAAATTAAAATTTCTTGTAACTGAATAAAATATATTACAAGAAACGTAACAATAAAAAAGTAAACTTCATACCTAATATAATATCTAAATATTTTGTTCTGAAAATATATATTAAAAAAGTTAAATGCTAAAAGTTGACGCGTCCGAATCTTCACTTTCTGAAGAGAAATCATTATCTGGTTGAATTATAATCGGCGCAATGGGGGGGGGGGGGGGTGATATTGATTTTCTTTTTTAATTACATGCTTAACGCAATTTTTCCATAAATCAGTATTGTCGAGGTCATTTATTACTTCTCTTATATGATCAACTACTACCGCGATTAACGTTGGAGAGTCATTACATTTTCGCAAACGATCTTTTAAGTTGCTCAAACCATCTCGATAGGATTAAATATGCATAGTACGGAGGTAACCGCAAAAGTGTATGACCGTGTATATTGGATAAGTTATCAATAACATATTCCCTTTTGAAATTCTGTTCTTTATTCACTTCAGTAATTCGCGCTTTATTGGAACTTTTACAGGAATTTCCATATTTCCTTCTCTCATGAATTTTAAAATGTCTTTCTTGTACTGGTGTTTGGTATTTTATTTAATATTCGTGAGTGATAAGAAACATTATCTAATACAATTACCGAATTAGGCGGAATATTTGGTATAAAGCTGTTCGGAAAACCATTTTTCGCACTGCACTGGAGAAATATCGAGTCCACGTTCACTAATGACAGATATAACTCAAACACCGACCGACCAATCGGACTGAAGAATACCCGGGTGCCAGCCAATCGTCGCCACCCGTCTTCAAACCCAGGCCAATGACAGCACATCTCACAAGTCCACGTTGACTGCTGAGAAACGATTTACAAGTTTTTTTTTATGCTAGTGGACCTGTCCGTTTTATTATCTTTAAACCAGTGCAGTCGTAGATGGTTAATTCCATTGTGAAATACATAGGACAAAATAACAAGTTAAGTGCGCACGGTCCTATGCCTTAACACTGACCAGAGTCAATTGACTTGGTAAACACTATAATAGGTCCTTATTGTAACACACTGATCACAGTTAAGACAGTATTATTACACTCTTCGCAAATACGAAAACTAAGAGTATATTGTATTTGATCAACGCATTTCTAGTTAGTGATCGAGTTCTGAATAACTTTCAAAATGTCCGTCCGTCGTCATGTTTCTTATAAACAGGATAATTTAAGAAAGAAAAGTCCGGCTGTATTGAAACTTGAGACTGTAATTAGTGCTAGTTAGATCGAGAAAAAAAATCTATCAAAAAATAAAAAAGTTATTTATTTAAATAAAAAAAAATGTTTTATGTTTTACAATTAAGCAAAAAAATTCTAAAACTAACATGAGTACAAGAAACTGCGAAGAGTATACATATAGGAGTATTGAATGTGCAACAATTATATAAAATATCCAGTAAATCAGCGAAGGGTATAACGTTTACTCTAGTTCCAATTCTATACAGGGTGTAACTAGTTTCATGTTATTAAGAAAACTGGTAATGGGGACCGATTAGACAAACAAAAAAACCTTTATGACTTTTCCCTCTAAGGGCACTTAGAAAAACACTGATCTAGGTTAACATATTTAATATTATAGTAGACTATTGAGAACCACTGCTTTTCTTGCTCGATGGTCTTGTACTTCCCAATTATAACTTTTAAATTGTCATAAAAAAGTGCTGGCCGGCACACGCGGTGTCAAAGGATCATCGACCGCCTTTGATGTACCGCCTCAACTGAACTGAGGCAAGTATAAAGAGGTAAATAATTCGTTCTCTCTTCGTGCACAATTGCAAGCAAATAATGGCCATGGAGGTTTAAACAGAGCATTTCTTTACATGTGTGTTTTTTTATTTGGAACAAAATATTGGATTGTTTGTAATTTAGAAAATTTAAATGTGGTTTATTAACATTTGTAACATAAATGAGTGTCCTGGGTTAAAAGCTTACTACCTACCTAAATGATTCAAAATCTCTGCATCTGTATCAATACACAGTTCGGTACGTCGAATTAAGTACATACGCACTTCGTTCAACACTAAACACTAAACTATCAACTAACGTTGTCAATAAAGAAAAATAAAATAAAAACTTGGTACAAAAGCCAAAAAAGAACGAACAAGTAAGTTGTGTCTGTACGTAATCAAGTATTTGACAACTTGAAAGATAAGTCAATAAAATAAATCTTGACTATAAATACAAAATGAACGAAATTCAGAAATAACAAAAACAACGAACGGCGGGTTGGACGTGTGTACATAACGAAGCACCTAACTAAAATATTGCACAAGGGAGAGTTAGAGTATAGTTTTCTTCAGATCAGATCTAGATCTAAACCTACCTCAATATTCCAGCAGTTCTCAAAAAATGTTATTGAAAATTTGCGAAATTTTTGTTTATTTTTTATCTCCAAAACTAAGAGCTTTAGACCCCATGTTATATAAGGTTTCTTTTGTTTGTCTTGTCGTTCCCTACCACCAGTTTTTTTTAATGACATGAAACTAATTACACCCTGTATAAGTGAACTGGATAACATGTATGTTCAAATCTAATTCGATTAATAGTTGAAACATATTTTTTGGGTATATTGAAATATAGAAGGAAAAGGGTCCTGGGATAGAAGGTTGGTTGAATTTTGCAATATTTAGCTGCCGTTTGCAACATATTTCTGCCAATAATCTCCCTAATTATTACTTGGTTCTGCTTAACACAGATTTTAATAGCCAGGGAGGAAAATTGCATATATCTCCCAAATATATTTGTGTATGATCTCTAACTATTAGTCGAGGAAATGCAGAATTTCACTGTCGGAAAATGTGCAGTAACAAATGGGAAATTGCACGTGTGCATCGAAGAAATGCATTTTTTCGCGTGCAGTTTTTGAGGTAATTAAGAAAAAATTCAATATTCGGTTATTCATAGTGGAAATTAACCCAATTTGGTTTCTCGGGGATTTTTGAGGTCGCTCATTTTGTAGTTTCTGCAGTCAATTCCCAACCAACATTTATTGTCAAGTTTGCGTTAATTCGTCCTACTAATAGGTCAGAATTTCGGTTTGACTAATTTGGTGATAGGCTTTTTTACCTAAAAGTAACCACAAGTTTACCAATATGTGGAAAAAAATTGAAGTAAATCTGAAGTAAAAATTAGGCAAGCTAGGACATTTTGTTCAAGATGTCAAAGACATTTAAAGGTAACATAACCCTGTCAGTAAGTCAAGTTGTGGTAATTTTAACGTAATTACTCTTTATTTATTACTTAAATAATAGCTACTTACCCATACCACAAAAACAATTAAGAGAAGGGTAACTAGAATTGCAGGTTGGTTAATAACTACAGAATGACCAACATGACGACCATGTTTTACGTTATAAGTTGTACATGGTTTATCGATGATAGAAATATACTATTGGTAGGGGACACATGAGTGGATTTAATCAAATTATATTTGGAATGGTATCTCTCACCGTGTTTGGAAGAAAATTAATTGCGAATTAAAATTTACTGTAAATATTGTTACGGATTTCCACCTTTTTGGGAACACCCTGTATGAATCCGTGGGTTCTAAATAATTTTAACAAGAGATTAAACACTACTAACACTTTATTTAACAATTTACTGACTGTACAATACTTGTTTACTTAATAGTTAACCTCACTTTTCACTTTGTTCACTTTTATAAACTGCCTTCTTAATAAACTTCCCCTCCCGCGCTTGTAATCGCGCCTTATATACTCCTAAATTAGCTCTAGATCAATCCAGAATCTTCTCCAGCCATAATCTAGAAAAGTCCTTGGCTCTTTCTAGAGCCTTTCCAGTCACCATCAGAGGCATAGGCGTACCATCTCCTTTTCCAAGGGGGTGTAATTCATAACACTGCCCCCTCCTTAAGCCTGATCGTCCCGATCAGGCAACTCAAAATCATCGATGTATTTCGCCAGTCTGTCCAAATGCACGATCTTCATCTTGGACTTTTTGCTTCGTTGAATCCGATAGACGACGTCATTAATTCGGGTAATAACAGTGTACGGTCCGTCCCAAGGCGGTTGAAGTTTCGGTGACCTGCCTTTCTTCCGCTGTGGGTTGTACAGCCAAACCAGGTCTCCTGCCTTGAACCCTTCTGAACTACCCTTACGGTCATATCGAGCCTTCATTCTGTCACTGGCTATGGTGATTTGGTCTCTAACTAACTCATGGACATTCCTTAGCCGTTCACTCACTTCATCTACATAGCTGTTCACAGGAAGCCGTTCTCCACCTGGTGTTCCAAACATCAAATCACACGGCAGTCTGATCTCATGTCCAAATACTACACGAGCCGGAGTTTGTTTTGTAGTCTCGTGGATAGCAGCTCTATATGCCATGAGGAAAAACGGTATGTGGAGATCCCAGTCACGTTGATTTTTATGAACGACTTTAGAGAGATGTTCTTTCATAGTCTTATTATGTCGCTCCACCATTCCATCTGATTGCGGGTGAAGGGCTGTCGTCCGTGTTTTGTGTATTCCTAATAACTTGCAGATCTGCTGAAATACCCCTGACTCAAAATTTCTCCCTTGATCTGAATGCAGCTCCAGGGGTACACCAAACCGACATATCAAGTTATCTACCAAGACTTTGGCGACAGTAACCGCTTCCTGGTTCGGAATTGCGTAGGCTTCAGACCATTTACTAAAATAGTCCATGGCAACCAGTATGTACTTGTTACCGTCCTTGGTTACTGGGAATGGTCCGGCTATATCGATCGCAATCCTCTCAAAAGGAGCCCCGACGTTATATTGCTTCATTGCACCCCTACTCCTAGTCTGTGGTCCTTTACTGGCTGCACAAATTTTACAATTACGACACCAAGCTTCAACATCTTGACGACTATTTACCCAGTAAAATCGTTCACGTACTTTATTCAGGGTCTTGTTAATGCCGAAGTGTCCACCGGATGCTCCATTATGCACTTCTTGAAGTACTTTCGGTACTCGACACCTGGGAATCACTAGACGCATAACAACTTGCTTCCCATCCGGGCTCTCCCATGCTCTTTTTAACAGCCCGTTCATAACTCTAAGTGAGTCCCACTGTGCCCACAAAGCCTTCAATCCAACTGCTTTGTCCGAAACATCCTTCCACTCTGGTCGAGTTCCTTTTTCCTTTGCTCTCAATATAGCCCCAATCTCTGCATCGTTCAGTTGTTCTTGTCTCAGGGCTTCAGTTGTCCAATCATCCGGAACGTCTATTTTAATAGTGTTGACTGCTCCCGCGCCCTGCTGTTTTTCCACGTGGCGGCAGTGCTTGCAGTCGTCCTTGCATGGTCTTCTAGATAATGCGTCTGCGTTCTTATGAGATCTTCCTGGTCGATGCTCGATTTTAAAGTCGTACTGTTGCAACCGTTCTATCCAACGAGCCAGTTGACCTTCCGGGGTTTTCAACTGCAACAGCCATTTCAACGCAGCATGGTCGGTTCTGATTTTGTAATGTCGCCCGTAGAGATACTTATGAAAATGGTCCACTGATTTGACGATGGCCAATAACTCTTTCCTGGTTACACAATAGTTTTGTTCTGGTTTGGAGAGCACCTTGCTGAAGTACTCGATCACTCTTTCCTCTCCGTTCTGAATTTGGGACAGCACACAACCAATCGAAGAATTACTGGCATCTGTATCTAAAATAAAAAGTCCATTCTGTTGTGGGTATGCTAGTACAGGACCAGTGCATAGAGCTGCCTTCAATTTTCTCCATGCCGTTTCACACTCCGGTGTCCACTGGTACTGAACTTTCTCCTCTGTTAGCCGGTGTAATGGCTTCGCAATGTCTGCAAACCCTTCCACAAAGCGTCTATAATAAGTGCAAAGGCCAAGGAAGCTTCGTACTTCATGAACGTTAGATGGCCTTGGCCAATCTCGTACGGCAGAAATTTTGTCGGGATCCGTTTGTATTCCCTCCGAAGACACTACGTGACCAAGGAATTTAACTTCTTTCTGAAATAAAAGGCACTTCTTCGGGTTCAATTTCAGGTGTGCATTTCTGACTCGTCCAAATACTTCTTGAAGATTTTTCAAATGTTCTGTAAAGTCTCGTCCCATAACCAGCACGTCGTCAAGGTAAACCAGGCACGTCTTCCAGGTTAGCCCTCGTAGTACAAATTCCATCAATCGTTCAAACGTGGCTGGAGCATTGCAAAGTCCAAAAGGCATCACCGTAAATTGGTAAAGACCACTGCCTGCTGAAAACGCTGTCTTTTCCTTATCATCAGGATGAAGCCCAACTTGCCAATAACCGCTCCTAAGGTCTAACGTCGAAAACCATCGTGAGCCTGCCAATGTACTCAACGTGTCGTCAATCCGGGGTAATGGGTAACTGTCTTTCTTCGTCACATCGTTCAATTTCCGATAATCGACACAAAATCTTAACGTTCCGTCCTTTTTGGCAACCAAAACTACTGGCGATGACCAGGGACTCGTTGACTCCTCAATGACTCCATCTTGTAGCATCTTATCTATCATTGCCGAGGCTTCTTCTTGTTTTGCTAGCGGAAGCCTCCTAGGTTGTTGTCGAATAGCAGGTGAGTCACCAGTATTTATCCGATGCTGGACTATATCTGTTTTTGTAAGGGCCTCCGTACTTTTGGCAAATACTGAACTTTCCTTTTCCAGGAACTTGATCGCCTCCTCTCGTTCGTCCTTAGATAAATGCTCCAACTGGGAACTCAGCAAGGTTAAAACTTCCTGGTCTATATTTGTAGATGAATTTCCCTCTGTTTGTTCTTCGCACCTTGCTACCCACATAACCGGTTCATAGGAGCCAATCGGTTTGCCTTCTTTAATTGTTACTGCATGGGAATTTAAATTGACGACTCTAATTGGGATTTTATCTTTAGTCCGGGTTAAAGTTCTTGCCACAACAATATTGGTTAGGGACTTAATCGATTCGTCACCTTCCACCAGGCCAACACGGTAGCCTCCGGGATTTCCTTCCAAGGCAGCATCGATGATCTGTTCCGAATGAGCAGGAATCTTAATCGTCTTTGTTGTCAATAGCCTTGCTTTACGGAATTGGTCATCTGCGGTTGCCAGGATAAATTCCTCATTTCCAATTTTCAAGACTCGCTCCCCTACGTCAACAATAAACCTCTTTTCTTCCATGATGTCCAGTCCCAAAATGAAATCGTCTGTAATGTCAGCCACAATGACCTTGTAATTGAATCTCAATCGTCCAACCTGCAGTTCCAAATTGACCTCTCCATGGACCGCAGCCCTGTCTCCCGTGGCTGTCCGAATAATTACTTCATTTTGCTTATTCTTAATCTGCAAGCCTGATATAAACCCTGGCCGCACTATTGATGACGTAGCACCTGTGTCAACAGTAAACACACACTTTCTTCCATTCACATATCCTTGCAACAGCAGACTACTTGGAATTCTTCGCAGCTGGGAAATCTTTATTTCTCTGGGGGCACCGTGTTCCCTAGCCAGCACAGCCCCCTTGGTGCTGGCTATCTTTAGTTTTCCTGCTGCTCTTCTACATTTACAGCATTTACTCGTCTGTCCGAGTTCTGCTGTCGACAGTCTCGTTTCATATGTCCCATCCTGCCGCAGTTGTAGCATTTAATACCTCCACTTGGCCTTTCTCTGTTTTGTTGGTTTTCCTGTCTTCTTGGAGGATTCGATTGAGCCAGTAATTGACCGATCATTTTATTCGTTTTGAGAATCGCATTCAAGATAGGGTTTTGGTCTCTCTCTTCTGGCTGCGATTCTTCAAGCGTCATAGCCCGCACTCTTGACTTTGGGGTATCCCTATAGACGGCTTCTACCTCTAGTGCATGCACCAAGGCTTCACTACTACTTTTATGTCGGGATAGCCTGAGGACTCGCCTGATATCCTCATCCCTTATCCCGTCTAGGAATGCTCCTACTGCCAATTGTTCTTTAAATTCTTTTGGCGCATTAGGATATGCTAAGTGTGCCAGTCTTTCCACCGCAGCTTCAAATTCTTGCAGACTCTCTCCAGCTTTCTGAACGCGCACTTTCAGCTGGGTCTGGTATACTTGAGCAAGGTGTTGATCTCCATATCGTAGATCTAAGGCAGCTTCTAAAACTCTAAAATTCCGTTGTTGGTCTGCCGGAATTGTCTGGAGCAACTCCAACGCTTGGCCTCTTAAAGCCACGATTAATGCCTTAGCCTTCTCTTCGTCATTCCAGTTGTTTGCACTCGCTGCTGCCTCAAACTGTGTCTTGTAAGTCATCCAGGAATTTTGACCATCAAAGGAGGGAATTTTTAATCGCTGGCCTGATGATACCACTTGCTGGTTTCCTCTATCCCTCAACTGTTGTTTAAGTTGGTCTATTTCTCCTTCTACCTGATGCATTTTCTCTTCAACCTTGTCTACTTTTTCCTCGACTTTGTCCATTTTTACTTCGACCTCATTAACTTTCGTCTTTACGCTACCCATATCTTCCTTAATCTCATTTTTTATTTCTTCAACGACTGTAAACAAGGCATTCTGTTGCGTCTCTATAACTTTCCTTAAGTCGTCATTTTCCTTTTGACGGCGTTTCTCTTGATCCTCAAACATTTTTCTTAATTCTTCTTGACGTTTTTGGTCTTGTTCTTCTTTTTCCTGGCGCTTTCTTTCCTGATCCATCATCATCTTTTGCATTTGGGCCATAAAGTCCTGCATTTGTTGTTCGGATGCCATGCTTCTGGTCGTTACCGGCATACAATTACGTTGAAATCAAATAAGTTTAATAATTACGTCACTATCGGTAATGGGACTGACCAGAAAACCCTCAAAACGACACGAAAAAGTCTTATCTAGAGTCTTCGTCACTTAACCTCTAATGTCCGAATAAAATGTCCAAAAAATGTCTCAAAAAATGCACTTGACACTATTTTCCTGTTCGAAAATAACCATCGAACAACGTCCAGTAAATTAGTCCTCCGTGTTAGCACCAACTTCGAGAATACACTGCCAAACCTTCTCGAACACTTCCGAAAAATCCTCTTGTCAAAATTCCGCTTCCGACACCAAAATGTTACGGATTTCCACCTTTTTGGGAACACCCTGTATGAATCCGTGGGTTCTAAATAATTTTAACAAGAGATTAAACACTACTAACACTTTATTTAACAATTTACTGACTGTACAATACTTGTTTACTTAATAGTTAACCTCACTTTTCACTTTGTTCACTTTTATAAACTGCCTTCTTAATAAACTTCCCCTCCCGCGCTTGTAATCGCGCCTTATATACTCCTAAATTAGCTCTAGATCAATCCAGAATCTTCTCCAGCCATAATCTAGAAAAGTCCTTGGCTCTTTCTAGAGCCTTTCCAGTCACCATCAGAGGCATAGGCGTACCATCTCCTTTTCCAAGGGGGTGTAATTCATAACAATATAACTATAGTACTTCTAAAAAAAGTGTGCGCTCTTAAAATAAATACAAATGAAATAAAAATTATTATTTTTTTATCTTTTAAAACTGTGGTAATTGTCTAATAATATGTCCAACTGATTTCTGGAAATCAAAATATGATTTATTGAAGTAACTGCAAGTATATTTTGCAAAACAATCAATTTAAATATCAACTTCAAAACAGTGTGCCATTATCTTTCAAACTGGCGAACGAATATTTTTCAAGTTAAATATGGAGTCTTTTACATGTTAAACTTGAAAGTCTAATTGTCCTCGAATATAAACCTATAAAACAAGTTTTCTTAGACCGAAGGTGATATAACCAATATTTTCGATTCTGAGGTCCACATTTCCTATTTAAAAAATATGGACTGTAAAGTAAGTGATAAAATAGGTCAATTTGCTCTACACTATTGACTATTAGGTCCAATGTCCCAGTTTAGTAATTTTCGTGACCTAGTGGTGATTGTTTTATAATGGCGTATCTTAAAATCGTCGCGGTGTTATGAAATACACTATAGTTATCATCATGAAATACACTACAGTTATCATATCACAAAAATCTGTTGTTTGATTGATTTCAGTTTATTGATTATTGATTTTAATAAAAGTAGTCCCAGATGCCACAGTTATCACATCAGATTTTGTATTTGTCACTTGACATCTTCTCTTGAGTGTTTTATCATTATTATTTCCTCCTATTTTCTTTATAACCCTATAATAATTTGTGGAATATCGGTAAGGCTTGAATCTATTTTTATTCTCCATATTTTGTTTTTAATGTTTACTGTACAATATAACATGGCGTCACTCTACAACAACCGATACCTAGTGCCTAACTGATGAAGTTTGTGACTTAGCTCGCCTTTGAAGACTAAACAAGGCCAAAATGCTTTTTGGTATATTTTTATTGGTAATTTCGACCTTGTCTATTGTCGTTATTTCCAACAGGTCAATACCCATGGTAATTTTGACTCTAATGTTACTGAATGGTAATTATTTTGACAGATGTTTTCTAAAATATTACTTCGCCTTTTTTTGAATTTTGAATGGTTAGAATTAAGTCATTTGCAACCTATTAAATGACTTATGGTGTATGACTAAGAGGTAATTTTTGAAATCAATTTGTGGTAAATTCTTACCTTGCTGAATGTCTTTAAATAGACCTATGGACTCTGAAGACAGTTTTTAGGTAAAATTTATGTTAATTTGACTTTCAAAATAACTTAATGTGCCTACGAACTTTGAGGGTATTTTTGAGGTAGGTTTTAGGTAATTTCTAACTCGGCAGAGTTACTTACACGATCAGTGGGTCATGAACACATCTTCTGAGTAAAAAACAAGTGCTTTACAACTTAAGCAACGAATTTCAGGCTATTATTACTTTACAGCAAGTGATTAAAACGAAATTAAGTAATTCTTGACCTCGTATAATTATTCTGCCTATGTGGTTGGTCTGTTTTGCTTGCTTGCTAGTTGGGTTTGCACTAGAATTTTTAAAATCCGCGATGACGGTACTTTTGATGTTACCGGCTCTTGGGCTATTCAAGTAACGTAGCGGACAGATGGATGTGCGTTTTGATATGAAATTTTAAACGCGCTAATCAAATGCAGCATACTCTTTGTTTTCGTATTTACGGAGAATATAATAATGCTATGTTAAAAAAATAGATCCCTTTAGAGAATAATTGGGAAGAAAACTATATTAGTTTTTGATTTTCACTTTATTTCTTGTCAACATGACAATTGTTTCGCCACACAGTGGCTTCTTCGGGTGTTGAGTACTGGTATACTAATTTTACACTGCACAAACTATATGGTTTTATACAATTTCGATCTAATCCTAATCTTAATTGCTAAGCGGAAAAGTACAATATAATTTTAATTAATAAATGGAAAGGTACATATATTTCTCGGTAATTTATTGAATCTAATTTTAATAGTCTAAGTAAATAAATTTAGTAAGGGAGATGAGTTTGTTTCAATTTGGTCATTTAATAAAATATCAGACGACTTTTTTTTATTTATTTCTAGAGTTTCTAGTAAATCGAGTTTTAACCATTTTTTCTCGGTGTGTAAAATTTTAAACTCTTCGTTGAACACGTGACCTACTTCTATTAGGTGGTTAGCATAAGTTGAGTTTGTTTTATTACTGATGCAACTTCTTTTATGTTCTGATAACCATTTACCAAAATTTCTTCCTGTGTGTCCAATATATACCTTAGGACAAGCACCACAAGTCAACTTATAGACGCCTGATTTATTTTCTGATGAAATGTTGTCTTTTGCGTTTTTTAAATGTTTTCCTTTGTGTTATTAGTTTTGAAAGCTACATTAATATTACGTTTTTTTTTAAAAAGAGGAAGTTTTTCTGTTGGGTAGCCGATCTAAGTGAGAACTTTGAAACTTTAGAGAATCTCAATTTAAAAAATATTTTCTGACTGAAAATTCTGCTTTTCAGAAAGTGCGTAATTTGATATTACGACTGGAACATTATTTTTTATAGTTTTACGCAGAATTACATCTTCTTTCATATTTAAATTTTAAGTATTTAAAACACTTATTTTCGAAAAACTTCAATACTGGAAACCGGAGAGATTAAAAGACGATCTACTTTAGATGACCATAGCTCTTGAATTATTGCGGTATAGTTGCCTCCATTTGTGTAAGGCACATAAAAAATTTCCGCCAAAGGAGCCCGCGCGGCGGTATCATTGAATCGGTAAAGATTCCGCCTGCCCGCTTTGTAGGTGCTGCATTTTTTATGTGCCTTAGAAATACGAAGTCAACTATACTGGTTCTTTGGCGGTCTTAGGATATTAAGGGGTAGTTTTAGACCACTTTTATATATACGACAATGGGATTTATAATAATTTTTAAAATATGATTTCTAGCCAAAAATATTATGATTTATTGGAGAGTCATATTTTGAAAGAACTATAAGGACTAGGACTACAGCATTATGCTCTCTTTTGTTTTACGCATCATTTTATCAGCTTTATTTCTCATAGAGCTATTTTTAACATTATAGAATTCAATGGACAATTAACGATGTTGTGATGTCTATTTCAAACATTTTTGGGGATATCTTCAGTGAGATAGAATTCAAAATCTCGTTTCTTTTTAGACACACAAATAAACGGTTTAAGCAAAAAACAGAGAGTCCCGATTCTCTGCTGGGGCAACTCCGGTAGAGTTAATCATCTATTCATTATACAAAAAAAGATAATTAGGACTATGTTGTTCAAAGGTTCTACCCATTCATGTAGAGATTTGTTTGATTTGCTTGAAATACTAACGCTGCCAGCTTTATATATTTTATCATCTGTTGGTTTGTTAAATCTAATATTAATCAGTTTATCCAGTTTTCCGATCGAAATATACAATATAGTTTAAGACACACGAATGACATTTTACTGCCTAACCACAATAACTCTGCTGCTAGCAATGGTGTGGCAGTTATGCCTATTAAGATATACAACCATCTCCATAATTATTTGAAAGAAAGAGCTGGTTTAAAATTGTTTAAATTAAAATTTAAAAAAAATACTATTACAAAAAGCAATTTACAGTTTTACAGTATTACCCTTTAACACTGGTAACAAATATTGTATTACTGTTTAATATTATTTCTTTTCGTATGTCGTCCTTTTCTTACTCTTTTCTTTTAAAAAAAGTATTTTACTATTTTATGATATACCTACGTTTACAGGGATTTTATGTTGACTAGATTATCAATAATAATGTTGTTGGTAGCTCCACATACATTTTGACTAGGTTTTCATCTAGTTATTGAAAACCATTATCTTTATACTATATTATTGTGACGTTTTTTTAAATACATATAATGCATGTCTACTTAAATCTTAAATAAAGAGTATTATTATTATTATTATTTCCTACACTCCATATGACGAGTGGGCTAAGTATATAATACCACAGGACCAAGTGTGTAGCATGGCCTCCTTTTTAAATATCTTAATTTTCTTTTCAAAAGCACAAATTATCATTCATTATTATTTTCAGGAAATTCCAAGGTACTTAAGTACATACATGTATTGAAATTCTCTAGCAGTTCGCCCTCTATGAACTCAGTTTGAAACGTAGAAATAATAATAATACAAATTAAAATCATAACATCAACAAGTAGGAAGATAATTGACTATAACAATTATTGTTGTTATAGTGTGCATAAGTGCATTTGAATGCAATATTCAATTTTTTTATATGATACAAAAAAATTCTTCAGTAATACTAAATTAAGTTTCAGAGGTGTCACAGGTACCTATCAATTAATAAACCGCTAATAAAATACGTACTTACCTAGTATAGGTAGTTTTAACAACACCTCAAAATCACAGGATTAAATTGCATTGCTTTTATGTGCAATGCATTATAAATCTAAATTACACCGATTAATTATTTGCAAAACTTTGACCTCTGATTACTGGAAGAATAATTATTGTTGAAGTATATAATTTGAATTCGGTGGATCCGTCCTTTCATTTGTCATTCAATATCGTAACAATTAAGATAAGGGTAAAACAAACACAACTAGATAAAACTTATCCACTACTAAGGTTTACTGACATTTGACATTCTCAGTTTATGCCAATGCGAATCTGCAGAATCCTATCCAATTCTACTGAACCCGCCGTTTGATTTGTGCCGCCGTTTTGATGCGAAATAGCCAGAGCTTTCTGTAATTGGAATGATCACTTTAAGGAATTCATCGGCAGATGGCGCATAACTGCGGTATCAAACGAATGAATGTATAATTCAAATAAATACATTGAAATAAGGGTGCAGTAAAATAGTTTCAACAAAGTAAAAATGGAAAATAGTGGATCGATTAAAGTCTTTTCAAACCTACTCAGTATTTGGAATTAGAGTAGAATCAAAATTCGTCAAAAACATGCAATTTAGAAATAACTGTTTAAATATAAGGGAAACATGTAAACATTGGTTTAAATCATCTACTCATTGCTTGAACTACAATAATTCAGCTACATCAGCCTCAAAGGATTTTTTCCTGACCTATTTATGCCCTGAGAAATGCATACGCATATAGATTAGCCTGCCCATTCAACGAAATTTAGCAAAAAGTAGAAAAATTATATTTTTTACCATTAAAAAAAATAGTTCGATTTAGGGGTGGCTTAACCCTCCAAGAGGGTTAGAATAAACTTCAAAACTTTTTTAGTAACATTTCATCAAAAATAAAATGAAAATACAGGAAAAAAATCTTCCTCATTTTTCAAAGCTTGCTTCAATTTAGGGGTAGGAGGGGGGTAGTTTTACCTCCTTATGGGTTGAGAATAATTAACTTTTACCCAGCAATGCCCATTCAACCAAATTTGAAGCAAAAAGTAGAAAAGAAATCCTTTTTACTAATTTTTTCTATTTTATGTCGATATAGGGGTGGGGTTAACCCTCTCTGATTATCCCTAATCACATAATTTGGGAACGTTTGGTATAAATCAAACCACCTTTGTAATTAATATTTTTAAAAAGGGATTTCATAGGATCCGTTTTGATTTTTGTTAAAATTATTGACAAAAACCCTATAAAAGGGGTGTTTTTACGTTTTTAGGGGTGTTCCACAACTTTTAGGTTTGCGGGACCCCGATTCTCGTAATCAGCGACCCAAGAAACATATAGTCAAAGTACTTTCAGACCGATGTTCTTTCCTGCACCCTTTCGCGCGTTTTCAATAGACTACTACCTATGCACGCCATCTTTGAGGTACTAGTGTAAGATGACTTGTAGACTAGACTAGACTAGAAACTAGTAGAAGATGGTTCAAGACTTTACTAGAAATGTGATGAAATGCTTCTAGATGCATTTTGTAGAGTATTTAAGCCAATGAATTAGGATTCTAATCTTAATTGAGAACCACTGTTTTTCAGGGTCAGTGGATGTTATAGTTCCGAATATTAGAAATAATAAAAAACTGTAATACCCGATTTGTGTTCCGCCGGAAGAAGTGAGGCACTTTGATGGGATTACTTGTACCGAACTATTTATACCACTAATGATGAAAATGTAAATAATTCCTTCTCTTTCGGCACAACGTAAGCATAGCATGGCCGCAGGGGTTTAAATAGGATTTGCTTACTCGTGTTTTCTAATTTGGAGCAAAGTTATTGTAGCTTTTATTGTCGTTTATAAGAATTTATAAAATTTGAAAGTGGTTTATTAACATTTGTAACATTGTGTTAAAAGCTTAAAAAATTAGTAATTATTTTATGAAATTGGAAAACGAACAGTTAGACGTCCGAGAATCGAGATACGATAACAGAAAATAGTTGTGTATTTTGAGTTAGGAAAAAATTTGATTTTTTTAACGAATTGAGCGCATAATTTTTCCCAGTCAGGTAGCGAAAACTAAAAATCGAGTAGTTGGTCTCTATGAAAATCAATGTAAACAATAATAAACAGATCAAAACAAGACAGCGAATACTATTACTAATAATAATAATAATAATAATAATAATAATAATAATAATAATAATAATAATAATAATAATAATAATAATAATAATAATAATAATAATAATAATAATAATAATAATAATAATAATAATAATAATAATAATAATAATAATAATAATAATAATAATAATACCGGCCTGCCAAAAATCAGCCGAATGGTTGGCAGGCCAAATGCAGAAGGCAGTCGTCTTAGGGTCCCTGCGTCTACTTAGGACACACGATTCTGGAATCTACAACCACTAACCCTGCGGGATGTGGGGAGTGGTTGTAGATAATTCGCTGGCGCTTCCCCTGTGAGAATATCGGAGACACGGGAGAACTGTCCAGCATCGCTAACGCGGAAAAAAAAAAATAATACTAATAATAATACACGAATACACGCGACTTTCATCAAATGCCACCAGAGGAAACTTACAAGTACCTAGGAATCGTGCAGAACAGACGGATAGACCACACCCAGCTAAAGAAGGAGTTCAGAACAAAATACAAACAACGTTTAAATAAGCTCCTCAACACAAAACTCAATGCTAGGAACATCATTACAGCAATTAATACATATGATGTCCCTAGTCTGGCATATTCATTCGGAATACTGAAGTATTCAGATACAGACCTGGAAGAACTGGATAGAATGACGCGCACTACCCTCACAAAATTTAGGATGCACCATCCAAAAAGTGCAGTTGAACGGCTATATATGGCACGCACGCAAGGAGGAAGGGGTCTAATTAATATCCAGAAGATGTGCAAAACCCAAGAGAAGAACATGCGATCATTTTTCTATAATTCAGACAGACTGCTCATTGGAAAGATTGTGGAATGTGACAACGGGTATTCACCACTAAACCTCAAAGATCGACAGCATGCTGTGGTGATCCGTGGAAATGAAGACATCCAGGCATCGTGGCAAGATAAGGTACTTCACGGGAAGTATCCCAAAGCGCTAAACAGTCCAGAGGTTGACAAAGAGTCTTCACTAATATGGCTGAAGGAAGGAAAGCCACACCCGGAGACAGAGGGATTTATAACTGCCATTCGGGACAGGGTTATCCGTACCAGAAACTATAAAAAACATATCCTGAAGGTCCCTGCAATAAACGATACCTGCAGGAAGTGCAATGCACCGGGCGAAACCATTGAGCATATTATTGGAGGCTGCCCTACTTTGGCCACAGGAATGTATTTGGGTAGACACAACGAGGTGGCAAAAATCATACACAGGGAGTTAGCGCTGAAACATGGGCTCCTTACCAACCCGCCGCCCTTTTATAAATACACACCTCAAGCTGTTCTTGAAAATGAAGAAACAGTACTGTACTGGGATAGACCAGTCCAGTCTGACAGAACTCTAGACCACAACCGCCCTGACATACTGGTGATCAAGAAGAAAGAAAAGAAAGCCATCATTATAGACATTGGATGCCCCCTAACAAACAACTTGCAGAAGACGGAGATGGAAAAGATAAATAAATATCAAAATCTGGCTATCGAGCTACGACACGTATGGAGAGTAGAGGAGGTGCGAACTATCCCGGTCATAATATCAGCTACAGGTGTAGTGACAAAGAGGTTCTTGAAATATGTGGAGCAGCTTAAGTTACCCAGCACCATCGTAAGGATTATTCAGAGGACGGTGATTCTCCAGACATGTCACATCACGAGAAAGTTTTTGAACGATGGAGGATAGGCATCTGAACCATCCATTGGACTAATGGGATATGATGAATTTCATCCCCATTAACCGAGCCGAATCCCAAAGGCGCGCGCGAGGGATCGGTAAATTTTTTCCAGCCTCGGCTGAGAAAGTGAATCGCTTAATTCGATAATAATAATAATAAGAACCTATTGATAGACCGCTGTATTGCTCAGGATTCTGTGCAATACAAACGTAATCTATCAATGGCGTGGATCGATTACCGTAAGGCATTCGATACAACATCACATGCATTATTGTTACACCTGCTCCAATGCCTTGCGGTACCTGCCCCAATAGTGAGATGCATTGAACAACTGATGCCACTCTGGAGAACCCGCTTCACCGTAACATCTGGTACCCAGCGGATTTCAACAGAGCCGGTATCATTTAGGAGAGGAGTTTTCCAGGGCGATTCCCTCAGTCCTCTCCTATTCTGCATCTCACTGCTGCCGTTGTCTGTAGAACTACGTCAAACCCGCGGATACCAATGTGGATCACCCAGCAACCGGAGGCACAAGGTCACCCATTTATTCTATATGGATGACCTAAAACTGTATGACTCCAAAACTCTCTTAGGGTGGTCCAAGAGTATACGCGGGCTATTAGCATGGAATTTGGGTTGGACAAATGTGCAGTCGTCTACCTCAAGAGAGGACGATGCGGGCTATTCCCTGAAGATGCGCAGCTGGCAGACGGAAGCATCCTAAGACATCTGGATGCCGGAGAGACCTACACGTACTTGGGTGTGCAACAACATCACATCCAGGACGTAAAACAAATTAAGGACACTCTCCGCGGCAAGTACAGACACCGACTTCGAAAGATTTGGTCTTCCGAACTTTCGGGAAAGAACAAGGTGTCTGCGACTAATATACTTGCCGTTCCGATTCTGCTCTACTCCTTTGGAGTAGTCAAGTGGACAATAGATGAGCTGCGTCAATTGGATAGGGATACCCGCAAGATGATGCATATTCACAGAAGCATTCATCCTAGATCGTCCGTTCCTCGAGTGTACCTCCCACGTCAACGGGGGGGCAGAGGACTCTTGAGCCTGGAGTGCATGCATCGCAGAGTAGCGCTGAGTATGGCATGTAACATCTTGAGGAGCTCAGATCCACTCCTGCGGTTAGTGAGAGATCATGAAACCGTAGGAGTGGGCGGATTTTTATTTAAGGCAGCACGCAGGGCCGCAGATGATCTTGGTCTCATTTTCGACTTCAGGCGAAGAGGCAGGCAAGGTGCTGATGCAGTCAGTAACTGAGCTTCCGCCAAATCGCCTGACAACCCAAATCAAAGCTGCCGAGCAGAGAAATCTGTTCAGGCAGCACGTCGATAGACCCATGCATGGAGTGTTCTACAACAACATAGAAACACTTTGTTTATCGACAAAGCTGACCTTCTCATTCTTGAGGTCAGCAGGGCTAAAGTCGGAGACCGAGGGATTCATTGTGGCCTGCCAAGATGGTGTTATTAACACCTTGGTCTACCGCAGTCGTGTTATGGGTGTAGAGGTCCCCGACCTAAATTGTAGGACCTGCCATCAGGCGCCGGAGTCGCTCATGCATTTACTGTCTGCATGTCCGATTTACGCGACTTCGGCCTACATCCACAGACATAACGCGGCTTTGCGAGAGCTGTATTACCATCTTCGGCACTCGTACGAGGTAGACCAAACACCAGTGCTGCCTTATGTTCCTGGAGAGATCGAGTCCGTTGTCGAGAACGAGAAGTGCCGAATTTATTGGAACTACTCGTTCCCGACCGTCAAGCTGATTCAAGCCAACAAGCCTGACATAGTCCTCCTCGACCACCAGACCAAGGTGATGTATGTCATCGAGTTCTCGGCACCTGCCGAGACAAACATCACCTTGAAGGAGGAGGAGAAACGGACCAAATACCGAGATCTCCGGTATGAGCTCCGAGCGCTATACCCAGACTACTCGGTCAAGATGGTCGTCCTGATAATCGGCGTTCTCGGTGGGATGAGGCCTACGCTGCTCTCAGCATTGAAGACCATACCGGCCTGCCAAAAATCAGCCGAATGGTTGGCAGGCCAAATGCAGAAGGCAGTCGTCTTAGGGTCCCTGCGTCTACTTAGGGCACACGATTCTGGAATCTACAACCACTAACCCTGCGGGATGTGGGGAGTGGTTGTAGATAATTCGCTGGCGCTTCCCCTGTGAGAATATATCGGAGACACGGGAGAACTGTCCAGCATCGCTAACGCGAAAAATTAAAAAAAAAAAATAATAATTACTCGGAACAGCAAGCTTAATAAGTAAAGTTCTAGACCTTTGACCATCTCGTTGGTACATGAATGACAGTGCTTATGGCTCAATGAGTCCAGCACTGTTATTAATAAGTTAAATTTAAAGAAATAATAATAATAATAACAATAATAATAATCAACACTGTTTAGATCGGATTCGAGCGCTCATGGCTATCAAGAAAAAACTAATAAGGCGGGTGAGGAGTATGGAGCAAAATACATTGTTCCGTATCAATCCTTCCCGCCTATTTCAAGAGCCACAGCGTGTTGTCGACAATCATCCAGCTGTAGCCGATGTCGAAAGCTTCTGGAAGGAAATCTACGAAACGACATGTCCGTTCGATAGTAACACTTCAGTAATAGCACACTTCAAGGCTCTTTGCCACAGAACCTTAGAAGAGCCAGAAGAGGTGCGCCCAGCAATCAATTCAGAGGAAGTTCAACAGATCTTTTTGGAACAAAGAACTTCGCTGCTCCGGGACCAGACGGCATAAACAACTGGTGGTGGAAAAAATTTCCTTCCACCCACCGTCATCTAGCCTGAGTTTTCGACACGTGGTTGAACGAGGGGCAGCAGATTCCAGACTGGTTTGTCGAGGGACGTACCGTACTAATACCCAAAAAGGGAGATCTGTCAGACCCAAGGAATTATAGGCCGATCACCTGTCTGAACTCCTGCTACAAGATATTTAGACGTACCTTGTATGCTGGGACATTGCGGCAGGTTGATCCGGCCTTTCAACAGATTTACGAGCAGCGTGGTGCTTAGCTTAAGGGCATGGAGGGCTGTAAAGACAGCCTGCTGATAGACCGCTGTATTCCGCAGGATTCTGTGCAGTACAAGCGGAATCTATCGATGGCCTGGATTGACGATCGTAATAAGGCATTTGACACAAGATCGCACGAACTAGTGTTGCATTTGCTCAAATGTCTTACGGTAGCAGAAACACTAGTGAGATGCATAAAACAACTGCTGCCTCTCTGGAGAACTCGCTCACCATAACAGGGTTACATCAGAGCAGGTGGCCAAGGAGACTCTCTGAGTCCCACCCTCTTTTGCATCTCACTGCTGCCGTTATCTGTTGAACTGTATGCCTCCGGAGAGCACGAACTTCAAAATGCTCTAAGGGTGGTCGGGGAGTACACGCGGGCCATTGGTATGGAGTTCGGGTGGACAAATGCGCGGTCGTTCAACTCAAGAGAGGACGATGCGGGGACTTCGTTGAAGACGCGCAGCTGGCAGACGAAAGCATCCTAAGACATCTGGGTGCCGGAGAGACCTACACATACCTGCGTGTGCAGCAACATCACATCCAGAATGTTCAACAAGTGAAAGAATCTCTTCGTGGCAAGTACAGATAAAAAATGTCGGGTATTTGATCTTTACCGCAAAGTCAAGGCGCCGACACTTTTTATGTGACTTAAATATATGCAGAGAACTATACCTCATTTTCATCTTTTAGGACTTTTAATCAAAGAGAAATTGCAAGATTTGCATTTAGACATTTTTTAATAATTCAGATAACACTCAAGTAATACATTTAAATAAAATCACAAAAATCACTAATTCAACTGGTGCTAGTCGGCATAGCCGCGAATCGCCAACATTAACTTTATAGACTTGTTTAAACACTTGTATAGACTTGTATAAACACGCATTTCGCCAAATTGTGTATATCATATGAGGACGTTAACGTTATACCAACTTTTAAAAATATATGTTGCTACCCTATGTGCTGATAACTAGTATATTAAATCGTTATGACAATACTTTATAATAATTGCAGTATTTAAAAAAGGTATAATAATAATTTCTATATTATATAGAGTTCATTTGAACAAATCAAGGGCTTGTTTTTCAAACCGTTCAAATTGATTTCGAATGTTCATATGATGTGACTTCGCACGTCCGAATTCGTGATAAATAATAATCATAATAAACACAATTCGTGTAAAAAACCGATTCGCATCGTTTGAAAATTCAGCCCCTGTGGTTATATACTTGAACTCTTCCGTATATGAAAAAATATTTGTATAATTATATGCAAATGCAACTTCCTGGAACTGTAAAAGCTCTATAACAATAGAAACAAATGAAAATATATTACCAGAAAATACTAGTAAATATTCAAACTTTTACAAAATACTTATCACAAATAAGTTTAAAACATATATCTTTCTTATATCAATTATAAAAAAGAATATGCCCATTATGAACAGTACAACTGTTATCATAATGTTATTTTTAATTTAAATTATCCTGCTCAATGAAACCCAAAGATAATCAAAACAAAAGCACTTACCGATATAGCAGTAACACAAAACTTTAGAACATCCACAGACACGTGTTTCGGCATCTATGCCTCTTCGGTGCGGCTTTTTCTAAAGTTCACAATCAACTGAAATATGTAAGCAAATACTCGTGTTATAACTATCAAAGGATTACCAGAACAGGATATTAAAAATTAAAATTAGATTATAGGAAATTCCCCGTAAAGGGATAATTATCAATATAATTATATGCAAATGCAACTTCCTGGAACTGTAAAAGCTCTATAACAATAGAAACAAATGAAAATATATTACCAGAAAATACTAGTAAATATTCAAACTTTTACAAAATACTTATCACAAATAAGTTTAAAACATATATCTTTCTTATATCAATTATAAAAAAGAATATGCCCATTATGAACAGTACAACTGTTATCATAATGTTATTTTTAATTTAAATTATCCTGCTCAATGAAACCCAAAGATAATCAAAACAAAAGCACTTACCGATATAGCAGTAACACAAAACTTTAGAACATCCACAGACACGTGTTTCGGCATCTATGCCTCTTCGGTGCGGCTTTTTCTAAAGTTCACAATCAACTGAAATATGTAAGCAAATACTCGTGTTATAACTATCAAAGGATTACCAGAACAGGATATTAAAAATTAAAATTAGATTATAGGAAATTCCCCGTAAAGGGATAATTATCAATATAATTATATGCAAATGCAACTTCCTGGAACTGTAAAAGCTCTATAACAATAGAAACAAATGAAAATATATTACCAGAAAATACTAGTAAATATTCAAACTTTTACAAAATACTTATCACAAATAAGTTTAAAACATATATCTTTCTTATATCAATTATAAAAAAGAATATGCCCATTATGAACAGTACAACTGTTATCATAATGTTATTTTTAATTTAAATTATCCTGCTCAATGAAACCCAAAGATAATCAAAACAAAAGCACTTACCGATATAGCAGTAACACAAAACTTTAGAACATCCACAGACACGTGTTTCGGCATCTATGCCTCTTCGGTGCGGCTTTTTCTAAAGTTCACAATCAACTGAAATATGTAAGCAAATACTCGTGTTATAACTATCAAAGGATTACCAGAACAGGATATTAAAAATTAAAATTAGATTATAGGAAATTCCCCGTAAAGGGATAATTATCAATATAATTATATGCAAATGCAACTTCCTGGAACTGTAAAAGCTCTATAACAATAGAAACAAATGAAAATATATTACCAGAAAATACTAGTAAATATTCAAACTTTTACAAAATACTTATCACAAATAAGTTTAAAACATATATCTTTCTTATATCAATTATAAAAAAGAATATGCCCATTATGAACAGTACAACTGTTATCATAATGTTATTTTTAATTTAAATTATCCTGCTCAATGAAACCCAAAGATAATCAAAACAAAAGCACTTACCGATATAGCAGTAACACAAAACTTTAGAACATCCACAGACACGTGTTTCGGCATCTATGCCTCTTCGGTGCGGCTTTTTCTAAAGTTCACAATCAACTGAAATATGTAAGCAAATACTCGTGTTATAACTATCAAAGGATTACCAGAACAGGATATTAAAAATTAAAATTAGATTATAGGAAATTCCCCGTAAAGGGATAATTATCAATATAATTATATGCAAATGCAACTTCCTGGAACTGTAAAAGCTCTATAACAATAGAAACAAATGAAAATATATTACCAGAAAATACTAGTAAATATTCAAACTTTTACAAAATACTTATCACAAATAAGTTTAAAACATATATCTTTCTTATATCAATTATAAAAAAGAATATGCCCATTATGAACAGTACAACTGTTATCATAATGTTATTTTTAATTTAAATTATCCTGCTCAATGAAACCCAAAGATAATCAAAACAAAAGCACTTACCGATATAGCAGTAACACAAAACTTTAGAACATCCACAGACACGTGTTTCGGCATCTATGCCTCTTCGGTGCGGCTTTTTCTAAAGTTCACAATCAACTGAAATATGTAAGCAAATACTCGTGTTATAACTATCAAAGGATAGTGGGGAATTTCCTATAATCTAATTTTAATTTTTAATATCCTGTTCTGGTAATCCTTTGATAGTTATAACACGAGTATTTGCTTACATATTTCAGTTGATTGTGAACTTTAGAAAAAGCCGCACCGAAGAGGCATAGATGCCGAAACACGTGTCTGTGGATGTTCTAAAGTTTTGTGTTACTGCTATATCGGTAAGTGCTTTTGTTTTGATTATCTTTGGGTTTCATTGAGCAGGATAATTTAAATTAAAAATAACATTATGATAACAGTTGTACTGTTCATAATGGGCATATTCTTTTTTATAATTGATATAAGAAAGATATATGTTTTAAACTTATTTGTGATAAGTATTTTGTAAAAGTTTGAATATTTACTAGTATTTTCTGGTAATATATTTTCATTTGTTTCTATTGTTATAGAGCTTTTACAGTTCCAGGAAGTTGCATTTGCATATAATTATATTGATAATTATCCCTTTACGGGGAATTTCCTATAATCTAATTTTAATTTTTAATATCCTGTTCTGGTAATCCTTTGATAGTTATAACACGAGTATTTGCTTACATATTTCAGTTGATTGTGAACTTTAGAAAAAGCCGCACCGAAGAGGCATAGATGCCGAAACACGTGTCTGTGGATGTTCTAAAGTTTTGTGTTACTGCTATATCGGTAAGTGCTTTTGTTTTGATTATCTTTGGGTTTCATTGAGCAGGATAATTTAAATTAAAAATAACATTATGATAACAGTTGTACTGTTCATAATGGGCATATTCTTTTTTATAATTGATATAAGAAAGATATATGTTTTAAACTTATTTGTGATAAGTATTTTGTAAAAGTTTGAATATTTACTAGTATTTTCTGGTAATATATTTTCATTTGTTTCTATTGTTATAGAGCTTTTACAGTTCCAGGAAGTTGCATTTGCATATAATTATATTGATAATTATCCCTTTACGGGGAATTTCCTATAATCTAATTTTAATTTTTAATATCCTGTTCTGGTAATCCTTTGATAGTTATAACACGAGTATTTGCTTACATATTTCAGTTGATTGTGAACTTTAGAAAAAGCCGCACCGAAGAGGCATAGATGCCGAAACACGTGTCTGTGGATGTTCTAAAGTTTTGTGTTACTGCTATATCGGTAAGTGCTTTTGTTTTGATTATCTTTGGGTTTCATTGAGCAGGATAATTTAAATTAAAAATAACATTATGATAACAGTTGTACTGTTCATAATGGGCATATTCTTTTTTATAATTGATATAAGAAAGATATATGTTTTAAACTTATTTGTGATAAGTATTTTGTAAAAGTTTGAATATTTACTAGTATTTTCTGGTAATATATTTTCATTTGTTTCTAAAAAATATTTGCTTTTATCCTAGTCATTGTTTTATTGAATGTCTGTCTCCTTTTACCTATACGATTGCTTTTCGTCTAATCCTCTATTACCTGTCACACACGAGACAACTATTCTTTAACATTTACAGGTCTAAATATTTAAAAAAAATATTAAAGACAAATAGTTTCAGTGTTGTTATAAAAGATAGTGACGAAGATTGACAAACTGGGGCAGAAAATACGAATTTATATACAGTATGTACAGATTTGACGATTCATAAATGGGTACCACAATTATTATATATACATATTTTTGAAAGTGTTTTACCTTTTTGTTTTTAATGAAACTATTGGTGGTACAAGAAGTCATTAGGATCTATTTATGGTAGTTTTTAGAAAGTGGTCACTCAATTGAGACCACGTGATATAAGGCTTCGAGTACGTTTTCTATTATTATTATCGCTGTATATAACAGTTTAACGCAACTAGGTAGTTGCATAATATTCTTCACAATGTTAACTTTCAATAATTTTTTTGTTGTTCTCTATAAGTTAAGTAGTAGGTATACGAGAAATAAATTTTTGAAAAAAGTCTGAATGTTGGACTGAAGAACCTACATACATTATTTACCCATTGACTTGCCTACACGACACCATGATATTACAGGCATTTCCTGTCGGGGGCAGATCGGCATTCTTATCCGACTATACCGTTTCAAAGAGAGTTAGAAGAAAGGCGCCAATCTATCATTGCGGGTGGAAAGTGCGGTGTGTTGAAACAGATTTAAAGAGTGGGAGAGCGAGAATCTGCAACGAACGTATGCCGCTGATAAGCATCGAAAATTGATATCACGCTACACATTGCTAAATTCTCAAAAAATCTGATTTAAGAACCATTGTAATCTGGAAAATATGGAAAATATTTTATAAAGTATATATTCTTTTGATAAATATAATAGTTTGGAAGATATCGTCGAGGGAACGGAAAAGTAGACGAAAAATAATTAATTTTCAGCCGTAGTCGAACAGAGAAAATGAGGATTTTTTATTTTTACTGCCATGTAAGCCTATGTAAAAGTTCGTTTCTTTATTTATTTTAAAAATAGGAATTCAATGATCTTTGGATAAAATATGCTTCGTGATTGACTCTATCGCGTAGTGTGGTGAGTTAGAAAACTTTGGTTTGCGCCCTGATATCCATGACGATTTTTTGACAAGTGGATTCGTAATCTACAGGGCATATGTAACATATCTGGTAAGGTCATACATATCACTCTAAAAGCGCCAATGGGCTGAGAGATAGAAATTAAATTGCACTCTACTGAAATGATTGTAGAATATATTAACCTCTTGGCCACCAGGCGACGGAGTTCCGGGATCGAATCCTGGCCAGGGTATGGATGTTTAGTGGTGTTTTTCATTTGTTACCGAGGCGGTATCAGTGGGTTAGACCGCTGTTGATTGGCACAACATGTCTAGTTGCTACTATCTCTCCGTTCGAGTCTCAACTGACGTAGATGGCAATATCTCAAAGAATAGTTGTTGTATCGATGGCTATGTGTACGGGTCCTGATTGAGTGGTGCAATAGCAATATCTAAACTCCGTCAGAAGCTTGATATAAATAAGGCCATTAAAAAAATAATGGAAATTTTGCTCGAGTGATTCCCAAATAATGTGCTTCTCTATACCATTGCGGGTTACTTACCTCCCCTACGTCAGTCTTTCGACGATATCCACAAAAATCGACAGTGGTTTTACATTTATATTTTGAGTCATAGTAATAATAATCTTCGCTATGGTTTTCTGTTTTGTATATAGCAATTAAACTAGAAATTAGATTTAAATAAGGAGGTCCCACCAGGCCTTTTATGGGCCCAGTTAGCTCCTGCATTAAGACATCTCTTTGTAAGCTTGTATCAAAAACTCACTTGATAAAAACGAAAAATCGAGAAAACCACAATGGTTTTTAGACTTTCTTTTGGCACTGCGACGTACGTCGATGCAGCTAGATGCGAGGTTAATATGTACTATTAATTAACTAATTGTACCCTAATTCTAACCTAACTTATACCACAGATCACGAATGGACTCTGGGATCAAACAAAGACACACTCTTCTGGTCCAGGGGCCTGTCAGGGGGTTTCTAGACTTGCCATAGGTATTTTTGGTAAAACTTGGAGACTTGAGCCGAAACGTTACTGGTCCATTGCCACCTATACATCTGCGATATGCTAGTTAAAGATGGTAGTACATAAAATGCCACGCAATAAAATTTTATTACTGGTGTTTAACTTCAAGCAAGACCAGCTTTGCAGAGAGAGCTACTTGATTTCGGTAAGGCTATACATGGGTTTTTCTATAGGTCCATTGCCTATCAGGAAATCAGGTATAAATGAGAATGACATATCGTTTTTATATTGAAGCTACCCGTACTGCGTAAGTGCAATGCCACGTCGGCGCACCGCACAGCGCACATCGCACCGCACATCGCACCGCACATCGCACATTAAAATTAACATTATTTTAAATGAGAGTGGCCATATCGGCGCCTCTCGCATATCACACAGTAAGATTAAATACAGCCATTACTTTAAAATGAGAGTGACCAAATCAACTACTTGAGCCTCTCACATCGCACATCGCACAGCCTTCAGCATGGGCGATACCGTGTTTTTAGTAAAAATATGGAAGGAAATAGCCGACCAATATATTAGACCAGGGAAGTAAATCGAGGCGCACCTTCTAACGGCAAATCGTGAGACATTTTGGCGACAGGTGTTTTCTGTATGTCTAAACCCTGCTCAATTCGAATCTGTCGGTCGCCAGGCCGAATATAGGGTCTTAAGCGAGATATTCAAGAAGGCGGCCAAGATGATGGAAACATATTTTCCTTATTTATTGCTAATTTTGATTGAAATTTTGGGGCATATTTACACCACATTGTTCATAGACTATTCAGACATGCTCAAAATATGTACCACCATTCTCCCCCCCCTCCTAGAAAAAAATCAGAATAAACAAGTTTGTTTTTCTTCCAAAGAAAAATGTTTCTACAAAAAGCTTAAATCTGATTCAGGTAATCAACATTAGTAAGTAGACTCAGTAGTGCAACATAAATTTATTTACAAATAACAAATTCATTAAAAATTATCATTATCTAACTCTTTGTCTTCAAGATGCCGTTGCTGCAAGCCCCTGTACAGCGGCATAAATGTGTGCACATTAGTTGCACCCCATTTTCCTCCTCCATTCAGCAACATGTGCAAATTTTTATCTTGCAACCAGTTTCGCATGCGCAAGAAATGAGAGTCCTTCGGTATGGGGTCTGTAGCAAGCAATATCGGTTTTAACTCTTCCCTGTCAACTCGCCACCCATGCTCTGTAGCTGGCGGAATAATTGGTGTATCCTCATTTGTCTTAAGCCAAACAAATAAAAAAAGTAAATCAATTACAACATCATATCACGCATATATTTTAATAAGCTTCATCTTAATTCTATTGCAGCTGATAATGAACACGAAATATATGCCGTCGAAGGGAATTACTTGTAGAAGGCAGGCTTCTGGCTTATTCACCTTGGCAAAAAGTGCAAGTCGTGCTTCATCTGTTCATTTTTTCTGGTTCGTATAAGCCAACCACAAATTTCTCTACGTTTTGGAGTACTAAGTCCGTCAATGGATTTATTCCTAAACTGTTCAGAAGTTGTGCATCTCGTTGGAAAACAACGTAAACCCCTTTCTTCCCAATACTGGCAAGGAATGACGTCGTATCACAGCCCATTACAGAATGGAAGGCAAGCGCATTATTTCTGATGTTGTAGCTTGCGGTGAACTTCATGGATGGGGACATACTGTCGATTTTTAACTATCCCAGTCATCATCCAATGTTTCGAAGAATCCATAGCTTCGAAGTGGTGCAGAAGCAGTAGGAAAATATCAGTCTCTGGCAGATACGACTACTGTGGTATACGGGCTGTTAACTGCGTGCAGAATCACTGTCTTATCTGCTTCTTATGATGATCAAGAAATGTGTCTGGGTTAGTAGATATAACAATTTCTGCTTAGTCAAATTCACCAGCTACGACAACTTCGAGGCTGTGAACAGGATGGCAAACAATTTCTCGTGACAAAAACTGTGCAAGTTCAGGCGGACAAAGAAATAACATTTTTCCAATTTTTTAGTAAAGGGACGTTTCCAGAATCTATATTCTTCCGTATGTCATGTAGCACTTCTTTTTGATCTTGTTTCTAATCTTGTAGAAAGTTGGTTATACCTGCAAAAAGAAAATATTATAAAATTGAAAAAGCAGCAATTTATTGTGTAAATAAATAGAAGAAGGTACACATGTCTCCACAATTAGGGCTCGCCTATCTCAAGTTCAAAGGCTAGCTTGCCTTGGAATTACAGGAGCTATCAGAACCAGTCCAACGATAGCAATGGAGGTCATTCTTGGACTCACTCCCATGCATATCGAGGTGGAACTGGAACCTAAAAAAGCAGCAAATAGGCTGTTCAAAAATGGAATGTGGAATGGGACTGGCCGGGGATTGGGGCACACAAAGGCCCTGGATCTGCCGGTAAGGGACCGTGTCATCACCTAAGCGGAGGATAACCGATGTCTCCCTGTCTACAATTTCACTATTCCGTACTCAGCGGTGTTTTCCAGTCTAAAGGACTGGGAGCGCGATGAAAACCGTCTTTCGAGTCCCAAAGGTCTCGAGTGGTACACAGACGGATTTAAGACTCAGGACAAGCGCGGATCCACCGTTGTGGGCACGGTGGGCATGCCCACAACCTTAATTGAGGTCGATGTTATTTATATCCAATGCTTTTTGTTAGAATTAGAAAAGAAAAACAATGAACCGTGCGTAATTTGGAACGCAGCGCATTACACACACACACACACACACACACACACACACATTGTGAGCGATTATATTAGTACATTTTCTTGCTAGTCGCTCAGTCGCTGCGACCAGCGACAAATGAACCACGTGATCAAATTTTTGTCGTAGTAGTAGTAAAAATACATTGAAATGTAAGCGGAGTAGCGACAAATCGCTTAGAATTAAACACTTCTTTTTTTCTGATGATCCCTGATCGGTGATATTTTGTTTACCGCAAATTATTTTATTCCTTCATTTAATAACAAGAAGTTAAAGATGAATCGCAATATTTTTAATTGTGAAAAAATGGATTTTAATGAACTTGTAAATATTGATTATAATAAAAATTGCATTTATGTATGCATTACAAATTTATGGCAATTAATAAATTATAGAGTTTATACTACATATTTTTTTTGGAAAAGGAAGCACATATTGATTATTTTTACCCAAAGAATATGCCTGAATATTTTGGCATCTTCCTGAAGTAGAAAAAAATAAAAATCTAGGGAAATTCTTGGTCTAAATTATTTTTATCTAAGAAATTCTGAAAACCGGCAGGCGTGTTCTTTGAACAAAAATAATCAACTTAAGCCCCCCCAACTGTTTCTTCAAAGTGCTTCCTTTCCCCATAAAAAAATTACAAAGAAAATAATTTTTTTGTTTTTTTTTCCCCGGAGAAGGAAGCGCTCAGAAAAAACACGACAGACAAAAGATGCTTATTTTTCTCCAAAAAATTAGCCTGAATATTTTCAGAATATTTATGGAACATTTGAACAGACCTTCGCAGATGTTCACAGTTTCAATCAATTCAAAAAATCGAATTCGGGCGGACTGGTGGGGACTCAGGAGAACATTTTCCTCAAGTTTCAGAACAATCGACTGAAGCCCATTTTTACTATAAAAAACTGCGGGGTGCTTTCCTAGCTCTGTTGAAATTTAGAATAGATGCAGGCGACTCAGTTCTTGAGCACCATTTATCATCAACAAATTCTACAACAACTTACATAAGCAAAACTATGCAAAACGAACTTATAGATATTTGTAATAAAAAGATTCAGGAAACCATTTTACAAAGCAAAAAAAATCAACGTTTTTCGCTAATCTTTTTGACCGTTTGACGAGACTACAGATATTTCTCATACCGAACAGATGAGTCTATCATTCAGATATTTGAATAATAGTGTTATTACGGAAGATTTTGTATGCTTTTGCGACGCTTATAAAGTGCTTCAATGTGAAGAAGGAGATAGCTCAAACGGCACAAAAGAATTACGGTTAACAGGCATCGCATTATCGAAAATCGTGGAAAATCTTTGCCACAAATTTGATGTAGATTTATCTCTCTGTGTAGAGATAGGAACTGACAGCTGTTCAGTGATGGCATCCGACGTAAAAGGTGCTGTTCAGGAACTCTCTAAAAAAGCCATTTACGCAAAACGTTATCTTGGCCGGGGCGTCATACATTTTGTAAATGTCTCCTTTGTAGGAATGCAATATATCGTAAGCGAGTCCGTAGTCCGACTCGCACTTGGCCGATTTTCAGATGGCCGTGCCCACAACCCATTTTGAGGGCTGGATCCGCGCCTGACTCAGGAGGGAACTGGTGCTGGCATACACGGCTGCAAACCAAGGGTTCGTATATCGGTGCCACTTGGAAGGTATCCTAGTGTATTCCAAGCAGAAGTATATGTCATATTGGTGTGTGCATGCGAGAATCAGGAGAGGTATCGCCAACAAACATATTTATATATGTAGCGACAGCCAAGCAGCCTTGTGGGCTCTTGTGTCAAACAAAGTGACCTCAAGACTAGTTTTAAACTGTCGGAATATTTTAACAGAACTGTGCGAACACAACTCTGTCAAACTCATATGGGTGCCCGGTCACAGAGGTGTGGAGGGCCACGAAGAAGCAGACCGATTGGCGGGAGAAGGAGGAATAACTACGTTCCCTGGCCCAGAGCCAGCCTTCGGTTTGCCAAGAAGTCTGATTCAATCAGAGCTACGAGACTGGGCCACTATAAGGTTCAGCAACTATTGGACTCAGGCCCCAGGAATGAGGCACTCGAGGCTCCATATAAAGGGGCCCTCGACTGACTCAACCATTTTGTGGCTGCTTGGGCCCGATAGAGAAAAAATGAGACGGATAGTAGGCTTGTTAACAGGACACTGTCCTCTGAACAAACATCTTCACACAATGGGGTTGAAAAGCAGCCCCATTTGTAGGGTGTGTGGAGTGGAGGATGAAACCACCACTCATATCATATG
Organism: Stenurella melanura; assembly: GCA_963583905.1. Lineage (NCBI taxonomy): Eukaryota > Metazoa > Arthropoda > Insecta > Coleoptera > Cerambycidae > Stenurella > Stenurella melanura. The sequence goes on along the minus strand of OY757318.1, from coordinate 45,484,027 downwards.
CAGTTGGGCACCCTTAGGTGCGTTAAGGTATAGGCATCTCCAAAGGCAATTTTTACAGCCGGAGGAATTACGGAATCAACCATGGAATAGACTGCTATCTTTTGTGGAGAGCACTGGTCTCTTCTAGAAGATCCCACATGACGCGAATGCACAATGGACCGACAGGCCTGAGTGCTGCGGATTCCACAGATCTGCTCGCGCTATAATAATAATACACATACCTGTCAAACGCAACATTAACCAGAATTAAATTGGAACCCAAACCCTTTATTTTTTCAAGGAATACATTGAAAAGATCAAAGGTTTTAGACTTTTGAGGCAGCCCAATGACTAACACGAGTGCCTGGCCGTCAATAATTAGATGAGAATTGTTTTTTGGGCTCTCAATAACTGCTGAAAATGTTCCGTGACCTTTCGCAGGTTATCTTCGTTCTGAATAAAAATCGTTATAAAGAGGTATATCGAACAGGGCTTTTGTTCTAATAGTAATGTCTCCTCTCAAATTGTAAGTAATAACCTACCTCTGGAGGTCAGAATCATGCTGGATAAGCCCTACCGATAAATCTGGTTAAAGCGACCTAGAGATCTGGAATATTTAACTTTACTTTGCACAGAAAATATAGAACAATGAGGTGAAAATTAAAAGGTTTTAAGCCTCTAATTAATAACATCTCAAGAAACTTGCTGATTACTTATACCTGAAAATTTATTAAAAAATGAAACAAACTAACGACAAATAACTATTTATTAGATAAGCATGAGACTTCAGGGGTGAGTGAATAACAAAACACTTTCGTTAAATATATAAAAACAATATAGCAACAACAATAAATACATTTACAAAAAATTATTAAATGGAAATGCAAAATATATACTCTAACATTAGCGTCTGGAAAGTTCCGCGTAAAATAAATTATATTATAGCAACAAAAGTTAAATGGTAACAATTTTTACAACAATATCAAAATATGTAAACTAGTTACAAGGGGAAACACAAGTTGATATTCGATATGTTAGTTGTCGAACTAACATATATTTTCGCACACCATAAAAGAGATTTACTTGAGGACACGCCGAGGTTTAAATTCGAACACTCACGATGTTTTCACTAATCAGTTTTCAGGGAAACCATGGATGAAAAATAAATAAATATTTAAAACAGGATGCAATAATTCTGGTTACTGAACATCCAGGGACTACAGGATCATAACTAACTAAATACGTTAGAAAACGTTGTTTATGGTGTCGGCCATTTAAAATCCAGACAATGAAGAAGGTAGAAAGTTTATTATAAACGTACTTACAGTTTGATTCTTCTGTAACAGGGTACTACACTGATAACATTAATGCTAGGTATCAATTTACCAATGCAGATATGACCAATATTATAAACTTTTTAAAGTGTGGTACAATTCTCCATAACTGACCCAGGCAGGGGTCTTACCAGGAATAACGTATTTCGACACGATTCACCGTACTCACGCCAAAAATTGCGGGATAGTTTTTGATTGGTTAGTTATAAAATAACATAAATAAAAGCAGTATTTTAGGTAAATTACTCTTATTATCAAGTGGACAAAAAGTGAACCGTTACAGTGGAAGACGGCGCACGCGAAATCTGTGTCAAAATTGCTTTTATTATTGAGATTTATGCTACGTAGGGGGGGGGGGTGGATAGATGAGGTGGGGGGATTACTTATTTTGAGCATGACTGAATACTGTTTGAACAATGTGGCGTAAATATGCCCGAAACTTTGAATCAAAATTAGCAATAAATAAGAAAAATATTTTTCGCCGCCATTTTGGGCGTCATCTTGAATTTCTCGCTTAGGGCCCAAAATTCGGCCTGGCGACCGACAGCAGGGTTTAAATATATAGAAAACACCTGTCGCCAATATGTCTCACGATTTGCCGTTAGACAGCAGAAATATGCACTTTACAGATTTTCTCCCCTGGTCTATATGAACAATTAGTACAATTTGTTTTGTATGTAGGCTAACGGCTGTGCGATGTGTGCTGTGTGGTGTGCCGACGTGGCCATGCACTAATACATACTTGGTTTATGCAAGGTTTTAACCCATCAGAAGCTAAAACGTTTATAGCATCTACATTTACCACCTTCAGAGGTAACAAATAAGGTAGGTTTTAGGTTAATTCAGGAGCCTACAACTGGACGAAACATTGTACAGAAGCTATCTGCAATATAATTTACATTTTCATATATTTTTTTAATTAATTACATTGCATTACAGGAAGTACTTCCAGCACAACGCGTAGCTCATTGTGTAATCATACAGGGTTATCCAGCATAAAATAGACATTTGTTTTAGTGTTGCTTTTGAAAAACTTAGTCATGTAAATAATTTTAAATGTTGAACCATTTCATTCTGACACATTTTGTTGTTGTCAACTCTACTGTTACAAATTTTTCAAGTTTGTCTTTCGGAGCTTCATTAAAAATTCACTGTATTCGGTTGTAGCCTAAATTTTCTATACATCGAGACTTTAGGCAACTGTGATATTTTTAGGTAACTGAAATATCAACAGTTTAAAACATTTTCTGGTGTTAGTTTTATTGTACAACAAAAAGGGTTTAAAAATGAATTATTAGTTGTTTGCTTATAATTGTATTGAAACATATTCTTTCTTTTGCAAACAGCAGAAAAAATAACTATCTGTAACTAAAAGAAAACCTATGTGTAAAAATATTAATGAAATCTTTGCATTCTTCCGATAACCTGAATTGTGTGGATGCTAGTGTTAGAATGAGAATTGTCAAATAAGAAATTAGACAAATTCATTTTAGGATTTTAATTTGCTAGCATAAGCATAGATAGTTATTTCTTCTGATGTTTGCAAAATCCTATAAAGAATATGTTTCAAAACAAGAAAGGTATTTCCAGAAAGGCAGCATATTGAAATTTTGGTGTTGTTGGAAAAGGGGCATAAGAAATTGACATTACACAGGATTTTTTGTTTTGCAGGGTACTATATGGATAACTATAGATAGCTTAATGGGTGTTAGACGGTTTTAACAAAAAACATATTTTTTTCCAAACCAACCCTGTATTTTCTCAAAAAATGGTATCGTCAAAGGGTAAAGAGGGAGATGAAATTAGTCGAAGATAGATGTTAACACCAAATTCACTGTCTTCAACCCTGTTCGACGAAAAAACAGTAGAGAACTGTAAATTTATTTTCCTGAAACTACATCTACTGTCCTTTTTTTTTTTACTATATATTAATTATTTTAAATTAAAGGTACAAGATTAGAGGGAGACGATATCCAGCTGTAACGGTTTGGGAATTTGTTATTAATTGTTCTGACAAGCAGCTGATTTCATTTGGAGCGTTTCGATTATTCACAGTTGGCCTCTCTCTCTAATTTTACCTCCTTCGTCTGAATGGTACGTTATGGCAACTGCGCAATCACTCCAACATAGGACGAGGTCAATGGCAGCCGAGTTACTCTAGCAATAAACGCCCGGCCAGCAATAAATCCTAAATACTTTCTAATTTTTAATTGCTGGAATTTGTATCATACAGATTTCATATTTTAGTATGATCTTCTACAAGTCTCAGGAAAACAAATTCCATTGCCACATTCGATTATCGGGTCGTTGGGGGCGGCACAATTTTTTTTATTTTATTGTTGAATATCGTGCATATTTCATATTTAAATATATCATTTCTGCGGTACATTCGAAGTCAATGCCGATTACAGATTCGTTTTTCCGAGGAGGGGGAGGCGGGGGCGGTATAGGTACTCTAACTTTCTTATTAGAAATCGTGCACATTTCATATTTTGATATGTCATTTCTGCGGGCCATACAAAGTTTATACCGTTGGCGGATTCGTTTTTCCGAGGGGCGGGGGCGGTATAGAAACTGTAACTTTTTTATTAGAAATCGTGCACATTTCATATTTTGATATGTCATTTCTGCGGGCCATACCATGTTAATACCGTTGGCAGATTCGTTTTTCCGAGGGGAGGGGGCGGTATAGAAACTTTAACTTTTTTATTAGAAATCGTGCATATTTCATATTTTAATATGCCATTTCTTCGGGCGATACAAAGTTTATACCGTTGGCGGATTCGTTTTTCCTAGGGGCGGGGGCGGTATAGAAACTGTAACTTTTTTATTAGAAATCGTGCATATTTCATATTTTGATATGTCATTTCTGCGGGCCATGCAAAGTTTATACCGTTGGCGGATTCGTTTTCCCGAGGGGCGGGGGCGGTATAGAAACTGTAACTTTTTTATTAGAAATCGTGCATATTTCATATTTTGATATGTCATTTCTGCGGGCGATACAAAGTTTATACCGTTGGCGGATTCGTTTTTCCGAGGGGCGGGGGCGGTATAGAAACTGTAACTTTTTTATTAGAAATCGTGCATATTTCATATTTTGATATGTCATTTCTGCGGGCCATGCAAAGTTTATACCGTTGGCGGTTTCGTTTTTCCGAGGGGCGGGGGCGGTATTGAAACTGTAACTTTTTTATTAGAAACCGTGCACATTTCATATTTTGATATGTCATTTCTGCGGGCCATACAAAGTTTATACCGTTGGCGGATTCGTTTTTCCGAGGGGCGGGGGCGGTATAGAAACTGTAAGAGCAAATGATCTAGTTGAAGCACAGACTAAACCTAGTCTGTAATATTTATTTAACAGAAATAAGACCTACAATAAGAAGAATTAGCAATGCCTCACCGCCCCAGGCAACCGGAAAGAGAATCTGTCAATGTCTTTTATTATTATGGATAGAAGGAATACTATATCAAAATATGAAATATGAACGACTCTCAATAAGGAAGTTAGATTTTCTATACCGCTCTCGACACGATGGGACAAACGAATATACCATAGGCATTAGCTTCGTATGGATCGCAGAAATACGATACGAAAAATACGAAATAAATAATAATACGAAAAATACGAAATATGCACGATTCTCAGTAAGAAAGGTAGACTTTCATTAGTTTCAACTTTGTATGGGCCGCAGAAATGACATATCAAAATATGAAATGTGCACGATTTCTAATAAAAAAGTTATAGTTTCTATACCGCCCCCGCCCCTCGGAAAAACGAATCCGCCAACGGTATTAACTTTGTATGGCCCGCACAAATGACATGTCAAAGTACGAAATGTGCACGATTTCTATGAAAAAAGGTTTAGAGTTTCTATACCATCCCCGCCCCCCGGAAAAACGAAACCGCCAACGGTAATAACTTAGTATCGCCCGCAGAAATGACATATCAAAATATGAAATGTGCCCGATTTCTAATAAAGGAGTTAGAGTTTCTATATCGTCCCCGCCCCTCGGAAAAACGAATCCGCCAACGGTATTAACTTTGTATGGCCCGCAGAAATGACATAACAAAATATGAAATGTGCACGATTTCTAATAAAAAAGTTAGAGTTTCTACTCCGCCCCCGCCCCTCGGAAAAACGAATTCGCAAACGCTATTAACATGGTATGGCCCGCAGAAATGACATATCAAAATATGAAATATTCACGATTTCTAATAAAAAAGTTACGGTTTCTATACCGCCCCCGCCCCTCGGAAAAACGAATCTGCCAGCGGTATAAACTTTGTATGGCCCGCACAAATGACATATCGAAATATGAAATGTGCACGATTTCTAATAAAAAAGTTACAGTTTCTATACCGCCCCCACCTCTCGGAAAAACGAATCCGCAATCGGTATTAACATGGTATGTCCCGCAGAAATGACATATCAAAATATGAAATGTGCACGATTTCTAATAAAAAAGTTACAGTTTCTATACCGCCCCCACCCCTCGGAGAAACGAATCCGCAAACGGTATTAACATGGTATGGCCCGCAGAAATGACATATCAAAATATGAAATGTGCACGATTTCTAATAAAAAAGTTACAGTTTCTATACCGCCCCCGCCCCTCGGAAAAACGAATCCGCCAACGGTGTAAACTTTGTATGACCCGCACAAATGACATATCAAAATATGAAATGTGCACGATTTCTAATAAAAAAGTTACAGTTTCTATACCGCCCCCACCCCTCGGAGAAACGAATCCGCAAACGGTATTAACATGGTATGGCCCGCAGAAATGACATATCAAAATATGAAATGTGCCCGATTTCTAATAAAGGAGTTATAGTTTCTATACCGCCCCCGCCCCTCGGAAAAACGAATCCCCAAACGGTATTAACTTTGTATGGTCCGCAGAAATGACATCAAAATATGAAATGTGCACGATTTCTAATAAAAAAGTTAGAGTTTCTACTCCGCCCCCGCCCCTCGGAAAAACGAATCCGCAAACGGTATGAACATGGTATGGCCCGCAGAAATGACATATCAAAATATGAAATGTGCACGATTTCTAATAAAAAAGTTACAGATTCTATACCGCCCCCGCCCCTCGGAAAAACGAATCCGCAAACGGTATGAACATGGTATGGCCCGCAGAAATGACATATCAAAATATGAAATGTGCACGATTTCTAATAAAAAAGTTACAGATTTTATACCGCCCCCGCCCCTCGGAAAAACGAATCCGCAAACGGTATGAACATGGTATGGCCCGCAGAAATGACATATCAAAATATGAAATGTGCACGATTTCTAATAAAAAAGTTACAGATTCTATACCGCCCCCGCCCCTCGGAAAAACGAATCCGCCAACGGTATTAACTTTGTATGGCCCGCAGAAATGACATATCAAAATATGAAATATGCACGATTTCTAATAAAAAGTTACGGTTTCTATACCGCCTCCGCCCCTCGGAAAAACGAGTCCGCAAACGGTATTAACTTTGTATGGCCCGCAGAAATGACATATCAAAATATGAAATATGCACGATTTCTAATAAAAAAGTTACAGATTCTATACCGCCCCCGCCCCTCGGAAAAACGAATTCGCCAACGGTATAAACTTTGTATGGCCCGCAGAAATGACATATCAAAATATGAAATATGCACGATTTCTAATAAAAAAGTTACAGATTCTATACCGCCCCCGCCCCTCGGAAAAACGAATTCGCCAACGGTATAAACTTTGTATGGCCCGCAGAAATGACATATCAAAATATGAAATATGCACGATTTCTAATAAAAAAGTTACAGATTCTATACCGCCCCCGCCCCTCGGAAAAACGAATTCGCCAACGGTATAAACTTTGTATGGCCCGCAGAAATGACATATCAAAATATGAAATATGCACGATTTCTAATAAAAAAGTTACAGATTCTATACCGCCCCCGCCCCTCGGAAAAACGAATTCGCCAACGGTATAAACTTTGTATGGCCCGCAGAAATGACATATCAAAATATGAAATATGCACGATTTCTAATAAAAAAGTTACAGTTTCTATACCGCCCCCGCCCCTCGGAAAAACGAATCTGCCAACGGTATTAACTTAGTATGGCCCGCAGAAATGACATATCAAAATATGAAATGTGCACGATTTCTAATAAAAAAGTTAGTTTCTTTATCGCCCCCGCCCCTCGGAAAAACGAATCTGCCAACGGTATTAACATGGTATGGCCCGCAGAAAAGACATATCAAAATATGAAATGTGCACGATTTCTAATAAAAAAGTTTTAGATTCTATACCGCCCCCGCCCCTCGGAAAAACGAATCCGCCAACGGTATTAACTTTGTATGGCCCGCAGAAATGACATATCAAAATATGAAATATGCACGATTTCTAATAAAAAGTTACGGTTTCTATACCGCCTCCGCCCCTCGGAAAAACGAGTCCGCAAACGGTATTAACATGGTATGGCCAGCAGAGATGACATATCAAAATATGAAATGTGCACGATTTCTAATAAAAAAGTTACAGATTCTATACCGCCCCCGCCCCTCGGAAAAACGAATCCGCAAACGGTATGAACATGGTATGGCCCGCAGAAATGACATATCAAAATATGAAATGTGCACGATTTCTAATAAAAAAGTTACAGATTCTATACCGCCCCCGCCCCTCGGAAAAACGAATTCGCCAACGGTATAAACTTTGTATGGCCCGCAGAAATGACATATCAAAATATGAAATATGCACGATTTCTAATAAAAAAGTTACAGTTTCTATACCGCCCCCGCCCCTCGGAAAAACGAATCTGCCAACGGTATTAACTTAGTATGGCCCGCAGAAATGACATATCAAAATATGAAATGTGCACGATTTCTAATAAAAAAGTTAGTTTCTTTATCGCCCCCGCCCCTCGGAAAAACGAATCTGCCAACGGTATTAACATGGTATGGCCCGCAGAAAAGACATATCAAAATATGAAATGTGCACGATTTCTAATAAAAAAGTTACAGATTCTATACCGCCCCCGCCCCTCGGAAAAACGAATTCGCCAACGGTATTAACTTTGTATGGCCCGCAGAAATGACATATCAAAATATGAAATATGCACGATTTTTAATAAAAAGTTACGGTTTCTATACCGCCTCCGCCCCTCGGAAAAACGAGTCCGCAAACGGTATTAACATGGTATGGCCAGCAGAGATGACATATCAAAATATGAAATATGCACGATTTCTAATAAAAAAGTTACAGTTTCTATACCGCCCCCGCCCCTCGGAAAAACGAATCTGCCAACGGTATAAACTTTGTATGGCCCGCAGAAATGACATATCAAAATATGAAATATGCACGATTTCTAATAAAAAAGTTACAGTTTCTATACCGCCCCCGCCCCTCGGAAAAACGAATCTGCCAACGGTATTAACTTAGTATGGCCCGCAGAAATGACATATCAAAATATGAAATGTGCACGATTTCTAATAAAAAAGTTAGAGTTTCTATACCGCCCCCGCCCCTCGGAAAAACGTATCCGCCAACAGTATTAACTTTGTATGGTCCGCAGAAATGATATATTAAAATATGAAATATGCACGATATTCAACAATAAAATAAAAAAAATTGTGCCGCCCCCAACGACCCGATAATCGAATGTGGCAATGGAATTTGTTTTCCTGAGACTTGTAGAAGATCTAAAATATGAAATCTGTATGATACAAATTCCAGCAATTAAAAATTAGAAAGTATTTAGGATTTATTGCTGGCCGGGCGTTTATTGCTAGAGTAACTCGGCTGTCAATGGCGCCATTACTAAATATCAAAAGGGTTTTCGCCGGCTATCTTATTTTATTAATTCTCTAATCTTTGATAGCGTTTTCTGTAGAACAGGTATATATAAGTGCAAGTAATTGCACTGGGCAGTTAAAAAGTAAGGGGGTTAGAAATTTGTCCGAAATTACAAAATCCCTTGTATGTCATTAACGAAGAGTTATGGGGGATGTTTTAGAATTGGCTCCCATTAGTCCTATTAAGCTATCTATATACAGTGATTGAACACCGTGTATAAGGTCAGCTGGAAGTATAATAAAACACAGTATAAAACACAAACTTTTAATTTTATTGTATATGGTTGACTACATATTAACACAGGTAGTAAGTAATACAGTACAGAGGAGCGTTATTTGGAAGCACATAGCATGCTTATAACCTGACATCACACATAACTATACCAATTTATTATTATTGTCCATTGCGTCGACTAGATTTATAGCAGCAATAAGCCAAGGAACACATAAGTAAACAGTATTGTCTAGTCTAAAACGAATTTTTCTTTTTGCTATAAAACCAAATAGTGCCAATTTAGACATACATATTTCCATACAGAACATCTAACTTTTACCGGTAACAGTCACATCTGTCAAATTATTTTGATTACGTTTCATGCATATTAACGTCGAATGGACCTAAATTACGTTTAACAACTGCCTAAACGTTATATACCTATTTCAGGCAAAGCATGTGAAAGTCAATAAGACATTAAGTAGGTTTATATTACACAAAGAGCACTATTTAATATAAACTTTCCTCACTTGTAAAATATGTATATTTAAGGATGTTTTAAATAGAGTGTGAATTGTGTCAACTTTGTCATAATTCTGAAAATAATTACTCTGTTTTCAATGTAAGAGTATGTGCCATAACGAATATTTTTGAAAAAGTCAAGAACAGGATTATAATTTCCAAAAACATGAAACAATATCATCACTTCTAGTTCTAAATAGAAACAGAACTTTGGAAGAACTTTGTACATAAATGGTGAGAAAATCATACATGAAAATTACCTAACGTTCTGATTCATTTCGGAAATTCGTAACAGGGAAAATAATAAATAACAATAATTAACTAACTTTATACGATTATTAGTGTTAAAAAAATTGAGAAATAATGCTACGATAAATAAGGTGGAATATAACTATGTCAAATATATTTTTATTTAAATTATTAATATAAAACTTATTACTTGTTTCTAGACAATTGCGGCATTATATTTTACGACTGCTATTGTCATTTTGGTGCACTAAAAATGAGTAATTTAGGTTCAGTTCGTCATCAGTTTACATCGATTCAAATTTATATTTTTCTTCAAAAATAATTTAACAATATGACTCTTGATATGTACTTTAACATATGACACCGATTATGTGTGATACATACATATAATACATTTATTGTAAACTTATATTGGCAACATTTAATAAACCTTATAATGTATACCTTTTGTAAAAACATAGGAGGTAATTTTTATCAAAATAGAGATTCCCGAATAATCATGCGTTTAAGTAGTAGATATTTTACGCCCACATGAGAAAACTTTTATAAATATTCATAAATATATAATATATATTGTCTAAAATATTGTCAGATATGTAATATCACTTATTTAAATTTTACTATATTTCTTGATCTGTTTTTTCATGTGCGCTTTAAACTAATGTAAAATGTAATACACGCATCTTGGTGCCATCAATAAAACGCAGATATGTTTTAAAGTGGGTTCCGTTTTATTTCGCGGGTATTGATTGCTGAAATATTAACCTTACATACTGTGAAGCCCTTCATTACGTACACCATATTTTAAACGTATGGTTCAGACTTTAACTTGTATTGATTATGAGTTTCAGTGTTTTTATATCACCTCTCAACTTAGCATGTTTAGCCGCAGCACAATCTGTCTAAGCCTACACATTTTGATAATCAAGATGAATTTTACAGAATAACTATTAATTCATACATAAAATATTTCAAAATAATTCGGATCTAGATTTAATTGACATTAATTTATTCTTTCTATCATTTGTACATGATTACGTAACATGGTTGTAGGGTGTGACAGGGAGATAATTTTATAAAAGAAGTTCAAAAACATGCAACATTACTCAAAAGTATTTACTATATTATATACTATTTTTCCCGAAGTAAATTGCGAAACCATTACATATAAATATCTTAATTTCTATCGCATAAATGTACTTTAAACGGAGAAGTTGCTATATTGTCTAAAACAAATTTAAATTAAAAAAAAAATCTACCAGAGACACAATTTTTGCCTTCATATAAGATGTTTGTTATAAGAGAAGCGAGCGTGAGTCTGTTGCAGCTGCATGTTATTTTCTGATTTGTCGAAAGCTAGCGTCTGTGTAGGTAATAAAATATTGCATCAAATAATTAATAATTCAGGCATAACTCATTTGCGTCAACCTAAGTCTACCATGAGGATTGCAACGAAATGGTACAATCTTCCGATAACGATAAGATAAGTTAAGGAGTTCCGCACGGGCCTGCACTTGGCCCAGTTCTCTCCTTCTCAATATTAATGACTCGAAAATTGCCAATACACCGTGTTACACTTTTTGTCGATGATATTTTTATTTCACAGCATAATTGAGATTTAAAGTTATTACAAGGGACAATTTGGAATTAGTAAAAATAAGAGTGATTCAAATCATTTTACATTTTATATAACGTAATAACGTTTGATTGAAAAGTAGAGAAACTTCACTTTGGAAGTAAGTCTGAAAAATAGCACTCATACAAAGTTCTTTGAACTGTGTTGGCTACAAAATAGATTTTAAGAAGATATATATATAATAGAAAATGGCAATTATCTCCCAATGATTTTTGAAAGTAGTCTCTTTCGAAAAACTATTCAAGAACACCGTAAGAAAATTCTTAATTGATAAGCTCTGATAATTTACAGTACTGTGACGATACATTTTAGTGCGTGTAACAGGGTTAAGAATTAATTAAAGTATTATAGGTGGCCATGGGTGCTACTTTCTCAGGCCAGCTAAAGCGCAGCTGGGATCTTCGAAATTTTTACTGTCATGTATATCTAGTTTATAAATTAAGTTTACTTATACATATTACATAGTGAAAAATTCATTTTATTAGTCAAAATGTTTAGGTACGATCTACTGTTGCAGCTAGATTAAAATTATGTTTAAAATATTCGTTATCAGAGTACACTATTAATTTTCTTTAAATTATTACTATTATTATTAATTTAACGATAATCTAAATTATGCTAAGTATTATATGTTATATATTGACTTATAATATTATTGTCTATAATATGTCAGTCTTTTCTACCTTTATCTTATTCTACATTTTATTTGGATAACAAATGGTTAAATGTGTGAAGCAATAAATTAATGCAAACCATTTTGCCAATAGGACGGTTTTCATAAAAACGAACATTAACACATTTTTCTTATTTTGATTATTTATAATTATCTGTAATATGAAAAATATCAATAAACTTTAGCAATTAGTAACAATTTCTCTCCACCCGGTTAGAGTTATTTAATTTTAACCGGGTACTTTATCTTTAACTAGCATTAATAAGCATTAAATTTAAAATTAAATAGTGTGTTTCTTTGTTTCCTAAATGAACAATTTATCACCGTTGGAAAAGACCTTCGGATCTCCATCAATTGGATAAAGAGACAGTAAATCAAATGCGAGTGCTAGCATAGGAATTTCGATTATTGTAACAGATGGATTTAAATTTGCACTTAACGAGAGAATTCACTAAAGTATAGAATGCTGTAGAATACAAAAACGTCATTATTTAAAAACCTTCGTAATAAAAAAAAATTACAATAACATATAAGGCGTCCCATTTAAAAAATGAAAGTAAATGACATTTTCGGTTTATTCGGGAGTCGTAAAAATTATTTTATTATAACATGGTCGTGTTTTATTTTTAAATTTCCAACGATTTTAGTATTCCAAACATTACAACACTCTGTATACAGGGTGATTCGTTTTGGTTGTCTGTTAGAAGTATATGGAGAAAGAACAATAATAATTATGTGAAAAGAATGACCGCAAAAAAGGCCTAAAATTCGCCTGTTTTTGCAAAGTAGGTAGCGGGCCAAAGGAAAGTGGAAAATAAATCCTATAGGGCTCAAATTAAACTTTGAGAAATTTTAAGTTGAGCATGTTTTTGACTTTTTTGAAAAAATGCAAAAATCACCCCTATTTAAGGGTAGAAAATATTTAAAAAAGGCAGTAAATAATGAATATTTAAAAAATAAAACAACAATTTCCCTGTAGATATGGGTGCGACTAGTCATGACAATAATTCTAGTGAAAATCCCATGACGATTGTATCACGTGGGTAGGACTTATTGGTTTTCTGGAGTTGGTATTTTAATTATTACAAGCTGTTCGAGGGTTCTAGGAACATTTCCTAAAATCTTCCAAAAACACTACAGAATAATATTTTATACAATCCGTAAAAAATTCATACAATATAAAATTTGAGTAATAACAGTTGTTTTATTTTTTAAATGTTGATTTGAGATGCCTCTTTTTAATAATTTCTACCCTTAAAAAGATGTGATTTTTGCATTTTTTTCAAAAAAGTAAAAAAATTTCTCAAAGTTTAATTTGAGCCTTATTGGATTTATTTTGCTCTTTTTCTTGGCCCGCTATCTACTATGCAAAAACAGGCGAATCTGCGGTCACTCTGTGACTATAATCTTAACGGGGTAGGATCTAGTCAAAGAAAATATTTCCAAAATGGTGGCATTTTCGGTTATACAGGAAATTGGCCCGAATTTTGTTATTTTAAATAGATACCTCCATTTTAATTGTCTCTCAGAATCTACAGAAAATGTTAAGGGCATTTTGTTAATGATTCCCTATACCTAAAATTAATATTATCTGAGGTATTAATTTTTTATATCACATCAATATTATTGTTCTTTCTCCACATACTTCTAATAGACGATCAAAATAAATCACCCTATATTAGTATTAGTAATCCTTTCTCAGCAGCACCAAAACGCGCCTAAAAATTTCGGGAATATATATTTTTTTATTCAGTTTATCCATTTATCCGTGGTCGCTTGAAAATGAAAGTTATTTGTTGTTGAAGAAACGTAGTAGGTCTCTCCCAAAGCCATTATGAAATCTAAATATTCATTATTCCATATTTCGTGTTCTTATGTATATTTAAAGCTTTCACGTCAGGACAATAAATAATGAATGTCCTTTAAGAAGTATTATATAAGTAATATTTTTGTGAACTAATGACCTTTTTCCCAGTAAACTGTTTTTCTGCCGGTATTCCTAAATTGATTATAGAATTATAATTTGAAAATGCTGGTGAAGTTATATTCCAGCAATCAATACTTTTGCGTTCATCGTGCCGTAAAGTAATATTTCTGTCGTTTAGTTACTCATAAATTAGGAGACGATGTCGCATTGAAAAATTTTCTCCGGTTATTAATGGCATTCATCTTCCATATAAAAAAACACAATTTAGAAACACGTAAAAGTATTTGATTAGTGATTGCCCACACGTTTCAGTTTTTAGTAAATTCGCACAGTCACAGAAATGTAATTATTAGTCGTTTCTAGCCATATAACATTGTTTATAACATCTTTCCACGCTTTAAAAATACAACAATTAATCCACGTCGAATTTGGTGAGCGAAATAATGCATTCATCCTAATAACTAGTTAGCATATTACTTGAAATATACTTTATATATTTATATTTCATATAAAACATTCTAGAATACTAGTTACGCAAAGCTCAAAAAGACGCTAATAGAATTCACGCCTGGAGATAAGAGAAAAAGTTATTATAGATATGTATCAGAAATGCTTCTTAGGGTATTAAAGATATTTTAAAAATCCTAAAATTTTCTAAAAATAACTCAGAAACTTATTCTTAAATTTTATTAAAAATTGTATCCAAGTCAAAGAAAATAAACTTTATTTTAAATTAAGTAATAAGAACATGACCCATGACAGTTTACAAATGTAAAAATTTATATAATCGTGTAGAATTGGTTCGACTTTGACAGACCTGAAAACTAGTACATGGCCTTGACTAACATTGAAAGTAAAACAACGGGCAAATTTATGAAAACACATTTTTTTGCAGATTTTGTTCTTGACCACTTCAAATGCATTTTTTTTTATCGGAAAAGTGGAATAACATAGCAAAGTCCAAAAATGATATTGTAACAGAATATCATCTCCCTTGTTTTTTGTCAAAAATTATTTAGATACTTAAGTTAAGCCAGGTTTTACTATTGTCTCTAAGGATTATTCCTATTAATCAACAGATGGTGCTACTAGTACAGAAATGATATTAAATTTAACAAAAAGAGATCGCCATCTGTAATGTGAAAGAGCTCCTGTAATTCTTTAAGGTTGACAGTTTAAAAGCCTTGTGCAAGTATTGGCCAGATCTGCTAAGCCTAAAGCAGATACGACTCTAGGCATGGTTTTAGGTAGGTGTTTTGCCTGTGTTATAGAAAGGATCTCAAATTAACGTGAAATGTGTTTTTTGTGTCTCCATGTCGTCATTTTAATAACGACTTAATAATTAACTTATATTTGTTGCCTTTATAACGTTTATACGTTCATAGCATTGTTATTTTATATTTGTTTTATAGATTTTTATACCGAAACAAATAAATTTCTTGCTCAAACCCACTCTTTCCTAACGAACCCCAACAAATATCTTACAATATATGCCTGAGTAGAGAATTAAGAATAAAAAAAAAGTCCAAGTATTAGATGCCATCACTTTGTGAAACACCCTGTATATTTAAAAATAATTTTAAAATATGCCACTTTTACAATTTTTACCTGAGACATTTTTTCAAATTGCAAACTGTTGAGCACTAATGACTCACGCTGTATATCACATTTCTCACTCTGCCATGTGAAAATATGCTAAACAATGCTTAAGAAATTCTTGTAGTTTTTTTGGTAAAATAAAATAGTGTCGTAACTTTTCTATTGTGATTGGCGACTTCGCCATTTCATAGATTCGCAGACGGCCATCGAGAAACGATAAATACAACATAATAGTCAGTTGGACACTTAAATGATACTCTATTATACGCTGTTATATGATTTTTTACAGGGTGTAAGTAGGTTGGAGTTATATTTCGAGAGCGTATGCAGTTTAAAAGTTACGAGCAAGACGCGTTCTCCAAGATTTAACCTTCATGAAGATTATACCCAATGAACAATTTTTCTTATTCACATATCACCAAATTATACAAACTATGGTAAATTGGTAATGACAACTTTTTAATTATCACGTTATACCATTTAAAATGGTTGTAAGCTGTTTAGTAATCTTACATATCTCGAAGTTGTATAGCAAGAAATAACAGAAATGTAACTGTTACTCCTTTGTAATTTTCTAATATCATAAAGAGATGGATATGTTCTTGCAACCTTTATAAACATACTTCATTGGAATTCTTTATTGCTCTTTGTTTCAGCGCTGATATTGAAATTACCTATATCTTCCTTTCTCAAAATATAGAGGTTTTTATATGCCTATGAAATATGTATTTGTATATCATTTATATGTATTATACAGGGCACCCATGAGACCAGGTACACCCCCATTTTTTTATTTATTTTTCAAGATAAACATTTGAAAGTAGGGTATAGAATTTTTGGCACAAAAATACATTTTCTGACTTTTTCTATGGCATTCAGCCATTGGCCATACAGTCAACCACTAACCTAAAAATCATTTACTCCAGGTACCCTATAGACACAGAAAAGAAAACCAGGACATTTAGTTTTTTAGTAACGAACAAATTTATAGGACCATTATAAATTAAAAGACATAAGAGAAAGAAGACATGAAAAAAGAATCCATCTGCTTAGTCAATACAATAAACAAATTTTTGATTGTATCATCAGTTTTTTGAAAGAAGCGAATATTTTATTATGAATTTTGTGAGTGAATGCTTCGGTAGGTTAGCAGTCTGTATTTTTTCTAATCTTATGTAGTCAGATTGTATCAAAATTACTATTGATATTGTGGAACCACAAAGTATTATATTCATCATAGCTATTATATCGCCTATATAGGAAATAAACATTATTAGTATTATAAAGTAACAGAAACTTTTATAAAATCAGGTTATATAAATTATAATAATATCTATTAAAATTTGCATATTTCTTTGATGGAAATGTTTTTGTTGCCATTATATAAAACCTAAGAAAAAAGTTAGTGCGATACATTTTTGGCTGAATAAGGAATAAGAAATTGCATTAAATATATCGGCTACAAATGAAGAGATATATAAAATTACTTATTGGAAAGACATCGAATTAAATATACCCCAATCTAAAACTTTTAAGATTTCCTCAGATTTGAATTAAAAGCACTAAAACTTTACTTAGTACTAATATCGGTGTTAGCATTATTGATTTTATGACTGGCCATTTGCTTGTAAAAAATATACATAAAATATTAGTAAATTATTATTCTAATGCACGAATCATTCTTAACCAAATAAGAAGAAAATTCTAGTGAAGTGACTGATATCAAAACGTGTTCTTGTAAAACCGTTCATTACATCATGATAATAGTCCTGGAGGTGGCTGAAACTTTTGGTGTGACGTTTCTTTAAAGTTTCCACAAACACCAAATCACTTCAACACTACACTCGCATGATTGTGCGATTCGTCAACCACGTTGGCATCGTTGGGAGATGATTAAACTCATCAAATAATTGAATTAAAATGATCAAATTTATTCAACTTCCGATTAGGCCAACGTGATGGCGAAACGCATTTCCAGTGATATAGTGTTTGTGAAAACTACTTCGGAGGTATCAGGAAAATGTACGATTTTAGGCGATAGAGAGATACAATATCTGTAAAAAATAAATACATCTATATGCAAAAACCTACTAATTTGAGTTGTTCCCTTTCAATTCTACGCTGTCAAGTTACAATTACGGACATTAGTTACATGTCTATATCGATTTCTAACGCATGAATCTAAATTATCTCTAATATCCGGTCAGAAGCTTCTCCCACACATATCTATAGATTGATTCTTTCTGAATTTCAGCTATTCAGATTCTGGCATAATTTTTTTAGCATCTTTTGTTAGCAGGCTGCATAAATCTTGTATTTATTTTTCAATAAAACAGGGTAAGAAAAATAAACATATTATTGCAATACAAAGTGAAACTCGTCGTGGACCTTACATTATCTTACCTAACCTAACGTTATGTTATTTTACCTAATAGCCTAACATGATAAAAAAGTAAGCGTTTGACGAAGTCTATTAACTTGGTTAATGACACATTTTAATAGACGTTACAATTAATACAAATTCCACTTAAAGATTTAATAGAAATCTTGTATAATTGGTTGATGGTAAACCCTTGTTCTCAGTCTAACATTTCTAGACACTAATTTCTGCACTTAATTTGCTCACCATATAGTTTCATGAAATAGCGATATAAAAGTTTGAGTTAAAGACGTTTTTTGTCAATTCATATAAGAATGTGGACAAATGGCATATTACACCGGCTAGAGGCGACCCTGAATTTAGTTGACAGCAAGTAAAACCAGTTAGTAACAAGAGAAAAGGGTTTTCCTCGCCGCAAGCTGGAAAATTCATGACCTGCGCGGAGTAGACACTAGATAACATCGTTATAAATCTATAGAAAACTATGATATCTTCTCTTTCTAAGGGTATAAAATATATTTAAAGCATTGCGGAAGGCTTCGAATTCTTACGAGGGTACCAGAGAAATTATCAATTCAGAAAGCAAAATGATATAATTCACGTTTAGAAACGTCTAAGGTTTTGATTTGTTAAATGATTCCATAACTAATTTCTGGATTATTGTAACTACGAGCTTAATTTCTTGAAATGAATACTATTCAATTAATGAATCAGAAGTCAAGAAGCCACTTCAAACAGACGGAGACGATGTTGCAAAGCAGCCTAACGTACGGTGGCAAGCAGATAAAATAGACACATAGAAAGACATTCAACTATGAATACCACATTTAGCAACTCTAGCACATTTCTAATAAAGATATGTAAACTTCTCAAATTCAGAATATGATTTATTCACGACTAACTAACACTTAAGCTCGTAATTGCAGGAAATTGTCATTAGCAAATTAATATTGGGCATAAAACCAATGAAAAATTGTATTCGAGTTACTCATGAAGAAATTCATCTGCCTGTCCGTCCGTTAGTTTTTGTAATCACGATAACTTGAGCAAGAGCAGTCTGACTGTTTTAAAATCTGGACAGTAAATTAGAATTAGCTGGAGGAAGAATCTTATTGTTTTTGTATAAAATCGGTTATTAATAGTTTAAATCATAAAAAATTGTTTTCTTAATTCTTGAGTTTTTTAATTGAATCGGAGCTTTGTGATATGTTATTTCCTATCATTATCTATTGAAATGTTTTATTAACATATATTTCAAATAATATAATATCTCTGGAAATATGATACTTACGTCCACACGATTTGCCTTTAATTTTATGAAACTAGTCAATGGTGGTCTAGTGGTAAAGTTTTCGACTCATAGTCAACTCAAATTAACGAGTGTTTCGCAGATTAAATTGGAACAATAAAGTTAAAAATGTCTAAAACTGACATTATTTACAAAAAAACTGCGATAAGTATTATATAGATAGTGCAATAACTATAAGAAAAATGCAATCAATAGGCGAAGAGTGTAATGTTTACTCTAGTTTATTTATAATATTAGACATCATATCTTGGTGAGCAAAATCTATTGTGTAGGTCTACGTATCAGCAAGGAAACTGTACCTCTATAACCTGAAGAAATTATATCTTTGGGGTAAAGAGTTACAAGTGAGTGGTGAGATTTTAGGACTACAGTGCTACACGTCCTTGATATAGTCGTAAATGGGGGAAGCGACGAAAGATCTAAGAAATCTGCAGAGACTATCTAGGGATAACCTATCATTTATCTATCTTCATAAAATTTAGATAAGACAAACGAACCTCCTCAAGGATATATTAAATTTTTTACAGATCATAAATCATATTTCTTTTCATAGCCTTTGCGGTTTTTGAAACGTTCACGTGGAAGGCTGTAACACATGAGTTATTTTTCAAACCATCCTGCTACTCTTTAAAATCTGTGTGCTTAATAATTTCCTGTAGACCAATATAATATAATAAGCTTTTTTTTAATCTATTTCTAATTAAGGGTTGAAATTGGATATTTTTTTCATTTGTAACATTGTGTTCATAATTAATCAAGTCAATACCAAAAATACTTCCAAACAGATAAGGAGTATTTAGGAATTTATTTTTTTCATGAATGAGCAATTGCGTTGAACAAGCTGCCCTTTGACTTTTTATAATTAGAGTCATTACACATAAAAATCAAGCAACTTATTTCAGTAATTAATTCATCAATTAAAACATTTTACCTTCTGCGAAATAGAAAGTAATAAAGAAACATTTAATTAGAAAAATACCCTCAAATAATGAAATATTATTTTTGCATGCAATAATTTTTTTAATTGGAATAAATTCGTTTCTTTTTTAATTTCGTTTTGTCGAGGATGTAAAATTACTTTATTTTGGCAATTAAAAGTATCACATTGCGTATTTCAAATATTTTCTCCATAAATAAGATAATAATTCTTAAAATTTAGGTAAAAAACGTTGTGGTCAGTGATTCTGATTTGATCAGAAGAGTGACATAATTTTTGTAGATTTTCAGTATCAGCAAGAATGATGTATATAGTTCTGCTATCAAGAGTGTTACAAGAAAATAAAACAATTATCTTGCTTTATTTTCCTAGTGTCATGTAAAACTGAAAAGGATTAGAATCTAGAAATTGAAATATCTTTCGTCCAGTAATAATAAAGATATTATGTCTACGTCATTTCTGATGATATAAATCTTAATGAAAGATAAAAATAAATGTCACCAGATTAACAAATGATATATATGATACGATACAATTTAGAGTGGTGATATTTAACCATTTAATTTCAGTAGCGTCATCAATATAAAATATTCAATTATATGTCTAGATGGGTTCTCACGAGAGTCAGCTTGATGCTAGTCAAGTTCAGATGTGCAGTGTGAAGCTCTTAATGAAAACGCGAAAAGAACCGGTTAAAACTTCATTAAACTCGATAAAATTTAAGTCAATGGTAGATTAAAAGACTCTGCATAAAATGAAGTGTAATAATAGAAAAACAAAGCACACACCGAATCAATAATAGAACAATTACTGTAAGGTGTGTTAATAGTACCAAAAATAAAGTAAACAAGTGTCTATATTAGTGCAATGCCTATAGCTGGATTTATACCTGGGTTCCTTTTTCAAGTGGATGAGAGCAACATACCAGTTTATAAGGCTATATAGACATCCAGTTGTGGATGAAAAGAGATAAGTTTTGTTTCATTTGTAGCATTAGTTTATTAGTGTATTAATTTATGTCTTGGCAGACAAACGAAGTGAAGGCAAACGGACGGAAGGAGGTGCACACTGTTGAATTCGGAAACAGAAGAAACAGAAGACTTAGAAGAAGAATAAATAAGATGATGATAGATGGAAACTAAAAAAGAAGCATGGAAACTTAAAAGAAGCATCTTAAAAACACCTACACTCCCCATCCTATATTCCTACCCCATGCCTTGATGGGCTCTCACGTTTAGTTACTCAACTAAATATAATAAAAAATATTAATATAAACTACAAATAGGAAAAAATGATACTACTACTACTACCTCAAGACATTTATTCGTATTTTGTCGATCGCGTCTAGTATATTTATTTATGATACCAAGTTAATACAATTGTTGTAAGTCGAGAAACGATTTCTTAACGGAATTGATAATTTCTCAACCATCCTCATAGTTCCGTGGGCTAAATTGACAATGACGTTCCCACGTGAGGACACTACTAACTAAACAAATGTTCGAAACCTTCAGCACAAGTGAAAAATTTACACCATATTTTCTATCGCCACATACCCCTTTTAAATAACCAGTTTATAAAACTTCTTATATTTGTCAAAAATTTCCTAAATCTACTTTTTTTAATTTTAATATTTTATTTAGTTTATTTATTTTTCCTTCACATTGTATATATATTTTTTGTGTATACACAAATACATTAATGCCCACACTTATCAGATTATACGCTATAAGGATTTTAATCTATTAGACAACACTTATAGACCTTAATATTTCTTAGGTATTTTATCAAGGATCTTTGCTCGCCCTCTCGACAACTTTAGCAAATTCCTTTTAACTATAGTTTGACGGGTGCTATTCGGTATTCTAATTAATTAGCAACTTTCGCTAATTAAAGAATATTAATTAAAATTCTTTTTGCACGAAAGTTTCCTATTCCAGTATATAATAACTTTAAACAACTCAGATTTTAATAGTTTGAAATGTAATTAGAGCCGAATAAGATTACACCCAAAGCGACGAGCTAGAGGCTTGTAAAAGATTACGGTGGTTAATCTAAACTTTAGTTCATCATATTCTTGGTATATTGTTTGCATAGTTTCACTTTTAACGTAGTAATATCTTTAAACATTCTATGTATATAAGTGATACTCATATATTTATACGTGCACTTAATTCCTAACAAATAAAAGTGGATTAAATCTCGCTTTTATAATGTAGTTTCTAAAGCAATTTTACAGTACAGCCAAATATGCTAAATATTCAAGTATTCAGTAGCAGTGTTGAGGATATCACGGTCAAGTACAAGAAGCAAAAATAATTTAGATATTGTCCATAATTACATATCTTTGTGACGCTTTATGTCATATCGCATTTCTTTACGCCTGATTTAATTTGTTTCTTGTAGGGGTTTAACCATTAGGCTATTCCACTACTTGATCAAGAAACACGCACACCCAGAAAATAGCACAACAACCATTCCCTAAGACATTGCCATCAGCCGTAGTTAAGCCAAACTCAGGAGACGGGCAGGACAGAGATGGTGTAGTCCACTAATAATAATAATATTTATTCAAGTTAAAAATTTAAACACATTTTGAGGCATTGTTACAGTATTTATACCTACCTGCATGATAATGTAATAAACCCTGCAAAAATTAATTTGCACACTGGGTATAAAACTAAAAGAAAGGATATGATATTACGAATTAAACATATAATGCATATATGTGTAAAATTTATATAAAACACAAGAATGCAAAGTTAGTACAATTCCAATAAAATCCATGGAGCACAATGACTAGAATTTAGAACTCTCTTTCAATAAGATAAGTGTTCTTTTATGTCAATTAATTGATGTAAATTCAATCTACCTAGACATAATATCTATTTTTCTATTTTGCTTTTAAAAAGTTTTATGTTTTGATTTCAGGAGCAAATTCATTGTAACACATTAAAAATGCTGCTAAATATCCAGAATTAATGTGACAATTGGTGTTTTAATATTTGTTAGCATATTCATTGACCTGAATGGGTCGACAAATATGAAAATAAAAATTCTGTATGTAAATTTTCGCATCCTTTTAGTTCAAAACGTTATTTATACAGTTAGCATAAAATTAATTATAATCTATTTTAGTGTCCAATTTATAGAATCATCATCATGTTTTAAACAATTCATCAATTCCGAAAGTTCAGAAAATAAAACAAGGTTTTAATCAGATTATGCGTAAAATAATTTACTAAATTCAGAATATATATTGCAATTGTATTGTACATTTTATATTTATAGTACATATTACTGCAACTTTAATACCAGTGTTTTATTTTTGATGCACAACTCTTTCAAACCAGGAGGGTATTATTTTTTTAAATCTTATAAGTAAGATGACTCGTCCAGAGTTTATAGTTGCTTATATAAGAATATGCTATAGAAAGTAATAGAAACTTTATCCGCGGTGCAGTGCTTACATATTAGGTTTGCCATCACCATGTCCCAGGTTCGAATCTTGGCAAGGGTACGGATGCTTAGTGGCGTTTTTAATACCTTACCGATGTGGTAGCAGTGAGATAGACCGCTGTTGAATGCCGCAGTATATCTATTCGCTGTTATCTCCCTGAGTTCGAGTTTCAGCTGCGACAGATGGCATGTCGCAGGGAATGGTTGTTGTGTTGATGTATATGTGTACGTATCCTGGTTGAGTTGCGGTATAGCTATGGCTAAACTCATCCAGGACGTAAATATAAATAAGGCGTTAAAAAAAGAACTACATAAAAATTGCATTTTTGTGGTTGTGTAACAAATTAAACCCTTAGTTGAAATTAACAACTATCTTTAAATTATTTAATTAGTGTTAATGCCATTCTTCAAATATGGTGACTGAAATTTAAAATATAAAACGCCACACAATTTCTCGAGTAAATGAAATCTAACTTCAACCTTCTGATTGAAAGTGAAACTAGCTTTCGACCGAGCAGTCACAATTATAGACAGTATTAATAGTAAATAAGTTCGTCATTAATATAATTTGACGTAACAAATTGACAGTAAGGGTCAGTACAAAGGGAACATTGCTGCTGCTTATGTTTAAATCTTACATTAACTACAGTCACATTGAAACTTACCGTACCTAATTACTAACGTCCAAATGAAGAAATTACATAAAGAGAGTGTTTGGATAGCAGGTTGACGTTAAGGATACATTTTTCCAGGCTAATTATTCAAAAACTAACAAAAATCTCTTAATTCTACAAAAGAGGTTTTGCGGATAATCATATATGCCCACCGTATATAGAATTACAAGCAAAGAAAAAAATGCCAAAACGTAATAACTCAATTTCTGTCATACTGAATACGAGGAATATTTTCGCTGAAATCCTATTTTTCAACGAAAAAGTTGCCTTAGTTTCAGCTAGAGAAAGTTTTCATTGATATCCCATTGTGTAATGAAATCGGCAACCTAGCAATTTTAGTCACTGTGTTGTTACTTATGAAACCTCTCTTGTAAAATTGTTTTTGAGCAATTATCCTGGACAGTTTTACAGGAAGCGTCATGTACATTAAACAATCATTTAAGGATACACAAACATGAAAAACATTTATACTAGTTACCTAAACACAAAAGCATTAATATTGTAAAGAATTAATATATCTCACTGCTCGTGTAATATAGTAATTTTAATGTGACGTAAATCCATTAAAATAATAGTCCATTCACACGGTGATAAGTAATAAGTTACTAGGTTAGATACGTATATTGATAATAAAATATAAGAAAATATATCTATATTTGCCTAACATGAACATATGCCGCAGAGTTTTAATAATCAAAAGGGTATGTAGCGAAGCAAATAGGGTTCATTAAAATTTGTCACAATTGTGTATATGTTACAGCTGTATAATTCAGATCACAAGTAGCGGTCCGCTCGAACACTAGGTGAATTGTCACGAGATATCACTATATAGGATCAATCTAGATATTGTGCGTAGCTCAGGTTTGTGGCAGGGAAAAAATCTGCTATACCACAATATAACAAATGCGTCTACATAACATTTGTAAGCATTCTCTTTGTATATAAATGCCTTAGAAAATCATAGTTTACCTTGTATAATTTGTACCTTTCATTCTTGTTTCATTATTGTCAACTTAATTGAGATTATTGTCATGCTAAAAAAATACTAATCAGAATACTTTCTCATCTGTCTGTGAATCCATGGGATATATTTCGGGACGTATGCGTAAACTCCTGGTAGGTGTGGGTGGGCACATTTTATGCCCCAGCTCACTATGCCACCTACATACCATCTCTCAGGGTCCTCTCCATCATGGTCATGACATAGTAAAGGACCTCCAGAATCTCCCTAATAATTAAAAATGTCACAGAAAAAATCAAACATTAGCAATTCTTGTAAATTCTCCTCACATATACTGTTTCACATAGAACAAACTTTTCAAGAAGCTGTAAGAATTCTTCCATGGTGCATTTGCAGTGCATTTATTAAAGTTGCAGGGATATACTCTACAAAAATCGCTTTAACATGAGAACAAAATGCATCTTAAAAAACCGTTGCATAAGGAATCACTACTTCCACAACCAAATTTCCCATACAAGTCTCTTTACAGGAAAATATCTCGAGACTGTATTTGCACCTTAGTATGTGGAAATAGTAATAAAATTTTAATAATACATTTGAGGCAGAATTCGAGATGTTCTATTCTAGAATGTCAATCAGATGTCATTACAATACATGCATCTACCAAATTTCAAGTGAACATCTCAATTTTGTTTTATCAACTCCTTTAATAATGGAGTGGAGGTGGTGGTGGGTTGAAACTGAGGCATTGGCTTCTAGTATATAAACCAAATCCCAAGTCTATATTCTTACTAACTTGCTTTACTTATTCTCTCTATTTACCCCCATTTAACCCCATTCCTTCACCGAGACTAGCGCAAAATATAATCTAGTTCCAGATCTCGTTATGATACATATGTGTACCAAATTTGAATATCTTAAACGGCTCCTGAGCAAACGTGCTCACAAAAAAGACAGAAAGAATTTGTTTTCTTTCAGATTTAAAATCTCGAAGTTTTGTGACATTCTAAGCCCATTTCAACAATAATAAAAAAAAAATTGAATTCTTTATACTATTACTATACTTCCACTTCACTGCGTGAATCTGGAAGTAATTGATTGAAGGAGCCGTTACTCTGTGGTAGTTAATCATCTCACACAAATAAATAAATAAAACACATTAGTTCTCTACCACTACGTATTTATAAAAATTGCGACTGCAGTTTCAACTTGCAGAGTCATTGTCAAGCAGTGAATTAAAATATTTTTTTGATTGCTACACAATGGCTTTGTAAGTTGAAACTGCAGTCGCAATTTTTATAAATGCATAGTGGTAGAAAACATAGCAGTGTGTTCTATTTATTTATTTGTGCAAAATGTATCTCTTTTAAACTGTTTACAGCGTTCGACATTTTTGAATTTGCTTTCTAATAAAATTTCCAAAATTTTTGGTCAGTAATATTTCGTGTAAAAGCGCACTTCTACTTGATTAAAACACGAGGTACTTCTTTGTTTGGAGAAAAAATATTAAACATCGCACTAACTTATTCACCTAAGTGTTTGTATAGCTCGTATTATGTTTGCTTCAGATGCTAATAAGTGGTAAGGACGATTTTCCTTTTTCCTTCATCAGTAAACTACTTTTTCTGGATTTTACTCAAACAAATTGATAACGGAACTTTAAAATAAATCGTTTTTCCACCTTGATTTGGGGGAGTAGAGAAAAGAAAACAAGGAAACTCGGAGAAATGCTATACAATTCCTGATATTAAAATTTTTATCGATTTGTTGAACTTTTGGTGAAAGTTGGTAAAGGTGCCACACAGGGCTGTGTTCTGTCACCAATTCTCTTTTATATGTATAGTGAACACGTTATGAGACGCGTGCTGGTGGATTGGCAGAGTAGCTAAATGCGAAACGAAAATTTCTAATTTGAGATTTGCGGGCAGATGATACCACCTTAGTTGCAGTAAGATCGGCAATTTGTTAGTTAAACAAAGATCCGACTTGCTAACGCCCTAGTTTTCTCCACCTTTCTTTACGCTTCTGAAACATGGATATTAGGGAAGCAACTAGACAACGCGCAGTGGGATAAAACTGCAGTGCTCCACTCAAATCAACTTACAGACCTTAAAATTAATGATTTCAAGAACCTCTTTTTTAGAAAAGAATTTGACTTTTTCCAATAAAAATCAGTGTCAAGGTCACAAATAACTTTCGATTTTTTTAATTAAAAATTTCCATTTTAAAAATAAGCAAATGATCTGTCGAATTATATTTTCTATTTTCTTTTTTTCATTATCGACAGTTGCCAAATTAACTGTCAAATATAATAACTTTAAAGTGTATCTTCTGTTGTATAAAAAGAACAGATTAAATTAAACACTTTAAATTATGAAAATAATTAATAAATGGCATTTTCATTGAGTTGACTGAAAAATTGACAGCTGCCAATAATAATTAAAATAAATATCAGCTACGAAACTAACTAATTTTAAATCACTTTAAATATCCCTTTTTTTATTTAAATTCAGAACATTGTTTTTAATTTTGAGAGAAATTTTGACAGTTGCCAATTAACATAATACAGGATGTAATTAGTTTCATGTCATTAAAATAACTGGTGATAGGGATCGACTAGACAAACAGAAAACCTATATGACCTTTTTCCCTAGGGGCACTTTGAAAAAAACTCACCTGGGTTTACATTTTTAATGTTATGGTACGAAAGATTTGAGAACCACTGTTTTTCAGGGTGAATGGATGTTATAGTTCCGAATATCAGAAATAATAAAAAACTGTAATACCCGACTTGTGTTCCCGTCGGTAGAAGTGCGGCACTTTGATGGAATTATTTGTATGGAACTTTTTATACCACTAATTATGAAAATGTAAATAATTCCTTCTCTTTCGGCACAACGCAAGCACAGCATGGCCGCAGGGGTTTAAATAGGATTTGTTTACATATGTTTTTTAATTTGGAACAAAGCTATTTTATTGTCGTTTATAAGAATTTATAAAATTTAAAAGTGGTTTATTAACATTTGTAACATTGTGTTAAAAGCTTAAAAAATTGGTAATTGTTTTATGAAATTGGAAAACGAACAGATAGACGTCCGAGATACGATAACAGAAATTAGTTCTGTATTTTAAGTTAGGAAAAAATCTGATTTTTTTAACGAATTGAGCGCATAATTTTTCCCAATCAGGTATCGAAAACTAAAAATCAAGTCTTTGGTCTCTATGAAAATCAATGTAAACAATAATAAACAGATAAAAACAAGACAACGAATACTAATAATAATAATCATACCTTTAATGCCCAATAAGTAACACCCAATAACTGAACAATTCTTTTGAATTTTTTACAAAAATTGTTCAAAATGACCTCCATCTCCACGTACACACATTTCGGTATGTCGAACTACTTACTCCGTTTAAGACATTTGGTAAATTAGGATCATTTTTTATGGTTTCTATGCACATTAAAATACGTCGTTGCAATTGTTTTAAAGCTCTTCCGCACCAGCTGCATTTCCACCACTTTCTCCATGTACCAAGTCCATATCCGCGAGCTCTGGATAAGTGTAATCTCCCATAATGTACAAAATCTGCGTTTTAAAATACCACACTAAACGGTAAACTAACGTTATCAAGAAAGAAAACAAAAAGAAAAACTTGGTCCAAAATCCAAAAAGTAACAAAAAGCAGGAACTAGAAGTAGTGTCTTACGTAACCAAGCACTAACGATTTGAACGATAAGTCAATAAAATAAATCTTAACATAAGTGGCACAAAATTCAAAAAGAAAACAGACAAAACCAAGGAACGGGTACGTCGCGTCATGCGTGCGTGAAATTATTACTTGAGAATATTACAAGGGAGAGATAGCACGCCTACTAGGATAATTTGCCGCGAAGAAGCAAGAAACATGACGATGTCCTCTGTCGGTCGCTTTTAACTGCTTTGTCGGCATACTTATTTGCAGGAATGTCAGAGTATCTCGTGCGACAAGACGCGAGGCAATAAAACCTACTCCAATATGCCAGCAGTTCTCAAACTAGGTTATTAAGTATTTTGGAAATTTTTGTTTATTTTTTTTCTCCAAGACTATGAGCTTTAGACCCCTTGTTATATAAGGTTTTTTTGTTTGTCTTATCGTTCCCTACCACCAGTTTTTTTTTTAATGACATGAAACTAATTACACCCTGCATATTAGACATTAATTTCCTATCAAGTATCTCCAAAATCTATAGAAAAATACTTATTTAGCACTTTAACTTTCAAGAAACTTAAAATAGCATTTTAAGCAAGTGATATAAATTTTGACAGCTGTCAAATTTAGTTAAGATTAGTATCATTTACGTAAGGAGAAAGTCTTAAAGTAATTTATATTTATTTTCTGTAAAATCTAACATTATTTTCTACACCTACAACAGAAGATAAACTTTATGGTTGGCAGCTCTGCCCTGCAAAGCAAGAAGGTCGTAACTGACATTTTGCTGATTTTGAGATAATCGCATTTTTCGATTATGAATTTCCGATTGAAAATGTGGATGGCATACCACATTTTCAATCGGAAATACATAATTTTCTGAGTGAGCGCTTGTTTTATCAGAACAATTTTTATAGTTTTTCTTACTTTTTATTGGGTATTTTGCCACTGAAAAATATTTAAAAATTTTAATGAAAGAACCTCTGCGCCAAACGGATCAGACAGAGGTTGGTTCTTGAGTACTTGACTGTTTCAAAAAGTCTCACACCTAAAAATATATAAACTAGAACAATGTTATAAACTAAAAACTGAAAATCAAAGCTATAGGTAGTTAACGTTTCGGAAGAGAATCTACTTCCGTTCTCAAAACTTTTTTGGCCGTCAACCATGACAGTTTATTGTTTATGTATTTCCATAGTCACGTGAGACATTAAATTATATTTATCTTATTTTTACTTACTTCGTCTCTAAGGATGGGCAACCAACTAGTACAAAAATCTATTGAATAATTAGAAACGCATCTATCCTCGTTTAATAAAATAATCGCGGATTCTTTATGGTTTGCCAAAAATTCATAAACCTGACATCCCCTTAAGACCAATCGTGAGTTCAATTAATTCTCCATGTAGTAAACTCTCAAAATATTTATGAAAAATCCTAAATCCTTTATCAGGTTCCTCCGAGTCTTATATTAAAAATAGCAAACATTTTTTGGAAAAGCTGTCAGAAAATCATTTTAACAATAATCATCTAATGGTCAGTTTTGATGTAGTAAGCCTATTTACAAATGTTCCTGTAGATAAAACATTAATAATAATTAAAAACAAATTGCAACAAGATGGGAATTTGGCGAATAGAACTAAGTTAAGCATTGAAACTATAATGGAATTACTTACACTTTGCATTAAAACAACATACTTTCAATTAAATAATGACTTCTATCAACAAGACTTTGGGATGGCCATAGGTTCTTCATTATCTCCAATATTAAGTAACATTTTCATGGAAAATTTCGAGGAGAGTAATATTAATAATCTAGCTTATAAACCCATTGTATGGTGGAGATATGTAGATGACATTTTTGCTATATGGCCTTATAGTAAAGAATGTTTAAGTAATTTTTTGAATCAGATTAACGAAAAAGAACCTTCAATTAAATTTACAATAGAAATAGAGAATAATAATGAATTACCTTTCTTAGATATTTTAATTAAAAAATTAGATAACACATACCAAACCAGTGTGTATAGAAAACAAACACACACAAACAGATACTTAAATTTCAATTCAAATCAACATATTAGTGTTAAGAAAGGTGTTGTTAAGTGTTTGTACGACAGGGCCAAAATTATTTCTTCAAATGATGTAATATTAAGGAACGAAAAACAATTTATAAAAACTGTCTTATTAAATAATCAATATCCTGAGAGTTTTGTTGATAGTCAGTTATTGAACATTGGTAGTAGAGAGAATATACTATCACAACCTGAGGTATTTAGGTCAATGGCAGTAATTCCATATATACATGGTTTATCGGATAAATTACGAAAAACTGGGAACAGGTTTTCCGTACGAACGGTTTTTCAAACGGGCTCCACGCTAAGATCGGTTTTATCAAGAACCAAACCTCCAAATATTGTTCAAAGTTCAAAAAATTGTATTTATAGTGTTCCGTGTGAGTGCGGAAAACATTACGTAGGTGAATCATCTAGACCTTTCATCGTAAGGCTTGGTGAACATAGAAATTACGCTAGAAGGGAAGAATTTGAAAAATCCAAAATTTGTGAACACGCGTGGGATAATAATCATAGAATTAAATGGGACTCGGCGAAGATTTTGGAAAAAGAGAGCGGAACTAAAGAAAACTTAAAGAATCCGCGATTATTTTATTAAACGAGGATAGATGCGTTTCTAATTATTCAATAGATTTTTGTACTAGTTGGTTGCCCATCCTTAGAGACGAAGTAAGTAAAAATAAGATAAATATAATTTAATGTCTCACGGAACTATGGAAATACATAAACAAAGAACTGTCATGGTTGACGGCCAAAAAAGTTTTGAGAACGGAAGTAGATTCTCTTCCGAAACGTTAACTACCTATAGCTTTGATTTTCAGTTTTTAGTTTATAACATTGTTCTAGTTTATATATTTTTAGGTGTGAGACTTTTTGAAACAGTCAAGTACTCAAGAACCAACCTCTGTCTGATCCGTTTGGTGCAGAGGCGTTTTCATTAAAATTTTTAAATATTTTTCAATGGCAAAATACCCAATAAAAAGTAAGAAAATCTGAATATGCCACAAATAAATAATTACAGACAATTTTTATAGTTTTTATAGTTTCTGTTTGAAATATTAAATGTTTTTCAAAAAACGCAGATACGACATTTTTTAAGAAAAGAAATTCAGAAAATACAATAAAAAATAATCGTAAGTGAATAAGAAAAGTATATTTAAAAAAAAATCTCTTCTTTCCTCTGCATTTTTAAAGTTTTTCCTTCATACACAGATAAAGCATATATCTGCCGCATTCATTTCTTAATATTATTTGTTTCTGCTTTTTCAGTTTCCTCATTTTCTGTGAAGTAAAATGTGAAACCTGAAATATGATTAATAGAAATTACCTACTATATTTTCCGTTGTAAACTAAGTTAGAAATGTTTTCCCAGCCTTCTTAAGAAATATTCACTTTAATTGAAACCTAAAGTGTATATTAATACACTTTTATCAGAAATACACACTGAATCGTCACATCCGAACAATCTCACACGGGAGACTTAACTGAACATGTTCATTTTCTATTACTAAGCTTAATTGTCGTATCTACTATGATGAATTATGCTTGGTAATATTGTCAAAGTACCTTTCTTTAATAAATTAAATCCGGTAATTCATATTTTCAAAATTAAGAATTAACGTCCCTCTGTCGCTCTGTAAAGCCCGCGAGCTTGAAAAAACACTTTTTACATTTTTAGAATAATTCGAAAAGCAAGATTTCGGCTGCTGGAGAATATACGCAAGCCACTCTCCCCTACCGATCGAATTTTCGGGAACGGCGAAGAATCTGGAACGTCTAGAACGACTAGAACGCCCGGAATCTTCGATTTTCGAACACTTCCAGAAGCTTTGATTTATCTTATACAAACCGAGACGCGCTCAGCGCATTCAGTCGAGTAAGGGAGTCGAGTCAAGGAAGTCAGTCAGTTCGGGATCCAGCCACGCGACAAAACAACAACAACCAAAGGCAAATTTCTACTCTAAAGTGTTATTATTCAACACAATTAATTTCATCAAACCTTTTTAGTGATAAACAAATGTATTGTTAGAACGTGAATAGTAATATATCGTTATTTTGACTCCAGAAAATTTGACTTTTAATCACTCGTGTAAAATCGATACAGGGTGTTGCTTTTTCGCCGAATCAATAAAAATAAAATCGTACCAAAATTAATTGTGCAGTGTTCTTGTGCGCGAATCTGACCAAAACGAAAGTCACGTTCGTGTTCAATATCAGATAGGGCAATATCGCTTAGTAAAATCAGTATACTTTGTACTTATGACAAATTTTAAATTGAATTTGTATCGTTCATTATAAAGATACGACCGTAAAAAATATACTAGAAGTTGCCCGAGTGGTTGTAGATGCGACAAATGGCAATAACTCAATGTTTATGTCAGTTACGACCTTCTTGCTTAGCACGGCAGAGCTGCCAACAATAGAGAAAGAAAATGAAAAATATAATTTGGCAGATAATTTGCTTATTTGTAAAATAAAAATAAAAAAATCGAAAATATTTATTTTGTCACATTGACACTGGCCATCATTGGAAAAACCCATATTACTTCCACATCCACGTAATGGATTAGAAGTATAGTAATCGTAAAACAAATTTCAATTTTTTTTTTTGACGTGGGTTTAGAATGTCATGAAACGTCGAGATTCTAAATTTGAGCGAAAAAAAACCAACATTTTCTGTCTGTCTGTCGGTCTGTAGGTCTGTCTGTCTATAACTTTTTTTTTGTCCGCGCGCTTTCTCCGGAACAGTTTAAGATATTGACTTGAAATTTTGTATACATTTTGTATATATTATAACGAGATCTGGAAGTGGATTGTTTTTTGAAGATATCCGGTGAAGGATTGGGGGGTCAATAGGGGTAAATATGGGAAAATATGTAAAGCAAGCCGATTAAGGGTACAGAAACTTGAAATTTGATGTATGTACTACAAGCCAAGGCCTCAGATTATTACAAGCCAAGGCCTCAGATTATTTTATATTTTTCAACCCCCACACCACCCCTATAGTCCATTATTAAAGGGGTTGATAAAATAAAATTAAGACACTCATCTGAAATTTGGTACACGTACGTATTATAAGGGTATCTGGAACTGGATTATATTTTGAGATGATTCCGTTGAAGGGTTGGGGGTTGAATAGGGGTAAATAGGGAAAATAACTAAAGCAAGCTGGTACGAACACAGACACTTGAAATTCGGTGTATATACTAGAAGCCTCAGATTTTTTATAATATTTTTCAACCACCCACCACCCCTACTCCATTATTAAAGGTGTTGAAAAAATAAAATTGAGTTATTCATTTGAAATTTGGTACACGTATGTACTATAACGACATCTGGAACTAGATTATATTTTGAGATAATTCCGTTGAAGGGTTGAGGGTTAAATAGGGGTAAATAGGGGGATATAAGTAAAGCATGTTGGTAAGAGTACAGAAACTTGAAATTCGATGTATGTACTAGAAGCCAAAGACTCAATTTTCTTTAATAATATTTTTCAACCCCCCACCACCCCTACTCCATTATTAAAGGGGTTGATAAAATAAAATTGAAATATTCATTTTGAAATTTGGCACACGTATGTATTATAACGAGATCTGGAAATAGATTATATTTTGAGATGATTCCGTTAAAGGGATGGGGGTTAAATAGTGGTAGATAGGGGAAAATAAGTAAAGCAAGCTGGTAACAGTATATACTAGAAGCGATGGCTTCAGGTTTTTTTATAATATTTTCCATCCACCCACCACGCCCACTCCCTTATTAAAAGAGTTGATAAAATTAAATTTAGATTTTCACTTGAAATTTGTTACACATGTAACGATATCTTAAACTAGATTATATTTTGACATGATTACGTTGAAGGAGTGGGGGTAATTGGTGGTAAATAGGGAAAAATAAGTAAAGCAAGCTAGGAAGAGTACAGAAACTTGAAATTTGGTGTATGTTCTAGAAGCCAGGGCCTCAGATTTTTTAGTAATATTTTTCAACCCCCAACACTCTCAATCCATTATTAAAGGGGTTGATAAAATGAAATTAAGATATTCACTTGAAATTTGGGACACGTATGTATTATAACGACATCTGGTACTCAAAATATAATTTTGAGATAATTCCTTTGAAGGGTAGATGGTTAAATAGGAGTAAATAGGGGAAAATAAGTAAATCAAGCTGGGCAGAGTACAGAAATGTGGGATTTGGTGTATATACTAGAAACGAAGGCCTCAGATTTCTTTCTAATATTTTTCAAACACTACCAACTCCGCTCCATTATTAGTGGGTTTGATAACATAAAATTGAGATATTTACTTGAAACTTAGTACACGTATGTATTATAATGACATCTGATTGAGATGATTCCGTTGAAGGGGTGGGACGTGGTAGGCTGTGAATAGGGGAAAATAAGTAGGGTAAACTAAAACCTTAATTTTTAACGTATATGGTAGAAACCAACGCCTCAAACTTTTCTATGACATCTGCCCCAAATATTATTAAAATTCTATGACCAATAATTTCCACATACTAGAGTGCAAGCCTAGTCAAGATGTTTCCTTTAAAGTGACTTGGATGAAAAATCTGGATGTGGAAGTAGTGATTCCTTAGGCAGCGGTTTTTTTTAAGTTAAAATGCGATTTTCCATCCAATTCTCTTTAAAGGAAAACATCTTGACTATATTTGCACTCTAGTATATGGAAATAATTGGTCACAGAATTAATTTAATAATATTTGAGGCGGATGTCATAAAAAAATTTGAGGCGTTGGTTGAGGCATATACTTCAAAAATGAAGTTTCTAGACTCTCATTAGCTTGCTCTACTTATTTACCCCTCCACCTCTTCAACAGAATCATCTCAATCAGATACCATTAAAATATACAGTGTGAACCTAAAGAATTGCACAAAATTCATATCTTTGGTATGTGTAATTTTTCAAAAAAATCCCCGAACAGGTCGATTTTAGTTTTGTAAATGCTACATTTTGTCACTATACCAAAATTTATGACGTCATTGGTTTTTGAGTTTGTAATGAAGCATCCTAAAGTCATACCTCATTACTAATAAGTTTCAGTGTAGTGCCGTGTGCACATTTGCCATACGACGGCGATTCATACTCAATATACTAAATTTGCACACAACCCGACCACGGCCGTCTCTAAAAAGGAGGGATAGTTTCGTGTGTAAAAGCCCAGCCGCGAATCGAGAAGAGCACTGGGTACATATCCTCGTAAATTTCCACGGCGCTCTGAGCCGAAGACATTTTGCTGATTTGTGCACTAGGTGACGTGTCTCTCCGGAGTGAATATATCTTGACCTAGAGAAGTCTTACGGCGCGTTGAGCCGGAGGACAGAACTTGTGCCGAATGTTATTTAGTCCAGCGACGTCCCGTCGTCCCGACGAAACCGACCAAGAGCGAATATAAGTTGACAGAGGAGTGACCCGGCGCGTTGAGCCGATAGCTTACTCGGGTTGACGGTTATTAGCCCGCCACCGTTTTCGCCGTCAAAATCCCTACTCGTCCCATCACTACATTACACTCTCGTCTTCTCTCTCACTCATACGATTTAAATGTCACCTAATTACCAATAACCGTAAAAGATACGGACCTGAAAACCGATAACCTGTAACCATTGTATATTATGTAAACCTGCATATTTTACCTGTTGAAGATAATAAAATTGTTAATTTTGATTGGGTTGTCTTATTAAACTAATCTGGATCCTGAACTAATCTCCGACTCCAGCTACCAAGAGCAAAACACCGTTACAAGTTATGACGCCATCATAAATTGTTTTTAATGGAACGAGACGTTTTTGTTTACTGTTTTTGGTATTCCTTTAGACTTCTGGTGAAATGAAAAAAATGATATTACCTGAGCCATTTTGGAAAAATGACATTTTATGTAAAAATAGCTTACCTTTCGCAAATTCACATGTAATGTCCCACTTTCTTATGGACTGATAAATCTTGTTGCCTACATTTTTGTTTTAACTAGCATGAAAACATTTGACATAAAAACAGAACAAAGAAAATAATAAAAAAACAATCACTTTAACAACAGAGAGATACAGGCCTTTTTGTGTAAAGTATCGATAACTTTTTTATTCTTGGCACGTGTGGAACCTCAGTTTTGTGACACTTCTTAGACACTGTAAAACTAGTGAATGCAATGCCACGTTTAAGTGAAAGAGAACGCGTAGAACTTTTGACGATGGTTGGATATGGTGATAGGCTGAGAACTCATCAGGAAGCATGTGATGTTTTCAATGCCAAGTATCCCGAAAGGCAAATTTCTAGATCCTCTGTAAGTAGATTGGTGGGTAGATATGATGAATCTGGCAGTGTAGCTGACCTCCCTCGATCTGGTCGCCCTAACACAAGCAACGAAACCAAATTAAATATTCCTCTAGAAAGTGAGGAAAACCACCATCTTTTGACATCAAATCATAACGTGAGTAAAACTTCTGTTGTACGTCTATTGAAAAAAGAAAAATGCCATCCATACAAAGTGCAATTAATCCACGAATTGAATGAGGACGATCCAGATCGACGCTTACAGTTTTGTGAACAATTGGTGACCTTGTGCGATGAAAACCCAAATTTTTAAAAGAACATTGTTTTTTCTGATGAAGCTACATTTTCTTTAAAGGGGACTGTACATAGGCATAACTGTAGGTATTGGTCACGCGGAAATCCTCATTGGACTCAAGAAGCCCGTACACAGCGACGAGGCAAAGTGAATATCTCAATTTTATTTTATGAATCTCTTTAATTAATAGAGTGGAGGTGGTGGGAGATTGAAAAATATTATAAAGAAATCTGAGGCCTTGATTTCTAGTATACACCAAATCCCAAGTTTCTGTACTCTTAACAGCTTGCTTTACTCATTTTTCTCTATTTACGTCTACTTAGCCCGCCCCCTTCAACGGAATCATCACAAAATATAATCTAGCTCCAGATGTCCATATAATACATACTTGTACCAAATTTCAAGTGAATACATCAATTTTTTTTATCAACCCCTTTAATAATAGAGTGGGGGTAGTGGGAGGATGGAAATTACAGTACTCTGACTAGCTTGCTTTACTTATATATTATATTTACCCCATAACCCTTCACCGGAAGTGGTAAAAAACAATCCAGTTCCAGATCTCGTTATAATACATACCTGTACAATATTTCAAGTCAATATCTTAAACCGTTCCGGAGAAAACGTGCGCACAAAAAAGTTACAGACCGACAAAAAAAAATGTTCATCCAAATTTAAAATCTCGACGTTTCATAATATTCTAACCTATTTCGCAAAAAAAATGCATTACTATATTGGGAACGAACATCCAAAATCCGGCGAGAGAGAAAGATAATTTCATAACGAGAATTTTTTTTTTAAGTTTTTTAAAATCTACAATTTTATGATTTATAAGTTGATTAGAGTGAAACATTACAATTTTGTCCCATTGTGAGACGTATTGTGGCGAATTCCCTGGATAGCCCATCGCACTAATACCTTCTGCAAGAAATACAGGGACAATATGATGCAAAGAGGAGAAGAGGATGCCCACCAAAATAATACTGTGCACCTAACAAACAATCGTGACCATCGGAAGGATGCTGACGTGTCATACAGTGAATCCAGGCCAACTAGAATAATTCGTGTATCATAATCTTATCTTACAGAAATATAAGACTTATAAATTTTAAGTTACGCAAGGAACTTACGGAGACTCTAGTATTGCCAATCTTAAATTATGGAATTACATTATATTATCCCTGTCTTAACAAAATTACGCAAAGTAGGCTCCAAAAAATACAAAATTGTTGTTGTCGATTTGTTTACGGTTTAAGAAAATACGATCGAGTTTCGGCAAAAATGAATCAACTTGGCTGGCTAACATTAGAAAATGCATACAAATACCACACATCAGTACTTGTTAAGCGCATTCTCACTTGTTCTTCACCACCGTATTTACAAGAAAAATTTTTATTTAGACATGATTTACATAACATAAATGTTCGACATGTTGGTCAAATATCCTTGCCTAGATTTCATTCAGCCTTGTTTACTAGATCGTTTACATATAACACAGCCAAAATATACAATAGCTTAAGCGATAATCTGAAAAACCTCTCCTTATGCAGTTTTCGTAATAAACACACCCTTCTACAGTCACAGTTATACGTAATTATTGGTTATTTACGGTAAGGTCTATTATTAATATTAATGTTATTAATCTTATTAATCTCATTAATCTTTTATAAATCTCTGTTCAACTGTTATGTTATTTTTCAGTTGTATTTGCAACTAAATGCCTTTTATATACATCTAGTCTCTTATATGTGTTCTTGTCTTTTTCCCCTCTCTTTATTATTTCACACATATTTTGTAAAAAATAAAAA
This sequence comes from Stenurella melanura, assembly GCA_963583905.1. NCBI lineage: Eukaryota > Metazoa > Arthropoda > Insecta > Coleoptera > Cerambycidae > Stenurella > Stenurella melanura. The sequence continues at coordinate 45,444,173 of OY757318.1, read as the reverse complement.
TTATTAGTTTAGTTTTAAGCACACCTGTTGTTAATATTATTAATGTTATGTCCGGGCAGGGTTAAGTAGAGTAGCTTCGGCTAGACTTGGCCCTTGGTATTATGTATGTATTAATACTAAATAAAGGCAATTTATTATTATTATTATTATTATTATAAACGTCTGGCATGAGGTTGCGGATAAGAAGATGCTAACGTTTATTGAAAAGTGATTTTTGTTCAAATACAAATTATCCAAATAATGTAGTGAGTTATATAAGTCTTTATTTTTGTATCAACCTGACTCGTAATTTGCCGGTATCAGAAACTCATAACATTCAATATGTATTACGTAAAGATAATACGTAAAAACAAACAAGATAATGGGGAATCAATAAAGAAAATACAAATAATAAAATAACAGTGATGAAAATGTCAGGAATGATCACCAATACCGACACAGTACAAGCGCGAATATAAATGACCGTGGAAGGTTATTATGATGAATAGACCGGGTGAGTCACGAATTGCGCTCGCCCCGATATTTCCTAAAATATTTGGAATAGAAAATTGAAATTTGGAGGTCTTATTACACGGCTAAAATGCCATCTTCTCAATAAAAAATCAAGTTTGGTGCACATCCCGTTTGACCGGAAATGCCCACAACTTTCGATTTTTAAATGGAACACCCTATATATTTTTACATTTTTGGAATCTAGAGGAAATTTTGAATACAATACATCCATTTTGGTCACTTTTTGATAAACATTAAAAATTTGATTAAAAAATCTATTTCTGAATCCAGAGTGCTGTGGTGCCCAAAATATATTTTATTTTGTGTGCTACGTTACTATAAAAATAAAAAGAGCAATATGATTGCATTAGTTAATTCTCTAGAGGCGTTTAAAATTTTTAAATGTGATTTTTACCCACTAACTTGGTTTTTTTAAATGGGAATTTAATCGTTCACCAACATTTCTAAATACCTCATTTTCATACGAATCTAATGATAGCAAAATTTTGAAAATCCACTCAGAAATATTTGAGATTTCAGCCAAAATACAATGCAACCAAGCTTTTAGAAACATGCGGCTAATAGATAATAGATTAGTGGGCTTTGGAAACTAAAATGGCACATTTCTGTGTAAATCTGGTAACCTAATAACATTGGAAAAATCGTTGTAGCCATTGAATGTAATAAAACAATATCAGCTGTCAGACAGACTCGTGCAGTTATAGGCAATCTTGAGCTATCAAACATTTAATAATTGTGAGCGCAAAGAACGTTACAATTAAGTTTAGCATAGGTATGTGGAGGTAAACATAAAGGGGACGGTAGCTCAGTGGTTTAGCGCATCTAGCTTACATACTGGCATACCTAGCGAAACAGGTTCAATCCCTGTTCACCGCGAAATAATTTTAATTATAAAATTATCTCCAAGAAGTGGTTCGGACTCCACTATAAACTGTAGGGCCTCGTTTCTCTTTACCTTACACAAAATCATTCTGGATTTTCAAGGAGTTACCTCGGTGACTTGAGAAGCGGTTAAGAAAACATTTTTAGAAAACACATTTTAAGAAACACAATTACATCCACAAGGACATTTGCAATAGGATGCGACATCAGTTCGGTTTTCAAAGTTTTATTTAAATGAACATAAATATCGGGCCTATAAATAAATAAAAATCAATTCCGTTTGAACAATTAAACTTAAACTAGGTAACAGTAGGTATCTTTAAAATAATTAATATAATTAAACCATAAATTGACATTTACAGATATTGTTCAAAATGTCCACCATTTTTTTCTATACACAATTCGGCTCTGCGTACAGTTGCTTGAATGGCTCTACGCAATTCAGCCGGCGTTATTTCATTAAGAGCCCGTACAAATTTATTTTGCAGCTCTTCACGGGTATTTGAAGAAGTTTTATAAACTTCATTCTTGAGAGTGCCCCATACATAATAGTCGAGGGGTGTTAAGTCAGGTGACCTAGGAGGCCACCTGATGTGACCTTGATTTGCGATAAGGCGTTCACCATGCAAGTTGTTTAAATATTCCATCACTCTTCTGGAAGTATGTGGGGGAGCTCCATCTTGTTGGAAAAACAGATTTTGTAAATTTTCTTGAGCTCAGTACCTAGTATTATTTCTGTTAAACATACCTTGGTTCATAAATCTACTTTCATCTGAATATAAAATATGAAAAGGAAAACCTGGGTTTTGTTGTACTGCATTTAAGAACCAGTTGCAATATACTAGCCTCCTGTCGTTATCATCTCCATAAAGATGTTGGTGTATTTGGTATTTATAAGACCGAAACTTATGTTTCTTTAAAATTCTGCAAACCGAAGACTGACTAATGTCGCATTCCATTGACAATTCCCTTGTTGATGTTGTTGGGTGTACCATCACAAATCCTAATACATCAATTTCTTTGTCCTCACTTACAATAAATGTTTGATGGTCATCTTGTTGATTGGGTTCGTTTCTGAATTCTTGTTCCACTATGGCAAACAAGTGTCTGCTTGGATGACGTCTGTTAGGATATCGTTGCTGATACAGTTCTGCAGCTGCAGTTGAATTTTTGAGACGCTCTCCATATATCAGTAACATATCGACCTTTTCATTTCTACTAAAATTATTCACTTTCTTTAATTTTTACTCAAAGAGATTTTCGCAACGCTTTATTTTGTATCTGTCTGACAGCTGATATTGTTTTATTACATTCAATGGCTACTATTATTTTTCCAATGTTATTAGGTTACCAGATTTACACAGAAATGTGCCATTTTAGTTTCCAAAGCCCACTAATCTATTATCTATTAGCCGCATGTTTCTAAAAGCTTGGTTGCATTGTATTTTGGCTGAAATTTCAAATATTTCTGAGCGGATTTTCAAAATTTTGGTATCATTAGATTCGTATGAAAATGAGGTATTTAAAAATGTTGGTGAACGATTAAATTCCCATTTAAGAAAACCGAGTTAGTGGGTAAAAATCACATTTAAAAATTTTAAACGCCTCTAGAGAATTAAGTAATGCAATCATATTGCTCTTTTTATTTTTATAGTAACGTAGCACACAAACTAAAATATATTTTGGGCACCACAGCACTCTGGATTCAGAAATAGATTTTTTAATAAAATTTTTAATGTTTATCAAAAAGTGACCAAAATGGATGTATTGTATTCAAAATTTCCTCTAAATTCCAAAAATGTAAAAATATATAGGGTGTTCCATTTAAAAATCGAAAGTTGTGGGCATTTCCGGTCAAACCGGATGTGCACCCAACTTGATTTTTTATTGAAAAGATGGAATTTTATTCGTGTAATAAGTCCTCCGAATTTCAATTTTCTATTCCAAATATTTTAGGAAATATCGGGGCGAGCGCAATTCGTGACTCACCCGGTATGGTATATTAGTATTCCTGTTAAAATCTGAATTTTTTACGTAATCAAATCTCTAATAATAATTCCTGTAATCAAACTTTTTGTTCTAAAATATATCTTTCTTATAAATTTCGGGCATTCATATGTGGTCAATTCATATGGCGATAAATTATAATAATTAGCGACATAATTTAGTCGAAAATTAAGGCCAATGAAGATTATTACTACAGCAACGAATTATAAAACTCATTTCTGTACGTATTCACGTTCACAAATATGTTTCCAAACATTTAAAAAAAGTTATAACGTAATGGACATTTGTTTTAAATTACAACCTCTATTTATAATAGTGAGAGAGCACATTTTTCTGCATATGAAGCTACAGCTACAGAAAATTTTAGTAGTTTACGACAATTTATTTAAAATAAATACAATTGTTTAAATAAAATAACATTAAATGCTGTAATTATCGACCACATATTTCCTGGACAATATCCAAGACGAAACAGAAATGCATCTAAAACATTGAAAGGTTTCTGGTTAGATTAATCCAATTTCTTATCTAATTTTACCCTTTATTTTCTAAATTACTTCCACATCCACGTAGTGGATTGGAAGTATAGTAATCGTAAAAAATTTTTTTTTTTCTTGAAATAGGTTTACAATGTCATGAAACGTCGAGATTTTAAATTTGAGCGAAAAAAAATTTTATCCGTCTGTCTGTAACTTTTTTTGTTCGCACGTTTTCTACGGAACTGTTTGAGATATTGACTTGAAATTTATTTTGTACACGTATATATTATAACGAGATCTGGAACTGAATTGTTTTTTTGAAGACATCCGGTGAAGGGTTGGGGTAAATAGGGGAAATATGTATGGCAAGCTGGTAAGAGTACAGAAACTTGAAATTTGATGTATGTACTACAAGCCACGGCTCAAATTTTTTCATAATATTTTTCATCCCCCCACCATCCACCACTACATTGGGTTGATAAAATAAAATTGAGATATTCATTTGAAATTTGGTAGACGTGTGTATTATAACGACATCTGGAACTAAATTATATTTTGAAATGATTCCGTTGAAGGGTTGGGAGCTAAATAACAGTAAATAGGGGAAAATAAGTAAATCAAGCTGGAAAGAGAAATTTGGGATTTGGTTATATACTAGAAACCAAGGACTCAGATTTCTTTCTAATATTTTTCAAACCCTGGTGGGGCTCCATTATTAATCGGATTGATAACATAAAATTGAGATATTCACTTGAAAGTTAGTACACGTATGTATTGTAATGACATCTAATTGAGATGATTCCATTGAAGGGGTTGGAAGTATGGTAGGTTGTGAATAGGGGAAAATAAGTAGGGTAGACTAGAAACTTAATTTTTAACGTACATGGTAGAAACAAACGCCTCAAACTTTTTTATGACATCTGCCTAAATATTATTAAAATTCTATGACCAATAATTTCAGCATACTAGAGTGCAAATTCAGTCAAGATGTTTCCTTTAAAGTGACTTGGACGAAAAATCTGGATGTGGCAGTAGTGATTCCTTAGGCAGCGGTTTTTTATTGAGTTTATTAAGATATATTCTGGATTTGAGGCAACCTCACAAGAAATAATCTAGAAGGGTTAGATCAAGAGATCTAGCTGGCCACTGTATTATTCATATCTACCAATCCATCTGTTAGGAAAAACAATGTTTATGTGAGTTCGATTCTTGAATACATTTTTATATCTATTAATGTTTAAAACAATTCTTGTGAGGTTACCTTCAATCCAGGACCCAGCTGAATACACTTGACTATTGAGTAAATAAAGCATAGAATTAGGTAAAAAACTTGATTAATCTCACAAGGAACCCCTCATAATGTTTTAGATTATTGTATATATTGCTGTAATGTCTACAGCTCCATATGTAAAAAAATGTGCTCTCTCAAATGGCATTATTAGAAATGGAGGTTGCCGTTAAAAAAATGTCTACTACGTCACAACTTAAAAAAAAAATTTGAATATGAATATATGGAAAAATTTATTTCAAATCGACCTATTCGAGACACTTTTGTCACTCACTTTGTAACAATTTTATCGAATTTTCATTTCATCCTGACTAAAAAAGAAAACTGACACATTCACTCATTCATCACCAAGTCTTCCAAAGTCCAGGCGTTAAGAACTTGAAATTTGGCATGGATATTATTTTTGTGTTTAAGCGGCATAATAAAGAACTTTTTGAAATGCGCCCCTTAAAGGAGCAAAATCGACCCTCACATATTAAACTACTTTTATTAAAAAAACGTTCTTTGAAATAATCGGTCAAACACAAATTTATTTTCATTTTTTACGCCAATTTTATGAGATAAATAATTACATACGTTAAGTAAACTTTGTTAATATAAATATTTTTGTCGTAATTACTGTTTGTCAACAAATCCCATATTATATTTCAACATATTTTTAAACACACTACACAACCGCATAAATAATGACAAATATATTAGAATACCATTCAAATCATGGAAAACTCGAGTAATCGTCGGAAACTTCTGAGATGCTTTTTTAATACGCAGTCCTGATCTTGGTACGAAGTGGATTGATTACGTATCTAGGGGTTCTTTAATCGGAGGTATAGACTTCAGGGCTTGATGTCACGTTAAGCTGGCGAATGACTCAATTGGTGATTTAGCTGAGAGATTATCAAAATCAAATAAAAAGGGAATAAGACACGACCCAATCGTACAGTGTTGCTCAGGATTAAACGGCTAAAAAAATCAACAAGGCTATCTGGATAGTTTGGAAAATTTCCACGTTAAGATGGCAGGTCATTAAAAAAGGACTCTATGAAAAGATGTATGAAATATGTTTCTGTATCACTGAATTATTATCTGAGACCGTATGCCAGACCGTATGCAATTTTGCATGAATTTTCTAAATAGCGGATTGTTCTGTTTATCCTATGGAATATTATACCCGGCTACCGTTTTCACCAAATCTCTAGTTTACTTTTAGTACGCCTGAGATAACTGTTCTGTTAGGTACATACTTTTTTAACGATATAAGTTACAAACTGATTTAGGTATGGATGATCAACACAAATATACTTTGAAATATACTAACTTGTCGATATTCTTGCTTGTTTTGCCGAATTTTTGCAACGTGATATGTAGAACTCGTATCTCAGTAAACGTTTGATAAATTCCCGCCTTTCTATTACATGATTGTGCTAGCGTGTTTGCAATTCCTCTCACTTTCTTATTCAATCTAGCCATTAAATCTAACATATTCCCCGATTCACTCAAATGTTCTAAGATAATTCCTGTATATAAAAAAGGTGAAAAAAATAATATTGAGAATTACAGACCCATAACGATTATCAACAATTTCTCCAAAGCTTTCGAAACCTTGCTGTATGAACCAACATTTTCTTATGCAAAGAATGGCATTACTGAATACCAACACGGTTTCTTCAAGGGAAGATCTACCTCAACCAATCTTTTTTGTATTACCCAATATATAACTGATGCTATCGACGCAAACTCACAAGTTGACGTAATTTACACAGACTTCACTAAAACATTTGACAGACTGGACCACAGTATTTTATATTCAAAATTTCAACAATTTGGTTTCTCAAAAAATCTGCTATTATTCTTCAAATCATATCTTGAAAACAGACATCACCACATTGAATACTGTGGTCAGCGGTCTGTAGAATTTGTATCCACTTCAGGCGTACCCCAGGGTTCAGTGTTAGGTCCTTTATTTTTCAATATTTTCATTAATGACATAACAGTAGAACTGGGTGTCAATTGTCTCTTATACGCAGACGATATGAAGTTGTACAATAAAGTAAATGATGTTACTGATTGTGTTGCTCTACAAGCGGCCCTCGATAAAGTAAATGAATGGTGTAACTTGAACAAACTACAATTGAATGCAAAGAAGTGCAATGTTCTAACTTTTACCAATAAACATCAGCTGGTCGAATTCAATTATTGCTTAGAAGATTCAGTGCTTACACGTCCATCAACCTTCCGCGATCTCGGTGTAACATTTGATAGTAAACTTAATTTTAATTGTCATATAAACACCATAACCAATGAAAGTTTTAGAACACTGGGATTTATAACACGATGTTCTCATGATTTTAATGACAGTAATACGCTGAAACTACTTTATCAGTCTTTTGCTCGATCAAAATTAGAATACTCGTCAATTATTTGGTCTCCTCATTACAACCTACATATACAAAATATAGAGAGAATTCAGAGACGTTTCTTAAAGATTTTAAGTTACAAGGAGGACGGTGTCTATCCTGCTATTGGTTTTCCCCAGACTGCACTTTTAAACAGATTTTCGCTTTCGAGTTTGGAGACTCGCCGAACTATTTCACAACAAATATTTCTTTTTAAAGTAATACATAATATAACAGATTGTAGTGCTATCTTAAGTTTACTAAATTTTCGAACACCTAGACCAGGTTCCAGACAAAACACTTTATTTTATCAGCCGACCCCCAGAACTAACGTACAGAAATTTTCACCATTGTACAAAATGTGTGAGAACCATAATAGTCTTCAAGGCCAGTTTGATATATTCCACTGCAATGTAGCTGAGATAAAGAGATTAACTGTATAAATTAAAACATGTTACCATATTTCTATTTACTTATAGTCTTTTAATATTTTTTAATATATTTTATATGTGCTTATCATCTCCTGCCCTGTAATTGGAATGCTCTGTTGGGCAGTGTATTGTTAAATAAATAAATAAATAAATAAATAAATAAATAAATAAATAAATAAATAAATAAATAAATAAATAAATAAATAAATAAATAAATAAATAAATAAACGTATTTTCTTTGTTGAATTGCATCGTGCGAGCGAATGTGCATTTGCCATTGTTTATTTTAAAACACAGACAATTACTTGTCGGTAAGCATCAAATTAGAATAGCGTTCAGTCAGCGATAGAGGTTTCACTTATTTAGTGCTAATAAAGTTGCTTTAAAACGATAGCCATAATATCTAAAAAGTAAATGTTTTTTCTTACAATGTTGGCTAGTTTAAAATCAATCCAATAAGGTAACAAATGGGTTCTTAGTGCTTAATTAATAAGAACTAAGATGAGAATTGATGATTATTACTTTACGTTGTTCAAAAAAACTAGAGCTATCAAACACTACTAACGACGCTTGTAGTTCAATAGGCGACTATAATTTCATATGTTTTTTTCTGTAAGGATGAAATTTTTAGCAACAATAATATTTACAGTCACAAAGAAGCTACCCGTGCCTTATCATACTTGATCCGACAGCCAGGGATTCTATATTTACGGTACAATTTTTGAGTACTACTTAACTTATGGCATCAAAGCATAAAGTTAACGCCATATTGTAGGTATCATAGAGTTGTATTAAACTATATTGGGGAGCCTAATTAACTTGTGATCGAACCCATTGGTAACCCATTTTATTATATTTTTTTAAAGCCATTGCTATGTTCATTGAATGAAAGCAAACATAAAAAAAGAAATGAAAGATTATAACTTCTTCTATTCGAATAAAATGGGTTGCCACATCTTAAATTATTCGTAAACTCTGGCAACCCACTTTTTGAGCGCGTTACGTATACTATAGTCATCGCAAATGAGTTATTTAAAAAAAATCTATTTAAATTGCAGCTTCGAAAACATAGAATTCTGATCTAGAAATGAAAATCGTTTCTAAATTAATTTGGAACAATATAACCAAAAATATTTTCTTGCTCCTAAATAATGTCAAATTATAAAATTAATAAACAAAGAAAAAAATTGATTTTTAACAGGTAAATAACTTTTCTATTGAATAGTTCGAGAGAAATATATGAGGTATTTCCACCCGTCTGTAATACAGGAAAGCACAGGAGAGTGAACAAAAACATTTTCAACTATTAAATTACTTGGTCTATTTTTGTTATTTTCAATGAGCGTCTTTTCCATTGAAAATAGAGACCTATAGAATGTTATGGCATGCATGCACATGCAGACCCGTAGGCAAATGTTCGTTGCATTCAGTTGCCATTTTACAACTTAATATTGATACAAATCAGTTTAAATATGACCTTACTTTATTTATCAGAATTTAATGTTTTTAAAAAGCCACAATTTGAATTGATTAAAAAAAACCGTTACGTAAAAAGTAAATTGTCATACATTGCGAATAGTTTAGGAGGTGGCAATCTGTTTTATAAAAAAGATGATGTCAAGTGAAGGCAAGTAATGCAGGGTCTTGGCTAGAATGAAACTAAGAAATCATCTGTCTTCGACGGATAGTTTAACAAACAATGTATAAGGGGAATTCAATTCTCTTAGCTCTTTTGTTTGTAGGAAAAAGAACAGCGAATAGAAAGAAATTGATTCTTATCAATACATGGAAACGATAGAACATATTATACAGAGTGTTACATAAGTTAATGGTACTCACTTCAGCTACATAATAATATTTCACAGAAAAAGAAATGCAGAATTTGGTACTAGGCAAACTTCTAACACATTGGAAATTAACGTAGTTATGAAGAAAATTTACATGTACATATTTCCGCCCATTAGACAGAGTCTTATAAAAACAGCAAAAATATAGGGGTCCAACATATTCCTCCCCCATTGCCACCCCTGTAATCGTGGAAACTCCTGACCATTTTTATGCGACGCAGAAAAGTCTAACCTATACAATGATACCAAAAAACACCCCGACCGGACTACCTCTGTGCCCTAGCGGTCGCGACCGAACATTTGTTACACTTTAAACGTTTACATATTATCCTAACATCTAACGTTACACTACCAATTCTTTAACCATTTCCAATGCTAAAAAACCGCTGCCTAAGGAATCACTACGACCACATCCAAATTTTCAATCCAAGTTTCTTTGAAGGAAAACATCTTGACTATATTTACATTCTAGTATCTGGAAATAATTAGCCATGAATTTTAAGATGTCGTAAAAATATTTGAGGCATTGTTTTCTAGCATTTACGCCAAAATGAAGTCTCTGGACTCTCCTTAGCTTGCTTTACTCACTCTCCCCAATTTATACTCCCTTCAATGGAATCAGCTCACATATTACAATACATACGTGTACCAAATTTTAAGTGAATATCTCAATTCTATTATATCAACCCCTTTAATAATGGAATGGTGGTGGTAGTGGGTGTTGTACCCAAGTAACATTGTGAGTTATAATTTTTAGTCTACATGCCCAGTTAGTTGTACAATGGTTGTAAAATGGTTCTCAAAATAATTTTAACGACTTATAGACCGCACGATGGTCGTTATATGGTCGCATCGAGGTTATATGGTATGCATAAGACGACTAATTAGACGCTAAAAGTGAATTCACTTTAAGAGGTCGTTATGAGTTGGTAAAGAGGTTGATGTTATCTAGAATACAACGCTTAAAACGACTTAGGGACCTTGTAGGAAGACAGTTATATTAAAATTAATAAAGAGACTTTAATAGGACTTTGATACGAGATAGGACCCGAAATTGAATGGAGTCACACAGTAGGTTATACTGATTTTAAATACGACTTCCATATGACCCATAAATGAAAATATGGCTTCCAAAAATGGATTATAACAACACAACCCAAGCAACATTTTTAGTCTTATAAACAACGTAACGACGTCGTTACGATGTAAAATACAACTTACTTTTAGTCATAACGACCGTGCTACAACCCTTTTATGACCCGATTTGGACGGTTCGAAAAGGGTTGTCGCGACTTTTCATACAACTTTTATATGACTTAATTGGATGTCATAAAGAAGTCGTTACAAGGTCATGACAACCTTCATTAGGACCTTCATACGACCAAATAGTCTTAAGGATTGAATGCGGTATTGTCGCATAAAGGTTGTTATATAATCATTATAAGCTCACAACAATCTGATCTGACTTCGATATGACCTATGGTCTGATTCTGTACGCATGCGTGTTTGTGAATTTCGTTCAAACACGACAACAGAACATAACGAGTCAGCATGTACTGTAAATATTTTGCCTATACGTATGTCTTGTATTAATTCGTTTACAATACGGAAAATAAAAGCTCAACAACCAAACTGCTAAGTATGAACCATGTGTTATTTAAGAAAATGTTAAATATTTAAATAGATTTCTAGCAATGTTATGATCCCAAAACTGCTGGGGATTAATTTTTACTGTAAAAGTGTCGAAGATACCCCAAAAAACACAACGCGCCCTCAGAATAATGAAAATGAAAGAAAATTTGAGAATTCAAGAAAAATAAAGGATTTTTAAATATTAGTTTCAATGGGCTACAATGTGTACCCATTTGCAGAGAATAACAGAAAATATCAAAAAAACGCATTTTTTAGTCAAACTTATATGTAAAAAGCCTACAAACTGAATTTTAAGTTTTAGTATTTTTGACTGTCAAAGATGGACGCCAAATTTGGTTGAAATTCCAACAGAAAATATGGCCGACACTGCTTATGACCTAATAGTTATAAATTTGTATGTGAAACTACCAAGCAGATATAAGACTGTTTTGAAATTACTCTGAAGTCATTTTATATTTTAGATACGAACACAGCGTCTTACTCACCATAGAGTAGTAACGATATAGACTGCCCAATGGCGTGTTCACACCGTTCGCGTTCCCGTGACTCAATTGTCGTTTCATATTATTATATTGTCATTTTGCATGCTTTAAACTACCTTATGTTAGTCTGTTAGTAAAAGCAGGAGTGTGAACGTCTATTACTCTTACAAAATTTAAAGATGAATGTTACAAGAGATTGGTGTAAATATAAACAGCCAGGGACCTATAGAAGGGCAGTTAAAAGAAATGTAGATAAAATACGCAGTGACAATGTGGTTACACAAGAAATCTTTGAGAGAAACTCGGTTGTTGGTCTAATTAAAAACAAACCAAATGAACCCGCCTGTAGTGTTAGACAGTATCGATACTTTTTTATATCGATATTGATATCGATACTTGAATTAAGAATCGAATAAATATTTGATAAAACTAGTCACTATTTTTGTATTGTTTTAGTCTTGCATATCGATCAATACCTAATCGATTCTATTTATAATACTTTCTGACGTTTTATGCAATTATCAATAATACCGAATCGAATAGAATAATTATATCGAATATAAGTGTATTTCGAAAAGCGCTAACATTGACATTTGATATTTTTATTCACGAATCGTATCGAGGTCGTATGAACCTCTATTACAACTGTCACTTTTTTGAGTGTAGTGTTTATATTTATGGGTCGTATCGAGATCGTATTGATTATTGGTATAACTTCTTTTTTTTTTTTTTAATTATAAAATTACCAGATCAACAAATTAATGTTATACATGGTACATTTAAAATAGACATTACATAACATGCAAATCTAATTGGACTTAGCCTAACATTAATTTTATTAGAGTTCATAATAATTTAATTTTCATGAATTATACATATGACATATTTTAACGGTCCTTACTCAGATTCACTATTGGAAATTAATACGTCTTGTGGTAGCCTCTTCTTCAGTCTGTTGTGTTGAGTTTTTAGACCTAGTCGTAAGTTCACAGAGCACTATCGCATTTGTTAATATTATTGAAAAAATGTTTGGCACTATTTTTAATAAAATCCTCTAGCATTGGTGCACCAAGTTCGCGGTGAATTTGAGAGTTCCGCATATACCAGGGGGCATTTACAGAAATTCTAAGAACTTTATTTTGGAAAGCTTGCACTTTTTTTAGATTCGTTTTGCTGGTAGTTCCCCAGATTACACAACCGTATGTTATTAGCGGCCTTAATATGAACTGATAGATGAGAATGGCACACTTGGTTTTTATTGAAGATTTTCTATTAATAATAGGATATAACATTGATAGTCGAGCGTACGCTTCGTTGAGTTTCTTGTTAATATGGTAGCTCCAGGTCAGCCTTCTGTCTAAGTAAACACCTAAGTATTTTATTGCGCTGTCTGTGGGATTCCATGGTACTCTTTCATTATTAATTATTATATTGTTTGGGTCTCGTGGTCTTCTTAGTGTAAATATTTTCGTTTCACATTTTAACGGATTTAATTTAATTTGCCATTTTCTAAAGTATTCCTGTAGTAATTTAATTGCATCTTGTTGAACTTGTGCAGCTGTGTTTATATCTTCGTGTTGCGTTATGTTATCATCTGCATACATTGCTACTATTGCTGAAGGTGGATGTGGTATATCATATAGGAATATATTAAAGAGAACTGGTCCCAAAATTGAACCCTGTGGTATTCCAGCTCTTATTTGTTTTGGATCTGACAGATTGGAGTTTATTCTTACACAGAAAGTTCGATTTGTGACGAATGAAGAAATAATATTTAATAAATATGAAGGTGTATTAATCGTTCTTAATTTGTATAAAAGTCCTTTTATCCAGACTTTATCAAATGCTTGTGCAATATCTAAAAATGCTATTGTTGTGTGTTTTTTACTTTCAAACCCATTAGCGATTGTTTCATAAATTCGTAGGATCTGATGTGTTGTAGAATGACTTGTTCTGAATCCAAATTGACAGTTTGGTATAATGTCATTTTCCTGTAAAAATTCGTTAAGTCTGGAGTAAAGAATTTTTTCAAATAGCTTTGATAGTGTAGTGAGTAAGCTAATGGATCTGTAATTCTCCGGTTTCGCTTTGTTTTTCCCAGGTTTATTAAATAATATAATTTCTGCATGTTTCCATTTGGTTGGGAAGTATCCTACGGCCATGCAACGGTTGAATATAGAAGAAATTATGCCCCAGTGCCTTAGGTGTCAGATATTTAAGAACGATGTTAGGTACTAAGTCGTGTCCAGGTGATTTCTTTAAAGGAAGCTGATTAATGTGGTTTTTTATTTCTGTCGGATTAGTAAAGTTTATAATATCGTCATCAATGTTAGCTGGAATATTGTTGTCAACCATTTCTGTAGTTCTTGTTGTAAATTCATCGTTATTATCGTTCAAATAAAATGTGTGTTCTAGATGAATAGAGAAAGAGAAAGCTTGGCATTTCTCTTTTTCATTACAAATCTTGTGATTGTTGATTTCTAAAGGTGGTATTATTGTGGGTTGTCTTAATATTCTCTTTGTAGCTTTCCACATTGTTGCATCTCCAGGATCTATATCTCCTAGATATTTTTGATATGACATATATCGATATTGATCTAATTCCCATTTCACACGATGGGTGAGTCTGTTTAATTTTTTTTTTTTATGCCTTTGTAATCTAGTTTGTTGCCAAAGTCTTCTTGCTTTATGTTTTTTCCTTATTAATTGTATTATTTGGTCAGGTGGATGTAAATAACTAGCTTGTCGAAAATTTCGTTTGTTCACTGTTGTCACGTTTACTGCCTTAATTATGTCTTTTGTTAAGTTTTCTACCGACGTATCTATGTCGCTGAGTGTATTTAACTGCGGGACTTTCAGGAAGCAATCTAGATTCACTTTAAACTTATCCCAATCTACGTAGCCATTGATAAGTCTGGGTACGGGGATGTTTATTGCGGGTATCTAAGTGAATGTATATATTGCGGGAAGATGATCGGAATCTAGTTCTGTGTATACTACTGAGTATATTGGTTTTGAAAAATTTTTTTGTAATAATATATCTAATATGTCAGGTTGGTGGTCTTCTCTATAAGGGTAGTAAGTTGGACTATCAGGAGCAGTTACTTGTATGCCGTGGTTGATAGAAATGTTGTGTAGCCTGACTCCATTTGGGTTGTTGACACGGCATCCTCATGCTGTATTTTTTGAATTGAGATCACCGATAACTAGTGTTGATCTGTCTTCATCAAACAGGTTCTGGATGTCTATATCCGTTATTCGTCGATTTGGTTGTAGATAAGCGGATATTATTTTTATACTATTATTACATAATTTTATATCAATGGACACGGCTTCTATATGTTGTAGGTCTGGAGTGTGATTTTGGTTATGTTCTAAAGACTTTTTAATTATGATTGCAACACCACCTGAGGCTATTGGAGCATTTCTGTCATGTCTGTAAATTTTATAACCAGGTATAGTAAACTTTTCGTTGTTGATGAAATGCGTTTCAGTAACACAAGCTAAGTCTACATTATGCGAGGCGAGGAAAGCAATAAAAGTGGCCCTTTTGTTTTTTAGGCCATTTGCATTCCAATTTGTGATTGTGAGATTTTGTAAAATGAGATTTCTATTTGCCATTGAAAAAGGATGAGAATAATGATGTTATAAATTGTTTGATTTTTTCAAAGAACGGTGTAATTATGTCAATTAATATTTGACTAATAGAAGTAATTGTGGGACTAGGTAGATTTTCTGTTGTTGACGGGTTGGTAGTTGGTGCTTTTTGTTCTTGGTGAGGGGATTTTTTTCTGGGATTAATTAAGACACTAGCGTAGCTTTTCTCCTGTTCTCTGGTAGTCATATTTGTGTTGTTGGTATTGTTGACTATTTTATTTTGTGTTCTATTTTCCTGAACTTACATTCTTTGTTGTTTTATATTGACATAGTACGGACATCCTTTGTAATTTGCAGCGTGATTCTTGCCACAATTGACGCATATAGGTTCTTCATTAGGTTTTTTAGGACACTTAGAGTAGTGATGTGGTTCCAGGCACTTAACACATCTTGGGTCTAATTTACAGTAGTTCTTTGTGTGTCCGTAACGTTGACAACGTGTACATTGTGGGATGCTTGTAGTCTTTCTTCTAGGCTGTACTTCAATTATGGAGTAAAACAATCGATCTAACCTGAATATGTCATTTTCTTTGCCATCTTTTTTAAGTTCTACTGCACATATTGGAATTAGCGCTTTTTCTTTGTTGAGTAATCGTACTACTTTTATAACATTATAGTTACGTTTGAGTTCGTCGTGAATTTCGTTTTCACTTAATGAAGTAGGAATATTCCGAATAATTACTGACATATTTGAGTCGTCTGGGTTTTGGTATGTATAGTACTTAACTTCGTTTGTATCATAATACGCTGTGAGTTTTCTAAAATCATCTGATGAAGTGACATTGATTTTTAACGAATTAGTTCGGTATTGTGTTGTAAATTCTCCACTGATTGAATTTTTGATATCAGCAATTATTGCTTGATAATTGTTAACTTTATGCAAATAAATTGGCGGTATTTTAGTCTTTTCGATTATTTTTGAAGAATTGCTTGTGCCTTGTTCGGTGTGGTCTGTTATTTTATTTTCAATGTCTGGTGGTAGATAAAACACATTTGTTTTTATAATCTCTTCTGGGTCTAATAGATATTTTTTATGTGTTTTGCTTAATTCAGGAGAGCGGGTTCTCTTCTTCATATTAGGTGCACTCATGTTTAAGCATAATAGGATCCTCTTAAAGAGGTCCTAAATTTGTGCGTGGTGTGTATTAATATAGTTTTTATTAAATATGTGGTAAAGTGCTCATTACAATTCACAAAAAATAATGTCTTATCTTGAAGTGTTGTAAAAACAAAACAAGAAAGATAAAGAAAAACTTATTCACTGATAAGGGAACTCAATAAACACGTCCTTATACTTTGATTGCTCACAAGTAACTTGGTATAACTTCTGTTACTATTATCAATATTTGGATGCCATGTTTTCATTTATGAGTCATATGGAAGTCGTATTCAAAATCATTATAACCTACTTTATGACTCCCCTCCAGTTCAGGTACTATCTACTGTCAAGGTCCTATTAAAGACTTATCATGTTTTTTAATGATTTTAGTATAACTATCTTCCTACAAGGTCATCATGAGGTCCCGTTATTTTATTTAACGACCTTTATACAACTATATTCGTTAAGTCGTGTTTTTGGACAATTCTGAACAACTTTCATTCATAAAGATCGCTAATGCCTAATACGATTTCTATATTTTTTCCATTTATTTTGGTACCGCAGGTGGCCCTGCATTTGTAAGACGCGAATGTTTTCTTGGTCATAACTAGATCCTAATTTGTTCTATCTTTTGGTAAAATTTGGTTCAAGTCGGTGCCCCCGCTTTTAAACTCACTCTGTATATACACCAAATCCCAAATAAATTCCTATGTTTTCTATAATGTACTATATAATTAACATACGACCTAATTGCCATTTCTAACCGTTATTCTCATTGTCTTTCCTTGTCTCTCCTATATTATAATCTGTGTAGTTTAACTATATAGTTTACCTTAAATTTAGTTAAGTTTTTAGTTTAGTGTAAGTTTTAGTTTTAATTTTTGTATGTTGCTGCACATACGGATGTTAAGTCATCTAGGTGCAAGATTCTTAAGAAGGAAATTCTCTACATCTAAATATTGTATATATATTTTTGTATTTAATATTTGGAGTAATAATAAATAATAATAAATAATAAAAAAAAAAATTGTACTCTTACCAGCCTTCTTTACTTATTTTCTCCTATTTACCCCCAACCCTTTAAGAGACGATCCAGTTCCAGACTTCGTTATACATATGTGTACAAAATTTCAAGTTAATATCTTCAACAAGAAAACTTTTTGAATTTTTTTTTGCGATTACTGTATTTCCACTCCACTACGTGGATGTGGAAGTAATATGAGGATTGAGTCGAATAAGACCAAACTTGTTTTAATCGCCACCAGATGATGACAACATGGTTGACAATACGCTCTTTAGGTGCAGTGTTCAAGTGTGCTAATATTTGTTAAAACGACATCAAAGGCGATAAAACGTATGTAAAATATTTACAACGCATTTTTAGCCTGTGGAACTTTGAATAATTTGCTAAGCCAAACGATTGTTTTTCATCGCACAGGGTACGTGGTAGATTATAACGAAAATAAGTAAATCCAGATTATTAAACTTCATATCCTTTTAATTTAGGATTCTGCTGGCGGTTTTTGGGTCTGAGCAAATATTCGATGTTACTTTTTATCGGAACAGGAGATTGATGTCACGATAATGTCATATTTTTAAACCTTTTCTGAGAGGATTATCTTTTGCATAGTGAAAAGCAAGAAGTCATGCATTATAGTAACGTTGATTATTTCAGAAATAGCCATTTTCATTTCCTATTTTCTCCATAGATAGATAGTATTTGCCACGCCTAAAGATGTACAGAACTGTGTAGAGCGTTGTCCACCGTTCAAGATATACGTATTTTCTGATAAATTCCCATGTATTTTCTCGTTTTTAAATACGTGTAGAAATTATTCTGTCAATGAATTAAAAGACAGAACAAGGCAAAAAATTATCAAATCGCTCCGGAAACGATACAAAATGTTTTAGAAGAATTTCAGCAACGCCTCCATTATTGTCATGAAGCAACGCGCGCGCGCGCGCCCAGTATGACCATTTGATTTAAACTATTTCATGTTCTTTTGGTTACTTAATAACATTAGAAATGTAATATTTTTCAATAAAAAAATTAGAGAAATTATTATATTGCTGAATAGAGATTTAAAAACACTTTCAACTGAGCTATCACAGGTACCCTCGTTCCATTTAATATTTAAAAGGGGTAGCTGTCACTCCAAGGGGGTTGAAGGTGAGGTATAAAATTATGCTCAAAAATGTCATTTCAGAATTAAAAATTGACGCTTTAGGATTTTACTCTTAAATTGTAAATTGCGTAGATAATGATTTTATCCGATACTTATGGACCTTACTTTATATACCGGTAATATTGCTCGTGGACAAAAAAAAAAACCGCTGCCTAAGGAATCACTACTTCCACATCCAGATTTTTCATCAAAGTCACTGTAAAGGAAACAACTTGACTAGATTTGCACTCTAGTATGTTGCAATTATTGGTAATAGAATTTTAATAAGATGTCAAAAAAAAAGATTAAGGCCTCGGTTTCTACCATATACGTTAAAAATGAAGTTTTTAGTTTACCCTACTTATTTTCCCCTATTCACAACCTACTACGACCCCACCCCTTCAATGGAATCATTTCAACCAGATGTCATTACAATACATACGTGTACTAATTCAAGTAAATATCTCAATTTTATGTTATCAAATCCATTAATAATGGAGCGGTGGTATTTGAAAAATATTAGAAAGTATGTACACCAAATCCCACATTTCTGTACTCTTACCAGCTTGATTTACTTATTTTCTCCTATTTACTCCTTTCAACACTCAACCCTTTAATGGAATCATCTCAAAATATAATCTAGTTCCAGATGTCATTATAATACATACGTGTCCCAAATTTCAAGTGAATATCTCGATTTCATTTTATCAACCCTTTAATAAGGGATTAAGGGTGATGGCGAGTTGAAAAATATTACTAAAAATTATAAGGCCTTGGCTTCTAGGACATACACTGAATTTCAAGTTTCTGTACCTTTACCAGCTTGCTTTACTTATTTTTCCCTATTTACCACCAATTACCCCCACTCGTTCAACGTAATCATATCAAAATATAGTCTAGTTTAGTTATACGTGTAACAAATTTCAAGTGAAAATCAAAATTTTTTATGAAAAAAAAAAACTCTTTTAATAAGGGAGTGGTGATGGTGTGGGGGGGGGATGGGGTGGAAAATATTACAAAAAAATCTGAGGTCATCGCTTCTAGTATATACACTAAATCCCAAATTTCCATACTCTTACCAGCTTGCCTTACTTGGTTTCCCCCTATCTACCACTATATAACCCCCAACCCTTCAACGGAATCATCTCAAAATATAATCTAGTTCCAGATGTCGTTATAATACATACGCGTACCGAATTTCAAGTGAATATATCAATTTTATTTTATCAACCCTCTTAATAATGGAGTAGGGTGGTGGGGGTTGAAAAATAATAGAAATAATCTGAGACCTTGGCTTCTAGTACATACACCGAATTTCAAGTTTCTGTAGTCTTATCAGCTTGCTTTACTTATTTTCCCCTATTTACCCTTATTTAACCCCCAACCCTTTAACGGAATCATCTCAAAACCTAATCTAGTTCCAGATGTCGTTATACGTGTACCAAATTTCTATTGAATATTATTATTATAAGGTACAGTACTCATACCAGCTTGCTTTACTTATTTTCCCCTATTTAACCCTATTTAACCCCCAACCCTTCAACGGAATCATCTCAAAATATAATCTAGTTCCAGATGTTGTTATAATACATACGTATACCAAATTTCAAATGAATATCTCAATTTTATTTTATCAACTCCTTTATTAATAATGGAGTAGGGGTCGTGGGGGGGGGGGGGGGAGGGTTGAAAAATATAATTAAAAAAATTTGAGTCTTTAGCTTTTAGTACATACACTGAATTTCAAGTTTCTGTACACTTACCAACTTTCTTTACTTATATTCCTCTATTAACCCCTATTTAACCCCCAACCCTTCAACGGAATCATCTCAAAATATAATCTAGTTCCAGCATGTCGCTATAATTCATAGGTGTACCAAATTTGAAGTGAATATCTCAATTTCATTGTATCAACCCCTTTAACAATTGACTAGGGGCGGTAGGGGGTAAAAAAATATTTAAAAAAGTCTGAGGCCTTGACTTGTAGTACATACATCAAATTTCAAGTTTCTGTACTCTTACCAGCTTGCTTTACATATTTACCCTATTTGCCCCCCAACCCTTCACCGGATATCCTCAAAAAACAATCCAGATCTCATTATAATATATAAGTGTACAAAATTTTAAGTCAATATCTTAAACCGTTCCGGAGAAAGCGTGTGGACAAAAGAAAAAGGGTTACAGACAAACAGACAGACAGACAGACAGAATTTTTTTGTTCGCTCTTATTTGTTTTTAATGAAACAATTAGTTGGTAAGTGTAAGTAATTATCCATATTATGTATTTCTTTGACCATTGTATCTCGGCTCTAACCATAAAAATTCTCATTCTCAAATTTATATTTTCAATTTTCAAATAATTAAAATTATTTAAAAAATCTAAAATAAATATACAATATAGACGAAGTAATGGTGTAACAGAGCCTTGTTGTTTCTCTGTCAAGCTAAAACAGTTTTCGAGAAAAACAAGATTAAAAAATAGTTGTGCCGGCGCATGTTTTGTCAATTATTTCAAGGAACAATGGAGGTCAGGGGCTGAAAGTTTGCCAATCGTGTTCTTATGACTTGCCATTATTATATATATACAAGTTATTTCAAAAATTGCTTTCTCGGGCCGTTTCGCCTAGCATACCCTTCTAGACCCTTTGGACCCCAACAAACATTTTTTGTTTTATAAGAGTAACCGTCCTAATACCGACACCGAGTTATATACATTCAAGTGACATAATGCAAGAATGGGAATAGTTCTGTTACTCCTATAAACCGCTTATAACGTTTAAATGGAGAATCATATAAAGGTAACAGGCACCAATATTTAGTCACGCTATACACCTCAAGGTTGCAGAACAGTAAGTAACAGAAACAGATCAGTAATTGCTATATCATTTTTTTATCTAACCATTTTCCATAAATATTGGTGATAGAAATATATCCGTTACCACTAAAAAACTTGTTATTAACACCTCTCTCTCTCTCATTTATAATGTCTCGTCTCTTTCCTAGAGATCCTATACCAACTGACATAAGAATAATGTGGTAATGAAATTAAATGATGTAAGTACCTACATGGGCATAGTGGAAATTTTGCACTGATAAAGGTGCGTGTTACTAAATTTACTTTTTAAATTGGCTCTGACATCCACAAAGATCAAATGTTAGTGCGAATACATTATTATTGTAAAATATGACCCTTATACTTCAGAAAAAACCGTGGGCCTCTAAAATATTAAGCAATTAAAAAAAAAATTAAACAAAAAAAATACATGAAAATTTTAATGACATATTTTTTAGAAAATAGTACAGAAATATATTTTGTACATGCAATTATGACTAACTGCACTTCATTTGTTACGAAATTTTGAGTTTTTAATACACATTTTTTAGTTTTAAATAATGATTACTCATTGCCGCAAGATGGCTGCCAACCTTATGGCCGATGTTTTATTATCAACAGTTAATGTATTTTAAGTAATGTAATATAACTTTAAGCTTTGTTATAAATATTGGTTACTTTAATATAACTGTTTGAAATATTACATATCTTTAAATTTTATTAGGCAACTCTTGGTAATCTTATAACACCATCAGTAGACAATTTTTTGCGATTAATTCGTGTAAATAATGGTGATTTGGCCTGCCATTGGCTGGAACAATTGTTGTTTAATTTTCAACCAATCACAGGCGTTTGCAGCAATATCTTAGGATCTCTCGCAAAACATTTGACAAACGTTTATTAAAAATGTTACTTAGTGCTTTTAAAGCGTTACATTAAACATATTTGCCCACATCCTTAATTCGTTACGCATCTTTTCATTTTTCTCATCGTCTGTTTCCAAATCATGCAACTGAGAAAACTCATCATCATCTTCTAGTTCAGTAAACCACTTATTTCTGTTTTCATAATGTTCAACAGTATTAACCTCTTCTTGTTCAGCAGTAAGCCGCTTTTTCTTACTTGTGACCTCCTCAGTGTCATTATCAACATTATCAACCGTGATATTATTCTGTTTTTCATTGCCAAAAGGAACGTTTTCTGTATATTGTCCACCAGAACGTTTGACTTCCAGTCATGCAGTTCTTTCATTCTTTTCAGTTTCTTAAATTTCAAAGGCATAATTTTTTGGAACTGATTTCAAGAGGATCGAAAAGTTTTTTTAAACTTTCTGGTGAAATGTGCTGCTGTATTTTATTTTCTTCCACTTTGTAATGCCAAATTCATTATTAAACATTTTGTTTGCTCTTGCCAATTACTTTACAAAACATAATCAACTAATACGTTTTTAAGTTTTATAGTATCTACTGAGTTATATAAAGGTTGCACGTTGTTACTATCTGCAACTGATGTATATAATTGTAACAACTAACACCACTATAAACCTAAACAATTGATAATTATATAATGTAGTAAAGGTTACCTTTATATAACTTTATTATATACCATTTGGTAGCAACCACTTTAAGTTTTATAATGTAGTAACGGAAATATATCTGTTACCATCTTATAGACCTGTAAGTAATAGTCATGCTATAAAACTCTTATATAACTCTGCAACTACTTTAGTAACAGTATAAAACTTCGTAACATGATTATACAAATCTGTTACACTTATAGACCCTTTATAAAACTAATGGTCACCGCATGTTACTAGAAATGTGTGTTGGGACAGCAAATTAGTGTTGGCTAGAGGCTATTGATTTTGAACGAAATCGATGAGTAGATAAAAAAGTTAAATTTATATTTGAAAAATATATATTTAATGTTTTGAAATTAAACAAAAAATGTTTAAAACTAATATTATTTACAGAAACTGCGAAGAGCGTTTTATAAAATGTGCAACAATTATATAAGAAGTGAAGTAATTGGGTGAAGAGTATAATGGAGAGCTTGTTTTATTTCATAATTAAATTGTGTTTAATTTAGAGCTATACATTAAATTACCTCTTTGTTTCGGGGTCATTAGCGGCCTTTACAAGGGAGAGATTCACCGTGTTATTGAGGAATGTGCGATAATGCGTAGGAATGAACGAGTTCAAATTTGGACGCGTAAAACCACCCGCCGACAAACTTGAAAATTACGTCTTGTTACGTCGCGTCGCGCGGTTAAGAATGTGTAAAAATGGGTCGAGCGAGCAATAGTGCCCGGGTAATTGCAGAACTGCGTTCAATCACTCGTCATTAGCTCGGCGCGTAGAATTTGTGAAATTTACACACTCTTTTTCAAAACGCCACAAATCGCTCGCTTAAACCTGTCCCTTTCAACAGCATTTACACGAAAGGTTATACGCGCGCGATTGAACGGGCGTTTCCAAATTCCCGCGGTTAAAACTTGTCGTGCAAACGCCGCCATTAGCGACCTTTACACGAGAAGTTTTAACCGCGCGAATTTGGAAATGCTCGTTCAATCGCTCGGGTACAACCTTTCGTATAAATGCGGTTTACCCCAGGAAAATAAGGCAAAATAAGGGACAAACTTCGGAATGGGAGGGAATAAGCTGCAAATTTGTATGAAGCTTTGTCCTGGTATTCCGATTATTCCGAAAATCGTTTTAACGCAATAGGAATGTTCACAAAAAAATTAAATCCTGTTTAAACATCATAAAATGGTTAAAAATAGTCTTATAATAATATCCACAAAGTTTTACAAAAATCAACAAATTCGTTCTATGGGAAAATCCCTAAAGAAATAGGAATATTCATTTGAATGCGCAAAACGCTCCTTGACTGGTGTGACGTCATGTTGCTCATAGTTAAACGTGAGCGAATATAGTGGCTAGGCTTTCATGCACGTTTCATAGGGATGGCAAAAAATGTAATATATCGATATATGAATCATTTGATACATCACAAGGCTCAGACCAATATAATCGAATACTTAGCAACAAAAAAATTATCGGTATTTTTATGCATCGCTATATTTTGTAGATTAACATTTAATGTCAAAAATTAATGAATTAAGGTATAACTTCGGAAAGCTGGGGGTGGCATTCTTTACAGTACAATATTTATCTCGATTAAAATAAATTTCGAAGAGCGGAGAGTAACATTCTCGTAATAAAATTTCTCGATTGAAATTTCGAAGAGCGGGAGGGGGGTAATATGCAAGTTGGCCGTTTTTGATATATTTAGAAAAATATCGATATTTCAACCCGATATATTGCAACAAAAAAACGATATGAATATATTCATGGTATAGGATTAATATATCGATATTTATTTTATACAGATACGTTGTTGCCATCCCTAATAATCTGAGACCGATTTTGATAAATGCGTTTAAGGTAACAAACGTTTTTAAAAAAATCGTTGGTTTAAAAAAGGACCAAAGCTTCTTTCTTTTTACATTTTGTGACACAGACATAAAAACCTTTTCTGGGATATTTACTGATGTATTTGTACATCCAGGAACAAAACAACACTTGTTTCTATTAACTTTCACACTTTTTGAGTATCCCATCATTACAAAAACAGAGATAAAACAATACTGAAACAAACAATCCATATAACGAGTTCCGCTATGAGCATTATGACATCACGCGCGCTACTCTCACTGCAGGTATCGTTTATTAGCTTCGTTAGTTTCGGAGTTTTTATTTTCAGTTTATTTTCAAGAAAAAAAGTTTCTATGCGTTTTAATGGTTACTACGTGTTTTTGTAGCCTTAGGACTATCATATTTCATTACAATTAAAAAATAGAAAACATTCCTATTATCTCGTTTCCTATGCGAAATACGTCATTTGAGGTTATTATAAACCTTGTAGATCATAAAATTATCTACAATTTGCATTTCAAGCATTTTCTCGTATCGTCAACCACTCGCGAGATACAGCGCGGAGAGTGGCAAGCGAAGCACGTATCAGAAAATCGTCAATATTTCAATTAGATGTAACTTTAACCCTATAACGCCTATACTAGAAAAAACGGAATTTAATTTTATATAAATTGATTTGGTGTTCGTTCCATTTGAAATAAAAAAGTTTCTGATGTTTGAATTTGACAAAATGTAACGTGAAAATAGAACACTTGGTATACTATTATGGAATTCATTTTTATTGTAGTGACTAGCTCATCTTGTGTTCTTTCTATATGCTAAAGAGCAAATAACGATCTCCTACACGAAGAAAGTCATAACGGTTATTGCAAACCGTTGCACCTGTCAATTTTTTTTTATAAAATGTCAAATATCTCCGAAACGCTGGGTTTAGGTATAGGATGTGCCACGTGTTTCGACTCAGAATATTATGGTCATTTCGAGAAGTGGAAAATATATAGGGTTTTCCATTTAAAATAAGCAAGTATCCGCGCTGTATCTCGAGAATGGTTGATATTGTTATGAATTACACCCCCTTGGAAAAGGAGATGGTACGCCTATGCCTCTGATGGTGACTGGAAAGGCTCTAGAAAGAGCCAAGGACTTTTCTAGATTATGGCTGGAGAAGATTCTGGATTGAGCTAGAGCTAATTTCGGAGTATATAAGGCGCGATTACAAGCGCGGGAAGGAAAGTTTATTTGAGAAGTGACGCGTTCGGGAAAAGTGAGGTTAAAGTAAACAAAGTTTATTTTGAAGTATTGTATAGTCAGTAAATTGTTAAATAAAGTGTTAGTAGTGTTTATCTCTTGTTGAAATTATTTAGAACCCACGGATTCATACAGGGTGTTTCCCAAAAAGGTGAAAATCCGTAACATTTTGGTGTCGGAAGCGGAATTTTGACAAGAGGATTTTTCGGAAGTGTTCGAGAAGGTTTGGCAGTGTATTCTCGAAGTTGGTGCTAACACAGAGGACTAATTTACTGGACGTTGTTCGCTGTTCGAACAGGAAAATAGTGTCAAGTGCATTTTTTGAGACATTTTTGGAACATTTTATTTGGACATTAGAGGTTAAGTGACGAAGACTCTAGATAAGACTTTTTCGTGCCGTTTTGAGGTTTTTCTGGACAGTCCCATTACCGATAGTGACGTAATTGTTAAATTTATTTGATTTCAACGTAGTCGTATGCCTATAACAACCAGAAGTATGGCAACTGAAAAGCAAATACAGGACTTATTTGCACAATTCCAGAAAGTGTTGGAAGGGCTAGAAAGAAGGCATCAAGAAGAAGTAAGTGAAATCAAAGAGGAAATAGACCTGCTTAAGCGACAGTTGAGGGATAGAGGAAGCCAGCAAGTGGTATTATCAGATCTGCTGTTCGAACCTCCCTCCTTTGACGGCCAAAGTTCATGGACCGTTTACAAGATGCAGTTTGAGGCAGCAGCGAGTGCAAACAACTGGAATGACGAAGAAAAGGCTATGGCGTTAATCGTGGCATTAAGAGGCCAAGCATTGGAAATACTCCAGACAATCCCAGTAGACCAACAACGGGATTTTAAAGTTTTAGAAGCTGCCCTAGATCTACGATATGGCGATCAACACCTTGCCCGAGTGTACCAGACCCAGCTGAAATCACGTGTTCAAGGGGCTGGGGAAAGTTTGCAAGAGTTTGAAGCTGCCGTGTGGAGACTGGCTCACCTGGCTTACCCGGATGTACCGAAGGAATTCCAAGATCAACTGGCAGTAGATGCTTTTCTGGATGGTATACAGGATGATGAGATCAGGCGCGTCCTCAGGTTATCTCGATACCAGAACAGCAGCGAAGCGTTGGTACGTGCACTCGAGGTGGAAGCTGTCCTTCAAGATACCCCGAGTCCAAGAGTACAAGCTATGAGTCTCGAAAGATCGCAGTCTGAAAAGGAGAACCAGAACGCTATGTTGGCCGACATATATAAGATGTTCAATCAGTTACTGGCTCAAGTGGATACTGCAGAAAGACAAGGCAAGCCAAGCGGGGGTATTAAATGCTACAACTGCGGCAAGATAGGACATATCAAACGAGACTGTCGACAGCGGAACTCGAGGAAAGTGAATGTTGGAAACAGGGCAGAGACACAGAATAAACAAAGTAGTGGAAGGCCAAGTGGACGGCGTATGAAATGCTACAGGTGCGGGGAACTAGGACATATCCAGCTTGAATGTCCACAGAGGAGCTTGGAGAGAGTGAAGGCCGGAGATGCTGTGAAGCCAAGGGGAAAACCAGAGGAAGCCGTTACCAGAGAGGCTGTGACAGATAACAAACGTGGTGCCCCTAGAGAAGTGAAGATTTCCCAGCTTCGGAGCATTACAGAAAGGCCACCACTACAAGGATATGACGATAAAACGAAACCTGAGAGAAATGCAAACATTTCATCCGGAAGAAGGTACAAGGAAGGTTGCAAGCACAACCACTGGGAGAAACTGCAGGCCACGGGAGCAGTCAACACTGTCAAGGTGGAGGTGCCGGATGATAAGGCAGATGAAGCGCTCAGACAGGAACAATTGAACGATGTGGAAATTGGGCCTATATTGAGAGCCAAAGAAAGGGGAACTCGTCCAAAATGGAAGGATGTTTCGGGCAAAAGAGTGGGGCTGAAGGCACTATGGGCGCAGTGGGACTCACTGAAAGTCATGAACGGGCTGTTGCGGAGAGCATGGGAAAGCCTGGATGGAAAACAGCTGGTTATGCGTCTAGTGATTCCCAGGTGTCGAGTTGCGAAGGTGCTTCAGGAAGTGCACGAAGGAACATCCGATGGACACTTCGGTGTTAACAAGACCCTGAAGAAAATACGAGAACGATTTTATTGGATAAGAAGTCGTCAGGATGTGGAGGCTTGGTGTCGCAAATGCAAGATTTGTGCAGCCAGTAAGGGACCACAGACTGGAAGTAAGGGTGAAAACAAGCAGTTCAACGCCGGAGCTCCTTTCAAGAGGTTGGCTAACGATATAGCGGAACCATCACCAGCCAATGACCGAATGAAGGCTCGATATGACTGGAAGGGTAATTCAAAGGAGGTCATCAAGGTGGGAGAGCTAGTTTGGCTGTACAACCCCCAGTGGAGGAAAGGAAAGTCACCGAAATCACCTTGGGATGGACCGTACACTGTTATTACCCGAATTAATGATGTCGTCTATCGGATTCAGCAAAGCAGAAAGTCCAAGATGAAGATCGTGCATTTGGACAGGCTGGCGAGATACACTGGTGATCCTGAGTTGCCTGATCGGGACGATCAGGCTTAAGGAGGGGGCAGTGTTATGAATTACACCCCCGTGGAAAAGGAGATGGTACGCCTATGCCTCTGATGGTGACTGGAAAGGCTCTAGAAAGAGCCAAGGACTTTTCTAGATTATGTCTGGAGAAGATTCTGGATTGAGCTAGAGCTAATTTCGGAGTATATAAGGCGCGATTACAAGCGCGGGAAGGAAAGTTTATTTGAGAAGTGACGCGTTCGGAAAAAGTGAGGTTAAAGTAAACAAAGTTTATTTTGAAGTATTGTATAGTCAGTAAATTGTTAAATAAAGTGTTAGTAGTGTTTATCTCTTGTTGAAATTATTTAGAACCCACGGATTCATACAGGGTGTTTCCTAAAAAGGTGGAAATCCGTAACAATATGATACGAAAAAACGCTTGAAATAAAAATTGTAGATAATTTTATAGTCTACAAGTTTAATAATAACCTTTAAAGACGTATTTCGCATAGGAAATGAGATAATTGCGAAAAATCGATTTTCGTGACCTTTGACCTTGAATATCTCGCGACGCAGACACGATATTATATGAGAGTTCTCTACCAGCCTTCAAAATGCCAAAACGAAACTTCATACAGATTTACAGCTTATTCCCTCCCATTCCGAGGTTGAATCCTTATTTTTCTGGAGTAGTTGTAAAGGACAGGTTTAAGCCAGTGATTTGTGGCGTAATTGTCCAGAAGAAAGCGCGCTGTCATTTTTGCTAGCGATATCGTTTCGCGCGCTCAATTTTGGTAAGAATTCTTATAACCGTCTGGAAAATTTTCTTTCAAATGCCGCATTAATGACATATCGTTCCTGTAAAAAATGTTTTTCTTAAGATATCTTATGGAATAGGCATTTTCGTAGAATAGCAGTAATAGCAATAGTATTTATATGATATAAATAAGTAAGACTGTATTGGACGAGTCTATTTATGAATACGCAAAACTTTACTAGAAAGACAATTTTAAACTTAAATTATTCTGAAATTGTATATAGAATAAACTCCCCATTTTTATTTACCTACTTATCTACAAAAGAAAAGATACCAATAGCCTTAACCCAAACTTTTCGACTACGCTTTTTCTGTTTTCTTTGGCATCATTGTAAAACCTGCTGCAATTATTACAAGAACATGACGATTTTGTAAAAAAGCTGACATTTCAATTCTCTGTTTTACAAAAAAGCATGTAAATTTCACAAATTCTAAGCGCCGAGCTAATAACGAGTGATTGAACACAGTTCTCCAATTACTCGCGCAATTTTGCTCGCGCGACCCATTTTTACCACGCGACACAAGCAAGACGTAATTTTCAAGTTTTTCGGCGGGCTGTTTTACTAGGCCAAAAGGTCTCCCCTCCCACATTAAGAATGGCAAAATACCCTCCTTCTCGGAATTTAAAATAAACTTGATATGTCCATATGATTCTTTACTGTACTTAACATAACATTTATACGTGATAGAGTTCGCGTCGTGATTTAACTTGAAACCTGACAATTATTTCCTTTAAAAATCTTAAAATAAGAGTGCCATTACCTTCAAGTATTTCTCCTAGATATGAAATCGTTTGCGAAAGCTGATACGATCCACTGAAAAATACCTCAAGTCCTTCTAATGTCGATTCTGGGAGGACGAGAAGCTCAGTTGATGAATTGCTTTGAAATGGAACACTTTTTCTACCATAATTGTAAGAGGAAACAAGTTCTACCAAGGAATTAACTTCAACATTAGTTGATTTCATCCTTTAATTTCTGCATCATTACAAGTTCCATTATATATCCACTTAAAGTACAGATGGTGAATGGCTTACGTAGACAATTTTTTGCCCAGAATATGATTTCTTTTTATATAAACTGCTGGCCACTCGAACTTACACAGAGACTTTTAGGCAAAATTTAAAGTTCAATATTTTCAACAGGAATGCAAATTTTTGAACGCAGCTTGCAAATTTTAAGAGCTAGTTTTTTTCGGATTAAGCTGCATGACGTATATTTATCGTAGGACCATAAGTTTATTATATACGGGGTGATCAATGAAGTCATGCAAAAAATCAAAAAGGTTGTATGAGTTGAAATTTCCGCAAAAAATTTTTTTGGTCGTTGCAATATGGTTTCTTACTAAGGTAACATCAATATCTCTAGACGGTTTTGTCAGTTTTTGGATTAAGGCCCTTAGGCCTTGTACACACTACTCAACATAAAATTTGGATACCGAAATCTTTAAAATGCTATAACTTGACATTGGATTGACGGTTCTTGATGATTTTTGCGGATTTGGAATCCTTATTTCTACGCGACGCGTCAATTTCAAAGTAGGCATTGGAAAAACAAATTTGTTGCTATGGAATTAAAAACTGTTTACATTATTTTAGAAATAATCTGACATATTTCAATGTTATAATTTTGTAAAGTTTAATTAATATGAGGCGTTTAACCACGGCAGAAAGGGAAAATTGCATTCGACTTCTCAACGAAGGAATGTCAAAACAGCAAGTTGCGCACATTTACAATGTCAGACGAAAGACAATTTATAATTTGAACCGCCGCGTCGAAACTACTGGTGATCATAATTATGGGCATGGGGGTGGACATACAAAAAAAATAAACCAAAGAACCGAAAGAATTTTAATGAGAGAAACTATGCGGAATAGAACAAAGAACTCTAGAAAACTAAATGACTCTTTAAGACAACAAACTGGGGTGAGAGTTTCGGACAGAACAGTGAGAAGAACATTAAATAAAAACAACTTGAGGTGAGATTTTTTTTTTTAAACATAACATAATGCCAAACATTTTAAATTATAGAGCCCGTCGCAGAGCAAAATGTGTGCGGTTATTACAACGCCATAGAGCGAATAGGCGGGCATGGGCAAATCGGCATGCGAATTGGGGTAATGCAGAGTGGGGCCATTGTTTATTTACTGACGAAACAAGATTTAATTTGTTTCACTCCGATGGCCGAATGTTAGTTTGGAGAAGGCCAAATCAGCGATATTTGGAGGAAAATATGGCCCCTCAAGAAGCATTTGGTGGCGGAGGTGTTACAGTGTGGGGAGGTATCATAAGAAATGGTAAAACCGAGCTATTCATTATCAACCAAACCATTAATGCTACTGTTTATCAGGAGGAAATTTTGGAACCTATTGTTGTTCCTTTTGCTCGACATTACGGCCCAGAAATTCTATTGGTGGATGACAACGCTCGACCTCACAGAGCGCGAAGGATCACAGAGTTTTTGCAGGCACAAAACATCAATGGGATGGACTGGCCTGCAAAGTCTCCGGATCTTTATGTCATCGAACAGGTTTGGTCTTATTTAAAACTTAAAGTAAGATCTCTTGATGTACCCCCTCAAACCTTAGAAACGCTCAGTGAGGCCATTCGTGAAGAATGGGAGAATATTCCACAAGATTTTATAAATAATCTTGTGGATACTCTACCAAATCGATGCCGGGAAGTAATATTCCGAGCAGGAGGACCAACAAAATATTAGCTTCTTTTTTTTTAAATTAATGTACCTAATTTTAATTAGGTAATTTTAATTTAAGTTTAAATTAAATTAATTTTTAATTTTTTGGTTAAATTTTTTTTTCAGTTATTAAAAATTACCAGAATTAGAATTATAATTTTTTTTAGAATTGACTTTTGGTCGTTGTTAAGCAATGTTGTATATTGTAGAATTTAATGTAATAAACTTGTTCTTGTCGCTACGTTTTTGTTTATTATCGACCCGGTATAATGTGTAAATTTCAACCCTCAAATAAAATGCTTAGACCATAGAAAATCTACGTGAAATAAGGATTCCAAATCCGCAAAAATCATCAAGAACCGTCAATCCAATGTCAAGTTATAGCATTTTAAAGATTTCGGTATCCAAAGTTTATGTTGAGTAGTGTGTACAAGGCCTAAGGGCCTTAATCCAAAAACTGACAAAGCTGTCTAGAGATATTGATGTTACCCTAGTAAGGAACCATATTGCAACGACAAAAAAAATTTTTTGCGGAAATTTCACTCATACAAACTTTTTGATTTTTTGCATGACTTCATTAATCACCCCGTATATAATAAACTTATGGTCCTACGATAAATATACATCATGCAGCTTAATCCGAAAAAAACTAGCTCTTAAAATTTGCAAGCCGCGTTCAAAAATTTGCATTCCTGTTGAAAATATTGAACTTTAAATTTTGCCTAAAAGTCTCTATGTGTAAGTTCGAGTGGCCAGCAGTGTAGATTATTTGTACTTTTCTCATGTCGTAGATATGTACCATCACATATAGACAATAATTTATCACCGATGTCATGTAAAAGCCTAGCTATTGGAGCAGTTTCGTTAAGAATAAACTCTTCTTGATTTAGCATCGATGCCAAAGTGTACTGGAAGAATATCTTTTTCAAAACTATTTAAGACAGAATGAATCGAATTGTTGACCTTTTCGCTTACTTCCATATCCCTGCTATTATATTATACGAATTAGCTGATCTTAACTTCAATAAAAATATTATTAACGCTTTGAGTACGTTTCGATTTTCAGAATTTGACATACTTGACATTATGCTATTGAATTCTAGCCTCAAAGGGAAAGTCTCGCAAATTATTTTTTGATCGACAATGAAATGTAATTTGTGAGTAGATAATACTGGCTTAAACTGCATCAATACTGTTTGTAGGGGTTCCTTTAATCCAGAAGATTCATAAATAGAGAGATCACTTGTGTGTTGTGACAGCGTGTCTTCCAATAAAGTTTGAGTACTTGATCTTTTTGTTCATTGTTGATCAAAGTGCAAATCCTTAAAAAATGTCATATGAGTTTTTTCGCGAACCTTAACCTCTCTGTTAAATTGAAAAACAGCTTAAAAATAGTTAAATTGGCCCGAAAATTGTAAAAAAAATATTTTAATGGTCGTAACTTTGCGAGTATTTATGCTAGGAATAAAAATTAAGAAATAAATTGTTCGCCTCAAAATATTGTACAAAAAATATTATTTGAGTTTTTTTGCTATCTTTTTTTGTAAAATTTAAAAAAATCTAAAAAAAGACAAAAAATGGATTTTTAAGCATGGCGCACCAAACCAAGCTATTTAAGATATATTCCGGATGATAGCATTCGATCGTTGGAAGAAAATGACAAAAAAAAATTCATGTCACACCTGCGTTTTTGGCCGAAAATTCCATTTTTAACATTTTTGAATTTATTTAATGGGGTTATTGACCTTAAATGATCTTGAAAAAAAATCCATAGATAGATAATGTGGTCAATTACCTTCATGATTTTTCTCCGAACTTTAGCGTAAACACAGCCTGAGAAAAAAAAATAGAAACCAAAATAACCCCTTTCTTTACCCCGTGGGAGCAAAGGGGGGGGGGGGGGGTTGGGGCCATATGAACTGTGACTACCTTATTTTTATACCCCCATAACCAATACATCAAATTTATTTTGAATTCCGAGAGTGGGATGGTATTTTGCCATTCTTAACGGGGGAGACCCTTTGCCCAAGTTCATTCTTACGAATTATCGCACGTCCCTCAATAATGCGGTTAATATCTGGCATGTAAAGGCCCCTATTGGAAGAGCACCAGCTTGAATAGCTCAGTGTGAAAGTACTCAAGCAAAATTTTATGACTTGCGTATTTATAGTTTTCAGCACATGTTTCTTGAATAGCGTCCTTTACATTTGTGTGTTAAGTGTTCACAAACAGACCGACAGACATCTCCAATAAAACTTTTTGGAATAACAGAATTTCATAACTTGCATTGATATCGGAATATATAATTTCATTCCTCGAAAACGTTTTTATACAGATTAACTGCTGATCGATTAGGTGACAAGAGATAAGATATGCAGTTTCTAAACTGATCATTGACGCCCCTCTTAGCTATATCTGTACATCCTAATAAAGTATAGATAGCACGTCACTCGACGCATATCATACGTCATCTGCCATCTGGCATCTGTTTCTTGGCGCTTGGTGGTGTAAGTACAATCTTGCATATCTTCGAGATGTTTCACTGCTCTACCTTTCTACATCGGTGACTTGCAAGCATATTTTCATAAAATTTGTTGTATGTCCCAGCGAATTTTAGCATAATTTTGATAAATTTTTCCCTTTTATTGAAATGTTTATACTGCAAAGCGACTATGGAAGAATTCTGTGTATTGGAATATATTTTTACTTTCAATCTAAGTAATGTAAGTGAATTTGTGAAAATCAAAAATCCTTTCTAACTGAATGCCGTAGTAATTGAGAATTTGTATAAATTACATGCAGTGCAAGAAATGTCTAAAGTTACCTGACATGCATCCTTTCCGCCTTCCTTATATCCGGCGCAGATCATACCTTCTGTCACGTTTAGTTCTCGATTTTCTAGCCATAAATTGCATAAATCTCGGTTTAGTACTGGAACGACTACTTCGTTTACTTCTGGCTCGTATTCTGACACTGAAAAATAATATACATTTTATTAGAAAATAATAAGATTACCACCTGTGTGAATCTAAATTTGCATAGTTATTTTCTTCTTTAGTCGATTGTCAGTAACTAATATAGCTAGTTGTCATTGCCGAAACTGTTTAATTTGAGTACTTTTTAAATTACTTGAATCTTATGAAACGCTTAAAAATCTTAAGGAGAATAGACAATATTTAAAATAGAATGGTGGGTGTATTTACTTCGTAGTCGATCATTTTTTTATCAGTTAATTTAAAAACTGTTCAGAACTCTTCTATAAAATAAAATATTCATGTAGGAAAATGATTCTGAGTTTTGTTGGTCAACCGAATAAATATAAATGTTAAATTGACTAGATTCACAAAGCAGGCAATAAGTTGTTTGAGTTTGCTTTGCCAGTGAATCGATTCAAATTTACTATTAAATTCGAATATTATACGTATTACCGTATAAATGGCGCTTATATTCGTAAAATTCGAGTCATTATTCGAATTATTCACGTCAACTCTTCGTATTAAATAATTTCATTCTCTTGTATTTACGGTATTCGGTTAAAAATCGAGGAGTACAGTTTATTTAATAAAGAACAACTGGATAACCCACTGCGGATAATCATTAAACTGAGTAAAATTTAATAAAAAACGGGGTAAAAACATACATTCCGTTAATTATTCACTCAGCTCAAACTGACACATTGTTTTTAAACTTTTTAGCTGAAATATTCAAAAATTGAATTAATACTCATATTAAAATCCATTAAATTTTCCGTTTGATTACTAGTCGGATGTACTTTGGGCCATTATACCTATAATACAGAGTGTCTGGTATATACGTACAAATATTTTGTATGCTAATACTAACTTTGTATTATATTCATTCCTCTTGTTATAGTATATTGTCACAACATTCTCGCCTCTGTATCTTCTTGATATAAATTAGTCACATTTTATTTCACATTGTCACTTTTGTAATCATACATCTAAGAAGTGCACAATGCTTACGTTTTACTTCCCTCGCATACCGAAGGGAAGTATTGTATTCGAGAAAAAATCACCCTCCGAGATTTTTTCGGATTCTGACGTTTCAGATCACGTAGATTACGAAAATATAGGTTTTTCCAATTCCGTCAGACAGTCTGTCTGTCTGTCTGTCTGTCTGTTGGTGCATTAACTAAAAAACTACTTGACGGAGAACAGTCAAATTTGGTAGGTAGTTGACCCTACTGTCAGCGAAGAAATTTTTGAAATTTTTTTTCACCAACATTTTTGAAAAATTTTTTACCACTAAAAAAATTGTTTTTCTTTGTTCAAATTTAAAATTTCCACGTTTCATGGCATTTTAAACCTACTTATTTATAAGAAAAAAAAATTCTTTTTGAACATTTTTTCCAACATTTTTCAAAAAATGTTTACCACTAAAACAGATGGATTTTTTTTCTCAAAATTTAAAATTTCCACGTTTCATAGCGTTCTAAATCTATTTAAAAAAAAAAACTTGAAAATTTTTAAAAAATTTTTGAAAAAATTTACCACTAAAACAGATGGAATTTTTTTTATTTGTTCACATTTAAAATTTCCACGTTTCCATGGCATTCTAAAATTATTCAAACAAATTTAAAAATGTATTTGAAAAATAAAAATAAAAATTTGAAAACATGTTTAGGTAATCTATTTATCACTATTACAGAATAGATGAAATATTTTCTTTGCTCAAATTTAAAATTTCCACGTTTCATGACATTCCAAATCCATTTCGGAAAAAAAATTTGCAACATCTTTTCACCATTTTGGAACAAAATTTAACACTAGAATGCACGGAAAAATTTTTTGCTGCTCAAATTTAAAATATTCACGTTTCATGACATTCTAAACCTATTTCAAAAAAAAGTTTTGAAAATTTTTTATATTTTTTAACCACCACTATACTTCCACTCCATTTCGTGAATGTGGGATTGAAAATGTGACAGATGGAAATAATATTTGGCATATGCACCTATTATATACTTTTATTGAATAATGGCATCCCAAGAAATAATTCAGTCATGGTGGACATTTGTAAAGGTATTTGCGCAAGCCTTCCATATTTGGCACCTGTTATTTAGTATTGAAATTTTGCTGTTGGATGAGCACTCTGTATATTTTTTTGACCAAAAGTTATCAGGTTTTTTTGTAATAATAGCAATAACTATATTCCGATTATTATTCTCAATGTCATTTCGTAATTAATAATTTTTTAGAGTGACCGCCGTGCACAAATAACGAGGGAAGTTCTGTGTAATTAAGTTTACCGTATAACGCCCACCTGGATGTTTGTTAGTTTACAGGTGATAACGTTAATGCTTTTTTTTTAAGGTTTAAGTTCGGCAAGTAATGTTCTTGCTCGTGATAAGGGTCGTGGATCGAAGATCTTAATGAACCAATAAAAATAGTGAATACTAATGGGCGCCAAGTGATTTACATAATAATATTACCCTAACTAAAATTTATGATGCCCCAGCCAAAAATCACAAAATAAATCTGAGTTGCAAATTTATAATGATGTCAAAATTAAGGAACACGGACCTTAATTGTGTATAAATAAATATATTAACAACAAATACCTAAATTACAAAAACAGTGGTGTACAAATATTTATCTATAACGTGCACGTTACCCTTGCAAGAGTCGGAGTCCTTGGATACCGCGAAATCAAAACAGCTAGTTGTCCAAACACCCCTTACTATAAACTTAAAAAGATGTAAGACTCTGATGAAGGTATCAATATCACAAATAATAAACAATTGGATCTTTACATTACCTTATATAATCCCTGAACTATAACTATATATATACTTCCTTTAAAGGTGAAACGAGGTGTCGGTTTCAGGCTTCTCCCGGAAAATTCCGTACTAAAGATTTTCAATACTTTCCTAATTTCCTGACTGTTCTGATTCCCTAGGATTCGCGACTATTTCAAAAGTTATTCTTAGTAATACTTAATTTTTCCCAAAATATTACTTTTACTGCTTAAAAGTAAGTGGAGCCAAACAAAAACGTCTCCTCGTGCCGATTTTCCCTAACATCAACAGGAGACGTTTATACAATTATGCAAGGTTATCTAATATCCAAAAACACATATACTTTTTTAAAAACTTGACCGTTTTTTACTTATTTTCTTATCGCCTACGAAGAGCAACAAAACACAAGGCTTTGCACGCTTGCTTACAGATGTCTCCTAGAGTATCAAAAAGTAATATAATAATTGTTTATAGTCCAGGAACTCTTGTTATTTTACGATTTCTCAAAATATCGTAACAACCGATTTTACAGTTATTTTATTCAGGGTAGCACAATATTTTAATAATGGTCTTAATATTTATTAATGTTTATTACAGCAAATTAAATGACTTCACTCTTCTATACTATCAAAGCGATATTAAGGAATGAACAATAAAATAGTCGCATCCTGCCCAGATAGAGATTGTCACTATACGCGTTCCATGGGCGGCTTGGGCTATATGACGTCACAACTCGACTATCTGACTGTTCCAGAGTTTTTGAAAGCATCGAGTTCAATAATTCTTTTATACATGAAGGAATAGTCAGAAAATTTAATTTTTTGGAATAGTTACCATACTCGTTAATCTCATATAGAATTAAAAGTTGTTAAACGGGTCTATTGTTTTACTTGTTTGAAACGTCTGCCCTTTTACATTTTCAGAGGCTTGTCATCTCCAACACATCCGACTCTGCAGAAGAGAATTTAATAAAAACATACTAATATCTATTTATTTTTTCATTAAAATATTTCTGTTAAATTTGGTAAGATTTGGAAACTACACTCGTTAACATTTGCAACTAGTTCATTTCATTCGTCAACTTCCAAATATTTGCCGAATCAGAGCTTATGTGTTAGGCTTGCAATAACGAAGTCCCGGGTTCGAATTCTGGCTATGCTATGGTATGAATGCTCAGTGGTGTCTTTGTCAAAGATAGACCGAGGTTGACTGGCACAACACCGCTAGTCGCTGTTATCTCTTCTGATTTCGAGCTGCGGCAGTTGTTGTCTGTATGTGTCCCGGTTGAAATTCCGCTAAGACGTTAATATAAATAAGACGATTCAAATTTAAAGAAATATCTGAAAAAAATTATTTCTCACGTTTTCGATATAATTACTTATTTACAATTCCAAAATACACAACAGCCACGTTTCACAAATTACTATAATGCAATTTGAGAATACAATCCATTAGATAATGAAATTTAAAAAAAACATCCTTGAAAAGATTGATAAAAATCGTAAAAAAATGGATTCAATAGCTAATGAAATAGTGACTTCTTTTAATTTCCTTCGCAAATGGGAATACTTTTATTTACTATTTTCCAATATTTTTTACATATTGTACTGTTACTTAAAAAAACATATGTATGTAGTAAAAGGAAAATGCAGTTCGATTTCTATCTTTGAGCCTGTGGACACTTTTGGAATAAAACATGAAAAATATCATCTAGGCAAAAGTTGTTACTTATGTCTGTAGATACCTTTTTTGTCATTTAATTTGCATGTACGGATTTAAACGTTTCAAAGGCTAAGCATTTCCAAGAAACAGAATGATGGACAACTTCATGAAAATGTAATCCATTAGAATGAAAATTTGTTAAGACAAGGTAGGTAAATAAATTCATTTTAGGCCTTTGTTCTCATTTTTACTTATTCTTCATGGCCGTAGGGGGTTATGTAGATACTAGTTTAATCTGCATAGCCGTAGGGGACTATGTGGCTACTAGTGTTATAATGAGAATTATCAAATAGAATAGACAAATTCATTTCAGGATTTTAATTGCTAACATAACCAAAATTCAGGTTATCGAAATAATGCAAATATTTCATTAATATTTTTTTACATATACTTTTTCATTTTATTCTCATAGACAGTATTTTCTGCTGTGCAAAATCCTACAAAGAATATGTTTCATTACAAATACTAAATATATTTGGAAGAGATAAACATAAGGGATGGAAGCAACTTTTCTATTTAAAATTATTTTCGAAGATTGGTGGTTTTCGAGCAAATCACATGTGAAATATTTGTCCAATGAACTAATGTTATACGCATAGCACTTATTGGAAAAAACGACTCTAGGGGTGTGCACCTTTGGTTTACCAACGATTGTTATTATGTTATGATAAAAGAGGTTTATAGTGGATGCGATGGATCTTTCATCATACTTTAGCAGCCCCACCATTAGCAGAACCAAGGAAATAATGCACACTGCCTTCGTTATGTTGGTAATTTTGTTTCTTGCGAGAAACGTAAGACGCGACGTTCTGACACAGAAAACAAACCTCTGCCGTTACAATATGAGTAAAACAAACAAAGAAATCAATGAGTTAGTCGCGGCGTGCACGCAAAGATCCATTGCTCCAATCTTTTTTAAAGGCAGAGCTTAGAGGTCTTCAATATATAATATACTAAACGGGAGAGAAACACAGCACTTCTTAGAATATTTCAATTTTTTTTAAACTTTCACAGGGTGTTCCTTGCAGAACCTGCATAAGTGTCAGGCAACAGCGTAGACCTCCGAGTACAAAGGGTATAAATTAGAAAGATAAAAATAACAACATTGCTTAGTTGAGCTCGCGATAATGTCTATTGATCACGACATATTTACAAAATTAGTTATGAAGTCGAAATCTGCGGATAGTCGAAAATACAACTAAACCATTATCTTTCCATGTCTGTCAGATTGAAAAATAAAATAATAATTGACCGAAATTCGCTGCTTTGCTCGTTTTTCCGTGAAAACATCGGAATATGTCGGACTATTGACGGTTAAAAATAGATAATGCGTGGTTATAGTAGAAAGTGAAAGAATAAATGGAAAAGTACGTTACAAAGTTATGAGAAGAAGACAAACAGGAAGAGAAACAAAAAAGAAAATGAAGGAGACGATTCAGCTAAATTCTCCACTGAGTCAATTTCTGCCAAAAAGGAGGAAGAAATAAAAAAATACATGATGTTGGTTGATAAAGAAACATATTAATGATTACTACGGATAGTAAATTGGTAGAGTAATTAACTACTAAGTCGCAGATGAAATTTTTGAAGTCATCCTTAGACTATTATTTGTGATCCAAAGATAGAAGCTACAAAAATTGAAAATGAGTACATAATTATTTAATAGTCGAGAAGAACATCCAAAGAAGAAAAATTCGGGCTGGAATTCAATGCATTTTGAAAATACAAAATGTAGCAATAGTTTTAACCAAAGAAGTACACATATTGTATTAAAATTTTAATTTCAACTTTAAACGTTTTGTGGTAAATAATGAATCATTTTTGAAAAAATTTGTCTATCTGAAAATTTTTGTTAATTAACTCAGACTTAATTTTTTATAAATTATTTTTTAGATGAAAGTACACTTCATTACACCTTGGTTTTTGTTTTAAAATGAAGTTTAGGATCTTTCCTATCTATTACAACTTGCCTGCCTGACAATTTGTGTTAATTAATTTGTCAGACTTAATTTTGAATATGTAGCATCATTGCATCAGGATCAATCACTGGCATCTTATAACACCTCCTTAAAAAAATAACTGAAGTTTAAGATCTCCTCTATGCATAAAAAATTGTCTGTAATAGAAAAAAATGTTTTTCACCATGTCATATGAGACATTAAAAAATAAAATCTCGACGTTTCACAACATTCTAAACCTATTTCAAGAAAAAGAAATTTAATTTTTTTTTACGATTACTATACTTCCAATCCACTACGTGGATGTGCAAGTAATGTGGTCGCGGTACTTAAAATATAAAGTCTGTCGTAGTGAAAAACATTTTTCGCTGACAGATCAATTTTTATGCATAAAAAAGATCTCAAACTTAATTACAGAAATAAATTAAGGTGGTATTTTGACGCGGTCATTGTAAAAGCTAATTTAAAAAGAAACAAACAAATTTTTGTGCATAGAGGAGATCTTAAACTTCAGTAGATTTTTTCTTTAAGAAGGTGTTATGAGATGCCAGCGCGATCTCGTAGTTTAAAGCGGGGATGGGCGATCAAACATGTAAACATTTTAATATTTATGATTAAGTGAGGATTACTCGATTCTCTTGTGTAGGTGTATTTCGTGGGATTTCAGTTTTGGTGTGAAAGTGGTCATCATCGGGTGGGTTTTTAATTGTCATTGTTTTATTTTATCATTTTACATATCTACGTAGTTTAGTTATGGTACAGGTTTCATCGTGGGTTGAGTTTTAAATCATTTTTCTCAAATTATCTCTGAAACGGTGCGATATAGGAAGTTGCGCTCAATGCTATTCGATTTTCCGTACATTTCTCTATGGAACGAACTTTCTTCGCGTCTTTTAGATGATACGTTACCGACTTCTTGATGTCTATTAAACATAATTTTGTTCTTAAGGTATTTTCGTTAGCAGTAATAATTGAAAAATTACCTTCCGTCAAACTTCAGACATCATATCTCGAGAACGTAGAGATTACGTAGGAAATTTAATAAGAAAACTTTTTTCTATTTGTCATTTTTTGATGAAGTGAACCGCTTCCGAGATATTTTCGATATTCTTTCATTGGGTTAGCTTGGTTGAAATTTCGCGATCTAACCTCACGTAATTTCGCAAAGTTTGCGACCTAACGTCATGTAATTTCGCGATTTTTGCGACCTAACCCAACGAAATTTGGCTACCTAACACCTTGCGACCTAACGCATCGGGCGACCTAAAGAATTATTACGAAACCACATATTATGAGAATAACAATCGGAAGGTGTTATTACAAAGATAACCTGATGCCTTTTGTCAAAAAAATATACAGAGTGGTCATTCGATAACAAAAATTCAGTATTAAATAATAGGTGCCAAATATGGAAGGCTGGGTAAATACCTTTACAAATTTCCAACATGGGTGAATTATAATATCACTTCCATATCCACGTAGCGGATTGGAAGTATAGTAATCGTAAAAAAAATATACATGTTTTTTTTTCTTGAAATAGAATGTCATGAAACGTCGAGATTTTAAATTTGAACGAAAAATCTGTCTGTAACTTTATTTTTTGTCCGCACGTTTTCTCCGGAACGGTTTAAGATATTGACTTGAAATTTTGTACACGTATATATTATAACGAGATCTGGAACTGGATTGTTTTTTGAAGATATCCGATGAAGGGTTGGGGGTAAATAGGGGGAAATATGTATAGCATGCTGGTAAGAGAAGAGAAACTTGAAATTTGATACATGTACTACAAGCCACGCCTCAAATTTTTTTATATTTTTGATACCCCCCACCCCTGCTTCAATATTAAAGTGGTTGATAAAATAAAATTGAGATATTCACTTGAAATTTGGTACCCGTATGTATTATAGCGACATCTGGAACTGTATTATATTTTGAGTTGATTGCGTTGGTGTAGGGTGAGTGGGGTGGGGTGGGGTAAGGAGAGGTAAATAGCGAAAAATAAATACTCGATTCTCCTGTGTAGGTGTATTTCGTGGGATTTCAGTTTTGGTGTGAAAGTGGTCATCATCGGGTGGGTTTTTAATTATCATTGATTTATTTTATCATTTTACATTTCTACGTAGTTCAGTTATGGTACAGGTTTCATCGTGGGTTGAGTTTTAAATTATTTTTCTCAAATTATCTCTGAAACGGTGCGATATAGGGAGTTGCGCTCAATGCTATTCGATTTTCCGTACATTTCTCTATGGAACGAACTTTCTTCGCGTCTTTTAGATGATCCGTTACCGACTTCTTGATGTTTATTAAACATAATTTTGTTCTTAAGGTATTTTCGTTAGCAGTGATTGATGCTGATGCATTGATGCTCCGCATTCAAAATTTATTCATTTTTAAACAAAAATCAAGGTCTTATAAAGTGAACTTTCATAAAAAAAATTAATTAAGTCTAACAAATTAATGAACAAAAATTGTCAGACAATTTTTTTCCAAAATGGTTCATAATTTACCACAAATTGCGTACATTTCAAGTAGGTGTTTTGAAATGTAAAA
Source organism: Stenurella melanura (assembly GCA_963583905.1). Taxonomy (NCBI): domain Eukaryota; kingdom Metazoa; phylum Arthropoda; class Insecta; order Coleoptera; family Cerambycidae; genus Stenurella; species Stenurella melanura. The sequence continues at coordinate 45,399,736 of OY757318.1, read as the reverse complement.
TCATATTTTTTTTTACTAAATTCAGAAATTCATAAAAAATAACAATTTTAATAGTCTGGGTAACATGATTTTTACATGTTTTGCAACCAGTTTCACCTTTTAAAATTGAGGCGTTCGATGGGGTACCTTTCTTTGTCATGGGAGCTCGGTCTAAAAGACGAATTGTGAAATGTTAAAAAATAACCCTGTAAATATAATAAAATTAATCAATTTTCGGTAATAGAAACATTTTGGGAAAACTTTTTTTACACTTTTTGGCGCAGTCTGGCGCCCTCCACATTTAGATACACAAGCTAATTCCTGATGATGTAGGTACTATTCAAAATTATATCTTTGAGTGCACCCCTTATGATGGAATTTGTGCCTTCTGATTCCTGACTAATATGTCACACAGTATCCTACTCAGAAGAATTAAAAATTGGAGTTGCACCACGATATATATTAGGAAACTTTTTGCTGGTTTCCTTGGGTTCAAACACATTTTTTAACCTTGGCTTTACGTGCCTCTAGAAAAGTAACTATTCCACTCCTCCTAGTAGGATAAAAAAGTAATTAAATGGTCCCGCTATTACCGAAGTTGCGATTTTTATAAGACTGCATTTTTCTTATATGTCTACTTAATCGAGAGATAAGAATTGCCTCTCAGCAAAGGATTACAAGTTCGATTCGGGCATATTAGGATTGTAAAACGTACAGCGCCCTGCCGTACAATATCTCATAAGGGATATAGCGGGTTGTACTGCTTGGGGGAGTTTAATTTTAATTTAATTTTTGTGAAAGTTCAGGGTTTCTCTTTTAATAACAGTCGCCGGTTCCCCTTATACCATTTTATAAGTAAAACAATTTCATTAAGGGTTTTATACGTATTAGACCAAGCGCTAGAGAATTTTGCGTCAAAATGACGTAGCTGTTTTTTTTTAATTGCTAGATTTTATAATTCTCATATTCACCTAAACTGTCGAATAAAAATCTCTTCTCTTCAATTTTTTCAGGTAAAAGTATTTTGAAACTTGTTTTTCATCGATAACTATTTTTATTCAAAAGATGATAATATAAATAATAACACCTTTATTAGTCCAAAAAATCACAAAAAGATTTTTTTAAAGAACTTATTAACCTAAAATAGATCAACCTCAACAGAATAAAAAGCATTAGTTAACAACGTGACTTTTACGATTTTACAAAATTTGTTATAACTGCATTGTTTAAATCTATCTGGTAACTTATTACAGCACCGATGTAATATGGATTTGATTTATATAGCTCCATTCTATACATTGAAGATTATTATCACCATGTCTTGTATCACATTCATGATAGGAATTTTGAAAATTATAGTTATTAATATTATTCGTTACAAATTTTAGGAATTCTAGAATAAATAAACATGGAAAAGTAAAACTTCATTCTTTAATAGAGATAGGCTTATAAGTTTCTTTATATTTTAACCCAAGCATATATTTTATTGCCTTTTTGGTAAGATAAATACTCTTTTAGCTTCAGTTGCTTTTCCCCAGCAAATGATGCCATGACGTAATACCGATTCAAACTTGAATGATAAAATGCTTTGGATATATGCTTACTTATAACATGATCAAGTCTTTTTAAGGTGAAATAATGTTTAGAATTTTTTTTACAAATGTGCTCTTTCCATCTTAATGACAAATCTAAATATAAACCAAGGAGTTTGAAGCTTTTCACTTGATGTATAGATTTACAGTTTACTTTCATTAATGAATGCACTACTTGTATAATTTGAAGCTTGTGGATAAAATTGAAAAAAAGACGTTTTGTCCTGGTTCATATTTAAATTTGCTAAGGAAAAATATTTTAAAAGTGAGTTTAAATTAGCAGATAGACATTGAATAACATTATTCACATTTGCATCGCTAGCTAGTAATGTCAGATCATCGGCAAATTCACAATGAAAAATATTTGAAAAAGAACTAATATAATTTCAATAAATTAAAAATGATAGAGGCCCTAGGACACTACCTTGGGGCATTTCAATTTATATTTGCAGTTCTACTGAATTTTCGGCGAGAAAGTGGACAAATTGTTTTCTCTTGCAGAGGTAGTTTTTCAATAATTTGTGGAATTTACCACGCAGTTCATAGGACTCTAATTTTTGCAATAGAATCTCATGGTCAACGCAGTCAAAAGCTTTTGTTAAATCAACAAATACTGCCATAATTTTGTTATTTTTATCCAACTGTTTATAAATAAAGTCTAAAATACTACATAAAGCAGACATTTTTTATGTTTTTTCTCTAATCCCAAGTTGACTGATAAAATATTGTTTTGTTCTATAAAATTGTAATTCTTTTGGCCAAAATGTTTTCAGTAATTTTCGAGAATACTGAAGGAAGGGCGATAGTTTATTATTGATTTTGGATTAGGTACCTTTGTAAGATGTTAGGAAAGCTGTCTTCATTGAGGCATAGGTTAATAATGTGGCATAATGGTTTTGCTAAATATAAAGAACATTTTTTAATTCATGATGTTTAATAGTCCTGATGACAACGACTTTGGACTCGACCACAGATTCAAGAAAAATGTTTTTATCTACGTATAGTTGTGGGTAAGTTTACATTTGTTATATTATTGCTTAAAGATTTAGGTATATTTACAAAATGGTCCTTGAATATATTGGTGATAGAAAAATATTTCAATTAAAAATTGTAGATAATAAAGTTATGTACCTATATGTTTAAACTCGATGACCAAATAATGAAACATAACCTCAAAACTTCGAGGGAACCAATTTATTCTTTTACTCCCAAGGTTCTTAAAAAAAATGTTTGAGTTGAAAATAGAATCAATGACAGCGAAAATTATCCTCAAAAAGCTGATGTAGAACGAGACTTAAAATATTTCTTTCTGACAAAGAGTGAAAATTAGGAAAATCAAAACTTTTAAGATCAAGTACCAATACAGACGTTATCAAGTTAAAATGATAGGTTTTCTCTACTCTTTCATAATTCGAAATGAAAATTGAATTTAGAGAAATTTTGGTCTATTAGTGGACAATATTTTAATTTTTGTTTTGCCCGTATATTCATTCATCCAAAATATTAAATAAAGTAATAAATACACCTGCAGGCGCTTCAACAGTTGTCATGGCTGTATTGGCACTGTGTTGCTGAACTTGAACAATTAAGTAATTTTATTGAACTATGATATTTTTTGGTAAGAATATAATAACATTAAGATAAATCGATTATTGTACCAACATTTATTTTTCTTTTTATTTTACATGTTATCTGTTCCATTACATACTTGGAATCCAATATTCCCCTCTTTATAATTCTTAACGAATCTACTTAGGTTTTTCCTTTTTGGCTTCGTCTAGCAGAACAGAACCCAATCGAATTTCATAATGATCCATTGAGTAGTTTAATTACATTATAGAATTATACTCTTTTTACCAATCATTTCTACTGAATAAATAAAAATAATAACTAAACTTAAATGACAACAATGATTTTCTAGGAATAGCAGTTTTCGAGAAAACAGTATATACCGGGTGTAACAGGATCATGGTATACACACTTTTCTCCTTTAGTTTTGAAGATAATTGATTGAAATTAAGGATATGCTACATACATAATAAGCGGCACGTTTTGACATGCAATTGATTTTTTTTTCACTTTCGGCTTCGCCGGATGTGACACTAACTTTCGATTTTTAAATAGAACACCCTATATATTATTGCATTTTTGAATTCTGCATAATTTTCTGAATCCAACGATGCCAAATAAGTGACATTTCAAACATCAGTTTTTTTTATAATATAATTTTTATTTTTCCATTAAGTGTGCCATGACGGTTCCGATTTATTCTAAATGATCCGTAGAATGCTACAAAGATCGAAATCCCGTTAAAAACACTAAATTACGTGATTTATGAGCAAATAAAATTCACCAAAATTGCTTTGGGGCAAACAAAATTACAGCTAAAAGAAAATAAGAAAACACAATTTTGATCTAATTAAATGTTTAGAAGTAAGTGGCTTTGAAAACAATGAAATATTTAGCTTGTCGAACATTTGTTGGTTTAATGGTGTTTTTATTGTGTCTTTAAAAATTGTTTAAAATCCTTGTTAATTGTGTTCAAAATGCCGCTAATTTATACAAGAGATGAAAAAGTGGACATGTTAATTATTTAAGGGGAAAGTAAAAAAATTCAATTGCAGCTATAGACCTTTATGGCCGACGATATGCTGATAGACAATGTCCAGCGAAAATCTATTTCAAACGTGTTGAAAATCAATTTCGAAGAGAGCTCAACAATGATCCCGAAGAAAACTTTACTATTAACGAAGGAACGGAAATTAATGTTTTGGCTGGAATAGAAATTGATAAGACTATTTCTTTAAGGCAAGTTGGGTTTGAATTGAACATCAGTCACCAAACAGTAAGCCGAATTTGGCACAAATACCACTATAGATCTTTTAAATATCAATTGCATCAGCATTTGTATGAAAGTGATTACGAGCGTAGGATGGAATACTGCAATTGGATTTTGTATAATAACGTGCAACCAAACAATGATTCTTTGGGACTGATTTTATTTTCGGACGAGTCAAAGTTTACAAATATGGGATTATTTAACCGACAAAACATAAAATATTGGTCACAAGAAAATCAAAATTTATTACGGGAGGGTAACTTTCAAGTGCGGTTCGGTTTCAATGTTTGGCTTGGAATAATCGGTAGTAGAATCGTTGGTCCAATAATATTTGAAGGACCTCTGACTGGTGCCAGATGCTTGAGATTCCTGGAAAATGAGACTGGGGACATTTTAGATGAGTTACCTTTAGATTTAGGACAGGGAATGTATTTCCAACAAGATGGCGTTCCTCCCCATAATTCAAGGATAATAATTGATTACCTTCAACGGAGATTCGGAGAAAACGTAATTTCGACGAATGGTCCTCTGAGGTGGCCCCAAGGTCACCTGATTAAACGCCCCTTGATTTTTTTCTAGATTTCATTTAAAGAATATTGTCTATGCAACCGTCGTTACAACCCTTGAACACCTGGAGCTACGATTAAGATGAGCAATTAATAGCATAACGGCCCAGCAATTGGCGAACGTTCTTCGAGAAACAGCTATGCGAGTTCAGAAGTGCATTGACGTTAATGTACAGCATTTTGAACAACTGTTGTAATGTTGTTAATTTTTTGTATTCCAAAACCCCCTTATGTGTAACAAATTAATTAGAATGAAACTGTATTTTCTTATTTTCTTTTAGCGGTAATTTTGTTTGTATTTATCGTACATTTTAATACGACATATGAATACATTCCTTATTAATAATACTAATAAATGGTACCACGGTACCGATATGGTTCCATTTGAAAAAATTGAGTTTTGCCCCGAAAACAATTTTGGTGAATTTTATTTGCTCATAAATCATGTAATTTGGTGTTTTTAACAGGATTTCGATATTTGTAGTATTACACGAGTCATTCAGCATAAATCGGAACTGTCATGGCACACTTAAAAGGAAAACTAAAAATTACATTATAAAAAAAATAATGTTTAAAATGTCACCTATTTGGCATCGTTGGATTCAGAAAATTATGCAGAATTCAAAAATGCAATAATATATAGGGTGTTCCATTTAAAAATCTATCACCTCCGGCCAAACCGAAAGTGAAAAAAAAAGCAATTGCATGTCAAAACGTGCCGCTTATTATGTATGTAGCATATCCTGAATTTCAATCAATTATCTTCAAAACTAAAGGAGAAAAGTGGGTATACCATGATCTTGTTACACCCGGTATAGTACACGAGAAATTAAAAATTTTTCGTCGCGCTTCCTCTTGTTCACGGCGTCTTGACAGATTTTGTGATTCATGTAATGTTCTAGTTGTCATTGGCAAAAAAAATATTTTCTAATTAGATCCACATCATTTTCTTGAGAACACTTCAGCTCTAATTGGTTACATTTTTAATTTCGGTTTATTTTTTCGAAAAGACTTTTGAGTTTAAAGAAGTAAATTAGTTTCTTTTTTAATTTTAAGGTTAGATTCATTATTTGACTTTGAATTGGACCAAATCAATTAATAGATAATGTTATTATCTATAACATTTATCTGAACCACTTTTTTGTACCTATTCAAGAAAATCTCTATTATGAAGGAACCCGTTTTTTTAAAATTCTCTAAGCTGTAAAAAAATAAGCAAAAGACATTTTATTCACTAATCTAGATACTTATCCAGAAACATAAAATCTAACGATTAAAAAATAGCAACATTCTACCTCATTTTGACGCATTTCGTCTTTGGCTCTTGGCCTATATTACTTTACTAACTACTTGTTTCATAAATTCCTTGAATACCCGATGTTTAAACCACTTTTAAATTAAATTTATTCTGCCTAATAATAACCTTAATCCGGAGTTAAAATGAACATTTAGCGAATTTAGAAACACAGGTTGTCAAGAAATTTCGCTTTTAGTTAATCTCTTTACTTACTTCCAGTGTCTTCCTTCTTTCCCCATCCGATTACGGTGCATTTCGTCCCAGGTTTGAGTTCTTTATTTGGCGGAGGGAGACAAACTGGTAATAGATGTTCATGAAAAGTTACCCTCGCGGATAGCTGAAAAACACAATAAAACAAATTCAGAATTAGACAGACGTTCCACATTTCAAAAGCACATGTGCAAACAGTAAACATGGGCGCTTGTTAAATTCTTGGCGGAGATTTCTACTCTATTTGTGTGGAAGATCTATATCATTCAGGTATCTTTTTGGACGTGTCAAAACCAGATATTTATTAAACAAATATTGCAAATTTAACTATAGTATTTTTTATTTCCACATTCAGTTCGTTGAAAAATGTTATATTGCAAATTTATCAGATAACTTGCATAATAATAATAATAATAATAATAATAATAATACTTTATTAATCCAATAGATCAAACAATATTGATATAGGACAGGTCAAAAATAAAGTATATTAGTAATGATCATTTACACATAATACTACACGAAAAAAAATAAAAAGCTAAATATTCATCTATACTATAAAAGGCATTAGTAAGTAACATATTTTTAACAGAAGATATACATTTTTTTAAACTACAATTTTTTATGCTTAAATCTAATTTGTTATAAAGAACCGTACCGACATAGTAAGGATTGGATTTATAAAGTTCTAATCTGTGAAGTGAGTGCTGCAAATTCTCTCCATGACGTGTGTTGTATTCATGTGATATATTTTGAAAAGTAAACATGTTCAATTTTTTTTTTACAAAAGTTAATATTTCAAGTATGTACAAACATGGTAAAGTTAGTATTTTTTGCGAAATGAATGTCTGTTTGCAAGATTCCCGAAATTGTAACCCGTACATAGAACGTAAAGCTCTCTTTTGCAGCACAAATACACGACTGGCTGTGCTTGAAAAACCCCAGCAAATCACTCCATATCTAATTGTCGATTCAAAATTTGAATAATAAAATATTTTCACAACGTTTTTACTTGTAATTTGGGATAACCTTTTTAGAGCAAAACAAATACCTGCACACTTTTTACATACATAATCTACGTGAGCTTTCCAGTTTAGTGACATATCTACATAAATACCTAATAACTTAAAATGTTTTACTTGTTCAATTGTTTTTTGCTGAAGTTTAATAAGTGGACTAGATATGTAGTGGGCGCTAACAGGATGAAATTGCATCGAAAACGTTTTTTCTTGATTCATTGCCAGACTGTTTGTAGTGAAATAATTAGATAGGGAAATTAGATTATCCTGTAGAAGGTCAGACATTGTATTAGCATCTTGACTGCAAGATAAAAGAGACATATCGTCTGCAAAAGCACAGTGAAAAGTGGAAATAAAGTTTTCAATATCATTAACATATAATAAGAACAGGAGCGGGCCTAGGACACTGCCTTGGGGAACTCCAATACTAACGTCCATTTCCTCCGATCTCTTGCCATAATATTCAACGAACTGTTTTCTGTTCATCAGATAGGATCTTAAAATTTTTTTGCATTGACCACGTAACCCATAACCCTCCACTTTTTTAAGTAAAGTATCATGGTCCACGCAGTCAAATGCTTTAGATAAATCTACAAACAATGCCATGACTTTGTTACCCTGGTCAAGATTTTTGTAAATATGATCTAGGAAACTTACTATAGCAGAAATTGTAGAGCGGTTTACTCTAAATCCGTGCTGATTAGTTGACAGTATATTATTAGATTCTAGAAATAATGTTATTCTATTTGCAAGCAATTTTTCGATTATTTTAGAAAAAACTGATAGTAAAGATATGGGACGATAATTACAAATTTTTTTAGAATCTCCCTTCTTAAAAAGGCATATTACTTTAGATATTTTAAGTATATCTGGAAAGTAACCTTCAGCAAAGCAGTGATTTATAATGTTACATAATGGTCTAGCAAGAAACTGAGCACATTGTTTAATAATTTTTATAGAAAAATTATCATGTCCGGTTGAATTTGAATTTTTTAGATTATTTATTACATTAATAATTTCAGACTCGGAAACGTCGTGTAGAACAATCGATTCATCTACAATAGTCAACATGTTATGATTATTAATTTTTTGTTCACTAGGTTTTATTATAGATTTAGGCAGATTTATAAAATATGAATTAAATTTATTTGCAATGTGAATTTTATCATTGGTTTCTACATTATCTATTATCATGGAAGATGTGCCATTATTTTTTTGCTTATTTGCTCCTCTAATAGACGTATTAATAATATTCCGGACAGTTTTTGTTTTATTTTCGGAATTTAATATGAGGTTATCAAAATATATTTTCTTCGCATGCTTTATAACACGATTATAAGTGGTCTTGTAATTTAAGTAGTACTTTTTCTCAATTATACCTAATTTTTGCAAGTTAAATAACTCTTTTAAACGTTTGGATGAAATTTTTATTCCTGTCGTCAACCAATTTTTATTGTCGGGCGAATGATGATAATTTTTTATCATTTTAAAGCTAATATCATAATAAAATAATAATGTTTCATGAAAAAGTTTAAATTTGTTTTCAATGTTGTCTTCAATAAAAACATTTTCCCATGTTTCAGCTTTGAGATTGTCAGTAAACTGGAGAATTTTTTTTTTTGAGAAAGATCTATATTTGTAAGGCTCAGTTTTTTTGTTAGAACAACAGTTAAAAGCTATCCGTTGAGCAGAATGATCTGAGAGGCCGGTCTGATTTATACTTTTTTCAACTAAATCATCATTGAAATTTGTAAAGATATAGTCAATGGCAGTACTACTTTTATTACTAAATCGGGTAGGTTCATCAAAAACAGGTTTAATATAAAAAGAGCTAACAAGATCAATAAGTTCAGCAGTGTCGTTGTTCTTATTTAGATAATTTATATTGATATCACCACATATTATGATTTTAAAACACTGGTTCTTACTAAATAATAAATTTAAACATTTTTCAAATTGCAAAAAGAAGGCAGAGATATCGGAATTGGGAGCTCTGTATAAACATAATATATAATAAATTACATTATTTAACTTTATAGCTGCACATTCAAAAGTTTTATCGAGGCTTAAACTCACCATATTAGACATATTCATTGCATTGAGAGTATTTTTAACTATTATAAGAACACCACCGTGTATAAATGAATTTCTACAATAATAACTTTTTACGCTGTATCCTGGAAAATTGATGAAGTCTACTTCATTTTCTTGTATCCAACTTTCTGACACACACAGTATATCAATATTCTCATTGGACAAAAAAATCTCTATGTTTTCAATTTTGTTTTTTAAGCATTGAACATTATGGTGCACGATATTTATCACATTTTTTTGTTTAGAGCTTGAGTTTTCTACTTTACGAATTTGTTGCTATTCACTTGTAATATCTAAAGTTCGTTGTTTTACTGCATTAAGTTGGTTTACATAACTTGGGCACTTGTTGTCTTTAGCTGAATGGTTAATGTCATGATTTGTTTTAAAATTTTTGTTGGATCTTATACAATTTGCACATTTTTTAAAAGTAGAACTGCACATTTTAGGTTCATGGGCTTCAGCACATAAAAAACAAACGGGGAATTTACTAGTACAGTTGGCTGAAAGATGTCCAAAACTGCTGCAAGTGTTGCACCGCTTAATATGGTATGAATCGGCAATAGTGCATCTTTTCCAGTTTACAAACAGTCGTCCCATGTTTAATATTAAGTGTCGAGTTTTTATATCTACCGCCACTATCAAATTGACAAGGCCGTTGTGGTTGATATACACTTAATATCCTATATTTAATTTGGAACGCAATAAATTACTTTTTTACCATTGATATAATTTTGACAACGCTATTATATCAATAAAGCCAATCAATGACATCAGTCTGAAATTATAATAATATATTTCTATCTAAAAGACAACATTGAGTGGCCTCCCCTACTGGGGTCTTTCTGTGAGTCTTAAAAATACAGGGTGTAATTAGTTTCATGTCATTAAAAAAAGCTGGTAATAGGGACCGACTAGACAAACAGAAAACCTATATGACCTTTTTCTCTAGGGGCACTTTGAAAAAAACTGACCTGGGTTTACATTTTTAATGTTAAGGTAGGAAAGATTTGAGAACCACTCTTTTTCAGGGTCAATGGATGTTATAGTTCCGAATATTAGAAATAATAAAAAACTGTAATAACCGATTTGTGTTCCCGTCGGTAGAAGTGCGGCACTTTGATGGGATTATTTGTATCAAACTTTTTATACCACTAATTATGAAAATGTAAATAATTCCTTCTCTTTCGGCACAACGCAAGCATAGCATGGCCGCAGGGGTTTAAATAGGATTTGTTTACATGTGTTTTTTAATTTGGAACAAAGCTATTGTAGCTTTTATTGTCCTTTATAAGAATTTATAACATTTAAAAGTGGTTTATTAACATTTGTAACATTGTGTTAAAAGCTTAAAAAACTAGTAATTTTTTAATAAAATTGAAAAACGAACAGTTAGACGTCCGAGATACGATAACAGAAAATAGTTGTGTATTTTAAGTTTGTTGGATTATGAGGTCGTGGTAAGAAACAATACTGGAGGACACTTGGTTCAATGTATAAACGTTTTTATTTTAACTATGACAATTAACAGATTGACGTACACTTATAATATTTATTATTATAGTAACAAAACAAATGACTATTACTCTAGAACAATAACATTAGAAAATATCCTTCTATTGTCGAATGATTTCCAACACTTCCCCTCAAAATAAGGACATTTTCTTAAGTTAAATTTTTATTTCCAATACCAATCCAACTTCGGCATTTTTCTAGCTTAGGCTTAGTCACTGCTTTGGTAAGGGCATCTGCAGGCATGTCTTCGGTACCCATGAAATTTACTGACATTCTTTCACCTTTTAGCACCTCTCGAATAAAATGATGCCTTACGTCTATATGTTTGGTTCGGGCATGATAAACAGGATTCTCCGAAAGTTTTCGTGCTCCCTGATTATCGTTAAATATTTTAACGTTCCCAAGTTCCTCGAATCCCATTTCTGTTAGAAATCTTTGTAGTGAAATTGCTTCCTTCGCAGCTTCTGTCAATCCCATGTACTCCGCTTCGGTTGATGACAGTGCTACTGTTCTTTGCTTTCTGGATTCCCAGCTGATGGCTCCTCCACTCAATACGAATACGTATCCTGTATAAGAACGTCTGTCTAATATACAGTTGGCCCAATCAGCATCTACGAATCCTTTTAGGTTCTCATTGGTCTTTCTGTAGATTATTCCGAGATTTGAAGTTCCTTTAAGATATCGCATAACACGTTTTGCTGCCTTCCAATGCTCGTCCCCGTAGCATAAATTAAACTGGCTCAGATAACTTACTGTATATGCTATATCTGGTCGAGTCGCTACTGCCAAATACATTAGCGCTCCAACTAACTCTCTATATGGTATATTCTTCGTATTACTTTCCGATACACTGTCCTGTTTTATTAATTTAATTCCAGGATCCATCGGTGTTGATACTGGTTTGCAGTCATTCATTCCAAATTTCTCTAAAATATCTTCAATATATCCTTTTTGAGATATGGCATATCCTCCTTCAGTTTGCTGGAATTCTATTCCTAAGCAATAATTTATTTCTCCCAAATCCCTTATCTCAAATTCTTGGCTTAAACTTTTCTTAAATTTATTAATGTTGGATATATTTTTACATGCAATGATAACGTCATCGACGTAAATAGAGACTATTAATATATCTTCCCCTTCTTTTGTATATACACAAGGGTCTGCATTAGTCGGCTTGAGTCCCAAAAATCTTAATCTGTCATCAAACCTCTTATGCCATTGTCGTCCAGCTTGTTTCAATCCATATAGGGATCTCTTTAATTGACATACTTTATCCCCCCCTCGAAGGTGACGTAGCATTGCATTTGCTTTTCTTCTAACAGCTTCTTCATTCTCGTTGGATAATATTGCTTCTAATGATTGTTTTAACATCATTGGCATTTCCATGTATATCTCCTCTTCTATAATGCCGTTTAGATAGGCCGTTGTTATGTCTAGTTGATGAATTTTCATTTCACGATGCGCCGCCAATGCAGTGATCAGTCTTATCGATCCCAATCGAGCTACTGGTGCGTATGTATCATGAAAGTCAATTCCTGGTTTCTGTGTGAAACCTTTAGCAACTATTCTCGCTTTTCGTCTTTCGAGTGTACCATCAGCCTTATGTTTGTTTCTCAATACAATTTGAGAACCAATTACGTCGCGATTTTTTGGTCGATTCACAATTTCCCAAGTATCATTCTTGATAAGCGACTTGACTTCATCGGTGATAGCTCTTTTCCATTCTTGAGCTTCAGGACTCGAAATTGCTTTTCCTAATGGAATTTCTGCTAAATTCGCATATTTATCCAGTTCGTCCTCTTCGTCCGATTCTTCTGCATCTGTGACATTTACCACTTTGTACACTTTTCTAGGTCGTCCTGGTCTGCCAGTTCTCTTAATTTGTGGTCTTCCAGGAGCTCTCTTCATCACTGAAATTGGTGTATTTCCTTTTTGTTTTTCTGGTTGTATCAGTTGATTTACGCCATTATCTTCTGTATTATTTCTTGGGATTTCGTCTTCGCTTTCGATTCCATCGAAATGAACGAGTCTCTCGTAATCAGAAGGTATAGATTCAGAATCGTTTTCCGATGAAACTTCATCATTCATCAAATTTTCTCGAATTCGATTATCCCCAATTACATCATTTATTGACATGACGTCTATTTCAGTTTGACGTTTATTTGTCATCTCATTTAAATTTGTTGATTTCGGATTGATTTCTTCCCCAAGAATTTCCTTGGTAACGAATCCTTCATCATATTCGGTTTTGTGGTTAAATTCGAATTTCACATCTCGAGTGATATCAATTCTACGATCCTCTGGTATCCATACTCGATAAGCTTTGGATTCTTCTGAATAACCAACCATGATTCCTTCCTTTGAACGAGGCTCAAACTTCCCCTTAGTTGGACTTCTATTCAGAGTGAAGACCTTGGATCCAAATATTTTAAGATGTTCCACATTCGCGATTTTTCCTGTCCATTTTTCAAAAGGAGTTTTTCCTTTAATACTTCGCGTTGGACACCTGTTTCTTATGTATGTTGCAGCTGCTACCGCTTCCGCCCAAAATGATGGAGATAGACCTGATTGAATCAACATGCATCTTGCTATTTCGGTTAGAGTACGATTCTTACGTTCAGCTACTCCATTCTGTTCTGGCGTGTAGGTAACAGTAAGTCTTCTCTTGATTCCGTTTTCTTTCAGATAATCATCGAACTCTTTATTACAAAATTCTTTGCCATTATCTGATTGTAGGCTTTTAATTTTTCGTCCCGTTTGCTTCTCCACCAAGATTTTGTAGTTCTTGAAAGCTTGGAATACATCATTTTTGTTTCTTATGAAACGAGTTTCACACCATCTGGAGTGATCGTCGATAGACGTTACGAAATATCTCGATTTTCCATTAGATTCGATCCTCATGGGTCCACACAAATCTGTATGTATTATCTCTAATAATTCAGTACATCTTGTAGATTGTCGTGGAAATGACATTCTTGTCAATTTGCCCCTTAAGCAAATTTTGCACTGTGGCATTTTTCCATCTCCGAATTTTAGACCTCGTACGAGACCATTATTTTTCATTTTAAGGAGATCTTTTATGTTCAAATGTCCGAGACGCTGGTGCCAATCTTCAATTTTTGACAACGAATCGATAGATGTGGTAGCCTTTCCACAAACATATGACATATCTTCTTGTATTTGGTACAATCCACCAACTCGTTTCGCAATCATTTGAGTATTACCTTTTGTATCGATTACCATAGCTAAATCTTTCTTGAAGATTACGTCACAACCTCTGTCAGTAATTTTGCTTACAGACATCAAATTTACACGCAAATCGGGCACATACAAAGTTTCTCTCAGATTTACAATCTTTTGTTCCGTTCCTACTTTTGTTGAGAACGTGACTTTGCCTTTTGCAGTAATATTTGTTGACGCATTGCTTGCTAGGTTTAGAACTTCGTGTTCTGTTTCTAGATCTTCGAATCTCTCCTTACTTTTGCAAATATGTGCAGTACTTTCACTGTCCAAGCACCAAATATTGCTTGTAGTGTTTTCAACTGAAAATGTTGACTGATTGTCCATCATTTCCATGGAAACATTTCCGCCTTTTCAAATTTGTATTTGTCGATCTTTGCGTAGCAATTTGCAGCTTTATGTCCCTGTTTTCCACAACGGTGACATTTAAATTTGAACTCTTCTTTGGTACCGTGTCGTTTATCAGTTTTCTTTTGATTCTGCTGATATTTCCTCGGTCCGTTGAAATTTCTCTTCGCCATCATGGCATTCCGCATTTCTTCGTATGAATTTTCCTTACGAGCATCATTTTCCTCTATAATTTTGATTCGCAGGGTCTCTGGTTCCGGCAGTGTATCACGTGACTCGATAGCACACCTAAAGTTTTCAAAGTTCTTTGGTAGGCTATAAAGAAGTAAAATTGCAAGCATATCTTTGTTAATTTCGACTCCCATGTCGTTTAATTTGTCGACGGCATCGAAAAACTTTCTTAAATGTTCATGGACTTCTTCTCCTTCTTGCATTCACTACAAAATAAGCTGTTTCAGTAAATTAGCTTTTCTCGCTGGCCCTTTCGACTGATATATTTCCTCAAGCTTTAGCCAAATATCACGTGACGTTTTACAAAATTTGATCTGTTTCACTTCAGAAGGATCAATGGATAAAATGAGATCTGACCTTGCCATTTTGTCCGCTTCTTCCCAGACTTTAACTGCGGCTGCTGATCCTTCCCTGTCATTTGCCTGTATTTCTGGCTTTGAAGTCTCTCCACTAACGTATTTCCAGGCCTTGTTTTCTGTTAACAACGCTTCTACCTGAATTCTCCATGTGTCGTAATTATTTTTATTTAGTGCTTCAAGCCTGACCGTGCTACCATTTCCACTCATTTTTGGTATTATTTCCGTATCCGACGTGAATGACACTTGACAGTAATGTTTTTAACACCCTTTTTTTTTATTTTCTTTAAACTTCCTAATTACTCCACGTACCTGGGCCCATAACCTGTTGGATTATGAGGTCGTGGTAAGAAACAATACTGGAGGACACTTGGTTCAATGTATAAACGTTTTTATTTTAACTATGACAATTAACAGATTGACGTACACTTATAATATTTATTATTATAGTAACAAAACAAATGACTATTACTCTAGAACAATAACATTAGAAAATATCCTTCTATTGTCGAATGATTTCCAACAAAGTTAGGAAAAAATCTGATTTTTTTAACGAATTGAGCGCATAATTTTTCCCAATCAGGTATCGAAAACTAAAAATCAAGTCTTTGGTCTCTATGAAAATCAATGTAAACAATAATAAACAGATAAAAACAAGACAACGAATACTAATAATAATAATCATACCTTTAATGGCCAATAGGTAACACCCAATAACTGCACAATTCTTTTGAATTTTTTACAAAAATTGTTCGAACTGACCTCCGTCTCCACGTATACACATTTCGGTACGTCGAACTAATAACATACTTACTCCGTTCAACACATTTGGTAAATTTTTTTTATGGTTTTTATGCACATTAAAATACGTCGTTGCAATTGTTCTAAAGCTTTTCCGCACCAGCTGCATTTCCACCACTTTCTCCATGTACGAAGTCCATATCCGCGAGCTCTGGATAAGTGTAATCTCCCATAATGTCCAAAATCTGCATTTTAAAACTCCACACTAAACTGTGAATTAACGTTATCAATAAAGAAAACAAAAAGAAAAACTTGGTCCAAAATCCAAAAACTAACACAAAAAGCACGAACGAGAAGTAGTGTCTTACGTAACCAAGTACTAACGACTTGAACGATAAGTCAATAAAATAAATCTTAACATAAGTGGCACAAAATTCAAAAAGAAAAGCAACAGACAAAACCAAGGAACGGGTACGTCGCTTCATGCGTAAGTTCTTTACCAAGTAAGGACAAAACTGAAATTATTACTTATATTACAAGGGAGAGTATAGCACGCCTAATAGGATAATTGGCCGCGAAGAAGCAAAAAAAACATGACGATGTCCTCTGTCGGTCGCTTTTAACTGCTTTGTCGGCATACCTATTTGCAGGAATGTCAGAGTATCTCGTGCGACAAGACGCGAGGCAATAAAACCTACCTCAATATGCCAGCAGTTCTCAAACTAGGTTATTAAATATTTTGGAAATTTTTGTTTATTTTTTTCTCCAAAACTATGAGCTTTAGACCCCATGTTATATAAGGTTTTTTTGTTTGTCTTGTCGTTCCCTACCACCAGTTTTTTTAATGACATGAAACTAATTACACCCTGTATATCAGCATCTCTATCCCTAGTAGAGAACACTTGATTATGTTGCAAACCACATCTTAAATAAAACATTTGTTTAAATCTAACGTTAGAAATTATTAAAAAACAAGCTAACCATTTAGTGGAGTGAAAAAGGGACATTGATGTGCATAGTTTTGTAACAGCAATTTTATGATTTTATACATTCTGGGGTATCACCAGGTGTATATATATGAGTTTTAAACTTCCAAGGCCTATTGAGTTTTTTTATAAACAATTTTGTTTTTTGAACAGTGTTTTTTTAAGTAAAAAGATGAACATCTCAACAGATCTGCGTTGGTTTTGTGTCATTTGAGTACGTACATAACGTACAAAATGGAATCAACTGGCTAAAAAGCGTTTTGTTTTAATATTAACGTCTAGGTACGTCAAAAGTTCCGATCGGGTTCAAACTGTCAGAAAATATACCTTGTGTTGCAAACAAAACACGCTGTAATTTTGGTGTCAAAATATTGAACCTTGTGGACAAAAATTAATTTGTTATGTGATATTTGAATTGCCCGCCATTTTCTGCCATTCAGTCCAAAATGGATCATTCTAATTTCAAAATGTAGATCTGGACACCAGCTTTTCAATGAGATTAAAAAAATTACTTTTAATATAATTTTGGCCACTTTTTTGGCATTTATTTATAAACCAAATGACAACAAATCGATTTTTTCTGCTATTTTGAAAACATTTTTTGAAACATTTTGAAACATTTTTATCAGAAAAGAAAGAGAATTGCGAGAACTTTAATTTAAAAAAAGAAAGTTTATTTTCGTTTACCTGAAATGGTCGAAAATATCCATTTGTTATTATGTGGTACATAAATGCCAAAAAGGTAGCCAAAATGACTTAATAATTTTTTTTTATGTCACCAGAAAGCTGGCGTCCAGACCTACATTTTGAAATAAAATGATCCATTTTGTACTTAATGGCACAAAATGGAGGGCAATAACAAATAACAAATTCATTTGTGTTCACAAGGTTCAAAATTTGGGCACCAAAATTTCAGGATGTATTAAACGAAGGTATATTTTCCGATAGTTTGGAGCCGATCGGAACTCTTGACGTCCCTGGGCATTAAACTGAAATAAAAAACCACTTTTCAGCCAGTTGATTCCATTTTGTGCGTTATGTATGTACTCAAATGACCCAAAATCAACGCAGATCTGTTGAAATTTTAATTGCAAAGTTTTTAGGTTTTTTGTTTGTCCCGATCGGACTTCTAGAACCGGAAATATTCACCTTTTTACCTAGAAAAACATAGTTTAAAAGCTTATATTGCTTATAAAAAAAACGCAATAGACTTTGGAAGTTCAAAACTCAGATATATACTCATGGTGATATCCCAGAAGGTTGCTGTTACGAAACTATGCATATCTTATAGTATTTTTGATCTTTTATTACTTCACTAATTATACTATTCGCCAATTTACTGCACTTTTTATATAATTATATCACACTCTATAGGATATTCTTCGCAGTTTTTTTTTGTAAATAATGTTAGTTTTAGACATTTCTTTTTAATTACAAAACAAGAAAATATCATTTTTAAAATTTAAAGTATTATTAACTTTTTTATTAACGTCACAGGCAGACAGGCGGACAGACGGACGCACGAGCATCGTCTACACCGTGATATGAACATTTTTTCTCTACGAGCGATATTGCCGGTTTTTGAAATGTGCCAATCGAATGTTCGTTTTGTATTTGTGAGGAGTGTTATAAAAATGGCAATTAAATACTAGATAGAGCTAAATATCTGTTGGTATGTGTTGGTTTTCTATAAACACTTGTTTCAATAGTACCATTTACTCTTTTAATTAAAACATCTGAAAATGGTAATTCATTTCTAGTTTCCTTTTCTAAAGTGAGAGAGAGAATAATATTTATTGGATAAAATATTCCAAAAGGCCAGCGACCGAAGTCTTTCAGCCTCTAAAGTGAATTTAATAGAATGCTCTTTATTATTTAAATATTCTAAAAAACCATCTAGTAACTCAATACCCCGAGGTCAGATTGCAAAGATATCGTCTATATATCTCCACCAGATGACCGGTTTGTATGCACAATTTTGAACATGTCTAGTCTCAAAATCCTCCATAAATATATTGCTTAAAATCGGTGCCGATGGAGAACCCATTGCCATACCGAAATTCTGCTGTTAGAAATCATTTTCCAATTGAAAATAAGTTGTTTTTATACACATAGTTAAAATTTCCATGATGGTATTTACACTCAATTTAGTTCTAACTTCCAAATTATTTTCATTTAACAATTTGTCTTTGATTATTTTTAAAGGTTTGTCTACTGGGACGTTAGTGAACAGACTAACTATGTCAAGAAATTGATTGAGGAAGCCGTTACTCCGTGGTAATCCATAATTATAACGAAATTGAGTCAAACACTACTATGTTTTTTACCACTATATTTGCACAAAACGTGACTGCAGTTTCAACCCTTTAGGTCATTTTCAAACAATGATTCAACTAAGAATGAAATACAAGAGATTTGGTCCCTATTTAAACATGTTTCTAGAAATAAACAGATTAGAGAATTATGAAAGTATATAGGTAGTTTATGATATCCTATCTATCTAAGGGTGGGGTTTCTCAGAAATATTAATTACATCTTGGCAGCAGTAAAAAGAGGTGAGTACATAATATCTAATTGATCATTTAATAAAATTAAATCATCCTTATTATTGTATTTGTATATTTCCAATGCTTCTAACAAATTAAGTTTCAAACCTTTGCTGGCATAATGCAGGATTTTCATATTATTAATATCTGGGAAGTTATGTCCACTCTCTAATATATGATTAGAAAAAGCAGAATCTGTTTTTTGTAGTCTGAAGGACCTATCATGATCGAGGTATCTGGTTCTAAAATTACGTCCAGTCTGTCCTATACCTATACCGGGTGAGTCACGAATTGCGCTCGCTCCGATATTTCCTAAAATATTTGGAATAGAAAATTGAAATTTGGAGGCCTTATTACACGACTAAAATGCCATCTTTTCAATAAAAAATCAAGTTTGGTGCACATCCGGTTTGACCGGAAATGCCCACAACTTTCGATTTTTAAATGGAACATCCTATATATTTTTATATTTTTGGAATCTAGAGGAAATTTTGAATACAATACATCCATTTTGGTCACTTTTTGATAAACATTAAAAATTTTATTAAAAAATCTATTTCTGAATCCAGAGTGCTGTGGTGCCCAAAATATATTTTAGTTTGTGTGCTACGTTACTATAAAAATAAAAAGAGCAATATGATTGCATTACTTAATTCTCTAGAGGCGTTTAAAATTTTTAAATGTGATTTTTACCCACCAACTCGGTTTTTTAAATGTGAATTTAATCGTTCACCAACATTTTTAAATACCTCATTTTCATACGAATCTAATGATACCAAAATTTTGAAAATCCGCTCAGAAATATTTGAGATTTCAGCCAAAATACAATGCAACCAAGCTTTTAGAAACATGCGGCTAATAGATAATATATTAGTGGGTTTTGGAAACTAAAATGGCACATTTCTGTGTAAATCTGGTAACCTAATAACGTTGGAAAAATCATAGTAGCCATTGAATGTAATAAAACAATATCAGCTGTCAGACAGATACAAAATAAAGCGTTGCGGAAATCTCTTTGAGTAAAAATTAAAGAAAATGAATAATTTTAGTAGAAATGAGAAGGTCGATGTTACTGATATATGGAGAGCGTCTCAAAAATTCAACTGCAGCTGCAGAACTGTATCAGCAACGATATCCCAACAGACGTCATCCAAGCAGACACTTGTTTGCCAGATTGGAACAAGAATTAAGAAACGAACCCAATCAACAAGATGACCATCAAACATTGATTGTAAGTGAGGACAAAGAAATTGATGTATTAGGATTTGTGATGGTACACCCAACAACATCAACAAGGGATTTGTCAATGGAATGCGACATTAGTCAGTCTTCGGTTTGCAGAATTTTAAAGAAACATAAGTTTCGGTCTTATAAATACCAAATACACCAACATTTTTATGGAGATGATAACGACAGGAGGCTAGTATATTGCAACTGGTTCTTAAATGCAGTACAACAAAACCCAGGTCTTCCTTTTCATATTTTATATTCAGATGAAAGTAGATTTACGAACCAAGGTATGTTTAACAGAAATAATACTAGGTACTGGGCTCAAGAAAATCCGAGGTTGGTAGGGCGGGGGAATATTCAGGAAAGATTTGGGTTTAACTGTTGGCTTGGAGTACTTGGAGATCGAATAATTGGACCCATATTTTTTGATGGAACACTTACTGGCGAACGATATTTATTCTTTTTACAAAACCAGACAGCAGAATTTCTTGACTTACTTCCTCTTGCCTATTTACAAAATCTGTTTTTCCAACAAGATGGTGCTCCCCCACATAATTCCAGAAGAGTGATGGAATATTTAAACAACTTGCATGGTGAACGCCTTATCTCGAGCAAATCAAGGTCATATCAGGTGGCCTCCTAGATAACCTGACTTAACACCCCTCGACTATTATGTATGGGGCACTCTCAAAAATAAAGTTTATAAAACTTCTTCAAATACTCGTGAAGAGCTGCAAAATAAAGTTGTATGTATTGAAACATTCTTTATAGGATTTTGCAAACAGCAGAAAAATTAACTATCTATAAAAGAAAAACTTTGTGTAGAAATATTAATGAAATCATTGCTTTCTTTCGATAACCTGAATTCTGGTTATGCTAGCAAGTTAAAATCCTAAAATGAATTTGTCTAATTTCTTATTTGACAATTCTCATTCTAACACTAGCATCCACACAGTCCCCTACGGCCATGCAGATTAAACTAGTATCCACATAACCCCCTACGATTATGAAGATTCAGTTAAAAATGAGAACCAGGACCTAAAATAAATTTATTTATCTACCTTGTCTTAAAAAAATTTTTTTTTTTTTTTCATTCCAATGGATTACATTTTCATGACCGTAGGGGACTGTGTGGATGCTAGTGTTAGAATGAGAATTGTCAAATAAGAAATTAGACAAATTCATTTTAGGATTTTAACTTGCTAGCATAACCAGAATTCAGGTTATCGAAAGAAAGCAATGATTTCATTAATATTTCTACACAAAGTTTTTCTTTTATAGGTAGTTAATTTTTCTGCTGTTTGCAAAATCCTATAAAGAATGTTTCAATACAATTATAAGCAAACAAATAATAATTCATTTTTAAAGTTGTATGGGCTCCTAATGAAATAACGCCGGCTGAATTGCGTAGAGCCATTCAAGTAACTGTACGCAGAGCCGGATTGTGTATAGAAAAAAATGGTGGACATTTTGAACAATATCTATAAATGTCAATTTATGGTTTAATTATATTAATTAATTTAAAGATACCTACTGTTACCTAGTTTAATTGTTCAAACGGAATTGATTTTTATTTATTTATAGGCCCGATATTTATGTTCATTTAAATAAAACTCTGAAAACCGAACTGATGTCGTATTAAATGTTTGATAGCTCAAGATTGCCTATAACTACACGAGTCTGTCTAACAGCTGATATTGTTTTATTATATTCAATGGCTACTATGATTTTTCCAATGTTATTAGGTTAGGTACCAGATTTACACAGAAATGTGCTATTTTAGTTTCCAAAGCCCACTAATATATTATCTATTAGCCGCATGTTTCTAAAAGCTTGGTTGCATTGTATTTTGGCTGAAATCTCAAATATTTCTGAGCGGATTTTCAAAATTTTGGTATCATTAGATTCGTATAAAAATGAGGTATTTAAAAATGTTGGTGAACGATTAAATTCCCATTTAAAAATTTTAAACTCCTCTAGAGAATTAAGTAATGCAATCATATTGCTCTTTTTATTTTCATAGTAACGTAGCATACAAACTAAACTATATTTTGGGCACCACAGCACTCTGGATTCAGAAATAGATTTTTTAATAAAATTTTTAATGTTTACCAAAAAGTGACCAAAATGGATGTATTTTATTCAAAATTTCCTCTAGATTCCAAAAATGTAAAAATATATAGGGTGTTCCATTTAAAAATCGAAAGTTGTGGGCATTTCCGGTCAAACCGGATGTGCACCAAACTAGATTTTTTTATTGAAAAGATGGCACTTTAGTCGTGTAATGAGGCCTCCAAATTTCAATTTTCTATTCCAAATATTTTAGGAAATATCGGGGCGAGCGCAATTCGTGACTCACCCGGTATATGCTATTGCTCTCTGAGCAAATAGATACGAAAAAATCTGGAGTCTATAGGTTAAATTTCTATATCCTCATATTTTGGTCCAAAGAATCTACCCCTGCACTATGGCCTATTATTAATGGTTCACCCTGTATATTATAAAGAAGTCATTTATTATACCCTTCGCAAATCCCCACAAAACGAAAAGTATGTTTGCATTTGATCGGCGCATTTCTAAAATCAGTAATATCGCGTATAGAGAAAAGATTTTCTTATTGCTGTACTGGGGTTCAAATTCTGTACAACTTTCAAAATGTCCGTCCCTCTGTCTGTCTGTCTGTTTGTCCGTCCGCCTGTACGTTCGCCGGTTCGTCCGTGCGCCACGTTTTTTGTAAGCACGATGACTTAAAAATTCGACTGTATTGAAAGGACAGTAAGTTAGTGTTAGTTAGAGGAAGAACGATATTGTTTTTGAACAAAATTTATCAATAAGTAAAAAAGTTATTAATTATTTAAATTTAAAAAAAAACATACTTTTTAAATATTTTGTGATTAAGTAAAAAGTTTCTGAAACTAACATTATTGACAAAAAAAACTGCGAAGAATATTCTATAGAATGTGCAACAAAAGTGCAGTAGATCAGCGAGTTGGCTTGTTGTTTTTCATATTAAATGTTGAGTGTATAAAAGCTGTTAATGCTTATTACCCAAAACAACATTTTCAAATATTGCAAAGTAAGGCGAAATCATTGAAATATTTCATAAAATGTTCAATCATTCGAATTACGTTCAGGAATTTGAAAAGTTTTGTCAATATATTTAAGAATAAAAATAACACTTCTCCGCTTTTCAATAAAGAAAATTATCGTAGTATTCATTTGAAAACATCGTTTAAGCGGCTTTGACATTTGGATTTATTCTTTTCATTTTTCATCGGCAATGGCGTAGTGAATAATTTGTGATATCTGAACATTAGAATTGCTCTTATTTTACGAATATGCGGTACAACTCCTTTTGGAATTGTTATTTCATTCTATATAAATATTTTTAGGAATGGATTTAGTTATTTGAGAAAATTGAAGGATGAATTGATATTTTAGAACACATATCAACGGCACGAGCGGTAACTATGCCCGATGCCCGTGTTTTCCCCGGGTCCGAAGTTGTTGAGGGAGCCCGGATTCCACTCGAATTTCTGAAATCCAGGAAAAGTTGGACATGCATATGCAAATTTTGATTCCGAACCTTAGAAATGATTTTACTGATTCATCATCTATCAATCGTGGAAAGATCTTATCAGGGCGGGTCTGGGCCCTACATCTAAAAATAATATTAAATGGAAACCCGGAAAGAACCAAATTCGGTTCTTCTTAAGTTAAAGGGGGGGGGGGGGTCGTATGTTAGTATCCCCGTGTTCTGATTTTCTCTCGGCGGCCCTGCCGGTAACACAAGACATTATGGTACATTTATTAATGAACAAAGTTAGTAAGATAAATACAAGATATCCGATGATAAACCATGGATAATAAGTGTTGGTATTTCAATAAATAAAAAACTGCCACCTAGTGCAATAACACTCATACCTTACAACATTTATGGACACATCAAGGCGATGAACCTGACAAAGCATGCAGCAGTGTGGTAACACGCGGAATGGGACAGGTAGTGGCACCGTGTGCTATCTCGCTTTGCTAGTACTTCTAACAACTTTGGACGTTGCTTTTATTTTAATCATTTATCTAGGTACTTCGTTTGCTGCGCATTTCGCTTCATTACTTTCCCTTTGGTACTAACGTCTTTTGTTTTTTGTACCCGAAGTTGTTTTGCCCTTGGTCCCACGACATCACAGAGGGGTCAATGCTATGAAAAGTTGGCAAAAATACGAGAAGTTCGTTATGGTCATAATGGTACAACTGTACCTAAAATTTCTAGTAATCTTACCCGGCTACCTGGAACCACCCTTGCCCGATGGATAACGGACTATGAGCCTAAGTTACAACAGTCCATACTTTTGCTATGTGTAAGTTGGTTGTTGCACGGTATTTATTTATGCTCGTGATCGGCTGCATTTGTTTTAGTGTTATTTTATGATGGAGACATTTACTTACTTTTTATTAACATGGCATCAACAAGTACAGGTAAGTCAACAAATATTTGCTAAACTAAACCTACTTCTCATATACATAATGTATAAAAAAAATTCACCAATAACTGCTATTTGGATTTATTCTTAATTGAGTCGTTAGTTATCCATAAGGTTTTAGTTGATTTCAGTGTACGTCCGAGCACTTTTTTTTCTCATTTATGAGCTAGTCATGTACTTTTAGTATGTATAAAAATTATTATGCCAATTTTTCAATTATTTTTTTTTAACATTCAGATATGTTTTCCTTAATAATCTGACATATGCCTTAATTTTGATATTTCATTGAAATTTCCTAGAAACTTCCAAGAATTCACGGTTTATCTCCGGCCAGATGTAATTAGAATCTTCTAATCCCTTTAAAACGGTACTTTTCAGGACTCGATTTATCAGAGTGGCCTAAGAATATTAACGTTCATTATCTAAATATTTCTTAAATTTACATAATTTTCAGTAGATAAATATTTTTATACAACTAAACTTAATTTCTGTCAACTATGCCTGCATGAATCAAATTTGTACTTTAATTTAGAATCAAGCTGTACGGACCTGTATTTTTCGAGAAGATTTCTTTATGATAAAATGAGCGAATCCGGTCTAAACAAGTTAGACGGTCAAGTTTCGTTTTTAAAAGAACGAACGAAATGTTCAAAGTCTGGAGTGGCGAATCTCAATAAAAAAATTGGTTACTTTGTCACAGACTTTAAAAAAAGGTGGTTGGATGCTCACATAATAAGAGAAAGATGTTTAGCTAAAAATACAAGTTGTTTAGAAACGTCCATAAGTTTCACAAATTATGGTGTGTCCGAAAAAAGTGAAGCTGCAGTTGGAAGATCCAAGTCTGATTTTAGTACAACTTGCGACAGGACCAGGCGACATAGAACCAAAGATTTACGTGCTAAATTATCTCATGCAGAACTATCATATCCAACTCAAATGAGTTTACGAGTTTCAGGTCAAACAGATGCCTCAAAATTAATTAAAGAAATTACAACTACAGTTATGGAACGTGGCTTTTATTCAACAATTATTTTGTAATTTCTACGTATAAACTTTATGAAATTGAAAAAATTATAATTGAAATATGCATAATGTATCACCCTGTATATAATAAAATGCACGAAAAGTCGATTAGTTGTTAATTTTAAAACCCCCTATGGATATAATCACTAAAAATAATTTTTGCCACCTTTTCATAGTATTATCCCCTCTAGTAAGGGGTCCAAAGCATTAAAAATTGAAATGACCCATTCCAACAAGGTAAATAAGTTTTGAGCTCGCATATCGAAAGAGGGTCCTAATGGGCATCAGAAATGACTTGTTGGACTTTTGTTGAGGATTGCATAACTTCTCCACAAGAAAAAAAGATGGCGGAATGTTATTTCAAGAATTCGTGTTTTTAAACGTATACCTCTCGCTAGAAAATTAACTACATGTGATACCGATCGGATTTTTTTTCTTTACATACTACTGACATGAGCGCATATGTCTGTACTAGTAGAGTTTCAAAATCACTTACGGTTTTTTTCTAATTAAATCCTAAATCACAGGAACGAAATTTGTGTGTTTGAAATTTCGACGTGCGGACAACTACATTAAATGTTTAATTTTCTTATATATTATATGCGAATGAAATATGGTCTAAAGATCAACAAAGTTTTTGCAAAAAAAATTAACTCGATATCTCATACAGTTTTCGAGTTACAGATTTTTTAATTCGATCGTAATAATGTCTTGTTATGATAACGCGCAACGTGACAGCTGCGGCAGGATTCGGTCTGTGTAATTGTGGATAGACATTAGTCTAATAACTAATTTGATTAAGGTATTATATTACTATTAATCAGTAGGTCACCAATTGTCTGAAAATTAGACAATCATTTATGTGTTATGTTACAACTACGTGATTTTAAAATAGAGCCTGTTAAAATATAGATGCAGAAATAATGGTTTCATGATTACTGAAAAAAGGAAACTTTGAAGTACGTCAATTTGCTTAGAAAATTTTCAGTTACGTCATTTTGGCTTAGAAGGACTGTATATATCGAAAGGTGCAAATACAGTATGAAATCGTCAATAAATTATACAAATTTGAGATTAAAATATAAAAATTGTCCGAAATTTCATATTTAGGAAAATGTATGGTATGACTTAAAAACCCATCAGAATTATATGAATTCGCCATAACAGACACAATTCTTATTCTAAACTGGAATTACTTTATAAATAGTAACAAATATAAAGCGAATAATCTAAAATACATTTTAGAATATTGGTGTAAATAATGGCATACCTACGTTGCCCAATAATGTGAACTTGCAATCATGAAGAAGGGAACACAATAATACTTGCGCAAGGTATGTTTAATTTTTGCAAAATAGAAAACCTACAAAAATTGTGTGGGTACATGACAACAAAGGGTATCTTAGGATACTCACGAAAAAGTGAAAAATATGAAGAAGAAAATATTGTAAAAACGTTATTGGCAGTCGGTGTATTGTGTGACCTGTCAGTTATCCTTTCCGAAGAGAATAAATGAGCAGTTATTGTTGCCTTAAAATGAACACGCCAACTATATATTTTGATTAATTTTGGAAATAATTGCGATGCAATTGATGATCGTGTAATTTAAGATGCTCGTAAGTCCTATGTGAATCTATACATACAGATTCACATAGGACTTACGGATTAAGGATTTAAATTCACTACGGCCATCTGTAGTGAATTTAAATCTTTAGATTTGCTAAGGCAGTATTTATTTTTCCTTAAGGTTATTAGATTTACGTTAGCTACGTCCGCGACCTACACAAGACACTTTCTTACTGCATTTAAAACGAGCATTACAGGGGACGGTAGTCCAGTGGTTTAGTGTACTTAGCTTAGCTAGCAACTGAAGAACCTAGCGAAGTAGGTTAAAACCCTGCTCACTGCGAAATACTTTTAATTGTAAAAATTATCCACAAAAAGTGGTTTAGACCCTTACCTAACACAAAATCCTGATTTATAACAAATTTTCTCGACTTGAGAAGCAGTTAACAAAGCACATAAAATTTTAGTGTCCAAGCGATTTTCCGATCTCCTTCCCAATTTACCCTTTCCCAGAAAATTTGGATATCTGATAGAGAATAACCAAATAAAATCACAAATGATGACAAAAAGTCACAACTGGTTCTAAAGAAAAGGAATAGTGGAATTGTAAAGTAAACTGTGATTAAAATTGTGCGTCCACTTGGTGTTCTGTTGCATGTAGGCTGCACATGTAACAATTGTTTTAAGGGCAGAAATAATACAGAGCAGTTTTTAGCAGACAGTGCTTCTTAATAGTAATACCTATGTAGTGGTTTGTCAATGCTTACTGAGCTGTGTATACTTATTATGCATTATTATTATTATTATTGTTATTATTATTATTACTTATGTATAAATTACAAGTTTTGTGTACGTTTTTATATTTTCATATTTGTAAAATGCTATATCATTTGTACCACAATAATAATACTTAATAAATAATATCTCTATACAACACCTTCATAATTATTAATAGATCGAGTAAATCATCTGCCAAATGAGTTTCTTTTTACCTGTTAATATTTTTGCAAAATTGTAAAAATGTAAATAATAGCACAATTTCAAAAATGTATTGGCTTACTATCTTAATGCATTACAATTAGCCAGAAAACAGCCGCATGCTATTGCTAACAGGAATACCACGAATCTAATTATGGTTTATTTTAAAAAGTCGTTAACTCAAAAACTGTATAAGATATCGAGCTAATTTTTTTTGCAAAAACTCTGTTGATCTTTAGACCATATTTCATTCGTATATAGTATATAAAAAAATTGAATATTTAATATAGTTGCCCGCACGTCGAAATTTCAAACACACAAATTTCGTTACTGTGATTTAGAATTTATTTAGAAAAAAACCGTAAGCGAGTTTGAAATTTAATTAGTAGAGATAGATGCGCTCATGTCAGTAGTATATAAATAAAAAAAATTAAATCAATATCGCATGTGGTTCACTCTCTAGCGAGAGGTATACGTTTAAAAACACGAATTCTTGAAATAACATTTCGCCATCTTTTTTTCTTGTGGAGAAGTTGTGCAATCGTCAACAAAAGTCCAACAAGCCATTTCTGATGCCCATTAGGACCCTCTTTCGGTATCCGAGCTCAAAAATTATTTACCTTCCTGGAATGGGTTACTTGGCGATTTAGACGGCTTTCGAAGGCGTGGACCCTCTACTACTCTGTGGCGACAGTCAATATGGGATCAACAAGTGAGAGTATTTGGATAAAACTTCACGTAAATTAATCAGGCGCCTGGGTTCAATGGGCTATTTACTAAATGTTAATATGATGTACGAATTACAAGGCTGTATTTTTATTCATATTTTGAATAAAAACTACTTCTTTTTTAATAATGAGTTATTATTTGTTTGCTTATAATTGTATTGAAACATATCCTTTATAGGATTTTGCAAACAGAAGAAAAAATAACTATCTATAACTAAAAGAAAAACTTTGTGTAAAAATATTAAGGAAATCTTTGCATTCTTTCGATAACCTGAATTCTGGTTATACTAGCAAATTAAAATCCTAAAATGAATTTGTCTAATTTCTTATTTGACAATTTTCATTCTAACACTAGCATCCACACAGTCCCCTACGGCCATGCAGATTAAACTAGTATCTACATAACCCCCTGCGATCATGATGATTCAGTTAAAAATGAGAACAAAGACCTAAAATTAATTTATTTATCTATCTTGTCCTAAAAATTTTTCATTTTAATGGATTACATTTTCATGAAATCTGTCATTCTGTTGTTAGTTCCATTAATTCGCCATGCCACAATTTGGCATGGCGAATTGCTTAGAATTATTAATCCATTATCTGGAAATACTGACTCGTATATAAAAAATGGTAAACATTTTATCGAAAAAGTTTATGAAAACAATATTCATAATACACATCTGATGGTTAGTTTTGACGTAGATAGTCTGTTCACTAACGTCCCAGTAGCCAAAACTTTAAAAATAATCAAAGACAAATTGTTAAATGAAAATAATTTGGAAGCTAGAACTAAAGTGTAAATACCATAATGGAACTTTTAACTATGTGTATAAAAACAACTTATTTTCAATTGGAAAATGATTTCTATCAGCAGGATTTCGGTATGGCAATGGGTTCTCCATTGTCACCGATTTTAAGCAATATATTTATGGAGGATTTTGAGACTAGAATTGTTCAAAATTGTGCATACAAACCGGTTATCTGGTGGAGATACGTAGATGATATCTTTGCAATCTGGCCTCACGGTATTGAGTTACTAGATAGTTTTTTGGAACATTTAAATAATAAAGAATCTTCTAATAAATTCACCTTAGAAAAGGAAACTAGAAATAAATTACCATTTTTAGATTTTTTAATTAAAAGAGTAAATGGTACAATTGAAACAAATGAAAACCAACAAATACCAACAGATATTTAAATTTCAACTCAAATCAGTCGATGCACGTTAAGAGGGGTGTTGTAAAATGTTTGTATGATAGAGCCAAAATCATTTCTTCTAATGATGAACTAAGGAAGTTCTTATAAATGACCAATACCCTGGGGGTTTTGTCGATAAAACCTTCATAAATATTGAAAATAACAATCAGGTACGACAAAAACCTGAAAAACGTTACACAGCGTTAAGGGGCCGTCTATAAATGATGTCACGCTTCTTTTGCCAATTTTTGACCCCCTCCCCCCTGTGTCACACATTGTAACGCTCACTCGATCCGCCCCCCACCCCCTGTTTGTCACGTCACACTAACTTTTATGTAAATTAATAATATCAAAGGCTGATAGTAATAAATAATCAAAACATTATGTATAAAATTATATTCTTGTATTGTGACATCACAATTGTTTGAGCCCCCTCCCCCTACCCTGTCACAAAGTGTCACAACCTCCAGAACCCCCCCCCCCCCTTAAAGCGTGACATCATTTATGGACAGCCCCTAATTCCTTATGCATGCGGATTATCCGAAAAGTTGCGTCGCATCGGTGATAGATTTGATATTAGGACGGTATTTCAAACAAATAACACTTTAAGATCTATTCTGACAAAGACGAAACCGAAGAACCACAAGCAAAATTCAAAAAACTGCATTTATAGTATTCCGTGTGAGTGCAACAAACATTACATGGGTGAGTCATCTAGATCTTTTAGTGTAAGATTGGGCGAACATAAAAATTATATCAGAAAAACTGAAATTCAGAGGTCCAAGATCTGCGAACACGCTTGGGAGAATGAACATAGAATAAACTGGGACTCGGCAAAAATTTTAACAAAAGAGACAGATAGCAAAAAGAGAAAAATTAAAGAATCCGCGATAATATTATTGAATGGGGATAGATGCATGTCGAATTGTTCCGTAGATGTCTGTACAACTTGGTTGCCAATGTTGAAAGAAGAACTTCACAAACTTAACATTGTATAAAAACTAAAAAAACTGTTAACTATATCAACAGTTCTATGTAAATAGTAAGTATCTATGGATATTGAATATAACAAACATTCTTAGAGCTGTGTATTTATCATACACAGCAAAAAAAGATTTTTCAAAAAAGCCTTGAAAAAGGAAACATTATATTTCCGAAACGTCGGCGAAATATTTAATTTCAAGTTTTTATACTTATTTGTGTTATTTATTTAAAAAAAAAGCAACCTCTAACTGATCCTTTGACGTAAAAGTCACAGGCGTAGAGGTTATTTACCAGTAACATACTGGTTAATTGTGATATTTTGTAGATTCCCCGACTACCGCTTAAAAAGAAAAAATACATGTGGCAGGAAGTCCCAAAGAATGGAAGAAGAAAAAAATCGAAGATGTAACGGTAATACGGGGGTCCAGTAGCGATTTGTGTAACGCTTGGAAATTCGGCTGTTTCTTGGATACGAGAGCGTTCCGTGCCGTTACATCGCATACTTTATGAAAGATCCAAATTTGATTTTGAATTTGATATATTTTGATACCTACAATCATATTCTTGGATTTTTACGTCTCAACGACGACCGACGCGCGACGCCTAGGGTCGTGTTTGTAAAAATTGTGTATTTAATCAATTTAGATACTTAGATTCATATTGTCGCATTTTTACGCCTCGACGCTGATCGACACCTAGCATCGTTTTTGTAAAACTTGTGCATTTGATAAATTTTGATATCTAAATTTATATTCTTGCATTTTTACGTCTCGACACCTACCGACGCCCAGCGCCGTTTGTGTAAAACTCGTGTATTTGATAAATCTTGATTCCTAAATTCATATTCTTACATTTTTACGTCTGTTTGATAAATATTGACACCTGGATTCATATTCTTGTATTTGTACATCTCGACGCCGATCGACGCACAGTGGGAAATTTAGCACTTTCTTTGGACAAAAGTCCATTTGACGCAGAGTTGTATTTGAATAATTTTTTTTTAATACTCGTGAATGATTCTAGTTTACCCTCCGATTGCTACAATTTAAATATCTATTTTTATCATGAACGTATCTGACCTAATATCGGAACATCAGCGCGCTGATGTTATATATATATATAATGTAATTAAAAATAGCTATTATTTGAATTAAAAACGCACGTAAGGTAAAAAAGTAACCAAATTTCAATTTTAGAGCTAAAAAAGCATAAGTAGTTGGAAGTATAAGAAGCCTATGGATATGCAACCTCAAAGTTGCTTATCTGCTCCTTAATTGTAACCACAAATACATCTATTATATTTTATATAGCCTGAATTTAACGTCATCCTTGAGTAAATCTTCTTATTTTTTATATTTGTTAGGCTTTTTAAAATTCATTTTATTTATACATACAATCAATTAAACAACCTAGAGTAATAAATGATATATCGAAAAGATCCTGAGAACCTGTATGTTCCTATATTGCGTCAGATGCGTTCATCAGAAGAATAGATATTTAAATTGTAGCAATTGGAGGGTAAACTGGAATCATTCACGAGTATTTAAAAAAAATATATTCAATTCGCTCAAGAACTGTGCTTCAAATGGACTTTTGTCCAAAAAAGTGCTAAATTTCCCACTGTGCGACGCCTTGCGTCGTTGCTGTAAAATTTGTATTTGATTAATATTGATTTGTAAATTCATGTTCTTGCATTTAATTAACGTCTCGACGCCGACCGACGTCTTTTTGTAAAACTAGTGTATTTGATTCATATTCTTGTATCTTTACGTCTCGACGCCTTGCGTCGTCTCTTTAAAACTTGTATATGATTAATTTTGATATCTAAGTTCATGTTCTAGTATTTTTACGTCTCGACGCCGACCGACGCCTGGCGTCGTTTCTATAAAACTTGTGTCTTTGGTAAATTTTGATATCTAAACTTATGTTCTTGCAATTTTACGTCTCGACACCGACCGACGCCTAGCGTCGTTTTTGTAAAACTTCTCAATTTGATAAATTTAGTAAAACTTGTGTGTTTGATAAATTTTGATACCTATATTCACATTGTATTTTTACGTCTCGACGCCGACCTACGTCTTGAACCGTTTTTGTAAAACTTGTGTATTTGATCAATTTTAATATCTAAATTCATGTTCTTGCATTTTTAAGTCTCGACGCTGACCGACACCTAGCGTAGTTTTTGTAAAACTTGTGTATTTGATACATATTGATACCGATATTCATAATCCTGCATTCTTACGTCCCGACGCCGACCGACGTCCAGCGTCGATTTTGTAAAACATGTGTATTTGACCAATTTTGATACCTAAATTCATATTCTTGTGTTTTTACGTCTCTACGCCGATCCACGCCTTGCGTCGTTTCTGTAAATCTTGGGTATTTGATCAACTTTAATATCATGTTCTTGCATTTTTACGTCTCGACGCTGACCGACGCCTAGCATCATTTTTGTAAAACTGGTGTATTTGATCCATTTTGATACCAAGATTCACGTTTTTGCAATTTTACGAAATCCGTTTTAGTGGAATATTAATGTAAAGCCTATTACAATTACTTTGAGTTGTGCAACTTTTTAAATTATTTATCCGGACTTTACTAAAAGTTTGAACATTTCTGAAACTCTTCTTTATTTCTATCCCCTGTACATTTTGCAGATTTTGTAAATATCATGCCGGGCTTGAAAGTTAGCAAGTTCATTTTCAATGTCTTAACGAATCTTCCTAAATTGCTACTTCTGTAATTTTTTTTATGACATCTGCCCCAAATATTATTAAAATTCCATTTCCGTATACGAAAGCGCAAATATAATCAAGAAGTTTACCTTTAAAGAGACTTGGAGGAAAATCTGGATGTGGAAGTAGTGATTCCTTAGACAGCGGTTTTTCGAATTGTGTTTATTTAAAAACATTCAAATTGTATATTAACATATTTCAAGCTCAAAGTGGTTCATAGGGCGCTGGTTATTACACAACAAGAACAGAACAATGATGTTTTAATGGATAACATACAGAAAACACAAAAAATCGAACAAAAGACCTGTATTCTTAAAGCAAAAAAATGTATTTAAATATATAATGTGTAATAAATATTACTTCACATTAAAGTAAGTATTTGTCTTTAATTACAAGAAAAGTAAATTAAACCGTTGGAATGTGAATTTTTTTTTCCATGCTTACGGAGGTGCTTATCCGTCCTCGTCCTTTTATACAAACAAATGGGTAATAAAAGTAATCAAGCTTAATTAAATACGTACATATTTTTCTAAACATTTAAGATTAATTAATAAATGGCTCGATTTAATTACAACGGATTGTATTAAGTCATATAGTAGGGATTATCACAAAAACAAAAATATACAAAACCTTAATTAGACCTGTAGTAACATATGGATGTGAGACCTGGGCCAGTCCAGGACGCTGATGGAACATGAGATCAATGAAGGGAGTGACATTATCAAATATATAAAAAGTCAAAGACTAACATGGCTGGGACATGTAGAGGAACCAAGAAAATATATGAGTAGAAACCTGCTGGAAGACGAAGAAGAGGAAGACATAGGATGAGATGGATGGAGGAAGTAGAAGATGACCTGAGACCTATAAGTATTAGAAACTGGAGAAGGAAACTCAAGAGAGATCGGAATGGAAGGAAATAGCCAGACAGGCAAAGATCCACCCTGGGTTATGGTATCAAAGGAAGAAGAAGAACATCACAAATTTATTTAGATTTACCTCCCAACCCTTTTTATGTTTGCAATTTCAACCTATTCTGATATTTCAAATTAGGAATATTTTGAAAATTGTCAATTCCTTTACGATTTCAATGAACACACGAAGACTAAACAGGTTCCATGATAGGATTTTCACCGTTTAAATATTGCTCTACTAAATAAATCGTCAAAAACTATGCAGATGTTTTACAGAAAAATATTTATTTTTATAATTACATTATGATTAAAATTACTCGGAATTACTGGAGTCGGTTCGCGCATATGCTAAAGTTTTAGGTTAATTCGGAAATACATATATATTTTTTTATTTTCGTGTCAGCTCGTAATAGGTTAAAAACTGAACTTCGCCTATTCCCGAAATCTTATATACCTACCAACTTTATCAGTATCGACGAGTTGGTTTGAAATGATTCTGTATGAATTTTTCGTAAAATCAATTGTTATCCAGCAAAATGGACTATCAAGTGAATTTTCATAGGAGAGCTCGTAGTGGATCAAAATCTAAACTTCGACTGTTCGGAAAATGTTATATACTACAGTTATCCGTCTCAGCGAGATAGTTCGAAATGGTCTTATATGAATTTAGCGTAAAGTCAACCGTTATCGAGAAAAATGGATAAGTAGTGAATTTTCATTTCAGCTCGTAATAGGTCGAAAATTGAACTTCGTCTATTCAGACAAAGTTATATACCAGTTTTATCAGTCTCAATGAGTTGGTATGAAATGATTCCGTATGAATTTTTCGTAAAATCATTCGTTATCCAGCAAAATGGACCAACAGTCAATTTTCATAGGAGAGCTCGTAGTGGATGAAAACCTAAACATCGACTGCTCGAAAAAAGTTATATACCAAAGTTAAAATATATTATTATAATTTAAGAAAGAAGTCATTGACTGGCTTTATTGGTATGCTAGTGTGGTCAGAATTAGATCAATGTGTAACTTATTGTTTTTTATGTTAAATATTAGATGTTGAATATTTGGAAGTTGTTTGCAAAAGAACCAAATAATATTTTTCAATAATAATTAGTAATTCCATTGCATATTCCAGCAAAAAATTATTGCTTTAGAATTTTTGTAAGAGTGTAATAATAATTTCTACAAACGGTTTAATAATGCAATATCAAATTTAATGGTTTGTAATAAAATAAAATATTTTATTTTCTTTACAAAGGAAACCACCAGTTTGGCCATCAGTAAAGAGTAAATACCTCTTTATAAATATGCAAATGCCCTTTGTAAATTCTGCTGCGTAGAGCAGTAATGCATTTAAATCCCATAGAGTTCAGAGATGACGTATAATATGTGGAAAATGATTTGAGGTCTCTTCGAAGGATTTTCTGTAAATAGATGTGGTTTAAAAGTGTTTATCACCCAGGCCTTTCATTTATTTTCCGGACAAACCCAGGGATATTCGCCTATTTAGAGTTTAGTTATCTTCGCCTTTAACACATTTGAGAAATACAGACATCTTTTATTTATTATCCACATAACCATCTGTAATAAATGTGAAGGTATTAAAATTTCTCTACATTAAATTATTTCTTTCAAACGTACGTTTGTTTGAGGGAAGTAATCTTTAACTGCGTCCCTTTCAATGCATCTTTAAGCCTATTATAAAAAACGTTTAAAACGTAATGAAAGACTAATTTACTTGAAATTAAATTTGTTTCTGTAAGGATTTTCCTAATGTTAAAAAAGCATTTCAGTAAATTTCATCAGGCCTTCTTTGGTTATGTATTCAATTTTTTCTAACCGAATGTGCCTCTGCCACAGTTTGTTATACAATTTCCTATACTGATGTACTTTGAATGTGCCCTACATATTTTATTTTGTCCCAATTAAGATCATATATACTATAGAATATATTATTCTTTTACATAGAACATCAAACTCACCTGAAATAGTGCCACGTCGTTGTCGTGAGCGACACCTAGGTTGTACATTGGATGTGGGACGACACGTTTAACCTTCATCTTTTGTCCATAAAAAGAATGCGCGTGTCTTCGTGTGATCCCCAACTGAATAGTCCATCCGGAAACATCAGAGTGGCTGAGAATTGAGTAATACTTATTAATCGTATTAAAAGAGAAACGACATGTTCTTACTTTCCGACACAATGCGACGCAGTAAGCACCCATTGATCAGCTATTAGGACTCCTGCACAATAAAATACTTCTTCGGGACCTCCAAGCAGGGCGGCGAGGAACGGCCAGTCGCCTGGTTTGGATCGAACGCCTCCAACTATTCTTGTACGACGTCTTTCGGCATCGTAACTCTTGCGAGCTTTACCGCACACTGAAAACTTTTGTTTAGGAAACTTCACACTGCACCACTCAAGTGTCTCGCATATCTCTAAACTAAGAATTTAGACTAGTTTCTGTGGCAATATTATTATTAGGTATGATTAGCTCTTAAGAATTTTTGAATTGTGTATACTACCTTCTTATTATACACTTCGGAACTGCAAAAACGAAGTACATTGCATTGGATTGGTACATTTCTAAAATCATAAATACGATCGAATCTTGAACAACTTTCAAAATGTCTGTCCGTCTGTCTGTCTGTCCGTTCGTCAATTTTTTTTTTTTTGAAGAAATGAAAAACAAAAAAAGGTAAATTTCGTAAGAAAGGAACATTCTTAACATTATTAAATCATATGTATAGCAGTTAACATTATTCTCACAATTCGTGTTATTTTATATTACATATACCAGGTGTAACAGGATCATGGTATACCACCTTTTCTTTTTTTGTTTTGAAGATAATTGATTGAAATTTAGGATACACTGGCAGTTTTGACACAAAATTGATTTTTTTTCACTTTCGGTTTCGCCGGAAGTGACACTAACTTTCGATTTTTAAATGGAACGAACACCCTATATATTATTGCATTTTTGAATTCTGCGTAATTTTCTGAATCCAACGATGCCAAATTAGTGACATTTCAAACATCATTTTTTTTTATAATATAATTTTTAGTTTTCTATCTAAGTGTGACATTTAGAATAAATCGGAACCGTCATGGCACACTTAAATGGAAAACTAAAAATTATATTATAGAAAAAAATGATGTCTGAAATGTCACTTACTTGGCATCGTTGGATTCAGAAAATTATGCAGAATTCAAAAATGCAATAATATATAGGGTGTTCCATTTAAAAATTGAAAAAAAAATCAATTGTACGTCAAAAGATGCCGCTTATTATATATGCAGTATATCCTGAATTTCAATCAATTATCTTCAAAACTAAAGGCGAAAAGGGGGGTGTACCATGATCCTGTTACATTCGGTGTATCAACTATTAGCAAAAGCACACTTTGTAATATATTAAATTACTATAGGAGTAAATGACGTCACACAGCTGTTAATATAAGAGCGCGTTCTCGATTAATTTTGAATTCTATAGAGACTGTTGACAATTCTAGTTTCTTGCAATTCGCTCTAAAATAAGAAAATCGTTCAGAAAATATAAAAAACAAATATGTTAAATGAGCACATTATATAAAATGCTCAATAAGTAAATCAGCGAATATTACGAAGAGGTCAAACTTTTATTATTAAGTAAAATGTCATATATTTGTCAAAATTAATTTTTCTTACTATTTCCGACATCCCTCGTGATATATCCCGAGCCAATGGAGATAATTATACATTTTTTTAAAATTTATAAAGGAGATGTGGGCGAAGGTCACTGCTTAAATTTCGGTTTTATGGAAAATCTAATTTTTCTGTAAAACTAGGTAAAACTTGAACATTTACTTTCCTTGCAGCATTTTTTTCGGTAAGCGAAAAACTTTTTTATTTTAAGGAATTTTGTCATACCATACATCTGCGAACGAAATAAAGCGTACACCTCAAGGAAGTTTTTAAAAAAACAACCAGTTCTCTACGACTTATAGTTTTCGAAATTTTGTTATTTAAAGCTTTTGATCCGCAAGTGTGCGGACTATTCAATACAATCTTATATTATATTGCCAGTTAGAAACAAGCTTTTCTTTGTATAATGTGATAATGTGAACGCAAATGAGTATTATTAATTTTTATTGAGTTATCACATATTATTGAGTGCTTAATAACGGAATGTTTATATGGTGGACAAACTTTGAAGGAAAATGACATATTAGTGACACAAAATCCTAGATTGCAAAGATTAATAATTATTTATTATACTAGTGTGTAATTATGCACATTAGTCACGGAAGAAAAGGTTAGTCACGCGACCGTCAGGTCGAGTGGCTAATTTTCTTAAGTGACTAATTAAATGTGCAACACTTTCTTTTAATGAAATTTCATTTGAATAATAGTCTTATAAATTTGATGTTAATTTTTATGTTTGTAAAAATCATTGTAATTGGGAAGGTCATGGAATGGTTGTTATGATGTTGATTGTTATTTATTGTTAGTGGTTTATACACGCAAACAACAAATAAGGGAAGAAATAATCATTAGTTGTCAAAAATAGATGAAAATTTGTTATGTCCCGGAAATAAGAAAAGAAACAAATTAAATTTCCATATTTCCAATGTTTCCAGTTTAATGTATTCTTTACTCTATTATCATTTCTCAACGTTCCTAATTATATGCATTTTCCACTTTTTGAGTAAGTATCAATATTTAATTATTATTAGCGGATATGATTAGTGCTACTTTTAAAATGAATGTTTCGCTTTATAAATAATTGTCTACAGTCACTAGTGACTTGTTGAATATTCTCTCACTATTGTGTAACACATCACATTCTATATGTAAAATCACCATGGCAATAGCCATATTCTAAGCCTGCGTTGGATAAAAACAATTATAGCTATGTGCCGCGGAAGAAAGGCAAGACATTTGTGCCGAAAATATTTTACAAGAGGAAAACATTTTAAGTGGAAAGGTCAAAGTGAAATTTCATATAGAGCGCAGACAAACCTATATTAGTTTGCAAAATCTTATCAATGTTTCCCAGTTGAGTGAAATTGAAAGTGCTTCATCGTCTTCGGTAAGATGCAATAAGAAGAATTGAATATTAGGATAATGTGCGTAATATGTAATAAATCGGGAAAGAAATCCAAACGTCTTTAATATCCGTGCAGACTGGTAAATTTTTAGTTTATTAGATTGTTGAAGTGTATTTTAGTCTCATATTTATTAGGCCTTTTACGTAATATAGAGAATAAAGCAACGGAATAGGGGTAAAATGTACGCTCTATTTATATAAGAATAGAAATAAAAATATAAAATCTCTAAATGAACTGCGATGGAACAAATCGGCCAGCTTCTGAGCTTCCCCCTACAACCATGCTTTTACACAACATTTGAAAAGGTAATAATTATTTTTCTAGATCGCTCATACCTATTATTAAAGAAACAAAATACCTACTAGTAATTAATTTCTTTTAGGTATTTGTATAAATTAAAACTTTGGTTCAACAGCAATATGAAATACACGCAGTTGGAAGATCCAACTCGATACTGTTGGACAATTATTGACAGTTGAAGAAAACGTTTGGATGGCAACTTTTTCTAATCAAGAACTTGTGCGCAATATTGTTAGACAAAGCTTGTCAATTAAATGTTCCGAGAAGATCGGTAACAACAACATATGATATATATTGCTCCAGGTTTAAAATGCTGCAGTGAGTGCAAATATTCAAACTACACCAACTAAGCAACTGTCCAGATTTTTTTTAGATTCCGATGTTGGTGATTTTAAAAATATTTTTATATCAAGTTTTTTGTATTATAAAATAAATAATTATCTCTCATTAATTCAAATATTAAGTTTTAATGTACAAATATAATAGATTTTAAATAATAAATAATAATAAGTTTTTCATGTATCTTATAGGAAATCTATACAGCCGGCTCTCTACCTAAAACACGCTGATTAAAGTACAGTAGAACTGCCTGAGCGAAGCTTTATGAAGTACCCCGCCCGCAGAAAGTTAATTTAAAATAAAAATGACTTGAAACGTATAAGTCGTAGAGTAGTGATTTTTTTTTCAAAAACTTCCTTGATGTGTTATCTTCAATTCATATGCGTATACTATTGCAAAATTCCTTAAAACAAAAAAGTGTTTCGTTTACTGAAAAAAGTGCTGCAAGAAAAGTAAATGTTATAGTTTTACCTAACCAGTGGCGGCTTGTCAGGGGAGGCAGGGGAGGCTGAGCGTCCCTTTGGAAGAACCACCATATCTTCAAAAGTAATATCTTAAGAAATTTCTACTTAGGTATATCTCAATTTTTAATATTTTTTATTGTTTATAATTCATTAAATAATTTTCACTTTATATATAAAAGTTTTGCATTTCCTTCCCACAAACATACCTATAACGTTACAGTCCGGATAGTATTTGTATGCATATTTCCCGGTCGGCCGGTCTTTTACTGAATGAACACTGCGTTGCGCTGGAGGCTAATACGAAATAGCTTCCAACTTTAACGCATTTACTTATAACATGAATGACCTTGAATTACTTTGCGCTATGTAAATTAGCAACACTTCGAATAGGCAAGTAGGACGCTAGCCACAGATCTCAGTTCTTTATAGCGCATGTGCAGTTCAGGTCGTTCAGGAGTTCAGGTGATTCACAAAGAAAACGAACTGTCAGTTGCGTTTAGCCGGTTTAAATCAACTTGACGTAAAAACACAAAACATTTGATAGGCGGGCTAGAAATGAGTGCTCTAGGTGAAAATATTCCCAACAACATGTCTTGTTGTCCAGACGTGGTGGATTATTTATTATTAAATGGATTTACTATTCTTACTTACGACGAAAAGGTAAGAATTAAAAGAAATGCCAGGCCTACACCAGCAATGCCTTCGTCAGTTTTTAAAAGTGGTAAACAAAACAGAGGGTTTTGTGATAACAATTATAAAAAAGTCAAGTGGTTAACGGCATCAACAATTAGAAACAAATTATATTGTTGGAGATGTTTATTATTTACTAATGATCAATCCTCAATTTGGGGCAGGGCCGGGTTTAATAATTTGCAAAATTTGTCGCGAGGTTTAGAAAGGCACGAAAAATCCCAGGAGCACATTTCATCTTGCATTAAGGTGGCCATTCCCTAGAAAGAGACATCCGATAGGGAAATATTTATTATTTTTGGCCATAACTTTTTTTTCTTAGAACGTGTATTTAAAACAACTATAAGAGTACCTAAGTAGAATCATAACAAGACTATTACTATGAATTTTCACTTAATAATTTCAGTGGTTTGCAAAATAGCTCGATTTAAAACTACGAAATAGGAAGATTAACATATTTTTTAAAATTAAATCGAGCTATTGTGCAAACCACTGAAATTATTAAGTCAAAATTCACAGTAATAGTCTTGTTATGGTTCTGCTTAGGTACTCTGATAGTTTTTTTAAATATACGTACCAAGAAAAAATAGTTATGGCCAAAAATAATAAATATTTCCCTATCGGATGTCTCTTTCTAGGGAATGGCCACCTTAAGTTCGAAATGTTTGGTAAACAAAATATTGTAAATTTTTTGGATTCTGCACATAAGAGAGAGATAGAAAATTT
This sequence comes from Stenurella melanura, assembly GCA_963583905.1. NCBI lineage: Eukaryota > Metazoa > Arthropoda > Insecta > Coleoptera > Cerambycidae > Stenurella > Stenurella melanura. The sequence goes on along the minus strand of OY757318.1, from coordinate 45,356,731 downwards.
TAATGAAAAGGTCCGTGAAAATAGGGAAATATTAAAGAGGTTAATAGATGCCGTTATATATTTATCTTCACAAGACAATTCTTTCCGAGGACATGACGAAAAACGAGAATCGTGCAATAAAAGAAATTTCAAAGAGCTGATAGATTTTTTTAAAACGCATGACCCAAAATTAGAGAACTTTTTGAATAACGCCACTATTTTTTCCGGAACGTCTAAATCAATTCAAAATGATCTAATTGAGAGTGTTAGCGCGATTATTAAAGGTAAAATTTATGAAGAACTATATAATTCCGAATTTTTCTCGTGGCAAATTGACGAAACGACGGATGTTACTTGTAAATCTCAACTTCCCGTAATTTTTAGATATGTAGTGCACGGAGAAGTTATTGAAAGGTTTGTTGGTTTTCTTGATGTGAGTAGTGGAAGAAACGCGGAGAGTTTATTTAAATTATTAATCGACGAATTTGGTAAATTTGATTTGAAAAATAAATTAATAGCACAAACTTATGACGGCGCTGCAGTTATGTCAGGGCATCTTAATGGACTCCAAACAAACATAAAAGATATTGCTCCTCAAGCTTACTTCATTCGCTGTTACGCACACCAATTATATTTAGTTCTGGGTAAAGCATGTAACGGAATTAAAGAAGTTAGAATATTTTTTTCAAATATTACTGGTTTTTCGTCATTTTTTTCAAAATCTAGCAAAAGAACTGATGTTTTAAATAGAATTAATATGAAACATAGAATTCCGACAAACGCTCCCACTCGTTGGAATTTTTCATCTAGAGTTGTTTTCACTGTTGACAAATACAGTAAAGAACTTATTGACGTTTTTAATTTATTATTCTTTTATTAGTTCTATTCTCTCAAGTCGTGAATCGGTATCCTGGCGAACAACCCACGGCAAAAAAATGTAACGCGCCGTTCTACTACCTCAGGGGTGGTGGGGGAAATGTACAAATTGTAGTCATATTGCACATTAGTTGTCTATCAGAATATCAAGCCTCATCTGCAGGCCGCCACTGTACCTAACTTTACAAGAAAACTAAGTTTTCCATACAGACTAAATTAATTCAGTGACCTCTGCTCACATTTCATTCATCGACTAAAAGAAAATATTGATTATCTCAATTGGTTCCGGAGATAACGTGAGGGATGTGTGAAAAAGTAGGAGAAATTGATTTTGACGGATTTATGACATTTTTCATAATAAAACAAAGTTGGAGCTCCCAAAAAATGTTGCAATTGGCCATTTTAGATGACCAAGGGCCTATTCCATTATTCTATGAAAGTCATGTGGTTGTACCTTAAAAAAATTTTTTGAAACATTTTTGTCGCTTTTTCAGACTAATAATATTTATTATAGTTTTCTCTATGTAATAATAATAAACAAACTGGGTACTTTAAACATCAGTTAGAAAATAATTAATCTTCTTAGAATGTATTGGAGATAACGACAAATGCGAATTAAAAAGCATTTAAGTGCAGAAAATGTGCCACATTTGTGTGTGTTTCGTTGTCTTGATACTAGTTTAGAGACACTTTTATACAGGGTGACCTTATCCGAAATATTCTTGGGGATAATCATTATATTTTGAATCCCTTTAACTTTTTTGTGTTTAGCGATCCAAAAAAAGTTGAATAGAAAATACAACTAAAACACAATAGCCTACATGGGGCATGTGTTACAAAAATGAAGGTGATTTGTAATGAAGCGCCCTGTTTACTTTTACATTTTCTTCTAGATCTTTTCTACTTGATTTCAAATAAGTACGCCTCATTTGATAGGTCTAATGGTAATATTTTTTCGCTCATCGGACGTTAAAAATATGCCCCAAATATTAATATTTATGTGCAGTCACAACCTACTGTGAAGTAAAAAATCACTACGCTGCCATCAGTAGCCATGAATATGCATATTTAGACCATATTTAATGTCCGATAAGTCAAAAAAATATTACACCTAGATCTATAGAACCATATGTATACATGGTGTCTGGTAAAATTTATACGTACAAATATTTCCCATGATAATACGTTGGCTCAAAAGAAGTGAAGTTTTTGATTTACTGCAACAGTTTTTCTTATAATAGTAATAGTAAGTCCCAACCAAGGGGGAAAATGTATATGCCTAGTGTACACTATTGACCAGTGGTAGGGAAATTATAAGGTGTCTCAATTTTTCGTGAAATATATTTCAGAATCAGGGAAAAGTGGATTCATCATGAACTGCATAAGTCCATCTCATACACTCCGGAAGAAGTAGGACGAGAAGGTATTTTAAAAATATTTTCTCATAAATACTTAATTGCAATCAACCCGTATGCCCAGTTTGAAAAAAATCGTGCATTATTTATATTTCTGGCCCTTATAACTAACCCCCAGGGGTTGATAATTTTTTTTCTTATTTTTCTCATAGTTTAGGTATCAAAAATACGTAAACTGAGTTTCAAAAATATCGAAGGTCGTTTATACTTTCAACCCCCAGAGGATCACAACTTTTTTTACTACTTTTCCCTTAATAACCTATGCACAATAAATATATTTGCAGAGTTTCAGAATTTTGGCCAGAAATTTTGGATTCATGTAAGAAAGGCGTTTATAATGTCCTAACACCATATCACCCTGTATATTAGCTTAATGCGATAGATCATTTGAGTGGTGCAACTTTTATATTAATTGACTTACTGTAGTTTGTGCAGGTAATATTTACTGTTGGGTAACTCGTTCCATTGCAAGAGGCGAATTCTCTTATCAAATTTTTGGGACGTTTATGTTGGTTGAACCTCCAAATAGCAGTTGTCTCGTGTATTATCGGAGACTGAATATTCACTCCCTGTAGAAGTTTGCTCTGATTTGCTGTACTGTAACAAAAGAATCCAATTTAGTTGCAGCGCTGACATCTAAGACCTCTTTAAATAAAAAGAAATGCCGCAATCAGTTTAGTCTGTAGTCCATATTTTAGGAATTTATAGGGGTGCATACAGTGTGTCCCCGGATGGAGTACCGCACTCTTGTTTACTTTCTTATTGTTGGCATTTACGAGAAAACATTCTCTATAAAATGTTTTGCTTTTCCTAGGAGGCCACGAGCAGTGGACAGATTTGATAGAATATTCAGGGTGTTCAAAAATGTAAAATTCTTATTAAGCAAACTACCTTTACTTTTATTTTTTCGATTTTTTTTAATTGTTTAAAAACTCAAGGAGTGCTATACGAGGTTTAGTAAAAAAATATCCATAATCACATTTCACAGAAAATAAACGCCGCGATGTTGTAACAATTTTATTTTATTAAGATGAAAATTATAAAAAATGATTCAACTCTTAAGACTCTTTATTCACATGTTTTTTGTCGTCTGTCGCGCGGCGATTAAAATGACTGCGGTTTTGATGAACTTTTGTTCAAGCGTTTCTTGTCGCGTGCGCTTTCATATAAAATTTGTAAAACAGTAGTGGACATCCTATCTTACAACAAAGTGCGTTGAACAAAAATGGATCCATGTGTTTTGTATTTGCTATACGAAAATATAATTCGAAAGATATGCCAGAGACGTTGGACAACGTTTTCGCAAATTTCCGTCCATCCATCTGTTTTAAACTGCCTATTTTTGTAATCATCTGATGATGAATCCTACAAAGATGGTAGTTTCTTTATTTCGTCCAAAAATAACTCAACATCGAGGTCTTCTATAGCACAAGCCGACACAACATTGCCAAAATAAATTCCTTCGAGCTTGCAGCAGCGATAACAAATGCGTTGGAGAAAAGCATTGATTTAAATAAATGTATACTTACTTCTTCTCATTTATCTAGGCGGCATAAAAAGTGTCGGCGCCTTTGACTTTGCGGTAAAGATCAAAGACTTCGACATTTTTTATACGGACAATAAATTTGAGGTAAACTATACTTTTAAAACGTTTGTCGCGACGCGTTCTGTAATTCCAGGCAGCAGAATTTGAGAACGCGGCGACACAGGCGACAAGCGGCTGAACGACATCGATGCATAAAAGCGCACATATAGAACAATAAGCTAATTCACAAGTTCAAAAAGGTGTTAATTCTTGAAATAGCTCCTAAAAACATGGGCGATAGCTCATTGGATTCGAAATGACGTCTAGAAAAATGCATTAAAATGTTTTATTAGCACATAAAAAATTGCAAAAGTTAATAAACAAATCAAGATGAAAAAAAATGGCATTCAGTTTTTCACTTATAACTCAAAAACTGTAAGAGATAATGGAAATCGGAAAGAGGTTCTTAAAGAGGAGGAAATTTCCAATAAAAAAGTCCTAACTTCCGGAACTGTATCTCCATTATTTATAATTTTAATTAAACGCTGAAAATAGGACTCCGCGCGACCGCTGCAGGATGTGAGAGCCGCCTCAAAAGAGAGTACATCACATAAAATAATTTTTTTATGCTATTAAATATCAATTAAAAATTTTGAAAAAATTATGGTGTATTCTTAACACTTCAAAGAATAAGGTCCAGCTGGAAAAAAAATGTTAAAGTTTATTTTCAACAAGTTAGGCCATTGTTAACTAACGAAATTTTATGGGACCTCCGTTGTCATTGGAGACAAACATTTTTTTTGTAAATAATTGGACTATAAAATTTTCGCTTCTTGGAGCCCTTCTTATATATATACTTAACAAGATCACGTTATAAAAGTTTTTAAAAATTGTTTATTTTGTTTATTATAATTTTTTAAAGTAAACAACCAGTAAACCAAAGGAAAGTTGTAAAAAAAATGTTTCTTCATATTCCTTATCATATTACTGTTTTTGCATTGAAGAAAGGCATTCATTACCGTTAAAAAAAAAATTACGCCATTTGTTTATAAATTGTTTATAAACAAATTGACTTGTTTTATATTTAATTATTTTTTTTTACAGTTTTGTTGTCTTGAGAATATTATGATTTAAAAAATTATAATAATTAGTTAAGAAATTATTTTTTTCTTAAAAATCGTAATTGGCACTCCTCAAAAAAGTAACAAACATTTTTTTTTACCAACAATTTCATTGTTTATTAACTTAACAATTTGTTATAAACAAATTCTGACAATCTTAATATTTTTTCCTAAATCTTAAAAAAATTATAAAAATAGCCATATGCAACAAAATATTGAAAAAAAAAATTGTTGTATTTCAATATTACACGATACAGAAGTTGAAACCACCACTTGATTTGTCAACTAAAAACTGATAACTTTTAAACTATTAGAGATATCACAATAGACATTCAAGTCGTTTTTATAGAGGATTAATTAATCTTTAAATGAGTTGACTTCCAAGTTTGTAACTATTATTAATCAATTATTATGCGCATTTGTTTATAAAAATTAAATGTGTTTTCGACGTTTTTGAATTTTTATGACTTCTAGCTTATCAAATAATACAGATACGGCAATGGACCTTCAAGGCAATTTTGTTAAGTGATAAAATATCTGAAAGTTGCAATTGTTTATTTAAAAATAAATAGAAAACACATTTAATTTTTATAAACAAATGCGCATAATAATTGATTAATAATAGTTACAAACTTGGAAGTCAACTCATTTAAAGATTAATTAACCCTCTATAAAAACGACATGAATGTCTATTGTGATATCTCTAATAGTTTAAAAGTTATATCAGTTTTTTTAGTTGACAGATCAAGTGGCCGTTTCCACTTCTGTATCGTGTAATATTGAAAAACGTTATAAAAAATACAAACAAATTTTTTTCAATATGTTGTTGCATATGGCTGTTTTTGTAATGTTTTTAAAATTTAGAAAAACATATTAGAATTGTCAGAATTTGTTTATAACAAATTGCTAAATTAATAAACAATGAAATTGTTGATAAAACAAATTTTTTTTGTTACTTTATTGAGGATTGCTAATTATGATTCTTAAGACAAAAGTAATTTCTTAACTTTTTATTCAAATGATGGATAATTAAAAAAAAATCATTATAAACAATAAGATCCCTAGTAGCACAACATATTGGACCAATATATAATATTGGTCCTATATAGGACCAATATTCATATATTGGTCCTATATGGATTATATACTGGTGCAATATTGGCGCTACTAGGGATGTTTTTAAGATTTTTTTTTTAAATCATAATATTCCCAAGTCAACAAAATTGTAAAAAAAGATTTAATATAAAACTAGTCGATTTGTTTATAAACAATTAATAAACAAATGGAGTAAAAAAAATTTCTTTAACGTTAATGAATGCCTTCCTTCAATGTAAAAATAGTAATATGATAATGAACATGAAAAAAAAATTTTACAACTTTACTTTGGTTTCTAATTTTTTGTTTACTTTAAAAAATTATAATAAACAAAATAAACAATTTTTAAAACCTGTTGTAACGTTATCTTGTTAAGTATATGTATAAGAAGGGCTCCAAGAAGCGAAAATTTTATAGGCCAATTATTTAAAAAAAAAAATTGTCTCCAATGACACCGGAGGTCTCATAAAATTTCGTTAGTTAACACAGGCCTAACTTATTGAAAAATAAACTTTAACATTTTTTTCCAACGGGACCTTATTCTTTGAAGTATTAAGAATACACTATAATTTTTTCAAATTTTTAAATTGATATTTAATAGTATAAAAAAATTATTGTATGTGATGTACTCTCTTTTGAGGCGGCGCTCGCATCCTGCAGCGGTCGCGCGGAGTCCTATTTTCAGCGTTAAATTAAAATGATAAATAATGGAGATAGACTTCTGGGAGTTAGGAGATTTTTATTGGATATTTCCCCCTCTTTAAGAATCTTTTTCCGATTTCCGTTATCGCTTATAGTTTTTGAGTTATAAGCGAAAAACTAAATGTCTTTTTTTTATCTTAATTTGTTTATAAGCAATTTTTTATGTGCTAATAAAACATTTTAACACATTTTTCTAGACGTCATTCCGAATCCAATGAGCTGTCGCTCATATTTGTAGGAGCTATTTCACGGATTAACATCTTTTTGAACTTGTGAATTAGATTACAATGTGTTTAGTAAACGCCGTGATTTTTACCGCAGCGCGATAGACCACAAAAAACGCGTGCATAAAAAAAGCCTTACTTTACATTTAATTAAATTATTGATACAGGGTTCTCTCAAGATACAAAAACATAAAAGTAAAAAAATATCAAACCAGAACGGAAAATAATCTGCTTAAAGATCTGTACCAGGAAATACAAAGCAAGAATTAACGTCTACAAGCGCTTTGCATAATAAAAATTTTACATTTTTACATTTTTGAACACCGTGGATTGTTTCTACTCTATTGGGATTTTGCCATTTCTGAAAAAGTAATTAAGAACTCAATGGAAGAAACCTCGGCAATAAATGGTTAAGCCAGAGGTTGATTTTTGAATGCATATCAACACTACAATAAGTTTCACACCTGAAAAAATATATAAACTTAAACAAAATTATTACATAGATTATTATATTATTAAAATCGAGTAAATAAAATTATAATCATAACAAAATTAACACACTCTTGGGAAAACTCGGAAAATACTAATTCTAATATTCATCTAATGGTTAGTCTTAATACAGCAATCTTTGTATAAATGTTCCAGTAGATAAAGTATTAATAACAATTAAAAACAATTTGTATATGACGGAAATTTAGAAAATAGAGCCAAGTTAAGCTTAGCATAGCGTAATGGGATTACTTACTTTGTATTAAAACAACCTACTTCCAGTTAAATACTGACTTTTATTGACAAGACTTTGATGTGCTAAAGGCTTCTTCGTCATTTCCTCCTTTAAGTGACATTTTAATGGCATATTTTGAGGAAAATAACATTAATAATTTAATTTCTAAACCTATTACATGGTGGAGATATGTATATACTATTTTTGCAATATAACTTACATCAAAGAACTTTTAAGTAATGTCTTCCGTTACTGACGTAACAGAACCATCAATTAAATTAACAATAGAAATAGAACATGAATGAATTACTTTTCTCAAATACAAAAAAAATAGATAACACATACGAAATAAATGTTAATAAAAAACAACCGCAATACTTAAATATCAATTCAAATCAAATTCAGGTGTTGTAAAACGTTTATACGTCAAAGCTATAATAATGTTTTCAAACGCTGAAATTTTAACTAACGAGAAAAAATAAAGCTGTTAAATAATCAATATTCCGATACATCGAGTTTTGTTGACAGCCAAATGAAAAGCTTTGAAAGTAGACAGAACATTCAACAATTACAGCCTAAAGAGTGACCACAAAAATCACCTGTTTTCCCACCCTCGATTTGAGACCTAAAGCCTGTTTAAAAATAAATAATTTAGGAAAATTAAAAACACGCTTTTAAACACAAACTTAAATTGTTTAAAAATACAAATTATGTTAATAAGCGTAAAAGCGTGGAGCACTGAAAAAAGAGAAAATGTTCCTCATCAGGCGCCCCACTTTTTTAAGTTTATTAGCATAATTATATTATTATTACTATTATTAACACTATTTTCTTCTTTTTAGTGTATTTTTTAGCAGTTTCAGTTTGCGTTTAAAGGCTTGTTTTTTAATTCTTTAAAATTATTTATTTATTTTCTTTGTAGTTTTGTTCCATATGTTATTATGTTGTTGTTATTCTTCTTTTTCTTTTCTAGCAACCTCTCCATAAACATATCCAGACGGTGATGTAGTGTTGACTATATATGAGAGAGCATCCCACAATACTCCCACGGCAAAGAAAAAAAAATATTTAAAAAAAAATCAGCCTGTCAAACAATCAACAGTAAACCTAACCTTTTTGTGGGTAGTGGTGACAGGCGAATCAACAGAATTCCCTAAAACATGCGCAGGTTTAACGCGATCCAAACTAAGAGTGACATTTTCATCATGAATTAAAACAGTAATGACTTTGTCAGTTCTATATGTTACGCGAAAGGGTCCCTGAAATAGTAGGGTGAAACATTTTTTAAGCCGATCTTGTCTAACAAAAACATAATCACAAGTAGACAAGTCAGGACTAACGAAAATCCCTCGTAGATCACTATGCCTGTGATTTTGTAACGTCAAATTGTCAAAACGTGAGTGGATTTTAGTAATGAAATCGGGAGTACTCACGTCGAAATGCAGTTGTAACAAGAATGAGCCTGGCAAACGTAAATTTTGACCGTAAAGGAGATCAGCGGATGAACATTCTAAGTCAGATCTCGGAATTGTTCTGAAACCAAAAAGGATTATCGGCAATTCGTCATACCAGTGTATAGAGTTTGCGGTGCGGTGGAAACGTTCGACCATCCCGTTAATTTGTGGGTGATATGATGTGGAGTGAATACGGTTAAATCCCAAAAACTTTGCAGTCACGAAATAAATTCGATTCGAGTTGGGCGCCCTGGTCCGTGATTATTGAAAGCGGAACTCCATAGCGACAAACGTAACTCTGAAAAAGTGTCCTGGCGACTGTTTCAGCTGAAGTTTCTGTTATAGGAACAGCTTGTGGCCAGCGGGTAAACCTTTCAACCATGGTTAGAATGTGCGAACATCCACGCGATGGAGGAAAAGGACCAATTATATAAACTAGCTTCTTAGTTGCGCGGATGCCTGCATGTGTCAAGTTGTGAAAAACGCCAAAAACGGATCAGCGCAAGACTTTAGGGATGAAAGGGCGATAGTGTGAAGTTGATACGTCACACCATATGCGATTTCTAGTATTAGGAATAAAAATGTGTTCTAAAACATACCGTGATTGTTTACTTTTACTTTCAGGATTTGTAGAAAATAAAGTCGTAAGTTCTTTAACATGTAATTGAGAATCAATGAGCAATTGCAAATTAAAATGGATAGGTATGTCTGGAAATGAGGTAATACCTACCTAGACGAAATTATTGCTGAAACGTCATGAATTCTTGACAAGGTGTCAGCTACTACGTTTGGCTTACCACTAACATGTTGAATATCGCTGGTGAATTGTGAAATGTATTCAAGGCGACGGATCTGCTGGGGAGATTTGTTAGCTATTGAAAACAGTGCATTGACCAAAGGTTTGTGATCAGTATAACATGTAAAGACACGGCCTTCTAGCGTGTATCTGTGGTGCCTGATGGCTGCATATATACTTAGCAACTCTCTGTCAAAAACAGAATAATTCTTTTCGGCGGAAGATCATCTTTTTGAGAAAAATGCTAAAGGAGTATTAATGCCATGTAACTTTTGCTCCAAAACGGCTCCCATTGAGGTACTGGAACAGTCGACCGACAAGGTAAGCAACACACCGAAAGCAGGGTGTGACAAATGGGTAGCATTAGCAATTTTGTCTTTGACTAACGAAAAAACAATGTCACATTCTGATGGCCAATGAGAGATAGTTTTAGCGTGGACTCTCGCTGAAGAAGTGCTTAAATCATGCAAGGGTTCCAAAATTTTGCAAAATGTGGAATAAAACCATCGTTTTAGTTAGATTATAGGGTACTTGTATGAGTTTGAAAAGAAAGTCTCTAAATCGGCCACATGGTAGAAGATATCGATTTTTTTCGGAAGGGCAGGAACCGCAAAAAATCTCCAAAAATATTAAATATCTCGAAAACTGGTAGGTTTAATAGTATATTATGGTATATAAACTCAAGCTAAAATTTTATGAGGAATTCAAATATGAAATAAAATATAAGATGTTCTATTTAAAATAACAAATTTAGGTGCTATATCCGATATCAAAGTCAAAGCATAATTTGTGTATATATGACCAATAAAGATCTATCTATCTATCAATAAGCGGAAGTAACATGCATGAAAATATTTTCATTAGATCCGCCATATCTAACAACCCCTTTAGCCCAATTTTCAAATTTCTAAACTGAGCAGATCTCAAGAAACGTCTAATACCCGCTTTCCTGTTTAGAATGAGTCGGAAGGACAGTACCAAACTTCTTGGTACAGATAAGCGTATTACTAAAAAACCAATAGTTGTAATCCGATTTTTACTTGTTTCGAAATTACAGCGTTTTGAATGATTAATACAAAAAAATCAGAAAGTTGAATCATGTAAGTTGATTATACAATAAATTTTCAGTCTACATGAATCCCCAGACATTTTATGGTTCGCTACGAAGAGAGTGTGTTTCTCTCTCGAGTTCATCTTAATGTTCCTTTACTAGATCTGAAGTATTTAATTTATAAAATGTAGCATTATTTATTACATTTTTTTAGAGGCGAGCGTAGATGTGATACGTAGAAACCATGCAATTTTAGGCGAGGTTGTGTAGTGTATATATTATTCTTCGGAATGGGTGTAAAGCCTAAGTGCCTCTGGTATTAAATGGTAAGCAAGTAAAAGATCTGTAAACTCTTCTTACGAGAGGAGGCTTTGCAAAATTTCAAAGCCAGGGGTAGCTCGTCTCCTGGAGTTAGTGATTGATCTTGACTTTGAGCAGCGTTAAATACCTGAATAATTTTTCTTTATATCCATCCTAGGATTTGTACTGTAGACCTGGAAATCTCACACAAGCAAAAATGTTTACCAGGTAAGTATTTGCGGTTAACGGATTTTGTTGTTTATTTGTTATAATTATTTGTTACTTGTTTAAATTCGTCATAGATTTCCATTGATGACCGCAAAAACTTTTCTTCAAAGGACGTAGGGGCTTTATTCAAAGCCGGTCAACATTGTGTTTTGTACAATATGTGGATGTACCGTATCATGTAAAGGGATGAGGTTTTAAATATTGGAACTCTCTTTGTTTAACTTCAATTTAAATTTAATGAAGTAGTATATTTATTAATCTCCGACATTATGCCAATGTAATAGAGATGGCTGCGTGACAATGCGCACTTAATAATTATTTGATATGCATTGTTCATTTAAAACAATTTTCGAAAAATAAATATTTGTTTATTTTGACTGATGTCTTGAATGAAAGTTGTGATCACGTCACGATTTAAAATAATCGACATCACAAATGACAATAAAAATTCATGGTACAATTGAAAGATTAAGAGTTAATATAATTGGTGTAAGGAAGACCAGACAGCAATCAGTGAAGACGACACTCTCCAATACGCTAGTATGAGATCTCGGATGGATGCTGCGAAGAAAATATGGACGTAGTTACGCAAAAAGGAACCAAGCGACAAAACGTAAGTTTTGAGAAACAGAGGATCAAAGTTTATGAGATCTAATCAAATACCTGAGTTCTTTAGGGAAGAGAACTTTTCCTACTATGAGAGTTGCCGATTGAAAAAAAAAATTGAGAATTTTTCACACATTTTTGTTTTTATTTTGAAATTTGGTGCTTGGTTCTTTTTGCATTGTATTATATGGCTTGTATATGTTTGAATGTAAGTTTGAGTTAAAACAAAAGTAAGTAATTTTAAGCCCAAAATTGTATTATTGCAAAAAAATTGAACATGTCAAAATTATTAACATCTAACATATAATTATCTGGTTGAAAGTCCGGAGTGCCTCCAAATCCATCTGTATCATCCTCAACGTTTTCATTTGCAAAAAGTGTTGAGTAACGTTCATGGAAATCTTTTGAAATAAGGTGCCAAATTTATACCTTGTATTTTTTTTCCTGCAATGCCATTTTCACGAAGCCATAATAGATTTATGTTGTTTTTGTAAAATTTAGGTTCTCATCATTCAATTTTTTTTCATGTAAACAGAAAAAGGTTTTTCCTTTAGCAGTGTAATTTCTCAGATTTGGAGCAAATTAATATTTTCTCCATTACTCCTTTCTTTCGGTTTGTGAGTTTTTTTTATTATCACCTGTTCCAAAAAGAAAAACTCTTTCTCCATTGGATTCACCGATAATGTATTCTTTTTGTGGCCTGTTTTCATTACATTGAAGTAATCTTAGGGCGTGGGTAAACGTTGCTCTCTGTTCAATGCCGCCTCAATTTTACTAAAATCATCATCATTTGGCAGGTAACTATGGCCTGGTGTTAAGTACTTAGAATGATTTTTTTTAAGAAGGAAAGAGCCAAGCCCTCTTATTTCGGTACATAACGACGAAATTTCAATTCGTGGAACGGAACCATGTCGCTTGGTTCTTTTTTGCAAAACAACTTAGAACAATTTTATGATTTTAAATGGTTCTTTTCGAACATACTGGCTGGTTTACATTAATAATTCATTTGGTTCTTTTTTGCATAATGAAGAATAGACTATTCCGCATCATTTCCTACAATAAACCAGAAATCATAAATTTGTCGCTTACTTCCTTTTTGCGTAACTACGTCCATACTATACTAATATAGAATTATATCAGATTATTAATGTAGCTTTTTGAACATTCTCAAATAATGTCGGTTTTAAATAATAATTAAAATGGAAAAATGAGCAGTGATATTTTACTATTTTTTCTAATTTAGTCTCAAAGATGGTTTTTGCACAAAAAAAAATAAGTAAAAAACTTAAAATTCAAAATGGCGGCATCAACATGGCGGATAGGTTTTATCAATTATCGTCGGATTCGACTGAAAATCGGTATATGTGGGTTATCAAGGTTCCAGATTAGAATCATCTGTTCCAAATTTTTGAAACTAAAAAATAAAAAATAAATAGTTTGAAAAAACTAAAAAAAACACGCTTTAATAGCAAACCGAACTAAGAATTAAAAAACAATACAAAGCAATAATACAATACAATACAAAAAAGCGTGGGGTGCTTGGTACCAACTGGTAAAAATATTTCATAGTAATAAGAACCCCACGCTTTTTTGTATTGTATTGCATTATTTTTTACTTTTTATTTCGGTGTTCTATTAAAACGTGTTTTTTTAGTTTTTTTAAACTATTATTTGTTTTACATGAATATTGAAAGCTAAGGACATTTGTTGTTTATATTTATAAATTTAGCTCAATCACTAGTATTTCCATATATATTTTTTATACGATTTTTTTTAGTTCACAGAAAACACCCCTTCTCCACACGCATCCAAATTTTAAATAATTTGTTTTTCTACGTATATATAAATTAGTGCAAAAAGTAACACATAATTCTTTAGTCACTTGTGCAGTAAATCACGTAATTTGATGTATTTAAAATGTTTACACATGTTTATATACAGGGTGTCCCAGGACTATGGGGCAGTATTTCAGGAGCGTATGGTTTGAGTTAAAATAATACTAAAAATGTGTATGCTATTGGAAAAGATAAGCTTTTATGGTATTCGAGGTCTGTCCTTAAATCTCTTTTATTCCTAACTTAATAACATACAACAATGTGTCTCTGTCGATAATATAAACTTAGAACTTTTTTCGGTCAAGCATGGGGTGCCTCAAGGCTCTGTCTTGGGGCCTCTGCTTTTTATATTATATGTTAACGATTCTCTTCACTTTATGTCACCTAAGAAATGCATCGCTTATGCCGACGATACATCCATTATTAATGTTAATTTTAACATTGACAACTTAAATTACTTCCATAAAACAAACTGGCGCTTGGTTCTCTTCAAATAATCTTAAATTAAATGAAGAGAAAATACAGAACAATGCTTTTTCAACAAATAATACATTAATTAAGGGTAATAGCGTCAACATTCTTGGCGTTGTTTCGGACAATTCTCTTAGCTGGGCCAATCATGTGGACCAACTGTCACACAAATTATCAAGCTCTATTTTTATGTTACGCAGGCTGAAAAATCAACTCTGTTCTAAAACTTCAAGAACATACTATTTTTCATTATTTCATGCTTACATTAACTATGCAATTCTCCTATGGGGTGGTTCATCTCACGCAATAAAAATTTTTCGTCTTCAGAAGAAAGCAGTCAGAATAATTGTTAGTGCTGGATGGAAAGATCACTGTTTTTCAATATTTAAAATCTTGGTATAATACCGGTTCCTTCCCTTCATATTTATACTACTTTACAAGAATACAAACTCATTTTCTACAAACTCAGATTTTAATTCTTGTGGCACCATATCTGCTAGTCAACTCAGGTAGCCTGACCTTAGATGAACTAAATCACAGAAAAATCCTCTTCAGTTATACAATCATATTCCCAATGCCATAAAATCACTTAATCTTAACAGTTTCAAATCCACAATAAAAAAACCTATTTTACTATTGTTTCTATGTAAGTGAAGAATTCTTGAACACACAAATTTGTAATTAATACGCATTTTATTCTCTTTTCCAGCTTGTTTGATGTGCTCTGGTCATTCTATCTCATTTTGGCATTGACCCCGTCTTCTCTATAGTATTTTTTATATTTTTCTTTGTGACGTACATATTTATATACAGATTCGGAAAATGCAGTTTAGGGTATAGGAATAGTTCCATAAATTGTGAAAGGAGAGACACACAATTAATTGAATTTAGTACGGCATCAACTAAGGATGGATGCGGACGTAGGTAATAATTTCTATACGAAACGAGAAAATATCTCTTCGTCAAAAGCGAAGAAGTTATTTGTCACATTTTTGACAAATAATTTCTTCTATTGAAAGCTTTTCTGCAGTTTCTTTTTTAGCCGTAAATGCTATGGGAATAAAATAATAATTCTTATTAAAACCGAAATGAAAACAGAACATTAAAATAAAGTTAAATAACTCGGAAACTAAAATCAACTAATAATTATCAAAAAATAAATTATTCTTATTTAATTACAAAAATAGGACATTAAAATAAAATAAAATAATCCTCAGAAACTAAGATCAACTAAGAATTATCAAACAATAAATTAATAAAGTAAGGATTCAAACAAACCACCTTCTTGTGCCAAACAATAGCCAAACCGATTATACAATGAACCTCTCATATCATTGAGTTGATTTGGAGTAATGCTTGCATAAAGTTGGATAAGTTTTTCCCGTAATTCAACTAAATTATTGGCTCGTTCAAACGCATGTTTGTACGCGGTTTCCTTTAAAAAGCCCCACAAAAAGAAATCATGGGGTGCTAGATCAGGTGACCTGGGGTGCTATTTTATCATTCCCCTTGTAGTTATTAAACGATTAGGAAATGTTATTTCCAGAAAATTAATAACAGTTAAGGTATTGTGACTTGGACAGCCGTCTTGTTGAAACCAAAAGTCGTCAAAGTTGACAGGAAGATTTTGAACTGCAGGAATTATTTGGTTTTGTAAAAGCTCTAAATATTTATTGCCATTTAAATTGCTATCGATTAGCGGTGGGCCTATAATATGATTGTCTAAAATTTCCGTCCAAACGTTCAACTTTTGAGGATACTGAGTTCGCACAGCAACACTCAAATGTTTATTTTTTCGAGACACAAAATTCCATCCATTTGAAATTGTCTTCTTGAAATATTTATTGCCTTGTTTGAACTTTAGAACAACTGTACCCATTTCTTTTCAAAATATTTCTTACAGTTCTTTCCTTCATGTCAACTTCATCAGCAATTTGTCTGCTAGAACAAGGTTCATATACCAATGCCCTGCATTGTTCTAAGACAAGGCGTGGTTTATCTGCGCAGAAACAAGTTTACGTACCTAAAACTAAATTTGCTGAATCTGTATACTTATAATTTTCGGATCTGTCACCCTTCTTAAATAGTGGAATTAATTTTGATGGACAACTGGACAACTGGAATTATTTTGATGGACATATGGACAAGGTATGATTGCATAATTTTTACATATGAAATACGTAAATAGAAATTAAAAGCTTTCTAACAAACGCGTCCGCCCGCCAAATTGCAAAATACACACTGTCAATGGTAATAAAAATTAATATTTGTTTGCGCATAGGCTTAATGTAACTTGAAAACTGCAATACAAGTTTACAAAAGTACAAGTAATGAAAAATGAAAAAACATACCGCGACCTCTCACTCCCAACTTCCAAATAGATACAAAAATTTTCAATTTGTTGAACAGTTGGTTATAACTTATATCGTTTCCTTGTCAAGTCTCTGTATACGATTCTGAATTTATTGTAATTTTTGAAAGCAGTTTCGCCTGTTCTCTGATTTAGTACTTTACCTAACTTTTCACGAGAACTTTTACATACGTAAGTTCACAGAATTGCAGGTTTCCATTTGAATAACATCGTACGGTTTATACATTATTCATTAATTTTGAATATGTTGTATAAAGACAGAGTATATCTATTTTGTGACTTTATATGCTTTTAAAGTATCATTTCTGGTCTATTTAGTCCATTCAGGTTCCGAGGATACCAAGATATCGGTTGTAAAAATTATAAAATCTGTTTGGATTGTCCATCGGAATGTTCAGACATTCTTACTACCGCCTGACGAATTCTGTGGATAGCGTAAAACGTCGATATTCTAAGTTTCCACCCTATCCGATTCGATCATATGTTGGAATGATAATAGTTTCCATATTATGCCCATTTAACATGCTAAATTGGTGTTATGTGCAATAGGACTAAGCCACTAACAAAATTTGCATATTTGGAAATTGACGCATTTACAACATTAACATAATTCGTCAACTGAAACATATTTGGTTGCAAAGTAGTCTCAAATTTATTCAAAATGAAATAAATAAAAAAAATGTTAAAAAATGTAAAGAGGTTTCACCATACAAGCTTTTTACGATTCGGAGAACATATTACATGATACATTGATTAGTGACAATTTAAAAATTTTATATGCAAGCAATATTATCCATTGGCATATAAAATTTTTCTGTCTCAATAGAGACAAAAAATATTGCTCTATGATTCCTAAGTAAAATAGAAGAATATAATAGAATTAAATTGATCATAAATCTTGTTATATGAACAATATCGGTTTTGTCAAAAATAAAAAATAAATAATTACCTAGTTTTTCTATGATGTGTAATGTGTATATATGTAAAAGTATATGGTACTAGAAATTATCTTTGAACAAGGCGAGCCAAGTGCCTTTTTTTAAATGGAATGCTATGTATATCAGTACATTTTTTGAAGCCCCTTTCTAGGCTCTATTCATTCCTTTATTAGCATTGAATATCTCCCAAGGACTTGGATGTAATTAATTTTTTTGTTGAAATAATGCAATCTGCAGATGGATATTAAAAAAATCAGCAGTCACAATTATCGGTTTTAAGAAAAACGTATGTAAATACCAGTTACGAGACATCTAATTAATGTTTTTCAATTATTTTCATTTCCTAAAACTGTACAGGGTGGCCAAAAATTATTTTTCAATTAAGGAGTTTTTAAATTAAATTTTCTCAGTTTTTTCAAATGTATGTTTTTCAACGATGTGATGTAGAAATGAAAAACGTACATTTTTTTTAAGTACTTCGGCTACTTGCAACCATTTTCGTTTTATAAATAAATAAGTGTCAAATTCAAGAATAAACTTAAAAAAAAGAGGTTCCCTCAAATAATTCATTAGAAAAATTTATAATAGGTGTTCGACGTGTTGCCCTTTATGCAATTTTGAAATGAGGCCTTTTAGTGGGACCATTTCTTAGAATCCATTGAAATGAGTAAATAGTATTTAACAGGTCCTTTACTGTAATGTTTTTTTGTACATTTCTTTGTCGTCTTCGTTATTCGACATGCAATAAAATCTCAGTTTGGTATAAATTGTCGTGTACAACGGAGCATTTATCACACTTATCGGTCGTTAGTTACAATTTGTATTGAATATAAAATATTTGGAATTGTACAATATGAATTTTAATAAAGCGGAACTTGTTGACATGACTTTTGTTTTGGGCGAGTCAGACAGAAATTCTTTACTTGCCAATAAAATTTATCACCAACGTTATCCTTAAAGAAGGATTCCTGATGTTAGCAGCTTCTAAAACCTTCTCGATAGATTTCTGGAAACTGGAAATGTCGGATATAAAAAAAGTGAAAGAATGAAACGTGTTGTGAACGAAGAAAATGAGTTTTCTGTGGTGCTGGCAACGGTTGAGAATCCCTATAGATGTTAATCAAAGATAAGTGAGCTCATTAGTAGGAATAAGTAGACAGTCTGTGTATCGAATCTTAAAAACAAATAAGTTGCATGCATATCATATTCAAATGCACCAGGAATTATCTGACGACGATTTTCAAGAGCACCTACAATTTTGTAATTGGGCCAGAGGTAAAATGCAAGATGATGTAAACTTCTTCAATAATGTTTTATTCATCGATGAGGCAACTTTTCATAAAAATGGATTTGTTAATAGGCACAATTTCCATTATTATGCTTCGGAAAATCCTCATTTTTTTATGCAAGTTGATAACTAACATAGATGGTCTATAAACGTTTGGGGTGGAATTATTGGAGAATATGTAATAGGGCCACATTTCTTTGATGGTACGTTGACTGGAGCTATTTATCTTCACTTTTTGGAAAATTATCTGCCACAATTATTATTGGTAAATCTCCCTGAAAGAATTCGAAATAGGATATGGTTTCAGCAAGATGGTGCTCCACCACATTATTTAAATGCAGTTAGAGACCAGTTAAATAATACCTACCCTCATCAATGGATTGGAAGGAATGTTCCCGCTAAATGGCCTGCTAGATCCCCAGATCTTACAAAAATGGATTTCTTTTTATGGGGATACGTGAAGGAAATTGTTAATAGAGATACACCAACAACAGTACAAAATATGAAGGAAAGAATAATAACTGCCTTTAGATCTATCACACCGGCAGTTTTAGGAACAGTGGGAACCTCATTTCAAAAGCGTATAGAGATGTGTGTCAATCAAAATTATAATTTTTTCTACTGAGTTATTTAAAGAAACCTCTTTTTTTAAGTTTATTTTTGAATTTTGTAATTATTGCTCAATAAAACGAAATTGGTTGCAATTAGCCATAGGGAAGTACTTACAAAAAATGTTCAGTTTTCATTTCTACATCACATCGTTGAAAAATATACAGGGTGTTACATTTGTACAATTGTACAATTGTACAATTTTAGGAAATTAAAATGATTCAAAAACATTAATTAGATGTCTCGTAACTAGCATTCAGATAAGTTTTTCTTAAAACCCATAATTGTGACAGTGGTGATTTTTTTAATATCCATCTGCAGATTGCATTTTTTTCCCTCTTCAATTCTTTGGGACTTCCTGCCACATGCATGTTTTCTTTTTGAGCGGTGCTCGAGGAATCTACAAAATATCACAATTAATTAATTAAAAAATTACTTTCTACTTGTTTCCAAATTTTTGTCTATACAAGTTGTAATATTTAATCTTGCAGAATTTATGCCCTTTTTTCCAAATTTAGACTTACTTCCATGTTGGAGAGAAACCTCGAATTTTTTGCTGAAGTAGCTTAGCAATACTGTCAACTACCTACTAAATATTATTTTTTCCTGTTAATTAGTTTTTTCATCTAACGTCAGCAGACAGACAGATAAACTCACGGAATTAAAATACTGTAATTTTCAAAATTTACATGGCCTGAAACGTGAAAGTCCAAAAAATTTCGAAGTATTGTTTTTACGATTACAATACTTATAGAAGAGCGAGGGAAGTAAAAATATCACCTTACTATATTGTCTATTAAAAATCCAAGAACGAAACTCTCAGGCGTTGTTGATATTGGCATAAATATCCAAAATGACCTGTTTTCACCAATGCCTGTCCAATAATATTAAAGCATCAATAACAATCGTAATATATATGTATACATGGTAGTTCGAAGTGCAATGTTTAAACACTATGTCATGGAGTCATATCCAGTTTTAAGAATTTTCCGTTATATTTCATCAAAGAGTTTTTATCGAATATGTTCCCAGGTATATTACGAAATGTAATTCAATAATTGAAATACGACGGGGTATTTAAATTTAATTCACAGAGATACCTTAAAAGTAACTTTTAAGAAGCCTTCTTCAATAAATTTGAGCAATATCTGAGAAATCGATACAAAGTACTGGCTTTCATATTCTTAGTGGACAAGAGTATCCAGGAAAGAGGAAAAGGCTTGTAATATTTTGTAACTATTGTATGGCATAAAATAAATAACGTTCTTGGTGTACATATAGCAAAACTTCAGAACGCTTACAAAAATTTTAAGTCGTAGAAAAAAATATCAATATCGTATCAATAACAGGAAACAGACATTGAGTACGAAAACAGTTCTCATAGAACACAAATAAACTCTAGAGTAACATATTGTTAAAATGATATACAGGGTGTAATCAGTTTCATGTCATTAAAAAAAACTGGTAATGGGGACCAACTAGACTAACAAAAAACCTTTATGACTCTTCCCTCTAGGGGCACTTTGAAAAAAACTGATCTAGGTCAATTTATTTAATATTATAATAATAAATAATAATAATAATAATAATAATAAAGTGCCTTTATTGAAAATATACATATGGCGGAGTCCAGCCCAGAGGCTGCTCAAATACTCAACCATTAAAATTAACAAAATAAATAATTACAAAAGAAAAAGGATAATAAATGAGAATGAAATTACACTAAACACAATTTGATAACGAGAGAAGAATGTGCCTACATCAGGTAGGCTTAAAAATATTTTATTTCTGATTCTTTGTTCACTGGTTTTGAAGAAATCGTTTGTAATGAAATTTAAAGGAGTTAACTGAAACTTGCTTAATATTAACAGGAATGGAGTTATATAACGTTGATGCGGAGTACGTAAAGGATTTTTGGAAAAAAGCTGTTGTATGATGAGGAATTGTTAAATTCTCAGTGTATCTTAGATTTCGATCGTGAATGGACGACCTGGGGATCAAAAGTTCTTTTAGGTATGGGGGATTTGCTGATTGTACCAATTTATGAGTAAAATTTGCAAGATGTAATTTGCGTCTTGTGGCCATATTTAACCATCCAAGGGTTTTTAACTTATGCGATACATGATCTTGTTTTTTTAAATCAAATATAAATCTAATACAAGTATTTTGCACCTTTTGAATCCTATAAGCATTAGTTTGGTCGAGACAGGGACCATATATAATATCGCCATAGTTAAAAAAAGATAACACTAGAGATTCGCATAAAAAAATTCTTAATTTTACATTCAAACTATGACGACAAGAGTATAATTTTTTTAATGCGCAGTAGGACTTTTTCATAAGGTTATTAACATGTTGTTGGAATTTGAAATTGTGGTCAAAAAATAGGCCCAAATTTTTTATACTATCCATAAACGCTAGTTTTTGATCTTCCACAAGAATATTGGTGTTATCCCTAATGAATTGTCTATTGCTCTCCTTCCCAAATACGATAACAGCAGATTTAGTTGCATTAATTTTTAGGCAATGCCGGCAAGAGTAATTTACAAGATTTTTAATATCTTGATTTATGTGCTCAATGGACTGCATAATCTGTGATGAATCAAAGGTGCTGTAAATCTGGGTATCGTCGGCATAGAAGTGCGATCTACAGGTTCTTAAGACACTGAAAAAATCAGCAGTGTATAAGATAAATAACAGTGGTCCCAAAATTGACCCTTGTGGTACACCAGATTCAAGCATCTTTGACTCGGAAAAAGAAGTATTTATTACAACTCTCTGTTTGCGATTAGTAAAGTAAGATTTAAGTATTTTTAAAGCACTGTTAGAAAAGTTATAGTATTTTAGTTTGGAGAGCAATAAGTTGTGATTAATCGTATCAAACGCTTTAGAATAGTCAAGCAACACAAGAGCTGTAGTTTTTCCTATATCGTAGCCTTTAATTATATCATCAGAGACTTTGAGAAGAGCACTTGTGGTGCTATGAGCAACTCTAAAGCCAGATTGATTTTTTGGTATTATTTGATGTTTTGTCGCGTATTTAATAATTTGATCGTACATGAGCTTTTCTATTATTTTGGACATTATTGGTAACAAACTAATGGGACGCAAGTCAGTAAAATCAGTGGGAGATTTAACTTTGTTGAGGGGTTTTACAAGCGCCTCTTTCCAGACGTCTGGAAATACGCCTTTCAGAATACATTGATTTATTATATAAGTTAAATACACCAGCAAATCAGGAAAACACAATAAAAGCATTTTTTTTGATATAGAGTCAGTACCAGAAGCATTTGACTTGACTGAATTAAGTGCTTTCTGTACTTGGTCTTTTGTTACCTCCTCAAAAGAAAATTTGTCACAAATTTTAAAGACATTTTGATCAAAATAGTTTAGCAATTCATTGCAAGCAGGATTGTATTTACATGTTGACGCAAAATATTCGTTTAGCTCATTAGGACTTGAAAGGTGTGGAGGAATTTCGGATGCGTTTTTTGTTTTCGTAATATTCATGTTTTCTAGAGTTTGCCATAACTCTTTTGCAGTTTTTGAATTTTGGACAGAGTTTAGGTAAGCCTTTTTTTCACGCCTAATTGCTGAGGTAGTAGTATTACGCAAATATTTATAGTACGACCAGTCACGTAAACTTTTTGTTTGTTTAAATTTAGTTAATGCATTGTTTTTAGTTTTAATCATTAATTTGATGGTATCAGTTAGCCAAGGTGATTTAGGTTTAGATATTCTCACTGTTCTAATAGGTGCGTGGATATCATATAGTAACAAAATATTATTGTTAAGGAAACTGATCATATCATTTACATGTTCGTAATAATAGATACTATCCCACGGAATACTATTTAGATCGTATAAAAATGTATTGTAATCAAAGTATTTGAAATCACGATATGTGTAAAGGAACTGGGTGATTTTTTCTATTACACATGATAATTCACAAAAAATAAGCCTATGATCTGATATATCATTATCTATTACTCGAACAGTATTTACAACGGACTCATCACTAACAATAACCACGTCTATTAAGGTCTCACTAATATTCGTAATTCTAGTTGGTTCACTTATAATTTGCATTAAACCATAAGCTTCCAACAAGGAATTAAATTTTATAACATCATTATTAGAAATATTGAATTGGTTAATATTTAAATCACCAACGCAAATAATTTCATCTACCCGAGGTAATATATTAGTCAAACTATTTTCTAAACTCAGCAGAGACGCAGTAACATTGATCTTGGGCGCCCTGTATACCACACCAAAACCATAAATTTTCCCTTTATTCTTAAATTTAATCCATAACTGCTCTAAGGCATTAGAGTTATCCTCAAATTCCTCCACATCGACAATGTCACATTGAATTTCATTTTTTATATAAATAGCTACACCTCCCCCTCTTAAACCAGTATCTCTATCTTTCCTAAAAATGCGATAATTAGGTATCGCAATAGTATTCGAGTCTATATTGTTATTTAACCAAGTTTCAGTAATTGCAAATATTTGGTATGAATCATTTGAAATTTTATTAGATAGTTCTTCAAAACCAGTGAACAAAGATCTTACATTAAGATGCCCAACTCGGAAGTTCATACAATGTTTTGTTTTTACTCTATATCTACTATGTATAAATTGAATTGTATGCATTTGGCAAATATTACTTTCTATTTTAATAGAAGAAAAACATGGGCTGTTCAAAAGTAATTAAAGTAATTAAATAAAAAGGTATAACACAGATGAGCTGATTACAGGAGAAGAAAAAATTAAACTAACATGCATGACTCATATCTACATCCAATGACAAAAGTATGTGTACAGATAAAATTAGAATATTATCATAAGAAACAAGCATAGGACATATAATATTCAACTTCAATTTCTTGCTATATGCTTTATATATATATAAAAATATATATACACACATATATACATATAAAAACAAAGATAAACTATAAAACAAAAATGTGTTTATTATAAAAAAAAGCAACCATTAAGTAAATATTAAACAAGCATAAATAATTATACAGAGAATATGGAAACAAACAACTAGAATAAAAAAACAATTAGCCGTCATTTTTATTAATAGATTTTTCCAGAGGATTGTACATATTTAATTTGTTCTTCTTGCCGTTGTTCATCCAAAAGATATTTCCGCCTGCTGTCCACACGTTTTCTACACCAAATTTATTCTTGGACGTGATTAAAAGATCATGTCTCTCCTTAGTCAAGTCTTCTAGAATATGGATGCCCGTATCCTTGAGTTTTCTTTTGCTCTCAAAAACAGTTTGCCTATTTTTGTAAGACAAGAATTTTACCAATATTGCCCTAGGTTTAGTACCATTTTTTTTCCCAACGCGATAAGACCATTCAAGGTCGTCCTTATGCATTTTTACACCTAATTTGTTGTTTATTACATCTAGAATTAAATTTTCGGCATGCTCACCGTCGGTTTCCTGTAACCCATAAAATCGTAAGTTATTTTGCCTAGTATATTGTTCAGTTCTCTCGATCTTTGCTTTGATAAGACGAATATGTTCAGAATGTTTAGCAGTAGTTTCCTTGAGAATTGAGACACTCTCAACTAGGCTTTTTACACTGTCTTTAATATCTTGAAAATCCTGTTTGATACTTGCAGATACTGCAGCAGATATATCAACAATAAGTCTTTGTAATGTGACATCATCTAGAATGGTAGAACTGTTATTGGATCGTAGATTTTTATTCGACATAATGCTGCGCTTCCTGTGGAGGTATGATAACTAAAGGTCTGGCAGGCGGCAGGCCTTAAGCAGCACAGTGACTGAGAGGGAACTTAACAATGACGGCGCGCGCACTTGTTGATTACTGTAGCGCAGAGGAATAAGGAATTTACGACAAGAAAATTTAGTTTTTACACTAAAATGTTGTTCTTATAGGCCTAGAAACTTACGACATTAACTGCAAATACTAGCACATAACATCAGCCACCAGTTTCAAATATACACACTAACTGTCAGCCAAAAAACTGTAAACTAATAGAGCAAATAGAACACTGTCTTACATTAAGTCGGCCATATTACTCTCATTATTATGATAGACAACTATTGAGAATCACTGCTTTTCTTCGCAATGGACTTGTAGTTCCCAATTATACAACTTTTAAATTGTCATAAAAAAGTGCTCGTCGGTCAAAGGATCATCGACCGCCTTTGATGGACCGCCTCAACCGAACTGAGATAAGTGTAAAGAGGTAAATAATTCGTTCTCTCTTCGTGCACAATTGCAAGCAAATAATGGCAATAGAGGTTTAAACAGAGCATTTCTTTACATGCGTGTTTTTTAATTTGGAACAAAATACTGGATTGTCTATAATTTAGAATATTTAAATGTGGTTTATTAACATTTGTAACATAAATGAGTATCCTGGGTTAAAAGCTTACTACCTACTTAAACGATTCAAAATCTCTGCATCTGCATCAATACACAGTTCGGTACGTCGAATTAAGGACATACGTACTTCGTTTAACACTAAACACTAAACTATCAACTAACGTTGTCAATAAAGAAAAATAAAATAAAAACTTGGTACAAAAGCCAAAAAGGAATACAAAAAGAACGAACAAGTAAGTTGTGTCTGTACGTAATCAAGAATTTGACAACTTGAACGGTAAATCAATAAAATAAATCTTAACTATAAATACACAATGATGCGAAATTCAAAAATAACAAAAACAACGAACGGCGGGTTGGACGTGTGTACATAACGAAATACCCACAGTAACTAAAATATTGCACAAGGGAGAGTTATAGTTTTCTTCAGATCAGATCCTAAACCTACCTCAATATTCCAGCAGTTCTCAAAAAATTTTATTGAAAATTTGCGAAATTTTTGTTTATTTTTTTTCCTCCAAAACTATGAGCTTTAGACCCCATGTTATAAAAGGTTTTTTTTGTTTGTCTTGTCGTTCTCTACCACCAGTTTTTTTTAATGACATGAAACTAATTACACCCTGTATGTCACTGTACAGTTACTTTATTGAGTTGACCGCTCCCAAAGCTTTTAGTTTCCAGATGTATGAATTTAAACACTATTTTTTACTTTTTAGTATATTTTTTTAAATAAAAGCTCTGTTTTACAAATTTTTTTTATATATAATTTTATTTTTTCCTTTTCGGTCTTATTTTACAGATAGACAAATAGACAAGACCTTTTATTTGACACCCATATCAAGAGGGTTGTGAAGAAAAAGATAATCCGCCATCCTGGTGCGTCCGCCATATTGGATTTATAATGGCGTCTCATAGTTTAACGTACTTTACTCGTCAAACCCTTTCCTTTGATACCTATATCAAGAAGGCTGTGAAGAAAACTGCAATTCGCCATCTTGGGACGTCCGCCATATTAGATTTATAATGATATTAAATATACTGTATTACATTGTTACCGGACCATATGCGTGTGCAAAATTTCAAAGCACTAGCTTAATTGAAACTAGTCGAAATTTTGATTGCAAGATTTGTAGCAGACGGATACGACGCACTGTGCGGTAGTAGATTTCGAAACCAGATTTACCAGACGGCGTATTGGTGCTTTCGAAATGTAGATCTGGAGACATCTGCGGCGAGTTTTCTGGAGAGCAAGGACCTAATGGGAAAAAGCTTTCATGAGACAGATCGCTGCGATAGATGGCATGAGGCTGTCGAACATGCTATGCAACAAATGGGGACCAACTATAACTGGAACATTTCATGAATCACAAAACATCTGTTAAGACGTTGTGTGAATGGGGAATAAGGTTAAACCGAAGTTGATTTCTTTTGAAAGGTTGTACTTTTCTCAAACCTACCTCCGAAGACTAAATAATAAAGAATCTAAACGCTTTGAAAAATAAATCCTCGTCTGGAGAAGATAAGATATCCTCATATATATTAAAGTTGCTGGGTCCATTTATAGCTAAACCACTATGTTATATATTTAATTTATGTTTTGAAAAGGGTTGCTTTCCAAATTTGTTAAAAGTTTCTGTTGTAACACCCATATACAAAGCAGGTGATAGAACGGTAATAAGTAATTACAGGCCTATTTCGGTAATAAATAACATCGCGAAAATATTAGAAAAATGTATCAAATCTAGGTTATTAGAACACTTAAACTATAATAAAATACTTTCCCCTAATCAATATGGCTTTAAAGAAGGTATGTGTATGGAGGACGGAATGTATGAGGTAGTAAAAACTATATATAACTCGGTGGATGGTAAGAAAAAACAAATTGCAATATTTTTAGATTTGGCTAAGGCCTTTGATACGGTGTCCCACGATTTACTAATTGCTCAACTTAATGAATATGGTGTAAAAGGTATTGTTAATAAATTGTTCAGTAGTTATCTTCAAAATAGAGAACAGTGTGTAAAAATTGGTGAAAGTAAAAGTAATTTAAAAAAGATGAAATATGGAATACCACAAGGAACTGTTCTAGGACCAGTTCTGTTTAATATTTACATAAACGAAATACTTCATATCCCAATGGACGGAAAAGTTACAGCTTACGCCGATGACACTGTTCTCCTTTTTGAAGATGACTCCTGGGAAGATGTAAAGAACAAAGCGGTTCTAGAATTTTCGAAACTACAACAGTGGCTAGCCGAACACCTTCTAACAGTTAATCTAGAAAAAACTAAATTTATGTGCTTCGGTATTTATGATAAGAACATACCAAATATACATACACTGCAATTACATTCGTATACGTGCTTAAATAAACAAAAATACAACTGTGAATGTGATATGAAGTTATTCCAAACAAAAACCACTAAATATCTTGGAGTTGTAATTGATCAAAACTTAAAATGGACTGAGCATATCCAACAATTAAATAATAAAATGCATAAGTTAGTTTGGAAATTCTACCATTTAAAAAATACAATGCCTTTCAATATCTTAAAAACACTGTATCACGCCTTAGTCGAATCAATTCTTAGATATGGAATATTGATATGGGGAAGTGCCTATCCAACAAATGTAGAACCTTTAAATATATCACAAAAATATATAATCAAAATTATCTTAGGAAAAAATAAACAATACTCCTCGGAACTATTATTCAAACAATTCAATGTATTTAATTTGCAACTTTTATATATCAAATCGGTTCTCATATTTACTTTTAAACACAAAAACATATTAAACACAATACAACATGAACATAATACAAGGCAAAAACATAATCTAAATGTGATAATACCTAAAAACAGGTATACAACAATCCAAAGATTTATAACTTATTATGGCCCTAAATTTTATAATATTTTACCAACGCATTATAAACAATTCAACAATATAGGTTTATTTTCTCATAAAGTGTCGCAATTCTTAATGACTAACAAAGTTAGATTTATGAAACTATTGGCAGGTGGTTAAACAAACTTGCAAAGCATACGGCCCCTTAATTCTTCATGTATATATGTACACGATGTTATTAAACAAGTATTGTCATGGGTACACACACAGGCTACATATGTAGTCTAGGTGTACACTAAATGGAGGAATAATAGCATATGCATATACATATAAGATTAGGTAAAACTTATTTTTATATTGAAATCATTTTTATAATTTAGCGATTAATGATAAGAAGCATATTATATTACTAATTTTGTATTTTACATTGTATGTATATTCTATATTGTATTATTAATTATAAATATATTACTTACCCTACTTACTTACTTACTTTGTTACTTGTTTTGCCTTAGTTTCCTGTTTTGTTTTTTATAATAAAAATCTTTTTACTTTGTTGTAGTTCATTTTGTAAATCCCTGTATATTAGAATTTATTAAATGTCTAAAGTTTGTACAGCACTTGTAAACTCTCTTTCATATCGATGGGTACCAAACTTCCACCTCAAGCTATATTTTTATGCCTTTGTTTAATCGATAATCTTGACGATTGTCTTAAACTTAAAGTGAATAAATAGAGTAACTTTCTTAGTGTCGTTCAGGTAATTTAAATCTTAACATGTCTTAATGTAAAGTCATTACTTACACTCTAAAAGTTAATGCGATTATATACGATTACGAAATTAAAGTAAATTAGATTAAAACCACAGATAATTACACTCACAGACTTTAACTCTCAGAGAATTAACTAAAGATTTAGGAAATCTTTTTGATAGCAAATAAAGTTTTTCTTTGCATATTGAGGAGAGGATTTCATCCTCATGATAACGTTAAATTTTACTCCAAGACTGGGTCAATATCGTCAAGGCATTTCAACTTCAACAAAATTGTTTTTTTCACTATATTTACTATAAACTAGAGTATTCTTATCTCGGTTGAGACTACTTTTGATTATTATATCTCTTAAAAATTGTGTATTATTATAGTCTTCGCATCTACAAAAACGTATATTGTATTTGATCGATACATTTCGGTAATATCGCTCGTAGAGATAAAATTTTCACATACTCGTGTTAGTGAAAAAATTTTGAACAACTTCTAAAATGTACGTTCGTCTATCTATCTGTTCGTCCGCCCGTCGCGTTTCTTTTAAGCACGATAACTTAGGAATGAAAAGTCCGATTGTATTGAAATTTGGATAGTAAGTTCGTATTAGCTAGAGGAGAACCCTATTTTTGAACAAAAGTGATAGCTAAACAAAAAAGTTATAAAGTATTTAAATTCAAACTATTTTTATATGTTTTGAATATTAAACAAAAAATGTCTAAAACTAACATTATTTACAAAAACCGGCAGCTACTGGTAGCGCCGAACTCTGTGGACGAGGTGCTACGAATCCAACTGCCCAGAGGGGCTTACCTCGTCGGATACGCTGATCACCAGGCCCTGATTGTGACAGCCAACAACATCCCAGAGCTCAACAGGAGCACGCCCAGAGCGACAGAAGGAGTTTGTGAGCGAACGGGGGAAAATTTTCTGTCCCTGGCCTCGCAAAAAAACAGAAGCGATAATCTTGAAGGGCCCTCGAAAACGAGAGGATATCAAGATCGCCCTGCGAAGACAAACAAAGTACTTGGGGATCGTATTCGACACGCGAGGGACCTTTGGAACGCACACTCTGAACGCGATAGAAAAGGCGGAAGCCAGGATCGCGGCCTTGACAAAGATTCTCCCAATATAGGGGGTCCCAGTATGGAGAAGAGGCTAGTCTTGGCGGGGGTGGTACACTCCACTCTATTGTACGGAGCCCCGGTGTGGCAGAAGGCTCTACGGATCGGCCGGCATAAGCAAAAAATGATAAGCACAAAGAGTTTCCAGGGCGCACCGCACGATGTCTACGATAGCTCTACAGGCCATCACAGGCTCCTCCCCATAGATCTAATGGTTGAGGAGAGATGCAAACTTCACAATTTACCCCAAGATCAAGTACACCAAGCCAGAGAAGAAACAAGGACTGCCATGATGGGAGATGGCAAGAGGCCTGGAGACAAAACATGGAAAAAGCACAATGGACAAGGCGCCTGATCCCAAATGTGGCAGATAGCAGATTGGGCGGCCTGCAGGCACAGCAGACTAGATTATTTCCTAACCCGCGGATATTTTAGGGCTTACACAAAGAAAATTGGCAAACCTAAAGATGACGCCTGTATCTATTGCGGACAGCCGGACACCGCCGAACATACACTCTTCTTCTGTGGTAGATGGGAGGCTAGGAGACAGGAAATCTGGCGCATCTTAGAAACTACCCTACCCCCAGAAGAAATAGCCCCACATATGATAAAGAGCAAGGAGCCATGGGAAGAAATTGCACATATGTTTTCTAACATAATGTGCCGCAAGGAAGCGGAAGAAAGGACGGGATAAAGAGCCCTGAATGAAGATTAACACCACCGGACCACCACCCGCGATGAAAATCTATCCCTACGGGATGATGCCAGGGTGGAGGTCCAGGAAGAGGAGGAGGGGTTTTAGTTGGTAGGCTCTCCCTAGGAAAGGGAAAGAATCCAATACTCTCTGCCGGCCAACAACAGGCGGGCGTCTTTCGAAGATTTCCCCTCCCTCGCAAAAGAAAAAAAAGCTACTGGAAGTGGCCGGAACCTCGCTACCCGGTAGATCTTTGAAGCCGAAAAGAGCAGTAAATTGTGTGAATTTCCGAAAATTTTAAAACTAAAAACTTAAAAAAATCATCGAGGTAATACTAAAAATTCGAATAACTAATTATTTTGAATATCGTAATTGTTCTACAAAAATTATCTCCATCGAAAGAGAACAGGACGTTTTTTGAGAATACAAAGATACGACTACCCGCCGTTTAAGTGCAGCGACATGAATGTGTCAATCGTCTATCTGGAGCATATTGCATAA
Organism: Stenurella melanura; assembly: GCA_963583905.1. Taxonomy (NCBI): domain Eukaryota; kingdom Metazoa; phylum Arthropoda; class Insecta; order Coleoptera; family Cerambycidae; genus Stenurella; species Stenurella melanura. Next base: position 45,324,809 of record OY757318.1, on the reverse strand, counting down.
AAGAAACTCCATCCACATCATTTCACTGCTATGCATAACTTATTAAAAACATTAATTAAATGAGTAACTAACATCGGTTTTAAGGAACCAATTTTTCCACTACAGATTCTTTAAATGTTAATTAGAGTCAGTATATGATTATATGTATAGTATTTATGAAATTGGAACAGCACGGAACTAGGAGATATTACGTGGTATTGTCAATATATCGCTTCACATTGAATGAGAGAGCACAGAATTTTACAGATTTATATTCACCACTCCTCGTCTACAGTCCACGTGGACTTGATACGCCTGTCAGATAGAAATATAGGTAGGATTAGATGGTTAGCGAATTTGAATTGTCAACACCAACCTTGTTCAGAATCTTTGCATGCCATAATATATAAAACAAAAAATACGTATGAACTATTTGTATCGTATGATCTGTACGAGGCAGTGCAGTACAGCCAGGCAGCGTTATAAATTACTTAATTCTAGTGAATATTTGAACAAATTATTAGTTTGATTACTGTGTTTGAGTGATTTTTTGCAATTAATTGTTTAAAATTTCATTTTGGAGGCCTTTCAATAGTAGTGACAACGAATCAGACGATTTTGATACAGAGTCTATACAAGCGGAATTTGAAAATAAAGACTTACACTCAAAGGGTTATTTTGAATATTTACTCGTATTTAAAAGGCGAAAATATTGATTCTTCATATAATCAAATTGTGAAGAGGATTTGTGAATTAACCAAATTTAGCCGTACTACAATTTATAGGGTTGTTAGAGCCGGGGATGTAGTTGATCATTGTATTAAATGGAATGTAGCATTTGAAAAGGCTGCATTAATATATGTATGGTTAAATACAGTAAATTAACCCATTAGTTCATTTGTTTGAGTGGAGAGATAGGCAACCACTCGTACTTCAAAGGGGCATAATAGCAGGTCGCATATCTGCAATTCTCACCAAGGAAAGAAAGCGTGTTTTCTTTTATGTATTATTTTTGAGACAGAGGTGTTACTCACATGTTCTTGTTGTTGGGATATTACACAATGGTGTAATTCAGTCTTTATATTGCAAGCCCTTTTGTTGGCGCATTTTCATTGGCTAGAGAAAGTGTTCTCTATAGGTTCAAGTTGGCAACACGGAGAACTGTCAAGCAGATTTTCCGTCGAGGATGGTCTTTTTAGACAGCCACGAGTGAACAGCGGCGGTTCCGATTTTGTGTGGAATTTTTGGGTTTTACATCGTTTACACTGAAAAGGGATTTGATTGATGTACCCAATGATCCTCACCGCCTTGCTGTGAAGATTTTGTGAATTTCCAAGAAGGAGTTCTGTTGGTTGCCATAAATCTGATCGCCACGTGAGGTTATGCCATACTCTCTATATGAGAGTGTTTTGGAGGGGTATATGTATTTGGAGAGGCATGTATTTTTGGAAAGGCTTACAATTGGGATGAGCACATGTTTGGTGCTGTAATTTTGGTTATGTAAGGGGGCCCAGTATTGTCAGAGGAGTAATAGGAGGAAGTCTATTACTCAGACATTTGGTTCTATGTGGGTCCTGCTGACATCTAGAGAAGTTTTGGTTGGAGAGTTGTTCGCAGCAGTCTCCAAGAGATTTGGGCAGAGTTTTGGGAATGACACGGAGTCGCAGTTGCAGCCAACGTCGAGAACATCTAGAAAAGTGGTGACGAGTTCCGTTGCAGTCGTCACAGAAAATGCCTAGGCCTTAACCAGGTTTTTTGTTCATTTTAGTTAAATATTTTAAAGAAAATATTATAGTTTAATTCAGTGGTTTTTGTTCGTATTTTGAAGTAAATTATACCACAATCTTGCAACTATAAATCAAGCTCTAAGTTTATGTCTAGAATGATGATACATTTAAGAGTTTTACTGTAAAACACCCATGGCACCGTGAGATGTTAATTCACCTACTATTATGTCACACATATAATATTCAATTCATGGTAAATCTTTAATTCGTCGTTGTAAGTTATAACTCATAGTTGCATATTGGCAAACTCGTAGTTGCAAGAGATTCTCAGTCAGAGATCTAAGTTTGAATTCAAGTCAAGTTTTTTGATCAACCGTATAGAATTTCTTTCATATGTATGAACCACGATTAGGTAAGGTTTGAAGTTTTTTTGTTTTTACTCTTTACTGTTGTACATCTCATGTGTGTTGTAATAAATCTCTAATGTCTACATGTTCTTATTATTTGCACTGGTACTCCTGATATTTGCTTAAATTTTGAGATTTAATAGAGTAAAGTAGAGTTTTGATATTACAGATATATTTTGAGAATTCCATCGCATGGTTGCTAGTAACTTAATTTTGTTCAGTGCTGACAAGATTATTTGAATCATATTACGTAACACACAGCCGGTGGCGCCCTTTTTGAGTGTTCACACAATCCTAACCCATGGCCCCATGCTCTCCACCAAAAATCGGCTGCCGTTCGCATCGATGTAACACGTTTTAATATTTAGGTATCAAAATATGTTACAGGAAAAGAGTTGGACAACAACTTAAAAAACTTGATAACGCGTTCAAAGATGTCATTCGTCGATTTGTGTATGACTTTTGAAATGAACAGAACATTATAAATGATTAGGGATAAGTTACGCGACTATCCAGATTATAACTTTAAATCATAAGATACTTTGGGAAACGTTTTGCTTGATTGCGGTTTTAGGTACAATCGAGTGGTAGTTATGGAATCAGCATGCATCGTTGATCATCGTCACTAATACCTGCGTAAAATAAAAGAATGCCGAGATGCAAATAGAGACATAATTTATCTTGACGAAACATGGTTTGACACCCATGATGTAGCTCAATACGGTTGGGTAGATAACACGAAAAAGTGTTATTTAAGTGCTCCATGTTCTAGGGCAAAAAGAATTATAATTCTACATGTTGTTGTCTGCTAAAAATATCAAGCAATCCTCTGCCGACTACCACGAGGATATGACAGCCGAATTATTTGAAAAGTGTGCAAAGGAACAGCTGTTACCAAATAGCCCACCAAATTCTGTAATTGTTATGGACAATACGTCATACCATTAGCGGCAATATACAAAATTTTCGAACACTAACACAAGAAAAGGCGATATCATTGAATTTATGAAAGGTAAAGGCTTGGAAATACCAGAAAAAAAACACGAAAAAGACTTTATTAGAACTGATTGGAAAGCAAAATTTTAAAAAGGAATATGCCGTTGAAAAAATTTTTGAAATACACGATCATACTATTTTACGTCTGCCTCCATATTATTGCGTTTTCAACCACATTAAAATGGTGTGGGCTGATGTAAAAACAAGACTACGTCAATGTAATCAATTCCCACAGTTAAGGGAGCCTGTCTTAAAAAATATAAAGATAATAGTAGACGAAATGGGCAAAAGCGATATATGGAGGAAGTGTGTATGTCATGTGATAAAAAAGGAAAATGAATATTCTATATTACCAACTATTGATACAATTATTATTAATGTAAATACCGATTCAAGTTCTGAAAACTCGGATAGTGACGAATGAAATATTGTTTATTTAAAGTTCATAGACAAAGCTTCCTTGAAATTTGTTTATTTAAAGTTGACCTATTTCCACTACTGAAACCAATTACCGATGCCAGGAAAAGAGTTCCCCCTTTAAAATTTTGCCAAGTCTTTCTTTTATAGAACGAGATGTAGGTCGCTAGACGATATACGTATTGAATAAACGTATTATAGAAATCGCTTTTTTTAACAATCAAAAAATAATTATTTAGTATTTAAAGCATTTTTACATTTTTACCGCTGCCGCCACTGTTCCATAAAGAAGATGCCGACTTTACGCCGAGTTCTGGTTTTCATGCTGTCCCGATTGAGATCATATATACTATAGCAACAACAATTTTGATTTCAATGAATTTTCTTATGATAATACCTTATACAATTAATGTTCGACGCTTTGATAACATTTTATACTAAATTCGCAATACCCAACAATTTAAGATTTTTTTTTACAACGTAATTGCGTGCAAACTTTTGAAACGAGTTACAAATCGGCCTTTTCTAGAGCAAATACGTTTTTTAGTTATTGTAATCTTTGTACATGATAAATATACTTCGAGCGGGAGCAAAACACAACCATTAAATTCCGTAGGTGGCGTTTATTTCACCCTAAGAAAACTCTTAAAAACATGCAATTATTAGGTTTTACTAGAGCCTCACGGACGTCTACCTTTAAGTATTGATTTATTGGAAACTTTTTACAAGTGTTGTGAGGGAATTGTGTACATTGCATTGTAGTTATTATTATTATTCCGAAATCATCACAATTTCTTTATTGAATTACTGAATATCAATATCCTTATACGTTTTTTACAGCCGTACTTGTTGACGCCAATTATACAAGTGCAAAAAATGAATTCTCATATTTTTACAGTTTCCTAGTATCTGAGGTCGGTCTACTGTGTGAATTGCGTGTTCATCATTTTGTTCCTATCATATATTTCATTAAATTATAATATGGCAGCATATTTTCCAATATGACAGATGTGCAGAGTATATATGAAATAATTACTGATCACATAAGTCATACTAAGCTGAAATTGACAGACATTCGTGTCAGCAAAAATTGATTAATGATTTTTTAATATTTTTCAAGTGGTTGTCTTCGACTAAACTTAATCAATTTGCGCCAACGGAAGTTGTGTCTCACGAAGTTAAAAATACTATTTATGTATTTAATTATCTAATAGGTACATGGACACGCAGATGGAGAAGTTGTAAATTGTAGGCATCTGTAGCTACTATTTCCCCCCAACTGCGGGCCACGTGACCTCGCTCACTTAGAGAGAGAGAGAGAGAGGCAAAAAACAAAGGGCCGCTAAAATGTTGCCAAAAAATTCAGAAAAAATTCGGGCTCATTCTTTGCGCAAAAATAAGCATCTTTTGTCTCTTAGTGCTTTTTTCCAAAGTGCTTCCTTCTCCCGGAAAAAAATAAGGAGTGGAATTCCAATTTTTTAATACAATTTTGCGGGAGAATGTGTCAGGATCAAGGTCAAGCACTGGGTATCAATGCCTGGTGCCCACAGGTCCTCACACCCATAAATAATATTTATTATAAACATTGGAGGAATGTATTAATTCCTGTTGACTGGCCTAAACGAACAATGTTAAAGTTTAAAAACTTTACTTAGGTACTCTTATAGTTTTTTTAAATATACGTTCTAAGACAAAAAAGTTATGGGACAAAATAATAAATATATCCCTATCGGATGTCTCTTTCTAGGGAACAGCCACCTTAAGTAATAATTGTACAAAAGCAGAAATATACAGACTGTCTATTTTACGAGGGCCACACCAAATATCTCGCTTAATATCTATTGTAGAAGAATAAAGTTTTAGAAACAGTCCCATTTTTTGTGAGCTATATTTCAGTAAAAAGAAATTTGAAATCCATAGCCTACTTTATGAAATATATTACAAAAACCTGAAAAATAGGAAAACCACAAACGGTTATAGCTTCCTTATTTGAGGAGATATGAAAAAAGTTAAAGGAATGAAAGTTGACGGCAAAGACAATAAGAATAATAACGTGTAACAAAAAAATCGAAAAATGCAGTTGGCTTTGACATACGCTATTGTGCAAAAATGGAAAACACATATCTCAAAGTAGGCCATGACGCCATTAATTCCGTTATTTTTTTCTCATTCCAACGATATAAAACATGTCACAGAAATTTTAACCGATAGTGTCAATATTTAATATTTTACGAATACCACAATTTATATAATTGAATCGTAACAATCAGCTGTGCCATAATTAGTGAAAAACAATGTATACAGTTATTAATAAATTTGACAGATTGTCACTGTTGTATGTTGTACGTTGCGTTGTCGAGTTCTAAGACAAATTTTATATCAGTAATTATGGTGTACACCAATAATAACAAATTCGATATGATTAGCATTTATTGTCAGTGCAATTTTGACGCTGAGATGGCAGTCACGGTTTACGGAGATAGATTTCCAGATGCTCCGCAGCCAAATCGAACTATGTTTAGGAAGTTAGTTCAAAATCTAAAAACGCACGGTTCATTTTCAAAAAAAGTAGTAAGGCGAGCGCATGTTGCGGATAATGTAAGAAAAGTGAATAGAGTAATGAATTATGTTAACCAAAATGAGGAAACCTCTTTGAGACAAATTCAGAGAAACTGTCGCATAAAAAAAGACAGTGCAAGAAAAATATTGAAAAAAAACGGATTTCGATGCTACAAAATGAGGAAAGTTCAACATTTAAATGAGGGAGATAAGCCAAGGAGAGTAAGATTTTGTAGATGGTTATTAAATAAGAAAAGGAATGACGCGCTGATATGTAGCAAAATTCTTTGGTCGGACGAATCAAATTTTTATAATAATGGATTTTTCAATAGAAATATGCATTATAAGTGGACACGAGAAAATACACATTGGTGCAGAGAGACTGCTTTCCAAGAAAGATTTTCTACGAATGTTTGGTTGGGTCTTTTAGGGACTAAAGTAATTGGACCTTATTTTTATGATGGCAAATTAACCGCTCGTAGATACCTTAATTTCCTGCAAAACGAATTTCAAGATTTTCTTTATGAATTAACAGTGGCAGAAAGATTAAATTATTCATATTTTCAACAAGATGGGGCTCCACCTCACACTGCTGTAATATGTACAAATTATTTAAATCAAGTTATGCCAGATAGCTGGATAGGCACCTATGGACCCATTCTATGGCCAGCTCGATCACCAGATATTACTCCCTTGGATTTTTTCGTCTGGGGTTACATTAAAGACAAGGTATTTCAAACTGCCGCTGAAAATATTGAGGGCATCAAAACCAGAATTCGAAACGCATGTGAGGCAATTACTCCTGAAATGCTCCAAAATGTAATGCGTGACGTGTCTCGTAGAGCACGTTTATGTGTCAGAATGCATGGTGCACAATTTGAGCATTTGTAGTTAGAAAAATAAATACACACAATTTCTTTTCAATATAGTAGTAGGTAGTACTGTTATACATAGTTTTTCGTTTTTTTCTTTGGATGTTCGTTTTGTACTTGTATTTTTATTTATGAGATATTTATTGGTTTGTATTAAATTGTAATAAATAATTACGGAATTATAATTATTATAAAGTGAATTTTTACTATTATGGCACAGCTGATTGTTACGATTCAATTATATGAATTGTGGTATTCGTAAAATATTAAATATTGACACTATCGGTTAAAATTTCTGTGACATGTTTTATATCGTTGGAATGAGAAAAAAATAACGGAATTAATGGCGTCATGGCCTACTTTGAGATATGTATTTTTCATTCTTACTGTCTTTGCCGTCAACTTTCATTCCTTTAACTTTTTTCGTATCTCCTCAAATAAGGAAGCTATAACCGTTTGTGGTTTTCCTATTTTTCAGGTTTTTGTAATATATCTCATAAAGTAGGCTATGGATTTCAAATTTCTTTTTACTGAAATATAGCTCACAAAAAATGGGATAAATGTTTCTAAAACTTTATTCTTCTACAATAGATATTAAGCGAGATATTTGGTGTGGCCCTCGTAAAATAGACAGTCTGTATAGTGTTGTGTTCTTTGGATATGCCCTATTTTAATTATTAACCCTCAATTAACCTTGAAGTCCCACAAATGAGGCACTTTGGAGAAAAAGTTCAAGCGGCTTAAGTTGCTTATATTCAGCCTTGAAACATGTCTAATTTTTTTTGGATTCCTCTGAAGAAAAAAAAATGTAGGGAAATTCTTGGCCGAAATTATTTTTGTTTAAAAAATTCTGAAAACTGGCAGGCTTGTTCTTTGGACAAGAATAAGCAACTTTTGGCTCTTGGAGTTTTTATCTGAAAAGCTTCCTTCACCCTAAACTAATTAATAAAAATCTATGAATTCTTTTTTTTTTTGTAATTGTTTTCCGGGAGAAGGGAGCGCTTTGGAAAAAACACGAAGACACAAAAGACGCTTATTTTTTACCAAAAAATGTGAATGAATTTTTTCAGAATTTTTTGGCGACAGCCACGTGGTCACGTGACCTGCAGTTGGGGAGGAAATGGTAGCTACAGATGCCTACAACATCTCCACCGAGCAACTGCGGCGCACGAAGCCACTTTTGTCGATGGGCTCCGTACTAAAAGTATAACTGGTAGCAAACCATTTACGAATATTCTTACGTATTTAATCAATACCTGCGAGGTTAGATTCACGTGTGGTAATGATTCCCTAGTCCTTGATATAGTTAAAAATTATTTTCAAAGTGCTTGGAGAATAAGCAAATAATTTTGGAATATAATCGGCTACTGTTTCACATAAAAAGGCTATAGAATTTGTAGAATTTCATTTATTCCCAGCTCATATCATAACAAAGGAATACTTTTTGGCCATAAAGTATCAAAGGAAGCTAGTTCATTAAAAATAATAATAATAATAATAATAATAATAAACCGCCTTCAAATTAATCGGGCGGCCCAACTGTGAAATTTTACTACCTAAATAGTTCGGGGGCTAGGTGGCTTCTCTGGAAAATCATTGTTACATGAACTTTGTGTGAACTAATTAATTCTATCAAATGTAAATCAATACTACATAGACTTCTGGTGTATATCTTTGGCCATAGCTCGAGACACTTTTTATTAAAAACAACAATAGATCAGTTTAAACTTTTCTTCAAAATCAGTAATTTAGCAAAGACATTAATTTTCTTTGTAATTAATCTTTGAAATTGAAAACACTTTATACTGCTGAACAGAGAATTAAAATCCCTTTCAAACATGGTGCCGCACAACCCCAATTCTAATTCAAAATTTTCGAGGGGGCAGTCATTATTCACAAGGGGTGAATGCGTGAGGTACTATTTTCATGCTAAAAATTGATACTTTTAAGTTCATAATTACCCTTAAAATGAATTTATTTCATACATATGCACAGGCCCGCATTGAGAATTTTTTCCGGCCCGAGGTTAATTTCTTATATCGGCCCACCATGGACCTATAATATGTGGTCCGCCAAATGGTGCCGCAGGCGAAAATTTTTAAAGTTTTCAAGGCTACGCGTTCTCCTAGCACCTTAGAATTTCAATGAAAAATTCATTTATACAAAAATATAGACTTTCACAAGGCTAATTTTCAGAATAAAGCGTTAGAAGGAGATCAGTTACCGGAGAAAAGCGGGCTAAACTAAACCATCAGCTTGCTAGAAAGCAGATAATGTAAAAACAAATACAAAAAAGTTATTGGCATGTTATAACAAACAGTTATAAAAGTTTCAAGAAACAAACAAAAACTAAAACACTCGTAATAGGAACAATGTAGAAACTAAATAAATTTGATTCAAAACAAAATACTTATATCTAAGTACCTAACTAAAGTAATAATAAACTTTTAAGGCTAGAACTTCTTTGAGCAATCTCATCAATGATTTCATCATTTTATAATTCTACAAGAATGTCCTTTTCTATCGACATAAATAAAAAAAATGCTTCCAAGTGATCTTGCGATAAGCAATTTCTCAGCCTGTTTAAAATATATTTTAAATTGGAGAACGTTGTCTCGCATCTCACTTGGGTACATAAAAGTGTAATTTTGCCGCCCCACCCTTACGTTTACTTTTTTCCATGGCAAATTTACAAATCGACACAAGATCAATAAAAATAACTAAACTAAATTCGATATTCGATTGGTTATTGGTTTAATTCGGAAATAATTTAAAATATTTATTTAGATTCGCACACTCACTGCCTATTTGTAGTTGTAGACTAAACACAAGGTGTACGATAGCCGCGCGCTCGCGTGGCAATTATTGATATTAAATATTAAAATCAAATGCGCCCTCCGGCGACAGATCCCAGATCCTTATCTTTTGCAAGCAATACTTATTCTTTAAAAAAAATCAATAATTTTTATTTGTTCATATTAATAACTTGGATTCTATAATACCAATACCATTCCAAGACTTGGAAGTGGTATTGATATTATACCTGAGTTGACCGGCCCACCGAGTTTTACTCGGTAATTCGCCGGCCCAATCCGGGCCTGCATATGGACCACATTGTAATTATGTTTAAAAAAAAAACATAACGAACTTGTCCCGGTGAGTTTATAGTTCCGAGAGAAAATATACAATAAAATTCCGAATTTCTTTTAAATTTGGAAACATTTTCTTCCTGACTAATTAACTGAGAGGAGTTTTTTGGGCCTGGGAATATGCTTAAACAAATATTTTATTTTTTTAACGATCACGTGCTATAACTTCATTTTTTTTAACTTTTGACGTACCCGACAGGAGATGCCCCCAGCTAAAGTCGATTCTGTAACACTGACATTTTATTTCATAATTTCATCAAGATTGTTATCAGAGAATCCTAAGTTTCGCAATTACGATAGCTCTGTTAGATTCGCCATTTTGAGTTTTTAACTTTTAATATCAGTTTCAGTATAACCCACGAAAATACCTAAATACCAATTTTAACTCAATTTTAATAAAGTTACTAGTAGCGCGTTCGCCAAATTCTTGAATATAAATATTTTTTCAGATTTTTGCTCATCCTGTACCAGACATAGCTTGATGTAATAAGGAATCATCGTTTAAACTATTCGAATAATTGATAATCTTCTTTTAAAACGTGTTTAATTTTGTGTCAACTTAGGTTGACATGTTTTCTTAGGAACAAAATAACCACGAGAGCAATCACAAAAAACATACCGAGAAATATTTGTAAAAAAAATATTACTGATTTTTGCATTTTATTTATTCAAATTATTCATATTTTACATCCTACATTTGAGCAGTAAAAAACATTAGAATGCAGCCTTATCTAATAAAAAACACAGGAAAATAATTCTGCTTTTTGGATTTGAATAATTTTGAGTGACATTTTCCATTATAATGACAAATTGAATTGCTGGATGAATTTTTGCAGGCGCGAGAAATGACGCAGGATAATTTCGCAATATCTTTAATTTGATGTAGTCCCGTCTTCATGATCGGTAAGGTTCAGAGGTTTTTTGCAGAAAATACTTATTCTAGATCGCATACAACCTTCGGGATAACTATATTTTTATACACTGCTTCTCAAAAATTTAAACAACTACAAAGTAAGTAAAATATCAAGAAAATTCAATGAAAAAAAAATTATTCGATGAGTGGCAGCACCGAATAGCATACTAAAACTCATCTTATTCGCAAAGTCTATCTCAACAAGCAAACATTATCTAGTTGGCAATCCTTTACTTTTTGGTCTAAAAATGAAAAACGTAGAATACGATGCTGGAGAGTCGTTAGGCATAGATATGATCGATTTCAAAAATGGAAGGATCGGAAAGTTTAATGTTGCCCAACATACCTTAGATAAAAGTCATAGAACAGATGTAATAATTTAAGGTTAATTAGAAATGTAGCAAATAGACAGCTTCATCCTTTTGAATCCTTAGAGAGGGCTAAATGTAAAAATAGTAGTAATAGTGACAAGAAGGGCCTATCTCAAATAGTCTGCCTTATTTGTTATTAGCTGAGTTTAGATATGAACGGGATTGGTTGAACTTGCTCAACCATGCCATAATTTTAGTGCACATAGTTGTAGTTTAGTATTAATAATCTCCTGATGATGCCAACGTGGTTGACAAAATACACATCGAATGTAGTGTTCAAGTGTTTTGGTGCTTGTGGAAACTACTTCAGAAGCATTCAAGTCTTCAGGCTATGTTGATTGGAGATCAAAATCAATACTTGGAGAATTTCAAATGTAACAGATAATTTACTTTTCGACTTTGCGAGTACCAGACTTCCAAATCATTACAGTAGGTACCTCTAGAGAATAGGCCAAACGAGAATATCCATTCTCACTAGATTAACTGTAAAAGTAATTTCTAAAATATTGTTATCAGACTTGTACTCATTTATTCTTCTGCTTTTTTATGAACTTAAAAGTAATCATACTGTGATTTTTTTTTAACTGTTATTTCAACACCAGTCTTTATTAAGTACACTAAAATGAGGCTCTTATATTCATTTACAATGCCTAGTAGATACTACAAAAAGTTTATGATACGAACCTTTCCACAGGAAAAAATGCTGAAATGTTCATTTTGCTTATCGCTTCTGAAATAGGAACGCGACTGTGATAAGATTCGGATAGCCAGCTCCGTGGCGCAGTGCTAAAGTGTTTGGCTTGCGACCACGGAGTCCCGGGTTCGAATCCCGGCTAGGGTATGGATGTTTAGTGGTGTTTTTCATGTGTTACCGAGACGGTAGCAGTGTTCTGGACCGCTGTTGAGTGGCACAACATGTCTAGCCGCTGATATCTCTCCTGAGTTCGAGTCTCAGCTGCGGTAGATGGCAACATCGCAGGGTATGGTTGTTGTGTTGATGTCTATGTGTACGTGTCCTGGTTGAGTGGTAGAACAGCAATAGCTGAACTCCGCCAGGACGTTAATATAAACAAGGCCATTAAATAAATAAATAAATAAATAAATATTGAATTTTAGTCGAGGTTGGTCTAATTTTTGAATTTCTGATTTTACTCGTAGGTTCATAAAGCTAGGCTGTCGCGCGTCGGTCAATGAATGAGGTATTTATATACCTTTATAATTATATACGATTAATAATCACTTATAAACTATGAATAGCTGCAAATATAAACAATATAACGTACTTTCAATGCCATTAATCTAATCTATTGAAAGTTGCTCTAATATTGAAACAACTTTAAGTATCTAATTTACATCACAACAAGATTTAGCATACATAACCGTCTTTTTTAGAGCTTTTATAATTAAAATGCCACATTGTAAAAAAACATAAGTATTATGTATCCTCAGCACCAATAGGATTAAATGATGTACACGAAGTTGGGGTAGAGTAGAATATCTAAAGTTATAAATATATTTATAGAACAACAGTAAAAATGAATTATACCTACCTTCATCAGACGTGTAATGCTATCACTTAAGTATTGCTTTAAAACTTATACTATCAGCTTGTTGTTCATTTTCACTAATTGTTCTATCCAGTATACCTCATAGTTTTTCTATAAGTGACAGATCTGATGACCTAAAAGGCCAAGACAGCAGAGGAACATTGTTACCATTTATGTACCTTATTTAATATACTGTGATGTAGCAGCATTGTTCCTTTTAATTAATGTAGATCTATGACTCCAACACGTCATTGACATAGTTTATGCAGATGTTTCCAAGGCGCTTGTCAAACTGAACTTTAGTAAATTTCTTTGTAAATTGGACACATTTTGAGTATCTGATGGTTTACTTCAACTTCTTGAGACTTGCGTAAAAAATATAGTACAATTCGTATTTTATAATGAGTCTAAATCTGTTGAATACCGAGCTATGTCAGAGCAGTTCTAGGGTTCAAAACTTGGACTTCTTTTCTTTGATATTTTTAATGACGGCCTCTGTGACAATTCGGATGTGTATTGATTATTATATGCCGATGACGTTGAGATGTTGCAAAGCATTTATGATTTTATTGATTGTGAAAAATGGCAAAGCAATTTAACTGAGTTATGTGCAAGGCGCGATAAAAATGATCTCCTAAATGTTGAATAGTGCAAAGTCATCAGTTATGTAACCAAGGAGTTCCAAACTATATATGACTGTAATGTTAATGGTGACGTACTTCAAGGACAAAGGTGTAATCATTGATAATAAGTTAAGATAAGTTGATAATAAGTTAAGCTTCGTTAATCATAGTAATGTTATATAATTTTGGATGCATCTTGCACAACAGCTATGATTTTAATTATAATAAAATCTTAAAGTTGCTTTCCTCGCGATCTCACGAGCTTGAGTATGCATCATTTGTTTGGCAGTCCAGTTATAACTCTCAACGATAAATTATAAAGCGTTCACCATTACAGTAGCCTTTGCTGACGAGATTAGTGCAGGATGTGAAGCAAACGATTTGGTCAAGCGTGACCATTAATGTAGCTGTTAAAATGAGTATGCTGAAGAGGATATCCTAGACGATGCTCCTCAAAGCCGTTCCCTCAACTATTTGTCCAAGGTCTTCTTCCGGGTGCTTCTTACCATTCATTCAATACCGAATCGCTACCGATATGGATCCAGTCTCAATTGAAAGGGATCCGATCCCATTGGGATCAGTCACTTTGTTACGCGGATATGATTGGCGTCCTTGTATATCAGACATTGTAGAAGCGAGAAAATAAGCAGTAAATTCTTAGGCAAGACGCAAAAAATAATCTGCTTAATAAAAAAACTAGTCGCAATATATTGTAAACGAGATGTTATCCAATGTATTTTGTGGTATCATAACAGAGAATTTAATGTATATTCATGACTGAAATCCCAAAAATTCAATGAACTAACATCTCGTTATTTGCAGACATATGTTTTAAAACTCATCTGAGTTCGTGTGAAGGAAATTTTGAGACAATAAAAACATTTAAATGTAACTTACGAATATCCAAGCAGGGAACATATGGTTTTTCCAGATGTTCGCTGATCCCAATGGGCAACACACGCAGGTACCCATTTTTCTTGGTCGGGTCGATATACTTCTAATTGACCTGTTCCTTCATCTCCGTTTCTCTCACTTAATCTTACTGGAAAGAAAAACCGAAAACGATTAATATTGTCATAAACTACTTTCCAGCTTGCAGCTTTTGCTAGAAAACCCGTACGGGGTGGTGTAAATGAAATTAATTGTGTGAAGTAGGGAACAATTAAATCGACTAACGTTGCCAAAGATTTGATGAAAATATTTACATTTTGTATAAGCTATTTACTTCAACGCAGAATCTATTTATAATGTAAATTAATTGAAACAATTATAACCATAACATTATTAGCTCTGTGCTTTCAGTCTTTCCCAATTTTCATTTTATTTCGATCCGCAAAGGCTCTGAGATTGTGACGTTGCTTACCTGTTGACTGTTACATTTTATACTATAGTCTATCTTTTCAAGGTATAAAGCGAAAAATCAATTTAAGCAACCCTTTTCAGTGGCGTCACAGTTTCTAGTATATGTAAGGAAAAATAACATTAAAAATATATCTATTAAACTATTCATAAAAGATATAACCATTTGGTTTTTCACTACTGACAGGTGAAAGAATCCCACATTTAACTACGTGTGGCATTATGGGAGCGAATTTTAAACATTCGACTCATTTATCATTGATGCGCACTGTGACAAGTATTATCATTCGTAGTTCAATAAATAAATTAATATACCGGCTGTCCATGGGACTAGGTACACCCCCAACCCTTTTCATCATGGTATTTTACACAAGAACACATTTTTTGACATAACCGGACCCAAAAAAACACTCCGGGTTTAATCGGAAATATTACTAGCATTTTTATAAGATAAAAAAATGTATGCAGGGTGTAATTAGTTTCATGTCATTAAAAAACTGGCAATAGGGCCCGACGAGACAAACAAAAAACCTATATGACTTTTTTCTCTAGGGGCACTTTAAAAAAAACTGACCTAGGTTTAAAATTTGAATGTTAAGGTAGAAAACATTTGAGACTACTGTTTTTTAGGGTAAATGGATGTTATAGTTCCGAATATTAGAAATAATAAAAAACTGTAATACCCGACTTGTGTTCCCGCCGGAAGAAGTACTGCACTTTGATGGGATTACTTGTACCGAACTTTTTATACCAATAATTTTGAAAATGTAAATAATTCCTTCTCCTTCGGCACAACGCATAGCTTGGCCGCAGGGGTTTAAATAGGATTTGTTTTGAGTTTTTTAATTTGGAACAAAGCTATTGTAGCTTTTATTGTCGTTTATAAGAATTCATAAAATTTAAAAGTGGTTTATTAACATTTGTAACATTGTGTTAAAAGCTTGAAAAATTAGTAAATATTTGTTGCAAAAAATTTAAGTATACATCACCATTTAATCTAGCGGGTAATTGTATAGGTCCAATTATTTCATTACCGCAAATTCCTGCACACAAATTAACACTGAACCGTCGTTGAAAATGCGCCCTTTTTATTATACGTGGATTTTCGTCTGCCAATAGTGCATATTTTTAAAATGAAACACTTCATTTCTGGTGAAACATGACTCGTCGGAGAAACACAGAACGTTTAAAAAATCCTCATTTGTCGCGTATTTTCTTAAAATCCACCAAAATTGCATTCGCTCTGCAAAATCTTGAGGTTCTAGTGCTTGGACACGTTGATAGTGATAGGGATGTAAGTTCATATCTCCCAATGTCCTCCATACCACAAAATGGGATACTCCCACACGGTTGCGATACCGCGGGTGCTTAAAGTTGAATCCTCTTCTACAAGTTCCAAAATTTGAACCTCTGCGTCAATTACCATTTCTTCGCATTGTGGACCTCGTTCTCCTTCATGCCCATCGAGACGGCCTGTTTCTCGAAGACGATGGTCATACTAACAAATGTATGAGTAAACGGATGACGTCGATTAGGGAACCTTAAACGATAAAGTTCTTCCACACCAGCTGCATTTCCACCACTTTCTCCATACACCACGTGCACATCAGCGAGTTCTGGATAAGTGTAATCTTCCATAATGTCCAAAATCTGCGTTTTAAAACACCACACTAAACTGTGAATTAACGTTATCAATAAAGAAAACAAAAAGAAAAACTTGGCACAAAATTCAAAAAGAACAAAAGCAACAGACGGGTAGGTCGCGTCGTGTGTACCTTGTTTACCAAATAAGAACACAACTGAAATTATTACTTGAGAATATTACAAGGGAGAGTATAGCACGCGTAATAAGATAATTTGACAGCGAAGAAGCAAAACACATGGTGGTGTCCTCTGTCGGTCGCTTTTAACTGCTTTGTCGACATGCTTTTTGATGACCCCCGACGCGGCCTAATTATCTCTTAGGCGTACCATACTTATTTGCACAAATGTCAGAGTAGCATGTGCGACAAGACGCGGGGCAAAAAAGCCTACCCCAATATGCCAGCAGTTCTCAAACTATGTTATTAAGTATTTTGGAAATTTTTTTGTTTATTTTTTTTCTCCAAAACTATGAGCTTTAGACCCCATATTATATAAGGTTTTTTTGTTAGTCTTGTAGTTCCCCACCACCAGTTTTTTTAATGACATGAAACTAATTGCACCCTGTATAGAATGCTATTTAAAATAAAAAAGTTAGTAGTACTTCCGGTTAAACCGGAAGTAAATTTTTGAATAATGTTCAATAGAATTAAAAGTGACTCACAGCAATTCCTTTCATCTTGACCCCAAGGACAGTCAATTTTTCCATCGCACATATGTTCCTGTGTTATGCATTTATCGGCTCCACAATTTATCATACCGGGTCCACATTTGTGACAGTTTAGCTCATCGGATTGATCCTTACAGTCCACATGGCCGTCGCATTGCCAATCTTTTGGAATGCACCTTCTTACGTCACACTGAAATCCAGAGGGACAAACTGAAACGAAAAAAATCTCATTATATCTTAATATAATGCTACTCAATCCTTTGTTAAGTAAATCCTTCTTTATGAGAACATTAAAGCTTTTGCGTTAAGTGAAAATTTGTCAATGTGTCAGTGTGAAAATTATAACCTATCGTCAGATCTAAACAGAACTGAGTAAAAATAGCAGCCGTGTGCGTCATGCTACTGATTAAATGTCAACGTATTAATACCTATTTGACTTAATCAAGGAGGTGTATTAGTGCCGAACAAAAATGTTTAGTAACCAACGCAAATTTTTATTATATAGACCGTACGAAACTTATACCAGTCTGTCGTAAAACAGAGAAGCGCTCTATCTAATAAAGACATGACGTTCGTCTGCTCGACAAGAACTTAAAATATTAGAGTTTTGCTTTCCCACCAAGTCTACAGATAATTGAGAAGAGAGAAATTAATTCTCTCGCTGATTAAATTGGACTGGCTGAACTCTTATTGAATACTTCTTCAATTACTAAATTTGACCCATACAGATAAACGACAACCGACGACGCGACGTGATGTCGAACCTTAAGAAAACCATTGAAAAACAGTCACTGAAGAAACTGTGGCGGGAAAGACAATTCTTCCAAAAGCGCAAACCAAACGTTCGACAGTGTACGTCTCTATCTTCGTCGAACAGCTGCATTAAAATGAAACGAAAGAAGATACACAGATTAATGACAGACGTCGTAGTAATTGTCCGCATGCCGACAGTGTAAAAGAAAGAGATTAACTTGTTGTCGGTCTGTCTGCCGGTCTGTCTGTCGGTCTGTCTGTCTGTAACTTTTTTTGTCCGCACGTTTTCTCCGGAACGGTTTGAGATATTGACTTGAAATTTTGTACACGTATATATTATGACGAGATCTGGAACTGGATTGTTTTTTGAGGAAATCCGGTGAAGGGTTGGGGGTTAAATAGGGGAAAATGGGGGAAAATAAGTAAAGCAAGCTTGTAAGAGAACAGACACTTGAAATTTGGTGTATGTACTAGAAGTTAAGGACTAAGATTTTTTTATAATATCTTTCAACCCCCCCACTACCCCTACCCCATTAATGGGGTTGATAAAATAAAGTTGAGATTTTCATTTGAAATGTCGTACACGTATGTATTATAACGACGTCTGAAATTAGATTATATTTTGAGATGATTCCGTTGAAGGGTTGGGGGTTAATTTGGGGGTAAATAGGGGAATATAAGTAAAACAAGTTGGTAAGAGTACAGAAACTTGAAATTCGGTGTACGTACTAGAAGCCAAGGCGTCAGATTTTTTTATAATATTTTTCAACCCCCACCACCCCTACTCCAATATGAAAAGGGTTGATTAAATAAAATTGAGATATTCATTTGAAGTTTGGTACACGTATGTATTATAACGACATCTGGAACTAGATTATAATTTGAGATGATTCCGTTGAAGGGTTGGGGGTTAAATAGGGGTAAATAGGGGAAAATAAGTAAAGCAAGCTGGTAAGACCACATTTGAAATTCGGTGTATGTACTAGAAGCCAAAGCGTCAGATTTTTTTATAATATTTTTCAACCCCCCACCACCCCTACTCCAATTGATTAAATAAAATTGAGATATTCATTTGAAATTTGGTACACGTATGTATTATAACGACATTTGGAACTAGATTATTCTTTGATATGATTCCTTTAAAGGGTTCGGGGTTATTTAGGGGTAAATAGGGGGAAATAAGTAAAGCAAGCAGGTATGAGTACAGAAACTTGAAATTCGGTGTATGTACAAGAGGCAAAGGCCCCAGATTTTTTGATAATTTATTTCAGCCCCCCACCATTATTCAAGGGGTTGATAAAATAAAATTGAGATATTCACATGAAATTTAGTACGCATATGTATCATAACGACATCTGGAACTAGATTATATTTTGAGATGATTCCATTGAAGGGTTGGGGGTTAAATAGGGGTAAATAGGGGAAAATAAGTAAAGCAAGCTGGTAAGACTACAGAAACTTGAAATTCGGTGTATGTACTAGAAGCGAAGGTCTCAGGTTTTTTTATTAGTATTTTCCATCTCCCCACCACCCCCACTCCCTTAGTAAGAGTTGATAAAATTAAATTTAAATTTTCACTTGAAATTTGGGTCATTTATGTATTATAACTATATCTGAAACTAGATTATATTTTGACATGATTGCGTTGAAGGAGTGGGGGTTAAATAGGGGTAAATAGGGAAAATAAGTAAAGCAACCTGGTAAGACTACAGAAACTTGAAATTCGGTGTATGTACTAGAAGCCAAGGTCTCAGATTATTTGTAATATTTTTCAACCCCCACCACACCTACTTCATTATTAAAAGGGTTGATAAAATATAATTGAGATATTCATTTGAAATTTGGTATACGTATGAATTACAACAGCTGGAACTAGAGTATACTTTGAGATGATTTCGTTGAAGGGTTGGGGGTTATTTAGGGGTAAATAGGGGGAAATAAGTGAAGCAAGCTGGTATGAGTACAGAAACTTGAAATTCGGTATATGTACTAGAAGCTAAGGCCTCAGATTTTTTAATAATATATTTCAGCCCCCCACCACCCCTACTCCATTATTCAAGGGGTTGATAAAATAAAATTGAGATATTCACATGAAATTTAGTACGCATATGTATTATAACGACATCTGGAACTAGATTATATTTTGGGATGATTCCGTAGAAGGGTTAGGGTTAATAGGAGTGACTAGGGGAAAATAAGTAAATCAAGGTGATAAGAGTACAGAAATTTGGGATTCGGTGTATATACTAGAAACCAAGGCCTCAGATTTCTTTCTAATATTTTTCAAACTCCACCACCTCCACTTCATTATTAATGGGATTGATAACATCAAATTGAGATGACTCCATTGAAGGGGTGGGAGGTGAATAGTAGAAAATAAGTAGGGTGAACTAAAAACTTCATTTTTAACGTATATGGTAGAAACCAACTCCTCAAACTTTTCTATGACATCTGCCCCAAATATTATTAAAATTCTATGACCAATAATTTCCACATACTAGAGTGCAAATATAGTCAAGATGGTTCCTTTAAAACAACTTGGTTGAAGAATCTGGATGTGGAAGTAGTGATTCCTTAGGCAGCGGTTTTTTGATAGTATATTCTCTCTACTACCAATGTTCAATAACTGACTATTAACAATACTCTCAAACGGGGTCCACGCTAAGATCGGTTTTATCAAAAACCAAACCTCCTAACATTGTTCAAAATTCAATAAATTGTATTTATAGTGTGAGTGAGGAAAACATTACGTAGGTGAATCGTCTAGACCTTTCAACGTAAGGCTTGGTGAACATAGAAATTAGGCTAGAAGGGGAGAACTTGAAAAATCCAAAATTTGTGAATACGCGTGGGATAATAATCACTGGATTAAATGGGACTCGGCGAAGATTTTGGAAAAAGAGAGCAACGGAACTAAAAGAAAACTTAAAGAATCCGCGATTATTTTATTAAACGATGATAGATGCGTTTCAAATTATTCAATAGATTTTTGTACTAGCTGGTTGCCCATCCTTAGAGACGAAGTAAGTAAAAATAAGATAAATATAATTTAATGTCTCACGTGACTATGGAAATACATAAACAAAGAACTGTCATGGTTGACGGCCAAAAAGTATATATTTTTAGGTGTGAGACTGTTTGAAACAGACAAGTATTCAAACACCAACCTCTGTCTGATCCGTTTGGCGCAGAGGTTTTTTCATTAAAATTTTAAATATTTTTCAATGGCAAAATACCCAACAAAAAGTAAGAAAATATTACTTGTGTTAAAAGATACTTTTAATAATACTATTACGAAATAACTGAGAGTTCCAGTAGTGCCTTGGCGACTGCAAATAAATATATGACTAATGAAAATAAAAAATATCGGTTGTATACTTAATCTTAGTGGCACCATGTACAAGTGAATTGAGATGTATTCGTGCAAAGTGGGTATCTATTATTGGTAAAAAGTACGTAATTTGGTACATTTTCTATTGAAAATTATTAAAAATGAGAAATATAATTTTGTCTGAAGCTCATTTTAATACCGAAAGTGTTTAAATAAACAAAGAAGTTAATAAAATTCAATTAAACTTTCACAGAAGTTATATACTGTATAACTTAGGTTTTTATTGAATTCCAATATTCTAAGAAGAGAAAGGTAAAATAAACAAATAATTAATTTTCGAGTTTTTCAGTTCTCGATCATTTTATCGTTTATGAACATTCTTTGAAAAGTTTCTGAAATTTTATAAGTTCATAATTTTCCCCGGTGGCTGATTCTTCCTTCGCAAAGAATCTCGAAGGAAAACGAAACTTATGTTACTATATTAATTGTTTTTTGTAAGATGTTTTCGAGCCTAAACTAAATTTGATATGCGGTCTCGTCCCCTTCGAGTTGTAAATAGTTGTTGTGTAAATTTGGAGCATTTGAGTACGACCAGTCTACCATAATTATATTTAATATCAAGGGTCCACTGAAATATCAGAATGCTCAACTGTGTACTAACGCACAATTAAACGCAACTCCTTTTGTGTACTATTCAATCAAGTATAATTTGCTTGTTTTAGTAAAAATATTTGCATACGGATTTCCTCTAAAATTGAATGACAACTAAAAATTTCTGATTAATTATATTTAACTCATAACCCAGTTAATTAATCAGTTTTCAAGGTTGTGCAGAATTTAATATTCATTACCAGTAATACGAAACTTACGAAATACTAATATTAATACATTTTAGTATTCAAAATACTTATGCCCGCGTGTGTGTGTATACATATACCGGGTGGCCACGAGTCAATGTACACCCACAATATTTTGGTTGTTTTTGTATTTAAAAATTTGGTTTTTGGTACAAATAAATTAGACAATAACAGGCTACTTTTGGACTAACCGGAATGAAAATATCACTTCCGGTTGAACCGGAAGTGACATCAACTTTTTTTTCTTAAATGGAATGACTATAATTTTTTTATGGTTTCTCATTAAGCATACATTTCTGAAAGCAACAGTTTTTTCAGATGTAAAAAATTCAAAAAATAAGTGAGATACGAGCAATTTTTAAATTTTTTCAAAATGGCCGCGTCAGATGAATGCGACGTAAGAAAATTACTAAGTAGGCTATGGAAATTATTAGTAAGGTTGTAGACTTGTCTGTAAAGCTGAAAATAGTTGTTTGAATTACTGATAGGTACCAGTATTTTTAATTTTGTTTTCAAAAAAACGGAATGTCAATTTTTTTTAATGGAACTGTGCTATTTCTTTTATTAATCAGAAATAATGATTCATAAACTATAATTTTTTCGATATTAATCATTTCTTAACGATATCCTTCGTAATAATAGAAGTATTTTTAAAAAGTAAACACAAATTAAACAAGAAATCATTTTAATAGGTATAACGTTACAACCATGAATAAATTACCAATAACAAAACTATTTAAAACCTAAATTATAATAAACCATTATAAAAATTGTTCAAACTGTTCACCGTTATGATTAATACACAGAGTAGCGCGACTTATTGTTGCACGTCTAACATTCTGTAATTGTTGAGGTGTTATTTGTGCAATTTCGTGTCGAACTCTTTCTTCCAGATCTTGCCTTGTGGGGTCGGAGCAGTCATGTAGACTCTATTTTTCAAATGCGCCCAAATAAAAATATCGAGTGGGGTTAAGTCAGGCGATCTTGCAGGCCATCTGACTGGACCATGGGTCCCAATCCAACGATCTGGAAATAATTGATTTAAGTAATCCCTAACGATAATAGCATTGTGTGGTCCAGCCCCGTCTTGTTGGAAGTAAATCTCGTCAATATTGGTATTGGGAATTTGATTAATCTGTGGAACTAATATATTTTGGAGAAATTCTAGATATCTTGGTCCAGTTAGCGTTTCGTTAAAAATTATTGAACCTATGATATGGTCGCCCAGTACGCCTAACCAAGCATTGAAGCCAAACCGCTCCTGAAACCGCCCCTGTCTCATAATGTGAGGATTATCAATTGCCCAATATCGAGTTTTGATTAAATAATCCAAGGTTCGTAAATCTCGATTCATCAGTGAACAAAATGTTTTTGATAAAATTCTCATTTCTTAATTGGCGTAACTGTAACCAATTACAAAAGGTTATTCTTCGTTGATAATCATTCTCATACAAAAATTGATGCAATTGATATTTATAAGAACGATAGCGGTGTTTCTTTAAAAAATTTCTGGCAGATTCTTTGGAAACTGGTAATTCATGTTCAATTTGTCTTATCGAAATGGTTGGGTCAACATGCACTAAAGCTAATACATTAATTTCCCTTTCTTCATCCACAATAAACCTTTCTTCAATTTCTACATTAGGTTCAGTTCTAAATTGTTGCTCCAACCGGGCGAAATAGTTTCTCGGAGGTTGTCTTCTTTCTGGATATCTCCGCCCATACAGACTTTGTGCTTTAGTTACATTACGTCCAGTCTCTCCATAAATAATGATCATGCCGACTTTTTCATCTCTTGAATAATTTTCAGCCATTTTATATTAATTTTCTTGTTTATAACAACTTTAATACACTTGCTTCAGAAAATTAGTGAGTAAGTCAAGAGTAATTCAATTGTTGCGAATGTCTGTCATTTTCATGGCTATCTGCAATTTTGGATTTAAATGATAGGTACCTTATTAAAATGATTTGTTGGCTTACTTTTTAAAAATACTTCTATTATTACGAAGGATATCGTTAAGAAATGATTAATGGCGAAAAAATTATAGTTTATGAATCATTATTTCTGATTAACAAAAGAAATAGCACAGTTCCATTAAAAAAAATTCCATAGGACCCCTACTGAAATGAAAATGAAAATGAAATTCCGTTTTTTTGAAAAAAAAAAAAACAACAAAATACTGGTACCTATCAGTAATTCAAACAACTATTTTCTTCTTTACAGACAAGTCTACAACCTTACTAATAATTTCCATAGTCTGCTTAGTAATTTTCTTACATCGCATTCATCTGACGCGGCAATTTTGAAAAAATTAAAAAATTGTTCGTATCTCACTTATTACTTCCCTCGCATACCGAAGGGAAGTATTGTATTCGAGAAAAAATCACCCTCCAAGATTTTTACGGATTCTGACGTTTCAGATCACGGAGATTACGAAAATATAGGTTTTTCAATTCCGTCAGTCTGTCTGTCTGTTTGTCGGTCGGTCTGTCTGTCTGTCTGTCTGTCTGTTTGTCTGTCTGTGTGTTGGTGCATTTACTAAAAATCTACTTGACGGAGAGCAGTCAAATTTGGTAGGTAGTTGACGCTACTGTCAGCGCAGAAATGGTAGAAATTTCACTGGAAAATATACAGGGTGGACCGTCTAAATGGAATAAATAGTGAAAAAAATTTTTTTTCGCTCAAATTTAAAATTTCCACGTTTCATGACGCGCTAATCCTATTTCGGGAAAAAAAAATTTGAAAATTTTCCACGTTTCATGACACGCTAAACCTATTTCTGAAAAAAAAAAAAATTTGAAAATTTTTTTCACCAACGTTTTTGAAAAAATGTTTACCACTAAAAAAATTTTTACTTCCCTCGCATACCGAATTTAAAATTTTCACGTTTCATGACATTCTAAACATAGTTCAGAAAAAAAAAATTTGAAAATTATTTTCACACATTTTTTAAACAAATTTTACCCCTAATACAGATGGAAAATTATTTTTCTTTGCTCAAATTTAAAATTTCCGTGTTTCATGACATTCTGAACCTATTGCAGAAGAAAAAAGACTGAAAATTTTTAAGCAACAGTTTTGAAAAATTTCAAAAAAAAAATGAAATTTTTAACCACCACTCTACTTCCACTTCACTGCGTGAAAGTGGAACTGAAAATGTGTCTAATGGCAATAATATTTGGCATATGCTATTATACTTTTATTGGAAAATATACAGGGTGGTTATACCAAGAAACAATTCATGGTAGACCTGTTATTTAGTATTGAACTTTTGCTGTTGGATGAGCACTATTTTTTTGACCAAAAGTTATCAGGACTTCTTTGTAATAATTACAATAAATATTTCCATTATTATTCTCAATGTCATTTCATATTTAATAATTTTTTAGTGACCGCCATGCACAAATAACGAGGGAAGTTCTGTGTAAATACCTTTACCGATTTTTTAAAAAATTTTTACCCCTAATACAGATGGAAAATTATTTTTCTTTGCTCAAATTTAAAATTTCCGTGTTTCATGACATTCTGAACCTATTGCAGAAGAAAAAAGACTGAAAATTTTTAACCAACAGTTTTGAAAAATTTCAAAAAAAAAAATGAAATTTTTAACCACCAATCTACTTCCACTTCACTGCGTGAAAGTGGAACTGAAAATGTGTCTAATGGCAATAATATTTGGCACATGCCATTATACTTTTATTCGAAAATATACAGGGTGGTTATACCAAGAAACAATTCATGGTAGACCTGTTATTTAGTATTGAACTTTTGCTGTTGGATGAGCACTATTTTTTGACCAAAAGTTATCAGGACTTCTTTGTAATAATTACAATAACTATATTTCCGTTATTATTCTCAATGTCATTTCATATTTTTTAGTGACCGCCATGCACAAATAACGAGGGAAGTTCTGTGTAAATACCTTTACCGATTTTTTTTTGGATTTTTTTACATCTGAAAAAACAGTTGCACTTAGAAATGTATGCTTAATGAGAAACCATCAAAAAATGTAGTCATTCCATTTAAGAAAAAAAAGTTGATGTCACTTCCGGTTCAACCAGCTGCTGCTGCTGCTACTGCTGCTCCTCGTTGCTCGAACTGAACTGAACAGTTTATAATTTTCTCGCACATATAAAAATATCCAGAGCGGGAAATTTCACGTCAGAAACGGATATGAAGTTCTCTTGTACGATCAAAAATGTAGGCTCCAGATTTTTTGATTAACGCACGAGAATTGAACATGGCGACACATAAACACGGCTCGCTAAGCGTGCGCGGTCTCGGACGCACTACACTAAATTTGTTGTAACTTTTGAACTAATTAATGAAATTTAGCTCAACAAAGCTTAAATGAACCGAGAAACATGTGGCTATTGTAACATCATATTTTCAAATATAATAATAAATGTATGTAGGAATAGTACATATACAGTGTGTCTCACTTCGTACTAAGCCACCCCTATAACTTAGCTATTTGTATTTGGATTTGTATATATTTTTTATAGCACGTAATACCCATAATGAACTCCTTTGGACGGTAGAACTGTTACTCAATCTCTATTTCAAAGCCAACTGTGATTATTTTTAAATGGGAATTTTACAAAAGTAACATTAGCGATTGAGATAGAGGAAAAATGTATTTGGAAAAGTCGTCCAGAAAAATTAAGTAAGTTCAATATGAATTTTCATTTAAAAATATTGATTTTCTTTTTTTGAAAAATATTGCTAGTCAGAAAAATTCGATGTTTGGGTTAGTTTAGAACATCCAGATTGCTATGAATGTTAATCTACTTACATCAATTATTGTAAACACCACTTCACTACATCATTGCACAGGTATATAGCTGCCCTTAATAACAAATTTGATCAAACCGGCACTATTGCAAAGCCAACATTGAAACCTACCAAAAGGCATCCAGATGATGATATTATACTGGGTTTTGTTAATGGAAACCCACGAATCAGTGTAAGAGAAATTGCGCGGGAATTAAATTTATCAAAAAACAAGATCTGGCGTTGCCTTCGCAGGCACGAATTAAAACTCTTCAAGCCAAAACTTCTTCACACGTTGCAAGAAGGAGACCTAGAACGAAGATTAGAATATATTGTTATTGGCTGCAAGGCATTTTTGTAGAGGACCGTCGTTTTACTGATAAAATACTATTCTCAGGCGCAGCCACATTTACCACTAATGGCGTGGTTTCGTCACAAAATTGTAGATATTGGGCTGCGGATTATCCAAATTGGGTAATCACATGCAAAAGTCAGTACTCCCAAAAAGTTAATGTATGGTGTGGTATACTGGGAACCCGGCTAATTGGTCCATTTTTTTTTCGAGGGAAATTTAAATGCTGATGTTTACTTGAATTTCCATAACACAGAATTATCCGATGCTATAGACGATTTACCGCTTGCATTGCAAAGAGATATCCACTTCCAACAAGATGGCTGCTCAGTACATAATGCCTTTAGTGTGAGGGAACGGTTTAATCAAAATTTTCCTCGAAAATGGATAGGACGTAATAGTCCACTTTGCGAGTTTCCGCCCAGATCCCCAGATATTACTCCCCTGGATTTTTATTTATGGGGTGCAATTAAAGAAAAAGTTTATAAAAGAAGACACAGACAGACACACAGAAGACACACAAGACAAGAATTGTGTAACAGAATTTTGGAAGTTTGTCGACCAATATCTTCTGAAGAATTAAGAAAAGTATGGAATCATAATAAAAAAAGAATTATAAAATGCATTGAAATTGAAGGCGTTCTTCTAGTTGAAAAATATTTCAGATAATTATTATTGTTAGCATTGTTCATATTGTGTACGTTTTTCTTTTAATTAAATAAATTATCAACATTATGTAAAATTGTTTATTACTATTTTCTGGAATTCATAGCAATCTGGATGCTCTAAACTAAACCAAACATCGAATTTTTCTGACTTGCAATATTTTTCAAAAAAAAAATCAACGTTTTTAAATGAAAATTCATATTTGAAACACATTTTTCCTCTATCCGAATTGCTAATGTTACTTTTGTAAAATTCCCATTTTAAAAAAATCACAGTTGGCTTTGAAATAGAGATTGAGTAACAGTTCTACCTTCCAAAGGTAGTTCATTATGGGTATTATGTGCTATAAAAAATATATACAAATCCAAATACAAATAGCCAAGTTATAGGGGTTGCTTAGTACGAAGTGGGACACACTGTATGAAGTCGGAACATAAAGAGATTTCCGATGAAATCGTTAAAAGCTCTACCATTTCTACAATTTTCTACAAACTTTCACATATTACTCTTGAAGTAATGTATAAAAAGATTCGATGAATAGGTATATCAAATAATTTTTATAATAAAGTATATTAACGTTTATTTTATCCCCAGTGTCACGAATTTTGGAGCAAAGAAAAATTCTTCTTTTATTTTCGTAAAATAAAGAAGGTTAATTCAATTTTTAAGGTAAATCCCCTTAAAACATCTTAAGGTACACATTTTAAGTCTTAAAAATCGCACCTACAGAAATCTAATAACGTGATTTAAACCAGAGTAATAGGTGGTTAAAGTTAGTTATACATATCAAATTTTGCTACTTTTTCAAGATTTTGAATTTTGTGTACATCTTCAAAAATAAATTTTTGAGACTTTTTCACTCATTGAGTTTATTTATATATTACTTCAAGAGTAATGCGTGAAAGTTTCAGATTTGATCTTAAAAATTGTAGATATGCCTACATACATTCATTTTTATATTTGAAAATATGATAATCCAATAACCACATGTTTCTCGCTTCATTTAAGCTTTGTTGAGCTCAATTTCACTAATTGGTTCAAAAGTTACAACAAATTTAGTGTAGCTCGTCTGAGACCGCGCTCTCTTCACGTGCCGTACTTATGTGTCGCCAAATTTTCTATTTTCCTGTAGGACTGTTCTACTCTGTCTCGTCATCAGATATCATGTCTTCACCCCAGTTGTTAACCTGACTCAGTTTGTCTATGTCTGTGCTTCTTCTTTGTAGTACTGGGGGATAGTCCTCTCATATGGCTACAAGATAGTTTTCCATGAGTCTGCGTGCATTTTCCCTCTTATTTAAATTGCATGTCTCTACTATGTGTCGTCTAGTTTCTTGTCCATCACCACATTTACACTGTCCATCTACAGGCCGAAGGTTAAATCTCCTATAAAAATCTAATTAATATATGTCCATGTCCCGTGATCAGTTGAGTTGTCTTCCATGACAGATTTACGAGGTCCACGCCAACATTGGGGATGATTTCATACACATTCCTGCCCTTGGGATTTACTGACTAGTCTTGTTGCCACTCTCTCAGTTCCCATTCTTCTTTCTTTTCCTTTATTTGTTTTTTTGTTAGTCCTGCTTTTTCTTTCGTTATTTCTATCTGCAGGTAGGCTTCATTTGCCAATCTGTCAGCTCTTCTGTTTCCTTCTGTTGTCTCTCTCTTTTCCCATATTATTGTGGTTCTTAATCCTGCTGTCGTCCTTATTTGTATATATCTTTTGATATTATATAATACGGAGTCAGTAATTTCTTTGTTTTGCTTCAGGATGTTGTAGTTCGTTTTTGAGCCTGTGCTTATGATTATATTTTCTCGTGGTTTTCCTGTACTGTACTTTTTAAGGGCTATTCTTATCGCCCATGCTTCCGCTCTGTTGATGTCTGTGTGATCATCTAGCCTTCCTTTTGTCTCTTCCCACCTTCCTTGCTCTATCTGAACTGTTATGCCATATCCTACTTCTCCGTTTTGTTTTCTTGATGCGTCCGTGTATATTTTTATATATCTTTCGTCCTGATGTTCAGTTAGATCCATTTGATCCATTGCTGGGTGGACTATCGAGGGGTGTCTTACTTTGCTTTGCAACATCTCTTTGCTGTATTCCTTGCGAAAAGTATGGCTTATCTTTGCCCCATTTCCAGAGGTTTGCACCCTGCTATTACGCATATGGCTGCGGTTGGGCTGGTTCTATATGCTTTGGTTATTGCCAAGAGGTAGGGTATCTCCATTTGTCTTAGTTGTTTAGAGATTCTTGAGTCATATGCTTTTCTACCCCATACCTCCGATCCATAGAGAATCATTGGTTTTATTACCTGATCGTATATAATTTTTAGTGAGTCCTTTTTCGTTCCCCATTTCCTGCCCGCTATGATGAACAATTTATTGGAAATTTCCATAGTCTTTTTTCCAATGTTTTTTACATGTTCTATCCAGTTCATTTTATTGTCTATTACCACCCCTAAGTATTTGACCCTTTGTGCAATTTTTATGCCCGTATTACCAAATCTAATCCTTGGATTCCTGGTAGAGCGTTTTCCATCAATGAACATGACTTCTGTCTTATCTTTGTTATATGTCAGTTTATTGTCGTTTGCCCATTTTTCGCATTTCGTTGCATATCTTGTCCATTTGTCTTCTAGGCTTCTTAAGAATTACCTGTTATTATAATGACTTTGTCGTCTGCAAAGGCATGGATGAGGTCATCTCCGTCTCCAACTTCCCTCATTAATTTAAACCAGCTTTCCATGATCAGTAGCCATAATATCGGTCCCAAACTTGACCCTTGAGGACATCCTTTGTCTGTATTTATTCTAAGTCCTTCCGTTACTACGTGTCTTCCTTCCAGGAAATTCATTGCCGTCTCCTTACAGCTGTGAACTTTTTTTTTATCGTACTCTACACCAACAAAATTACGTATTCTGAAAAATTCAGCCATATAACATTTAGCGATATGACGCCTTAAAACCCCTGACGACTAGGCTAATTAGAAAGCTACCAATTCTGTCCGGTATTTTCAATGCGTCTATGATACTTGTGTAGGATTGTCGGTCTGTGAATTTTTACTTTATATTCATTATTTTGTAGTTACATAATTATTTAAAATGCATACTGTACAACCTCGCGATGGAGCTTTATTCCAACCGTTTTATTTAACTTTAACATATTAAGAATGTGTTTAGTTTGTTTTGATGTTGATGATATAAGGTTTAAATTCGAACGCTAACAATATTTCGTTCTAGCCACCACGCCATTCTAGCGTGTCACTTTGTCACAATAAATATTTGTCTTCGAGATTAAGTTAAAACCTGTTATTAGGGAAACAAATTCTTTTTTATTTCAGAGTTGAAAGTAAATGTTTTCATTGTTATTTAGTGGAATCCCTTAAGATACTATTGCAAAATAAACACCACCGTTCACTAACATAAATTATACTGGAACTGGAATCTGTCTGAAAAAAATTAAAGGCTTCAGTAACAGCCTCAGAAAATCAATACAAAATTAGTTAAATGCAAAGATTATTTAAATTAATCTATAAAGGCTCTAATCATATCAATGGAAGAATACGCATTAAGTACTCATATTTCTAACTAACTAATCTTATCCAATGTTGACTTGCTTTAAACTGAACAATATTATTAACTAGGAAATTAACCCGAAATCTTGAGTTTTCGCACTTTTAATTTAAATTCGTACGGATGGGACAACCATCAAAATTTAAAATCTTACATAATAGGTATACTGTTATAACATTATGTCTATAGGTACAGACATGATGTTTCAGCCTTGCATTGTCCAATTACCCTCGCTTGGAACAATAGATATCGAAAATGCACGGTACAAAGGAGATAGTTTAAAATATTTTAACATATACAGGTCTATTCATTATTTAGGCACGATTTTCAGTGGAACTCTTGATATATTATTACATATTTAGATTCTCCTGTTAATAATAGACTTCTTAAAAAAAACAATGAAGGGATGGAAAACGAAGGTGTGGCGTTACCAGCTGAAAAATCACATAAAAACAGAAAACATGCAAATTGCGAGAGAATTTTTTTCTGAGAAATCTATGCTGGTGCTCGTCCCAATGTCAAACCAACTGAACAAACAGAGAGCTGGTTTTGAAATCAGTGGCAACGACAGAAAAAAACACCTTTTTTATATGGACGATCTGAAACTATATGCTAAGAATCAACCAAGAGCTAGATATCGTCAAATCGTGCGGTGACGACATCAGATACAAATTCTACCATTGCGGGATGCCTCCACCTTGCGGCATTAGACCCTTTACTAACTCTTCTATCAATCTATATATCTTTATTTTCTGAAAATATAGGGAGGGGGGTGCGACACACCCAGGGCGTACCCTCTATTTTTCTGTCGCATTTGTTCTATTTGTCTCCGTCTCATCATCAGATATCATGTCTTCACCCCATTTGTTAGCCTGCGCTTCTTCTTTGTAAATACTGCGGGGGTAGTTTCCCCTATGGCTCTAAGATAGCTTGCCATGAATCTTCGTGCATTTTCCCTCTTGTCTCTACTATGTGTCGTCTAGTTTCTTGTCCATCACCACATTTGCACTGTTCATCTACAAGCCGAAAGTCAAATCTCCTATAATAATCTAATATATATCTATGTCCCGTGATCAGTTGCGTTTTCTTCCATGTCAGGTTTACGAGTTCCACGCCTACGTTGGGGATGATTTCGTACACATTCCTGCCCTTGGGATTTACTGACCAGTATTGCTGTTACTCTCTCAGTTTCCATTCTTCTCTTTATTTCTATCTGTAGGCAGGCTACATTTGCTAATCTGTCAGCTCTTCTGTTTATTTCCGTTGTGCTTCTCCTTTCCCATGTTATTGTGGTTCTTAGTCCTGCTGTCGTCTTTAGTTGTATACATCTTTTGATGTTATATAATGCAGTCAGTAATTTCTTTGTTTTTCTTCAGGATGTTGTAGTTCGTTTTAGAGTCTGTGTTTATGATTATATTTTCTCTTGGTTTCTCTGTGCTGTACTTTTTAAGGGCTATTCTTATCGCCAATGCTTCCGCTCTGTTGATGTCTGTGTGATCGTCTAGCCTTCGTTTTGTCTCTTTCCACGTTCCTTGCTCTGTCTCTACTGTTATGCCATATCCTACTTCTCCATATTGTTTTATTTATGCGTCCGTGTATATTGTTATATATCTTTCATTCTGGTGCTTAGTTAGATCCATTTGATCCATTGCTAGGTGGACTATCGAAGGGTCTCTTACTTTACTATGCAACATCTTATTACTGTATTTCTTGCGAAAAGAGTGGTTTATCTTTGCCTCGATTTCCAGAGGTTTACACCCTGCTATTACGCATAGGGCTGCGGTTGGGCTGGCTCTGTATGCTTTGGTTATTGCAGTCATATGCTTTTCTACCCCATACCGCCGATCCATAGAGAATAATTGGTTTTATTACTCGTTCATATAACATTTTTAATGAGTCCGTTTCCATAGTCTCTCTTGTAATGTATTTTACACGCATTATCCAGTTCATTTTATTGTCTATCACAACTCCTAAGTATATGCCGGAATTCTCATATCTAATCCTTGGATTGCTGGTGAAGCTTTTTACATCAATGAACATGGTTTCTGTCTTTTTTTTGTTATATGTCCGTTTATAGCAGTTAGCCCATTTTTCGCATTTCGTTGAATATCTTGCCCACATATCTTCTAAGCTTCTTAAGGAGTTACCTGATATTACAATGATTTGGTCGTCTGCAAAGGCCTGGATTAGGTCCTTCCATTTAAACCATTTAAAATCATAAAATTGTCCTAAGTTGTTTTGTAAAAAAGAATCAAGTGACATGGTTCCATTTTGCAAATTGTAATTTCGTCGTTATATACTGGAATAAGAGAGCATGGCTCTTTCGTTCTTTTAAAAAATCACTCTTAGGTACTTAATACCAGGTCATAGCTACCTGCCAAATGATGATGATTTTGATAAAATTGAGGCGGCATTGAACAGACAGCAACGTTTATACACTTCCTAGGATTATGTTAAAGTAATGGAAATATGCTGCAAAGAGAGTTCTTTATCGATGAATACAATGGAGAAAGAGTTTTTTACTAAACAGGTGATAATTTTTAAAAAAATCACAAACCGAAAGAAAGGAGTAAATGGAGAAAATATTAACTGGCTCCAAACCTGGAAAATTACACTACTAAAGGAAGCCTCTTCCTATTTGCATACAGAAAAATTTTAATGATGACAAATTAGTTGAGCTTGACATTACAAAAAAAATACGAGGTCGTATTATGACGTTGAGAATTTGGAGGTACTCCGAACTAAAGTCCGGAACCAGATAATCAGATGTTAGACGTTAATGATCTCGACAACATAAGTTTAGTTTTTCTCCAATAATAACATTTTGGGCTTAAAATTACTTATTTTTGTTTTTACTTATACTTACATTCATATACCACAAACATACACAAGCCATATAATAAAATGCAAGGAACCAAGCACCAAATTTCAAAATGAAACAAGAATATACGAAAAATTCTCAATTTTTGTTCAGCCACCCACTGGTTCTTTACGATCATAGCAGAAAATGTTCCCTTCCTTAAAGAGCCCAAGTATTTGATTAGACCTCATAAACTTTTATCTGTTTCTCAAAACTTTCGTTTTGTCGCTTAATTCCTTTTTGCATAACTACGTCCAATTGATCATATAAAAAAAATAGAAGAGATATGGTTTGCGTTAATAACAGTAATTTAGCAAAGCCCTTGTCTCATGTCCAAGCGAATAAAACACCTTCAGACTGATGATTCTGAGTAGCTAAAATGCCTTTCTGAAATACTTTCAACCGTGCAATGTTATTCCTATCGAGATTTCATTTTTCCTTTAACATTATGCACGGCGCGTAATTTCTACAAAAGAAATGAACAAAGGCCACGTCTCAGGCTAGCGTTGAGAATAATTCGTAATTTAGTAAATTTTACGAATTCCTGTGTTAGCTTCTGGCTTATTTAAATTTTGTAAATAAAATAATATTGTGTACAATGTAGGTATAAAGTTGGATGTCACTTGAAATAGCTTGGTTCTCAGAATTCAATTCTTTTATTTTCGATTTATTGCAACTAATTTTTAACACGATTTTTTTATTAGATCGACCTGTAACTATGTTGTTCTATGTAATAAAATCTAATGAACTGAATTTCACCCACTTGTAATTGTCGTAACATCATGAAACTTGGCATTTGTGTGTAGCTCTGATGACAATACAATATACAGGGTGTAATTAGTTTCATGTCATTAAGAAAAACTGGTGGTAGGAAACGACAAGACAAAGAAAAAACCTTATATAACATGGGGTCTAAAGCTCATAGTTTTGGAGAAAAAAAATAAACAAAAATTTCCAAAATTCTAGTTTGAGAACTGCTGGCATATTGGGGTAGGTTTTATTGCCTCGCGTCTTGTCACACGAGATACTCTGACATTCCTGCAAATAAGTATGCCGACAAAGCAGTTAAAAGCGACCGACAGAGGACATCGTCATGTTTTTTGCTTCTTCGCGGCCATTTATCCTATTAGGCGTGCTATCTCTCCCTTGTAATATTCTCAAGTAATAATTTCAGTTTTGTCCTTATTTGGTAAAGAACGCACGCATGACGCGACGTACTCGTTCCTTGGTTTTGTCTGTTTTCTTTTTGAATTTTGTGCCACTTATGTTAAGATTTATTTCATTGACTTATCGTTCAAGTCGTTAGTGCTTGGTTACGTAAGACACTACTTCTTGTTCATGCTTTTTGTGTAACTTTTTGGATTTTGGACCAAGTTTTTCTTTTTGTTTTCTTTATTGATAACGTTAATTCACAGTTAGGTGTGGTGTTTTAAAACGCAGATTTTGCAGAGAGATTACACTTATCCAGAACTCGCGGATATGGACTTGGTACATGGAGAAAGTGGTGGAAATGCAGCTGATGCGGAAGAGATTTAGAACAATTGCAACAACGTATTTTAATGTGCATAGAAACCATAAAAAATGATCCTAATTTACCAAATGTGTTGAAAGGAGTAAATATGTTATTAGTTTGACGTTCCGAAATGTGTATACGTGGAGATGGAGGTCATTTCGAACAATTTTTGTAAAAAATTCAAAAGAATTGTTCAGTTATTGGGTGTTACCTATTGGGCATTAAAGGTATGATTATAATTATTAGTATTCGTTGTCTTGTTTTTATCTGTTTATTATTGTTTACATTGATTTTCATAGAGACCAAAGACTTGATTTTTAGTTTTCGATACCTGATTGGGAAAAATTATGTGCTCAATTCGTTAAAAAAATCAGATTTGTTTCCTAACTTAAAATACACAACTATTTTCTGTTATTGTATCTCGGACGTCTAACTGTTTGTTTTCCAATTTCATAAAAGAATTATTAATTTTTTAAGCTTTTAACACAATGTTACAAACGTTAATAAACCACCTTTAAATTTTATAAATTCTTATAAACGACAATAAAAGCTACAATAGCTTTGTTCCAAATTAAAAAACACATGTAAACAAATCCTATTTAAACCCCTGCGGCCATGCTATGCTTGCGTCGTGCCGAAAGAGAAGGAATTATTTACATTTTCATAATTAGTGGTATAAAAAGTTCAATACAAATAATCCCATCAAAGTGCCGCACTTCGACCGACGGGAACACAAGTCGGGTATTACAGTTTTTTATTATTTCTAATATTCGGAACTATAACATCCATTGACCCTGAAAAACAGTAGTTCTCAAATCTTTTCTACCATAACATTAAAAATGTAAACCCAGGTCAGTTTTTTTCAAAGTGCCCCTAGAGAAAAGGTCATATAGGTTTTCTGTTTGTCTAGTCGGTCCCTATTACCAGTTTTTTTTTAATGACATGAAACTAATTACACCCTGTAGATACTCAATATTATATTATGTAAAAAATGGCCGCCGCCCCAAGATGGCGGATTATTATTTTCTTTACAACCTCCTTGATATGGGTATCAAAGGAAAGGGCTTGACAAGTAGAAAACGAATATGTAATCAAAACTTAATAAGTCAAATTATCGAGGTTGCAGATTACAATTATCTGATCCAAATTCAACAATTCAAAATGGTGGCGTCAAAATGGTGGATAAGCATTGTAATGTATGGCTTGATTCGTATGAAAATCGATATCTGGGGATTTTGGAGGTAGCGGATTATAAATATTTAGTCGAAATTCAAGAATTCGAAATAGCGGCTTCATGATGACGAATAGGTTTGGTCAATTATAGTGAGGGAATTTTAATGAACAAACATATTATTCTAATTAGAACAAAACTAAAAACAAGAAATTAAATAAATAATTTAAAAAGTGAAGAAACATGCTTTTAAATACAAACTAAATATGTTAAAAAATGCACCAATACGAAGAAAATAATGTTAACAATGCCAATAATTATGTCAATAAACGTAAATGTGTGGTGCGCCTGATGAAATTTTCTGTTTCTCCAGCAGCCCGCGCTTTTACGTTTATTAACATAATTATTGTTAATAGTAACATTATTTTCTTCTCTTTGGTGCATTGTTTAAAAGCGTGTTTTTAATTTTTTTAAATTATTTTTCTAGAATATTTACCAATTGTGGTATCAAACGTTTCACTGTAAGTTATAGTTGCAAATAAAAATGCCATATCGATCTTAAAATTCTCATTACAGGAATCTTATGCTCTTTAAAGACTAAAAAATGGTGTCTGTTTATTATTATGCTCAAATACAGTTTTTGTTTTTTTAAACATGTGTATTAGTGCTTGCTATACTAAAATAAAAATAAAGAAACAAAATGCAATTAACATAATGTTGAGCAGGATAATTTAAATTAAAAATAACATTATGATAACAGTTGTACTGTTCATAATGGGCATATTTTCTTTGTTATAATTGTTATAAGAAAGATATATGTTTTAAACTTATTTGTGATAAGTATTTTGTAAAAGTTTGAATAATTACTAGTATTTTCTGGTAATATATTTTCATTTGTTTCTATTGTTATAGAGCTTTTACAGTTCCAGTAAGTTGCATTTGCATATAATTATATTGATAATGTTAGTTATTTATCAACTGCTGGAAGTAGATATCTCGCGGGGAAATGCAGGAGCAGATTTTTCTGAGCTCGTTTCGACTAGGTGAGCTACCCGTACGGCCGCGGTAACACCTCTCGGAAAAATCTACTTCCCTCAGTTACTCGTTCGTGGAAACATCTGCTTTTCGCAGCTAACAACCCATATTATATTAATTGTGTTATTTTTCTTTCTTGCTATTTTAGTATAGCAAACACTAAGTAATATATTTAAAAAATATATTTAAAGAATAAAAATTGTATTTAAAAGATAAATAGACAAATATTTTCCTAGGTACACAAACCACAAAATAAACTGCTTTAACAGCAGTACTGACTTACAGAGCTTGTTACTTGAATCTTTACTATAACTTCATATATTATTATGCAACATAGTTGCATTAAATAAGAGGTACGTAAAACCAACCATAAAAGAATTTATCTTTTTCAGAAGTGTTCCACCCTTTGTTTTTAATGAAACAATTAGTACAAATAGTAAGTGTAATTAGCCATATTATACATATATTTGGCGATTGTACCTCTGAGGCCTTGGCTTTTATATATACCAACTCTCAACTTTCTGTATTCTTACTAGCTTGCTTTACTTATTTTCTCTCGTTACTCCGACTTATCCCCACCCCTTCAACGGAATTATCTTTAAATATAATCTACTTCCAGATGTCGTTATAATACATACGTGTACCAAATTTCAAGCGAATATCTCAATTATATTTTATCAACCCCTTTAGTAATGGAGTGGGGGTGGTGAAGAGGTTGAAAAATGTTATAAAAAAATATGAGACCTTGGCTGCTAGTATATACACCCAATTTCAAGTTTGTGTACTCTTCTTACCAACTTACTTTACTTATTTTCCTCTATTTACCCCTATTTAACCCCCAATCCTTCAACGGAATCATCTCAAAATATAGTTTAATTCCAGATGTCGTTATAACACGTGTACCAAATTTCAAGTGAATGTTTCAATTTTATTATATCTACCCTTTTAATAACGGAGTGGGGGTGGCGGGGGGTTGAAAAATATTATTAAAAAATTTGAGATCTTGGTTTCTAGTATACAGGGTGTCCCAGTAAAAACTCCCGGGTCGGATATATTTTAAATGAATTGAGATATTTTAATTCTGTAAAAGCCAATTTGTAGAGCATAAAGAAAGCTTCATTTTTGAGTATAATTGTTTTTTTAATATATCAGTATATAGATGGCGCTGTGCTCTAAAGAAATATTTCGACGGGAGAAACTTTGAAATGGGGTTTATGTGAAAGAAAATGCATTTCTAAGCAGATTATGTTCTAAAAAAAATAGCATAAAACTAACCGTTTTCGAGATATTTGAGTCCAATTGTAATCTCTTCAACATTTCAGTTCTTTAAGTGGGACAATCTGTATTTAATTTACAAATTTTAAAAGAACATATTTAAAGAATTTTTCATATAATTGCTTTGTCATTAGGTTAGATTTTAATTAAAAATATTTGATATCTAGTGAGTATAATAACTCTTATACCTTATAAATTAAATACAATTAAAGTTACCTTTGGAATAATAGTTTTGACATTTCTCAATTTCAATCACATTTTGTTTATTGGTGTGTCAATAGAACTGTATTATTGTACCTAATTATTGTTTTCTTTGTGAATATTTATTATTAAATATGGTTTCTTATACAAATGAAGATAAACATGATTTTAATTTATGGGGAATGTCGTAAAAATGCTGTAAGTTTATATGAAATACGTTTTCCTGACATACCTTTACCAGATCGGAAAACTTTTGTAAGTTTGTGTTCCAATTTGAAAAATTATAGAGGTTTTAAGAAATCAAAAACAACAAGAAAAACAACTGCAACTAATGAAAATATTGCATTAATATTACATCATGTAGAAAATAACCCAAACATGTCAGTACGCAAGTTGACGGAAGAAACAAATGTTGCAAGTTCTACCTGCCACAGAATTCTTAAAATAAACAAATTTTTTCCATATAAAGTTCAGTTAGTTCATCATTTGGTTCCAGGGGACAATGAGCGGAGATTACATTTTTTGGCGCAATTTTCAATTCTCTTAGAAGAAAATCCAAATATTTTAGATACAATTATGTGGAGTGATGAAAGTCGATTCCACAACAATGCAGTAATCACAACACATGATTGTCGTTACTGGTCTCAAGAAAATCCTAGGTGGATGAGACATACCAGATCCCAGAATCGTTTTGGAGTAAATGTTTGGTGTGGTATCGTTAATGATTACATTCTTGGCCCATAGCTCTACCATGAGAATTTAACAGATGAAAGATATTTACAATTTTTGCAAAATGATTTACAAGTACTATTAAGGAATTTGGATAACATGTGGTTTCATCAGGATGGAGCAGGCCCACATAATCATCACAACGTTGTTAATTATTTAAATCAAACATACCCAGAAAGATGGATTGATACCAATGAAGTACTTAGATGGCCTGCTCGATCTCCTGACATTGCTCCATTAGACTTTTATTCATGAGGATTTTTAAAAAGTGAAGTGTACAAAGAACCAATAGAAGACATGGCAGATCTTTATAATCAAATTTGTTCTACTGTTGCCGCCATTAATCGGCATACATTATTAAAAGTTTGTAGATCTGAACTAATTAATAGGTTTACGATGTGTGTTAACGACGAAAATGGCAATAATTTTGAACACCTATTAAAATAGTTATTTTAATTTCATTAGTTCGTAAAAATTGTTTTATATTCGTAATTGTTTTTTTATTGCTTAAATGTTTGAATTGAATGATAAATAATATTTTCAGTTTTTTTTCCAAGGGTTGCTTCAAATATATTTAATTCATAAGATATGAAAAACTCTAAATATTTTCTTCTAAAATTTGTAAATTAAATACAGATTGTCCTACTGAAAGGACTGAAATGTTGAAGAGATTACGATTATTCAATATTGGCCATGCCAACATTTGGACTCAAATATCTCGAAAATGGTTAGTTTTATGGTATTTTTTTTAGGACATAATCGGCTTAGAAATGCATTTTCTTTCACATAAACCTCATTTCAAAGTTTCTCCCATCGAAATATTTCTTTAGAGCACAGCGCCATCTATATACTAATATATTAAACAAAACAATTATATTCAAAAATGAAGCTCTCTTTATGCTCTACATATTGGCTTTTACAGAATTAAAATATCTCTATTCATTTAGAATATATCCGGCCTGGGAGTTCTTATTGGGACACCCTGTATACACCAAATCCCAAGTTTCTTTTCTTTTACCAGCTCGCTTTACTTATTTTTTCCTATTGTAGAAGTATAGTAATCGCAAAAGAAAAAAACACAAATTTTTCTTCTTAAAATGAGCTTAGAATGTCATGAAACGTCGAGATTTTAAATTTGAGGGAAGAAAGTTTGTCTGTCTGTCGGTCTGTAATTTTTTTGTGCGTACGTTTTCTCAGGAACGCGATAAGATATTGACTTGAAATTTGGTACACATATATGTATCATGACGAGATCTGGAATTGGATTATATTTTGCGCTAATTCCGATGAATGATAGGGGTTAAATAAGGGTACTATTTAACCCCATATCCTTCACCGGAATTAGTACAAAATATAATCAAGTTCCATATCTCGTCATGATGCATATGTGCACCAAATTTCAAGTCAATATTTTAAACCGTTCCTGAGAAAACCTTCGCGCAAAAAAAGTTATAGACCGACAGATAGACAGTATTTTTATTCTTCAAATGTAAAATCTCCACCACGTGGATATGAAAGTACAAATTGAATCAATAGTCTGGTATTTACGAAATCAGTTGTAAGAATTCAATTTGAAGTGTTTTGGACAAACAGAACGTCAAATTATAAATAGATTCAACGAGCATATAACTCATCTCAAAATAGAAGAACTAACAACTTCTGTGTAGTCCAACAATACCTTTGATAACAATCATAGAATAGATATCAGTAACTGTCATACAGACAGAAGGAACTGAAAAGTTCAATGATGCATAACACTTTTGTTAATAGTCGTAGAATGGAAATCGATAATTTAATTAAAAATGTAAGAAGTAATACTCAGCTGAATGATTTTGAAAGCAGAAATTACAAAATCGACTGGTTGAAAAATAATTATACACAGAGAGAAATCGCCTTGGAACATTTTGGACAATGTTGTGGAACAACGTCATGTTGCATTTGTTTAAACAATTGTAACATTTTAAGGCACAACGTTATATAGTTTTATACATTTTAATTGTGCATAATTCTTGTGCGTTTTATTTATCCAATATAAAGATTTAGTTACGATGAATTTATTGGAAACTTCGACCAACAAATTGACGAAATTTAGAGTTAAATTTATTTATTTTTTCTCAACAAATCATAGCAAATTTAACTTAATTAATTGTTAATAGTATCCTCAAACTATATATTTTGTTGCCATTCTATTTACAATTAGTTTTAAGTAATTGTTTAAAGAATTTGCACAACTTGTGTAACATAAAAGTGTGATTTTATTTTATAAACGGTTGTTGACAAACTTGTGAAACAATTTAATGACATACTATTCACAATCAGTTTGGTGATATTGTTTTAATTTTTTTTATAATTGTTTCATTTGTTTCACGTAAAGTTTATTGGTTAAAAAATGTACTGACCGCGCCAGCCATGCTACGCATATACGCACAGGCAATTACGCATCGGATCCAGGTGATATTTCGTTAAGTGAAGACGTACACTTCCGAATTATACAAGTACTCACATTTGTGATGAAATTTGTTGAAAACTTATTAACCGAGTGGGGTTTCCTAGATGTAATTCCAGCATTCACAGAGGTAAGTACTTCACACAGAGTTACAGATTTGCATATATGTTCTCTTAAATTAAATTCGTCAACATATAAATATAAAAATGGTTTCTTGTTTATATGCGAAGAATGCATGATGCCTAATACTTGATTTCGTTTACAGCTTGAGAGTAATTTCGTTTTCTTATGCGAAGCGACAGAAAGCTGTTCCTAAACTACTAAACCCAAAAGGCAAACTTGTAAAAGAACTGCTTCAAAACGAAGATATTCTGATCGTAAGCAATACATTTGATTTTGGTGATGAAGTGATAAATGTTATTTTTTTTTAAGAATATGACGTGACTACGACATAAGCTTTATTGCTACAAACTGCGTTAATAGAAGCTAAAAAGAAGAAGCACTGGAAGCCTTCCAAATTAGAATTATTAAATGGATTTATTTTAAGCATAAATGTAAGTCACCTACTTCTTTTCAACTAGAAATTTATGCATATAAAATTTATTTGCATTTAAAAAAATAGAAATGTTTTCATTTACCATATGATAATATATAAATGCATGCTCTATTATGTATTGTTCTGTTAAAATAAAATATTTATTCTTTAATTTTTTTTATTGAAATCCTTTAGGAAAACCTCCAATTTTGGAAATAATATTTCACAATTTGTGTTACAGAATAACACAATTAAAATGAAGTAGATATATATAATGTGTGAAATGAGTGCACAGTGAACCAAAAAATATATACATAATTTGGAGATTATACAGGGTGTTGCATCATGAGAGGGACATAGCTTAATAGGAGGTAGAGAACATCAGTGGTAACCGGAACCTCCCATAGAAATGTCTCATTGGGCCTTCACTACGAAATTACAGGGTGTTAAATAATTTTTGGCCAAACCTGTTTTTTGTCATAACTTTGACAGGAAATGAAATAACGGATTCATATTTGGTACGGCTAATGTACAAACGAGCCCCAAGAGGTACATGTATAAAAAATATATATCCAGGTCCGGACTCACTATAATTTATGTTTCTTCTTTGCATCAATAAAACATTACCCCGTATATATTTTTTTGAAATTTCGATACGATATTCGAAGAGAGCAAGAAAAAACAAACAAAGTGGCCTATTTCATTTTTTTGTTACACCTTCGTGGTTATTTAAATA
Organism: Stenurella melanura; assembly: GCA_963583905.1. NCBI lineage: Eukaryota > Metazoa > Arthropoda > Insecta > Coleoptera > Cerambycidae > Stenurella > Stenurella melanura. Next base: position 45,280,770 of record OY757318.1, on the reverse strand, counting down.
CGTTGTTAAATGTGCAAGAAAATGGATTACAGAACCCTATTAAATGAGAGGCACGTGAAATAAATAGTTTTATAACTAAAATTTGCAAAAATTCTATTGAGCCTAGGTGGTCTGGGTGAATCCTAATTCCGGCACGTTTTAAAGGTCCATTTTGGTAAAAAACTGTGGTCCTAATAAGTAATCGGGTATGAAATAACAAAATTTTTAATCAATCACAGTAGGCTTGTTCAAAGAATAAAAGTGACAGATAATTTAAACCATTTAGGCCTAAGCAACCAGTTACTTTGATCAAGAAAATCATCAGCATTTTATACTTAATAAAAATTGGAAGAGAACAAACTAAAATCTAAATAAATAAAATATTTTCCATTCAATTAACAATAAATAACAAAACAATAACTAAATGTGTTTAAAAATAAAACGTAATTGACACTAAAGTAAATTTTCAAAATGTCCTCCCCCAAATTCTGTGCATTTTCTTGCGCGTTTAGAAAGGTCACCAATTGCTCGACGTATCATTTCTGGATTATTCCGTATTTCGTCGCAGGTTGTAACGATGCGCTGGATTAAATGTTGTCTACTTTCAATTTCAATGCTATAAACCTCGTTTTTTAAGTGGCCCCATAAAAAGTAATCACAAGGGTTACAATCAGGAGATCTTGGTGGCCATTCATGTGGACCCCCGCGTCCAATCCATCTATTAGGATACACATTGTTTAAGTGTTCTCTTACTTGAAGGTTAAAATGTGGTGGGGCCCCATCATGCTGAAACAACATGCCTCTTATACCGATATTTTCTAACATATTCGGTAAAATGTTTTGAAGAAAATCAAAGTAAATTTCACAATTCAATCTTTCTTCAAAAAAATGTGGCCCTATCAAATGTCTATTCACAAGTCCGATCCAAACATTTACAGAAAACCTGTGTTGCGAACGGCGTTGGCGTACCGCATGTGGGTTTTCCTGTGCCCATTTATGATTATTTCGTGAATTGTTTACTCCATCCCTTGTAAATTGTGCCTCATCCGTAAATAAGGTTCTGTAAATGACTGGGCGATGATTAGACAACCAACGACAAAATGCCAGGCGGGGGATATCGTCGCCTTGTTGAAGACGCTGTACCTGCTGGATATGATATGGATGGTAACGTTCTCTTTTTAGGGTTCTCCATACTCGCCAATGAGGAATACCAGTTGCCAAACTGATTCGTCTAGTGCTCATATTTGGGTTTTCTTGAACTACGTTTATAATATTGTTTTGTTCCTGCACACCTTGTTGTAAAACACGCTCCACAACTGCAGAAGTAGGAAACTTTCCGTGTTGTCTTGCATACTGGAACACCGTACTAAAGGTTTTATGATTAGGGCATCGACGACCAGGAAAACGCAGCCGATATTCTGTTTCCGCCGACCTACCATTTCCATTACAGAAACCATAGATGAATATTATGTCAGCATATTCCCCGTTTGTAAATTTTACTGGCATAGTTAAAATATTTTCACAAGTTTTCACTAACTAAATGCGGATTATTGACACATTAAATTACTAACAAACAATTATTCAACTGTTTAGGAGATTTCTTTTTATTATATGTCACTTTGAACAAGCCTACTGTGATTGATTAAAAATTTTGTTATTTCATACCCGATTACTTATTAGGACCACAGTTCTTTACCAAAATGGACCTTTAAAACGTGCCGGAATTAGGATTCACCCAGACCACCTAGGCTCAATAGAATTTTTGCAAATTTTAGTTATAAAACTATTTATTTCACGTGCCTCTCATTTAATAGGGTTCTGTAATCCATTTTCTTGCATATTTAACAACGTATTTAAATAACCACGAAGGTGTAACAAAAAAATGAAATAGGCCATTTTGTTTGTTTTTTCTTGCTCTTTTCGAATATCGTATCGAAATTTCAAAAAAATATATACAGGGTGATGTTTTATTGATGCAAAGAAGAAACATAAATTATAGTGAGTCCGGACCTGGATATATTTTTTTTTATACATGTACCTCTTGGGGCTCGTTTGTACATTAGCCTTACCAAATATGAATCCGTTATTTCATTTCCTGTCAAAGTTATGACAAAAAACAGGTTTGGCCAAAAATTATTTAACACCCTGTAATTTCGTAGTGAAGGCCCAATGAGACATTTCTATGGGAGGTTCCGGTTACCACTGATGTTATCTACCTCCTATTAAGCTATGTCCCTCTCATGATGCAACACCCTGTAGAGTAATAAATTGTGCAAAACTAACCCCGGTTCATACATTACTGAACAGCTTCTTTGAATTAAGTGTATATATTGTGCAAAATGAATTACAAAGTTGACAAGATAAGCATACAATTTGTGGATTTCTCATTTAGAAATTGTGGAAAACTAAAAACACATTCTCTTAAAAAACTATAAGCATTGTGTCACTTATGAGCACAATTTTTTGTAAATATGTTTTACAAATGAAGAGGTTTGGATGTGAATGTTTATTTAGGAAACCTTCAGAATATATTTAAAAATTTCACACAAATTGTAGGAACTAACTTAATCTGTTCAGAAATTTGTTCCACAAGTGGAATAAAATTATGCATTTTTATGCAACCATAATTCAAAGTAAAGAATTCAATTTATGAGATTTTTAAGTTTGTACAAAAATTTCAAACAATGTTAATGCATAAACTGTACAAAATCATTGCTCCAAAAATGTATTATTTATTTGTACAAATTGTTCCTGTCACCATTTTAAGACCAATTGGGTCGAGTAATAAAAACAGTAGTTTTGGTAACGCGTTTCAGTTTTTGTCAATTCCATCAAATGATAAATGCATACTTGACCCGCTCTTTTTTCAATTAAAAAAATAAATATAATGAAGATTATGAAATATGAACGATTTTTAAGATGAAAACAGTTAATATATTTTAGAACGCCTTTTGAGGTATTCTGTCGATAATTATTATCACAATTAATTTGATTTTGTATTCCTTCGTGATAAACGGAGGTACTTCATTATTGAAATTTTACGTCGCCTGATTCGAAACTTTGTGTGTATTTTCGTTGAAGTATGTTAATTAAGGGTTTCTATTTACTTTTTTCGTGTTGAAAACTTGTCACATTAAAGGTTTCAAGTAGGGCACGTCTGACTCGAAGGTTGTGAGTATCTGAGAAGCTAGAGAATGCAATTGTGCAAATTAAAATTTTATGCTAACAAAGCGGCATACTCGGGATCGCTTCAGGGTTAGAGAGAAATAAATATATCTGCGGTAAAAGCAAGTTTTTTTCTTCGAAATGACAAAATAGTACAAGTACGAAATAAAGTAAAAACGATGGATATGCTTTGTGAAAAGTGATGCAAATAAATTTATTTCATTCATAAAAATAGTAATAACACAACACAGCAGATAACACTCCACACATATCAGACAATCTATAAATCCAAAGTCCGAAATGGGATGACACATTTGAAAAAACGCAGACACACATCCATTTTCTACCGACATGGCCACTGTCGGAGCCGGGGATCGAACTCAGTACACGATAGATACTGTGAGAAAAATGTATCTATGAATATTGAATATGAACATATTCTCATGGCATACAGCTTCTTATTTATATTCCAAACGGTTAATAATGTTAGTTATATTCTGCATTTTGTGAAAGAAGTACGAAATTGAACACATTTGTTCTTCAGAAGATTTAGGATTTTTTAAAATGGGGTACACAAAATTCAATCTAATTAACTGTATACCGATTTCAGTGTTTAATGTGCCATTTTCGACCAATGTAGGGGTATAAATTAAGATACAAATATTGATGATATGGTAGAATCGGTATGTGCCAAACGGAGCATATTTTTTAAAATAAAAACATACGAATTGAAATTAAAAATAAATAGATTGGATTATGCGTGATACTTTGGAGGTGCATAGTTCGAGAAAGATATTATTTTCAGAATACAATTCTCCAATGTTATAAAACTCAAAAAATGCTCTATTTTAATCATCAAACTAGAAAATACCTATTTTTTAAATTATATTTCGCTGTTTTGAGAAAAGGTAACTATTGTATGGAATGAACGTGTAATGATACATGCGTTCTGTTATGAGTGTCATAAACTGTAATATACGGTGTAAACCTAAAGAAACGCACAAAATTCATATCTTTGGTATGTGTCATTTGTCAAAAAAATTCTCGAACAGGTCAATTTTATCTTTGTAAATGCTACATTTTGTCATTATACCAAAATTTATGAAGTCATTAGTTTTTGAGTTATGACGTCATCATAAATTTTTGTTAATGGAAACAGACATTTTTGTTTACTGTTTGTGGTGGTATATTCCTTTAGCATTCTGGTAATATAAAAAAAATGATATTACCAAAGCCATTCTTTTGGAGAAAAATATTTTTATTGATTGATACCTTGCATTGCAAGAAAAAAATCATCTCCATTGCTCAAATTGTGGCCCTCCAACCATTTGGCATTGACCAAGATGGGTGTAGACACTGCACGCTGTTCTGAATCATCTCATGGGCAATTCGTCCCATCTCCAAGCCAATTCTATCCTTCAATTTTTCTATGGTATCCGGTCTGTTAAAATACACCCTTGACTTTAAGTAATACCAAAGAAAAGAGTCTATGGGGGTTAAATCCGGTGAATGCGGGGGCCACTCAATCGGACCTCGACGACCTATACACCTTCGAGTAAAAGTGTCATCTAAAAACTGACGCACTGCTATCCCAAAATGAGGTGGGGCCCCGTCTTGCTGAAACCAGACGTTTTCAGCAGGAATATCTTCATCTTCATTGTTCGGAAACATAACTGCTAAGGTTGGCACTAACTCAACTCGCAAAAACTGTAAATATCTTGCGGCCGTAAGATTTTGTTAAAAAAAAGGTTCCATTAAACGATCACCAATCATACCTGCCCACACGTTTACTTTGCCTCGTCGCTGTGAATGGGCTTCTTGAGTCCAATGAGGATTTTCGCGTACAGTCCCCTTTAAAGAAAATGTGGCTTCATCAGAAAAAGCAATGTTCTTTAAAAAATTTGGGTTTTCATTGCACAAGGTCATCAACTGTTCACAAAACTGTAAGCGCCGATCTAGATCATCCTCATTCAGTTCGTGGATTAATTGCACTTTGTATGGATGGTATTTTTATTTTTTTAATAGACGTACAACAGAAGTTTGACTCACGTTATGATTTAAAGCCAGCCTTGTCGAAAGATGGTGGTTTTCCTCATTTTCTAGAAAAATATTTAATTTGGTTTCGTTGCTTGTGCTATGGTGACCAGATCGAGGGAGGTCAGCTACAGTGCCAGATTCATCATATCTAGCCATCAATCTACTTACAGTGGATCTAGAAATTTGCTTTTCGGGATACTTGGCATTGAAAACATCACATGCTTCCTGATGAGTTCTCAGTCATCATATCAAACCATCATCAAAAGTTCTACGCGTTTTCTTTCACTTAAACGTGGCATTGCATTCACTAGTTTTGTCTCAGAAGTGTCACAAAAGTGAGGTTCCACATGGGCCAAGAATAAAAAAGTTGTCGATACTTTACACAAAAAAGCCTGTATCTCTCTGTTGTTAAGGTGATTGTTTTATAATTACTTTCTTTGTTTTGCTTTTATGTCAAATGTTTTCATGCTAGTTAAAACAAAAATGTAGGTAACAAGATTTATCGGTCCATAAGAAAGTGGAACATTACTCGTGAATTTGCGAAAGAGAAGCTATTTTTACATAAAAGGTCATTTTCCAGAAGAATGGCTCAGGTAATATAATTTTTTTTATATCACCAGAAAGCTAAAGGAATATACCACCAAAAACAGTAAACAAAAATGTCTGCCTCTATTTAAAAAAATGTATAATGGCGTCATAACTCAAAAACCAATGACGTCGCAAATTTTGGTATACTAACAAAATGTGCATTTACATAACTAAAATCGACCTATTCGAGGATTTTTTTGACAAATGATACATACCAAAGATATGAATTTTGTGCTTTTCTTTAGGTTCACACTGTATTTTGAAACAAGCCTGAAAGTATTGTTTATACAAGAAATAGTAGATATCTTTTAAACTGGATGTAAACATTACACTCTTCGCCGGGTTCTTTTTCTTTATAACTGTTATACATTTGTAGAACTATATTAAACGTTACATTTGCAATTTTTTCTTTAAATGTTTCATAAGTTTTATATTTAATTATCGGTTTTCGTTTCAAAACAGAGTTCTGCCTCTAGCTAAAGGTTATGTTAATGTCAATATAATCAGTCTTGCCTATCTTTTCCTGTCGTGATATCGTGATTACAAGAAACGTGACCGACGTACGGACAGACAGACGGACATTTTAGAAGTTGTAGAATTTTTTATTAATTCCTCACCTTCAAATGAAACAAGTGTATAGTTTATTATGTGCTCTGCCGCCCAATTAAGTGTCCTCTAGGTAAAGCTAGGGATGATGATACATTTTTAAGACTCATAGAAAGATCCTCATAAGGGAGAGGTTTCTCAGCGTTGTCTTTTAATAAATATATTATTAAAGGACCCCGCACGGAACATATGGAAATTGGCCCCCAGCTAAAGTGTTTGATACTCGGGGATATTATCCAAATATCGGTGTTGATCAAAAGTCTCTATGGGCTCAAGGTCGGAAATTGGACGGTTTTCCAGATATCGGGGGTGTAAATGGGGATGCTCATTTCTTGTGGGAAGTGGCCCCCGCACCAGTAAAATTCGCTGGAATCGACATATGTTATTCCTCTTGACCTGATAAAAATTCTCAGGGGCACAAGTTTGAAAAATGGACAGTTTTCTAGATATGGAGGGTGCAAAGCATTTCCTTTATAGGAAGTGACCCCCAGTGAAATTCACTGGAATCGACATATGTTGTTCCTCTCGACCTCCTGATCAAAATTTCTCATGGGCACAAGGCCGGTACATGCACAGTTTTCCAGATATCGGGGGTTGCAAACTCGACTTTGAACCCCCGATATCGAAAAAAATGTGCATTTACCGACCTTGTGTCTATGAGAACTTTTGATCAGGAGGTCGAGAGGAACAACATATGTCGATTCCAGTGAAATTCACTGGCGGTCACTTCCTATAGAAAATGAGCACTCCCCTTTGCACCTCCCATATCTAGAAAACTGTTTATTTTCCATACTTGTGCCCCTGAGAATTTTTGATCAGGAGGTCGAGAGGAATGACATATATCGATTCTAGCGAATTTTACTGGAGCGGGGGCCACTTCCCACAAGAAATGAGCACCCCCGATATCTGGAAAACCGCCAATTTCCGACCTTGAGCCCATAGAGACTTTTGATCGACATCTATATTTGGATAATATCCGCGAGTATCAAACACTTTAACTGGGGGCCAATTTCCATATGTTCCGTGCGGGGTCCTTTCAAAAGATGTTATTGATTAGCTTTATTGATATACTAGCGTAGTCAGAATTAGATTAACAGTATATAGAAAGAATTTATTGTTTTGCATATTAAATATTTTGCCTACTAAATACCGAAAATAATTTTTTTTATTGATTTTGACAGCAGGAATAAAAGATATATTATTTATAAAAGATATTAGTATTTACCTTTTACATGTAATTATTCTCAATTATTGTGACAAATTTCATGTTTTTTCACAAAATGTTGATAGCTTTTTGCAAGTGGATTATTAATACACAAAGTATATAAAATTTTCGACTTTGCTTCTTAATGCGTTATGACTACTTCGCACTTATGAACGCAACAACCTGAAACCGGTCGGCGAGTGGTGTTGTGTAGTGGCCAATTATAACAGTAATTAATAAAAGTTGTAGAGTCCAAAGTGAAGTACACAAAAGGAAGTTGCAACCGCAACGTCTACTTTCTTTTACAAATAATGAGTTTGCATGTGTTGTGTCTTTATAACTTCAAATTATACAAAACATAGCTTTGTGAGGTATCATTAAGTTTTCCTTCGTATATTTGTAGATACGCAATTGGAGATATCGTATTTAAAACTATTTAACGAGGAGGCTCGACATGAACTTGTGATGAAATAACATCAGTTTTCGAACTTCTTGTATTTTCTATGATGTTAGATTTCGTTGCTACCGAACTTGCTTCTTAGCCGAGCAGTCATTGTATGCAGTTCTAGGTTCTGCGGTTTGTCGACTGTGCAGTGAAGGGTTGCAGGTCATGGAAGTTACACCCCTGGGCATAGCCAGGGCGCTCAACAGAGCGAGTGTGTTCTACTATCAGAGTTTTATACGTGACGGGATCGGAAGCGAAATCTCAAGCGATATTGCCCCAGGTATATCGTTCTATTTAAACGACGACGTCGACTTGGTATCAAGATCATTAATTGCGGCTTCGCCAACCGACATGTGCAGTATTGATGCGACGATGGAAGAATAGACCTATTAATTATAGTTTACGTTTTTCTCATTTGGGTATTGATGAAAGGACATTAGTGATCGCCTTAATCTCTTACCATTGTAACGAGGTAAATTTTCCGTTGCCAAAAATGCAGTTTACATTACTAATATACCTCGTTATTTGCTCCGCTTACATTCGAATCATAGGTATTGTAAATTATTATTATAGATTTCTCCTAATTTAGCTAGCTGAAACCGAGAAACAGATTTCTACTTTAAATAGGTAATTTGATAAACCTGGCAGTGAGAGGGCTGTCTATAATATTAATATTAATTACAAGATTTGATACGGAGGGCGTTGGTGAGACACCTGCGTAAATTAGTTTCATTAGACCACATTTTGAAATCACTTCTGTCCGATCCGTCAAACAGCCCAGTCGGGTACTATTCCGTATATCCAGCACATGTAAGTACACCGTTTTATCACCGCCGCTGGTTTCTTGTCGATCTTTTTATATTAACACCGATAAGAATAATTCACTGAAATGTGTGTTTTAAAGCAATAATTTCAAACCGATTCCGTTTAAATGTATCAGAATATATTTATTATTTCCCGACTTAGCCGAAATTAAATAAATTTATTAAATTATTACAATATAGTAAGAGAGTCCGAGTTAGGACATGTCAACTTCTCCGATTTTATCCAAATAGCCATGTTCGCAAGAATTTCCAAATGGGAAAAAGAACATGGATGATATTTCGAGAGAAAATGTGTACCGTTTACCGTTTATATTATTTTGATCCAGACCATTTGTGATGGTACTGCGATAAAATAATATGTTGTTCTACCAAATGGGTAGAAGTTTTAATTACCGTAATTTTATTTTAGCTAGGTCGTAGCAAAATAAAATCTGTATTTGCAAAAATTATTTTTGTGAATTTTTTTGTAGTGTTAGTGTTAATTTACCGTTCATTTTGTTTCCAATATTTTGTACTGATACGAAATGGAACAAAATTCATTACTTTGAAATAATTTATAGAAATTTATTATAGTCCGGGAACTGAGAATAAAATCTAGGCTACCGTAAATAAATTAACTAACATTATATTCTGATACATAGACATTTTCCGCATACAATCCGACAAGATACCACGTGGCCGAACCGAAATGCATTTAATGAAGGCACCCAGCTGTGGGGTTTGAGGCGCTTGGCAAACACCGCATCAAGTGTTGATGTAATTTCAACATTTCCGAACCAAACCGAAATACCACCGTTCTGATTATTGCTGTCTGTCCGTCTAGGCAGAATAATCTCCGCCGTAAGCTGATACCAAATCCGATAACCGTTTTATTTTCCGAACCGAGTGTAACCAAGGTTACACACCGCTCCGAATCCGATAACCGTTTTATTTTCCGATCCGAGTGTGACTTAAGTTACACACCGCACCGAATCCGAAAACCGTTTTATTTATTTGGTATCAGTCTTATTTAGTTTTGCCAAGTTCTTCACACTTACACTCTGACCGTCCATGTAGGCATGATTATGGCTATAGATAACCGCTGGCTTTTGCCTGGTATTTGCACGCTGTCCGTTTTTTTAAATTACTTACTTGTGTAGTTTTTTCCGTTTACTGTTTTTTTTTATACCGCTTTACTACTGTTTTTTTTTCACCGCTTTCACCGTTTGCTTGCTTACCACCGCTTGCTTCCCCATTAATGAGTAGCTAACTAGCTTCTCACCGCCTGGTTACCCGTACGTCACAAAATGGCGCCCTACCTAATTCAAATTAGACTGAAATGACATATCTTAAGTTTTGTTATTGTATTTATGCGAAACTCCGTATTTTGGTACTTAACCGTTTTTTATTGCTTTGTAAACATTTCATTGTATGTTAATAAACTTTGTTATTTACCGACCTCTGCCTTTTACTGTTGAATGTGAGTGAAAGTCTAATCTGCCGTCCGGACCCCTGGACATACCGTGTCTCCACTGTAGCTATCCCAGCCCTACTGCAACAGGCTGCGTTTAGGAGGCTAATGTGGGACCTTTGCCCCACGTAAAAATTGCAAAGGTGGCGCTCGAGATTACCGAATTTAACCGAAATATAGCTCAGCGCCAAAGTGACGCTTCCACTTGCCTATGCGCTAGGCAACTGGAAGAAAGCACGTCACAAAATGGCGCCCGAGCAGGGACCTAATTAAATGAAAGTAGACTTAATTTACCGAGGTAGACTTATTTAAATTAAATTAGACTTGATAAACAAAGATTGGATTTTCTTCACATTCGGCAGGCACCGAGTACAACCCGAAGAGTACCAATAGACTCACAGAGTCATGTGGGGTGTCATTTTTGACTATACCGAGCACGGGGAACCGATACCGACTACTGCCGATCCGATCCGACCGCACCCGAAGGCGTTATTAATCATTTAATAACCCCGTAAGATTTTTTTTCACCGAATGGCTGTTTCCGTGGTGTTGCCATCTGAAGAGGCTGCACTTTTACCGAAAATCCGAATTCCGACCGAACACTTCCGAAGTCTCCCGAAGTTACCCGAATACACAAAATACCGAGTTGGGAGTCGTTTTCAGGGTAATCGAACCCAAGGAAGCGTTTGGCAACACTAGAAAACCGATCCGATCAACCGTTTCGGCAAAAAGCGTGCTGTGGCCAAGTTATGGGTCCGAATCGAGTAAGAACCATACTAGGTGATAAATAGCACCCCGATACACCATCTGCACCGCCTTTTACCGACCGCCCGGATTTTGCCCGGAATACTTACCGACTCCGGTGTCCGGAGTTACTAGGCAAGCGACCCCTCGTTTAATAGTAACTCAAGGACCCTGAATCGATTGCCGTAGGTTTCATCATGATCCGACCATCCGTTCCGAAAAAAATTGTACCCTGGTGAAGGGGTAAGTTCAAATCCGTTAAATTCGATGGGAATCCGTAGTCCGCATCGCTGGACGCCGTCCAGACCGAATTTTACCGATTACCGATCACTGAGATACCGCTCAGTACCGTTCAACATCATTCCTGGCCAGCTATGACAGTACATCTTGAGAATGGGCTACTCTGAGATACCGCTCAGACCATTCACCGCCCTCTGTCACCGTACCGAGCCGTTTCCGATTATTACCGAACCGATCCGAGTACTTCCGAGTACATTAATAACCGTTTCCTGACCGCCTGCCGATTTTAATCAGTTCCTGTGCTGCCAGCGTAGCTAGAAGCTGCACTGGTGAGCTACCGAATTCCGTCCGAATACTTCCGAAGTCGTACCAAGAGACCCGACGTCACAAAGAGGCGTGTGGGGTGTCGTTTTCAGAGTAACCAAACCTGAGGAAACGAGTAGTATTGCTGCGAACGCGATCCGACCGGCTGTTCCGAGAGATACTTTGGCATTTTCTTGATTAAAAATAAACTTGGAAATTTTTCGGCGAGACCGCGTCGAATAATTTTAGATAGTTTAAAAGTAAGGGACTTTGTCATTTTTTTTCTCGAGGAATAGAATTACGATGTAACCAAGTTAGGAGTCCGTTCCCAGAATATTTGGTTGATAGCATCAATAAGGACCGTTCACATTGCAGTTTTACTGACCGACGACTCCGGAATATGGAGTTACTAGGAGTGTGACCACTCGTTTAATAGTAACTTGGGGACACAGAAGCGTTTGCCGTATGTTGGAGTCCGATTCGAACATCCATACAGCGAGCACGTGTACCGTAGCAACCTGATAGGTTGCATTTACCGATTTTACCGTTTACAACATTTTTTTATTGTTGTTATTTTTTTGATTGAAACTTTACCGAATAGCGCAGGCGTGACAGGAGTCCCACTGTACGCTGACGCAGCTATCCCTAGCTGCTCCGTATATACAAAACCGATCCGAACCTTAGGAAACGACTCGAGCTTGAGACCGCAAGCTGTAAAGAACTCTCCGAATACTAGCAATACCGATCAATAGCCATCATTGCAGTATACCGTTATATGTCTAACCGTTATTGAATACTGACTAATAGATATCAATTCTATTAGTATCATTACATTTCACAGTTGATCCGAAATAAGAATATTTGGATTTTAACTACTATCATTGAGAAGCTAAAGAATTTATCTGATACGAATTCGTTTTTTTTTCTTTTTCTTTCTCATCGTTTACCGTTTTTACTTAATTTCTTTTTATACAAAAAGAAACCCGCACCGAACTTGTGTGTTCTTTGGATTCCTTTCCAATACACACGTACATTAGAAACCGTTGTATTTATTTAATTTATATTTAAATATTTGTATAAATATTTTAAGTTATACTAATACCGTTACATTTATCAACTGTCAACGTTTACTTTTGCAAATATTTTGTTTAACATCTACCAGTATCTTTTAACTGATACACCGTTACATATATTAGTTTTAATAATTACCGAATACCGATCTGCACTTGTACCGATTATCCAGAATCAACATCATTTAATACAGTTACATTTACCAACTGTCAAGGTTTAATACCATTTTGCAAATATTTTGCTTACCGTCTGGCAGCACCTTTGCAACCGATCTGCCGTATACCGTTACATTTCCGACCGCTACCGTATACCGTTACATTACTAACCGTCACTGAATAAACACCGTTTTGCAAATATTTTGCTTACCGTCTGTCAGTATCTCTTCAACAGATATACTGTACACCGTTATTTTTCCGACCGTCATCGTACATCACCGTTTTACCGAACAGCATTTTTTTTTACCGTCCGCCAGCATCTTTTAAACTGATACACCGTAAACCTTAACAAAGTTTAAGGGTAACACCAACAATGCTGGACAACGAACAGGAAGACCTGAAACAAGTGGACAACATTCATGATCAGCAACAACAAGAAGTTGCTGGAGCTAGGGATATCCGTCTAAGTTAGATACACCGCTACCAACGAAACTGCAGCCACGACCAGTCCGTTACGACCGTTCCGATGTCATGACCGTCCACAGACACATCAGAATCATCCGTCACAATGTCCCTAGGGACAACCGTCTGCACATACATGTAGAAATAATTACCGTTCTCCGCCCTGACTGGCACCGACTCCGTCCGTTTTTACCCGAGAAACCAAGTATGGGGTTTCTGTTCCGAACAAAGGATACCCTCAGTATATCCGCTTCATCTGCTTAACTAGCTGATGGGAACCTTGTAACCGTCAACCAGGTCTAGATTTTGCTATAAATCTAATCACTGGTACCGTCGATTTAAATCACCGTCCGATCTCACCACCGTCTCCTACCAATTCATTGGAAGTAATTATCATAGCTGAGCTAACCGAATTTCTGGCAACCGAATTACCCCGTTTTAAGGCTGTCACCGAAAACTACCGACCGCAACCGCAACCGCCAGACTTCCCGGGATACCGCCCAGGTAAGCCGCCGTTCTACCTATCCACCGTACTCGCAACGACGTACTGTGCCGCCAACAACGTGCAGGAATCCACCGAACATTCGTCCAGTGGCGAGCCCCGTTGTGCAATACCGCCGAAGCCCGAGACTACATTTGTCCCGACCGTCCGTCGAAGTCAGCACGACTGACATTCACCACACCAACCGATCCTCCGTCTAGCGATGCCCTGCTACAGGGCATGTCGCTATGCTACCGACCGTTAACAATTTTATATTTTTCTTTTCTCCGTTTTTCTCTTTCATTATCCGTATTCTTCTCCACCGTTCCGACAGACAATTAAAGTCTGCCCACCGACCGTCCGTCCAGTCTGCCCGCACCGTTACCCACCGTTTCGACAGACAGGGAAAGTCTGCCCACCGTCCGTCCGTACCGTCCGTCCTCACCGACACGATCGACCCAGGGATCACTCCGCCGCCCGAAGTGCCCATTCATCTGCCCGTCAACGAGTATACACTACTTCCAGAGTGACGCAGTATAACCTGATAGGTTGACGATGGAGCGAACCCCAGTACCGGCATACGCTGGAAGAGTAAGATTTTTATTAGGGTCTTTAACAAATTATGTTTCAGATGTTCGGATGGAGGCCGTTCTCTTTTGTTTTTTGCTGTTAACGATGCTCCGGTGACAGAGTCGCCCCGGAAGCTATCCATGTAATTCATTTCTTTTGTTTGGGGAGAAGAACCGCCGTCACTTACCGTTTTCTTATTTTTTTTATATATATTTTTTTTATATTGTTTGTACGATATAGGGATCCGTACCGCTAGGAGTAGGAATAGGAAAAAAATAATAACTGCGTTTATTATTTTTTTTATTCGAAGTAAGAGGGGGGTGTAACGAGGTAAATTTTCCGTTGCCAAAAATGCAGTTTACATTACTAATATACCTCGTTATTTGCTCCGCTTACATTCGAATCATAGGTATTGTAAATTATTATTATAGATTTCTCCTAATTTAGCTAGCTGAAACCGAGAAACAGATTTCTACTTTAAATAGGTAATTTGATAAACCTGGCAGTGAGAGGGCTGTCTATAATATTAATATTAATTACAAGATTTGATACGGAGGGCGTTGGTGAGACACCTGCGTAAATTAGTTTCATTAGACCACATTTTGAAATCACTTCTGTCCGATCCGTCAAACAGCCCAGTCGGGTACTATTCCGTATATCCAGCACATGTAAGTACACCGTTTTATCACCGCCGCTGGTTTCTTGTCGATCTTTTTATATTAACACCGATAAGAATAATTCACTGAAATGTGTGTTTTAAAGCAATAATTTCAAACCGATTCCGTTTAAATGTATCAGAATATATTTATTATTTCCCGACTTAGCCGAAATTAAATAAATTTATTAAATTATTACAATATAGTAAGAGAGTCCGAGTTAGGACATGTCAACTTCTCCGATTTTATCCAAATAGCCATGTTCGCAAGAATTTCCAAATGGGAAAAAGAACATGGATGATATTTCGAGAGAAAATGTGTACCGTTTACCGTTTATATTATTTTGATCCAGACCATTTGTGATGGTACTGCGATAAAATAATATGTTGTTCTACCAAATGGGTAGAAGTTTTAATTACCGTAATTTTATTTTAGCTAGGTCGTAGCAAAATAAAATCTGTATTTGCAAAAATTATTTTTGTGAATTTTTTTGTAGTGTTAGTGTTAATTTACCGTTCATTTTGTTTCCAATATTTTGTACTGATACGAAATGGAACAAAATTCATTACTTTGAAATAATTTATAGAAATTTATTATAGTCCGGGAACTGAGAATAAAATCTAGGCTACCGTAAATAAATTAACTAACATTATATTCTGATACATAGACATTTTCCGCATACAATCCGACAAGATACCACGTGGCCGAACCGAAATGCATTTAATGAAGGCACCCAGCTGTGGGGTTTGAGGCGCTTGGCAAACACCGCATCAAGTGTTGATGTAATTTCAACATTTCCGAACCAAACCGAAATACCACCGTTCTGATTATTGCTGTCTGTCCGTCTAGGCAGAATAATCTCCGCCGTAAGCTGATACCAAATCCGATAACCGTTTTATTTTCCGAACCGAGTGTAACCAAGGTTACACACCGCTCCGAATCCGATAACCGTTTTATTTTCCGATCCGAGTGTGACTTAAGTTACACACCGCACCGAATCCGAAAACCGTTTTATTTATTTGGTATCAGTCTTATTTAGTTTTGCCAAGTTCTTCACACTTACACTCTGACCGTCCATGTAGGCATGATTATGGCTATAGATAACCGCTGGCTTTTGCCTGGTATTTGCACGCTGTCCGTTTTTTTAAATTACTTACTTGTGTAGTTTTTTCCGTTTACTGTTTTTTTTTATACCGCTTTACTACTGTTTTTTTTTCACCGCTTTCACCGTTTGCTTGCTTACCACCGCTTGCTTCCCCATTAATGAGTAGCTAACTAGCTTCTCACCGCCTGGTTACCCGTACGTCACAAAATGGCGCCCTACCTAATTCAAATTAGACTGAAATGACATATCTTAAGTTTTGTTATTGTATTTATGCGAAACTCCGTATTTTGGTACTTAACCGTTTTTTATTGCTTTGTAAACATTTCATTGTATGTTAATAAACTTTGTTATTTACCGACCTCTGCCTTTTACTGTTGA
Source organism: Stenurella melanura (assembly GCA_963583905.1). NCBI lineage: Eukaryota > Metazoa > Arthropoda > Insecta > Coleoptera > Cerambycidae > Stenurella > Stenurella melanura. The sequence continues at coordinate 45,264,307 of OY757318.1, read as the reverse complement.
ATGTGAGTGAAAGTCTAATCTGCCGTCCGGACCCCTGGACATACCGTGTCTCCACTGTAGCTATCCCAGCCCTACTGCAACAGGCTGCGTTTAGGAGGCTAATGTGGGACCTTTGCCCCACGTAAAAATTGCAAAGGTGGCGCTCGAGATTACCGAATTTAACCGAAATATAGCTCAGCGCCAAAGTGACGCTTCCACTTGCCTATGCGCTAGGCAACTGGAAGAAAGCACGTCACACCATCTGGAAATATATTGTTTGTTATTTGCATTTAATGCCAATTCGCTATTCTATAAACATAACAATTTTAAAGCTCTATAATACAATAAATAATATACTGTAAATATATCTGTGTTTATCATGAGAAAAGAAAACAGTATTAATCTACCCGTGTACTGTCACCAAACTAATTAAAATTATTATAATATCAGAGTGACTGTCAATTGGCCTGTATCTACTTGTTTTTATTTAATTACTTCGTTTACTATTCCATTTCTCAAGTGGTTTAATTACTATAAATAATTATTTAACCCCGTTTTCGTAGCCATTTTTGGCTCCCGGCGTTTATTGAATAAATAATTAAAAATATACTTATTACCAAGAAAACAATAATTTTACTTCCACATCCACGTAGTGAATTGAAAGTATAGTAATCGTAAACAAAAATTCATTCATTTTTTTCTTGTCTGTCTGTCTTTCTGTCTGTCGGTCTGCCTGTAACTTTTTTTGTCAGCACGTTTTCTCTGGAATGGTTTAAGATATTGACTTGAAATTTTCTACACATAGGTATATATTATAACGAGAGCTGGAACTGGATTGATTTTTGAACATATCCGGTGAAGGGTTGGAGGGTGAATAGGGGTAAATAAGGGAAAATAAGTAAAGCAAGCTGGTAAGAGTACAGAAACTTGAAATTTGGTGTATGCACTAGAAGCCAAGGCCTCAAAATGTTGTATGATATTTTCCATCCCCCCACCGCCCCCTCCCACGCCAATATTTAAGGGGTTGATAAAACAAAATTGAAATATTAACTTAAAATTTGGTACACGTATGTATTGTATTATAACGACATCTGAAACTAGATTATATTTTGAGATGATTTCATTGAAGGGTTGGGGGGTTAAATAGGGGTAAATAGGGGAAAACAAGTAAAGCAAGCTGGTAAGAGTACGGAAACTTGAAGTTTGGTGTATATGTACTAGAAGCCAAGCCCTCAAAATTTTTTATAATATTTTCTATCTCCCCACCACCAACCCCACTCCTTTATTGAAGGGATTGATGAAAAAGACTTGAGACATTCACTTGAAATTTAGTACACGTATGTATTTTTTGTTGAAGGGGTGGAGGGGGGTGTGTAGTTGGGAAAAATCAGTAGAGCAATCTAGTAAGAGTCCATTACTTTATTTTCGGAGCATGTGCTAGAAACCAATGCATTAATTTTTAATATTGGAAATGTTTAACAAATCGAAGATGTAACGGTAATACGGAAGTCCACTAGCGATTTGTGTAACGCTTGGAAATTTGGTTGTTTTTTGGACACGAAAGCATTCGGTGCTGTTACATCGCATACTTTTTGAAAGATCCAAATTTGATTTTGAATTTGATAAATTTTGATACCTAGAATCATATTCTTGCATTGTTATGTTTCGACGCTGACCGATGCCTAGCGTCGTTGTTGTAAAACTTGTGTATTTGACACATTTTAGTAGTATAGCTATGGGGATTCGGGACCAAAATCCCATGTTATTTCTTATGGAGGTTCATTCTGCACATTTTTGACCAATTTTCTCCCCAACACTTTTTAGCCTCCCGCCAACAGAGGGCGCCACAGTGGCGGATGAAATGTTGATTTCAGCATGGCGGCTCAGCGAATTAGAATGCAGCACAGATCCTATTGGCTTCGGTGTCTGGACTCTTTCTATTGGTTGCGGGATGGCGAACGGTATATTGGATTTCAACATGGTGAGGTCTAGCAAATCAGATGGTGATCTGCTTTAGACTCTCCCTATTAGTTGTGAACGGTAATAGCTAATGGTGTATCAGATAGAGAGATCTATTGGGGTATAACAAATCAGAAGGCGAGGTCGAGGCAGCAAAGGATACCTAACAAATCAGAAATGCCGACTTAGCGAATCGGATAGCAGCACAGTGGAATAGCAAATAAGATATGGTGGTCTTACGGGTTGAGGATGATGGAGTCGCAGGCTTTTAGAGAAAAGGTGGGAAAAACGTATGCTAATATATTAACGAATGAGGTTCGGGGAGGCGGTGTCTATATTAATTATAGCTCTATATACTTAATAGGAAAAATAATTTAAAAGCAAAAATAGTATTCTGTCTAATCGGATGGTCGACAATTGGGATGCTGATGCTGATATATCTGACCCCTTATAGCGACAGCTTCTTTTGTAGGGAAGTCTAACAGACACTAGGGTCGATACTGGTCCCATGTAGAGACGCGTCGCACAAGCCGTATCGTCAACTTTTTACACCATCTCAGCGAGATGACAACCAACTAATGACAAACATACTTATAGTATTGGTGTACAACATAACTTGAAGTCTACGGATACAAATTTCCCAGTTACCCTGTATATGAGCAATTATAATTTTCTCATTCATTATTATTGTTTATTATTTAGGCGCGTTTAAGGCAAGCTATTTTTATGATCAACAGAAATATTCATAGGTAGTCAGTACATCAAGATATTATTTTTATTAGAGAGCTTTCCTCATATGTATGCTCAAGATCTGAGAGTTTCGGGAACCTACTTTACACAAGGAGGTGGATATATCGAACATACATTCTTACCGAGGGCAGCTAAGACTTCCACCATACCCATTTTTACCCTTAATGATAGTTTTCTGTTCTGTTCCGTCAGCAGGTCAATAGATATTTCTCAATATAACAATTTGCCTGTATACGCAGGGATCTCAAAATACATTTATTATTTTAAGCATCCGTAATCTATAATATACTGAGTCAATACTATAAATTCATATATCTAAACCAAACAAAAGCTAAAAATTATTAAAAAATTATTTCATTAAACAGCTAGAGGTAACATTAATGATTCAATATCATGACGTCATAAACTGACTTCATCGCAATACACTGAGGTATTATGCATATGGCTCGGTGTTTTACATTACATTGGTTAATATTAAAAACAACATGACGACGACGCAAAGTTCTATAATACTTACCGCTAATATATCGTACACTCAGATTAACTAAAATGCGCGAGCTAGTACCTCAATTCTAAGAAAGAACACCCACAGGTTTACATATAGCATAGTTATAATAGAAGAATCAAATTGATGGATACAAATTGCAATCCGAGCATATACACCCACTTGCTCCCGTTTTACCCCTAGTTACCCTCGTTTTACCCTTAATTATCCTCGTCTTACCCCTAGTTACCCTCGTTTTACCCTTAATTATCCTCGTCTTACCCCTAGTTACCCTCGTCACCCCTAACTATTCCTATCTCACTCCAATTACCTTTAGTTTACACTGTTTGAAAATCGTGCAGACCTGTTTAAATACAGACCTGTTTAAATACAGACCTGTTTAAATACCGACCTGTTTAAATACATACCCGTTTAAATACAGACCTGTTTAAATACGGACTTGTTTAACAATGATGCCTAATAAAATAACTTTCGAGACATATAAACCACCTAAGCTGAGACCATATGTATTGGAGAGAGATAGAGAACTTAGAGAGAAAATTAGAAAAGCAGCGATAGCTATTAGAAAGAAATATTTAACATTAAAATTAGGAAAAGCAGAGGAAGTTGAAACTCTTACTCGATTATTTAAACCAGTTATCGAGCCACTAAAAGAACTAAAATCCATTGTGAAACCTGTGAACAACGTAAATGTTATACCATTAATAAAAAACCCAGTAGAACATAAAGAAGAGGCTGTAGAAGAAGATAAAGAATATGAAGAAGAAGAAGACTATACCCTCGAAGAAGCAACTAGTCAGCTGGATCCATATAAATACTTTCAACAATATTTTTTAGCTAAGCATTACATAATAGGACTCTATAATAAAAATAAAGGTTTCGATAAAACATATGGTGTCAGACCCGATTCGGAAATGAATAAATTTTATATTGGCTCCCAGGAATTACACATTAACCCAAAACGCTGAAATAAATATTGGTAATGAAAAGTATGCCGGAAGACGAGGCTTATACGAGTTGATATTTATGAAGAACAGGTTATGATGAGCAAGATTTACGTGACTATAAGAATATTCTAGAAGCGAGTAATGTTCATAGGAGAAATTATGATCCTTTAGGACAATTCAATGGAACACGATCTTTTAAGTATACTAAAGTGATAAAGCCATTACTTAAGGATAATGAAGAGTTGCGTAGTGGAAATGGTTTGAACATGGCATACAATGACTTGTGGTTGGGTGAACTGAAAAGGTATAGACATCACAAAACACCAAAAGAAAATCAGTAAAATGACATAAGTATTGTGGGTTAGGTTCATAACCTCAAACATTTAAGAAATATTCTAGCGTAAAGACCTATATTAGTATTATTTTATATACAAGACCCTTAGATAGATAGGAACTTGCTATATTAGGAGCTGTTGACGTCTTATTCCGCTTTTATTAATCGTTGTTAAAATACTGAGGTTGTTACCTATTCTCTTCATACTAAATTCAAATATACAGAGTGAATATATGGGGATAAGTTATTGATAATACGTTGACTTGAAAACAATTTTTTACATCCTTATAGGCCCCATCGACTCTATATGAAACCTTATAAAAAGGGGTATGGTCTATATCTGAAAAAACAACAAAAAACTACCATTGAAGCTACCCAAAAGAGCACTCTCCGATGGGAAGATTTAAGGCTTTTATTTACTTTATCATATATATTTTTCTTAATTCTTAAAGCATTCTCGGAGCTATAGAAAAATAATGGGATGTAGATTTTAGAGCGACGGCTATCATAAAATACCGAATCATTATTAAATCCTTCTGGTGTTTCAACATCACTCGACCCCGCAAATAATTAAATTTGGTAATATCTATCTCTGACATATAATGTTTAGTTATTCGTATCGTGGGATCATATACAATATCATCATACTCATCCCAAAAATGTAGGTTGATTGGTAATATTTCATCTTTATGCGTATATTTCAGTGTTCCACATACAAGTCTAGTTGGGATATTATACTTTTGAGCGACCTCAAAAATATTAGGGAAGCTGGTAAATATACGGCATGATAATATATTTTTTAAATGATCTTATAAGTTAACACCTACGAATCCCTTACGCACAGTATGTTCTATTTCTTATATAAGTGTTCCCTACCCTTTTTACTTAATCTTGAAAGATCTGTAAATAAAGTCCAAACCACAAAGTAGCTTTATGCAAACAGAAACCATTCAAGGGTGATCAACCCCATGCGATCAGAGGTAGGAGAGGAAATCAACTTAACAATATTATTAGTAAAACGACTCTAAGCACATCAGAAGCCATTCAAGGTTCAAATCTCAGCTAGACTATAAAGTAGCTTTACGCAACAGAAACCATTCACAACATTAAACCCCGCTAAATTCAAAAAGGTTGGAGAGGAAATCAACTAACAATATTCTTAGTAAAAACGCACCGAGCAGACACCCAGACTACGAACTGCATAAGCTAGCACATAGAAACTTTAAGGATAGACGTATAATTAAAAGTAAAATATGTCTTGAGGTGATTTGAAAACAAGCAAACATCCAATCCCGCTATGAACTACTAAGCTAGCACATAGAAACTTCAATGATAGATATATAGCAATAGACGACTGAAAACAATCCAATCCCGCGATGAACTACATAAGCTTGTACGTAAAAAATATTTAATATAATAATAATAAAAAGAATAAACCATTGAAAACAAGCAGACACCCAATCCAGTTACCATCTTCAAGGGTAGACACACAATAATAAAAGTAATAGGCAACTTGTTGTAAGCTGAACTGAGAAAGTATAAGCACCAAATAAATCATTAGAATCATGAAGATGAAACTACAGAAACATAGCCATAGAATACAACTCAACATTTTATTGTGGAAAATTTCAAGACATCCAATCCAGCTAGGAAGTACATAAGCTAGTACGCAAAAAATATTCAATATAATAAAAAGAATAAAGGACTGAAAACAAGCAGACATCCAATCCTGCTATGAACTACTAAGCTAACACATAGAAACTTCAATGATAGATATACAGAATAAAAACGGCTGAAAACAATACAATCCCGCTATGAACTACATAAGCTAGTATGTAAAAAAATATTCAATATAATAAAAAGAATAGAACGAGTGAAAACAAAGCAGACATCCAATCCTGCTATGAACTACAAAGCTAGTATGCAAAAATTCAATATAATAAAAAGTATAAAACGACTGAAACAAGCAGACATCCAACCCCGCTATGAACTACATAAGCTAGTATGTAAAAAATATTCAATATAATAAAAAGAATAAAAGGACTGAAAACAAAGCAGACATCCAATCCTGCTATGAACTACAAAGCTAGTATGCAAAAATTCAATATAATAAAAAGTATAAAACGACTGAAACAAGCAGACATCCAATCCCGTTATGAACTACTAAGCTAGTATGCAAAAAATTCAATACAATAAAAATAATTGACGACTTGTTGTAAGCTGAAGTGAAAAGGTAAAAGCATGAAAGAAAATCATAGAATCATGAAGATGGAACTGCTGAAACGTCGCCATAGAATTTAACTCAACATTTTATTATTTAAATTGTCAAGACAGCCATGTAATCGTTTCGGTAGCCCGAAGGCCTTTCGCGAACACGTACGGATTTAAAAAATTCGCGTGGCTGAAACCAAAATTCCTCATGCCTGTCACCGATTCAGTATAGTTCACTGGGTCTCGGTAGGCATTAACGCTACCTACAAAAATAAAATAAAGGTACATAATTATTTTATAAACCATAATGTGGTACTACCAATACTCAAGCATTAAGAAAAGCTAGAACAAAGCACCGGCATATCGTAACGCAAAGCCCTAGGTTTTACTACTTATTTTCTAGCATTAGCGAAAAGTATTAATTTGTTCTATATTGTCCGGGCTATAAATTTTACTAAGTTTTACTATTTATTTTCCTACATTATTGAAAGTACTATTTTTTTCTTCCGTTTCTCCGTGGGCTAATAGATATAAGAAATATATGTTAAAAAATAGTTTTGAATTATGCATACATAAACATTTCAAATATCTCTGATTATTTATTTTCTCCTAAACACCTAAGTATACCTTAGTGAAAAGTACTACAGCTTCCAGTACTATAAATTTTACGTAAGTAAGTTTTTTCGCCTTTTTTGGGCATTAGCAAAAAGTACAATATTGCCTAGACTAATAGCTTTAGATATCAATTTTATCTTAAGAACTGAAATTACTGAGTATAAATGAATTTAAAAACTTTAGCCACAATTAACTATATGTTTTTCTTAAGTAAACCTCAGCCTGACTTTATCATTTATTATAAACAACAGTTTATCAAAATATCAGCTGGAGACAGAAAAAATACAAATAATTCATTCGGATTATATTAAGTCATTAGCTTAACTTCAAATTATGTATCATATTATGTAGATGATACTATCCTACTATTTACTAACAATATTTAGAATTTAGCAAAAAAATCGGTTTAAAACTTATAGAGCGGTTTCGATTATTCATAAAAAATATGTGTCGTGCTCTATAACCAACAGTTTATCAATAATTATTATCTGCAATGGTTAACAAAAAATATGTCCCTAAAGAATATCTACTGATTGTGATAGGTAACTTAAATGAAACGTACGTAAAGTACCTAGGAATAATAATTGACATTGTCACCTATTCATATAGCGCAATTAGCAAAGAGAATCCGATAACTTCTACATAAATTCTATAAAGAAATACTAACTAAAAACTATTGCTTGCTATACCTACAATAACTCCATAATGCTGCTAAATATCATACAAACTGAATTTTTAAAAAATAGCACACAAAACGGAACTCATCTGTGGTATCAGGACTTTATATCTGCATACGCCTTTATTCAGACTACAAATATGCCGCATGCACCAGAAAAAATATATTGTAATACCCTACAGTAATGGGAACCCGAGGTCTCAAATTAACTTGTTCTTTGAAAATAAACCTAAGAAATAAATTTTATACTACAACACTACATGAAAAACTATAAGCATAATTGAAAAAAACATCACTACTGTACACCTCTGGTTATTTAATTGATTCGAAAACATCTAAGTATACCTTAGTGAACAGTTCTGCAACTTCCAGTACTATTTTTACGTTAAGTAAGTTTTTCCTATACTAGTGAAAAGTTCCACAACTCTAAGGATAAATTTCATCTTGGAAAATACGTAGCATAAATAATTAATAGCGTGCAATTATCAATTAAAATAAAATATGTAAATATGTAGCCATTGAATAAAATTCATGTCTTTTTCTCGGTGTTAATAGAGGTACCGAACGTGATTTTATCATAAACAATCAAAATATCGGTTGGGAAGCTTATATTATTATTATAAACAAAGGAATAGCCAGCTATGCATGTGTTTATGCAGTAGGTATGTTAGAATTGAAATACGGAGTGTCCCCATTTGATTAAGAGTTCTAATCGTTTCGATTCTGTTAAAATACTATTTTTAAAGTTGAAAATGAAATACTATTTCATATAAACATATTCCTATTAATTTTTATTTGCATGCCCGTTACACTATACCAAATCACTAACATCATATGTAATGAAAAATATGTACTTACATGTTATTGGTAATAAACACACTAAAAATTGTCTGTTTGAACAGTAGAAAAAATAACTTCACACACGCACTAGAAACATATGGAATGACTTCCCAAAGCTTGGTTCCGGGGATTTATAGTAAACCTATTGCACAATGATTACATCATCTAACGTATTGGCGACTCTAATCTTGAACGCAGTAAGTTTAAACCCTAAAACAACACGTACTTCTTAGGAAAAATATAAACATACAAGATACAGCTGTGTGTGATTCACACGTTTTTCTCGGGAATTGTCCCATCAATGATTCCGCCTGAAAACATGTCTCAACATGTCTCCATAAATGCTTCCATTTCATCAAGTACCTTCTTTTAAATTATTTAAATTTCCTATGAGTACATCCTGTATATAATGAAGGGATTTCCTTTTTTAATCATATATAGTGTTTCTGCTACTATATACCTGGGTATGCTTATTTCATCATTAATCTATATCTTTATTCCGCTATAACATAAACATTTTTATTCTCATGGGTTTGGCCGTTTTTAAAAATAAACAAACTTTCCGAACTGACCGCTACAAATTTTTATTTCAAATTCTATACATCAAAACTGTTTTAGATATGGATGCGGCTGGCAAGTTTTTCCTTAACATTTTATTTTCATGTACTGTAGCTACATAATTTCATTTTATTTTTCTTGTTCCGTTATGGATTTTTTGCTGCCTTCCTGCAACCCTCAAATATGAAATACTTTACCTGTGTGCTCTTTTCTTCAGAATAAAATTGCTCAAAGGGTGTATGGTTTCCTATTTCAATCAATCAACATATAGTTTATTAAAAAGTGTTACTACAATTATAATAAACGAGTGCAAGAAGTATTAACTAATAAAAATATGCATAAAGTCTCGAAAATAGTATAATAATATGGGGTGAGTAAATAATTCTTTTTGGCTATTCAAATATCACATGTTAAATTGATTAATGAATTATTTAAGTACAGACAACAGTTCTAAATTTTTTACTTTCATACTCAAAATAAAATTTCACTCAGCCACGAAATTTATAAAATTTTAAATTTCATGGCTGAGTGAAATTTTATTTTGAGTATGAAAGTAAAAAATTTAGAACTGTTGTCTGTACTTAAATAATTCATTAATCAATTTAACATGTGATATTTGAATAGCCAAAAAGAATTATTTACTCACCCCATATTATTATACTATTTTCGAGACTTTATGCATATTTTTATTAGTTAATACTTCTTGCACTCGTTTATTATAATTGTAGTAACACTTTTTAATAAACTATATGTTGATTGATTGAAATAGGAAACCATACACCCTTTGAGCAATTTTATTCTGAAGAAAAGAGCACACAGGTAAAGTATTTCATATTTGAGGGTTGCAGGAAGGCAGCAAAAAATCCATAACGGAACAAGAAAAATAAAATGAAATTATGTAGCTACAGTACATGAAAATAAAATGTTAAGGAAAAACTTGCCAGCCGCATCCATATCTAAAACAGTTTTGATGTATAGAATTTGAAATAAAAATTTGTAGCGGTCAGTTCGGAAAGTTTGTTTATTTTTAAAAACGGCCAAACCCATGAGAATAAAAATGTTTATGTTATAGCGGAATAAAGATATAGATTAATGATGAAATAAGCATACCCAGGTATATAGTAGCAGAAACACTATATATGATTAAAAAAGGAAATCCCTTCATTATATACAGGATGTACTCATAGGAAATTTAAATAATTTAAAAGAAGGTACTTGATGAAATGGAAGCATTTATGGAGACATGTTGAGACATGTTTTCAGGCGGAATCATTGATGGGACAATTCCCGAGAAAAACGTGTGAATCACACACAGCTGTATCTTGTATGTTTATATTTTTCCTAAGAAGTACGTGTTGTTTTAGGGTTTAAACTTACTGCGTTCAAGATTAGAGTCGCCAATACGTTAGATGATGTAATCATTGTGCAATAGGTTTACTATAAATCCCCGGAACCAAGCTTTGGGAAGTCATTCCATATGTTTCTAGTGCGTGTGTGAAGTTATTTTTTCTACTGTTCAAACAGACAATTTTTAGTGTGTTTATTACCAATAACATGTAAGTACATATTTTTCATTACATATGATGTTAGTGATTTGGTATAGTGTAACGGGCATGCAAATAAAAATTAATAGGAATATGTTTATATGAAATAGTATTTCATTTTCAACTTTAAAAATAGTATTTTAACAGAATCGAAACGATTAGAACTCTTAATCAAATGGGGACACTCCGTATTTCAATTCTAACATACCTACTGCATAAACACATGCATAGCTGGCTATTCCTTTGTTTATAATAATAATATAAGCTTCCCAACCGATATTTTGATTGTTTATGATAAAATCACGTTCGGTACCTCTATTAACACCGAGAAAAAGACATGAATTTTATTCAATGGCTACATATTTACATATTTTATTTTAATTGATAATTGCACGCTATTAATTATTTATGCTACGTATTTTCCAAGATGAAATTTATCCTTAGAGTTGTGGAACTTTTCACTAGTATAGGAAAAACTTACTTAACGTAAAAATAGTACTGGAAGTTGCAGAACTGTTCACTAAGGTATACTTAGATGTTTTCGAATCAATTAAATAACCAGAGGTGTACAGTAGTGATGTTTTTTCAATTATGCTTATAGTTTTTCATGTAGTGTTGTAGTATAAAATTTATTTCTTAGGTTTATTTTCAAAGAACAAGTTAATTTGAGACCTCGGGTTCCCATTACTGTAGGGTATTGCAATATATTTTTTCTGGTGCATGCGGCATATTTGTAGTCTGAATAAAGGCGTATGCAGATATAAAGTCCTGATACCACAGATGAGTTCCGTTTTGTGTGCTATTTTTTAAAAATTCAGTTTGTATGATATTTAGCAGCATTATGGAGTTATTGTAGGTATAGCAAGCAATAGTTTTTAGTTAGTATTTCTTTATAGAATTTATGTAGAAGTTATCGGATTCTCTTTGCTAATTGCGCTATATGAATAGGTGACAATGTCAATTATTATTCCTAGGTACTTTACGTACGTTTCATTTAAGTTACCTATCACAATCAGTAGATATTCTTTAGGGACATATTTTTTGTTAACCATTGCAGATAATAATTATTGATAAACTGTTGGTTATAGAGCACGACACATATTTTTTATGAATAATCGAAACCGCTCTATAAGTTTTAAACCGATTTTTTTGCTAAATTCTAAATATTGTTAGTAAATAGTAGGATAGTATCATCTACATAATATGATACATAATTTGAAGTTAAGCTAATGACTTAATATAATCCGAATGAATTATTTGTATTTTTACTGTCTCCAGCTGATATTTTGAAAACTGTTGTTTATAATAAATGATAAAGTCAGGCTGAGGTTTACTTAAGAAAAACATATAGTTAATTGTGGCTAAAGTTTTTAAATTCATTTATACTCAGTAATTTCAGTTCTTAAGATAAAATTGATATCTAAAGCTATTAGTCTAGGCAATATTGTACTTTTTGCTAATGCCCAAAAAAGGCGAAAAAACTTACTTACGTAAAATTTATAGTACTGGAAGCTGTAGTACTTTTCACTAAGGTATACTTAGGTGTTTAGGAGAAAATAAATAATCAGAGATATTTGAAATGTTTATGTATGCATAATTCAAAACTATTTTTTAACATATATTTCTTATATCTATTAGCCCACGGAGAAACGGAAGAAAAAAATAGTACTTTCAATAATGTAGGAAAATAAATAGTAAAACTTAGTAAAATTTATAGCCCGGACAATATAGAACAAATTAATACTTTTCGCTAATGCTAGAAAATAAGTAGTAAAACCTAGGGCTTTGCGTTACGATATGCCGGTGCTTTGTTCTAGCTTTTCTTAATGCTTGAGTATTGGTAGTACCACATTATGGTTTATAAAATAATTATGTACCTTTATTTTATTTTTGTAGGTAGCGTTAATGCCTACCGAGACCCAGTGAACTATACTGAATCGGTGACAGGCATGAGGAATTTTGGTTTCAGCCACGCGAATTTTTTAAATCCGTACGTGTTCGCGAAAGGCCTTCGGGCTACCGAAACGATTACATGGCTGTCTTGACAATTTAAATAATAAAATGTTGAGTTAAATTCTATGGCGACGTTTCAGCAGTTCCATCTTCATGATTCTATGATTTTCTTTCATGCTTTTACCTTTTCACTTCAGCTTACAACAAGTCGTCAATTATTTTTATTGTATTGAATTTTTTGCATACTAGCTTAGTAGTTCATAACGGGATTGGATGTCTGCTTGTTTCAGTCGTTTTATACTTTTTATTATATTGAATTTTTGCATACTAGCTTTGTAGTTCATAGCAGGATTGGATGTCTGCTTTGTTTTCAGTCCTTTTATTCTTTTTATTATATTGAATATTTTTTACATACTAGCTTATGTAGTTCATAGCGGGGTTGGATGTCTGCTTGTTTCAGTCGTTTTATACTTTTTATTATATTGAATTTTTGCATACTAGCTTTGTAGTTCATAGCAGGATTGGATGTCTGCTTTGTTTTCACTCGTTCTATTCTTTTTATTATATTGAATATTTTTTTACATACTAGCTTATGTAGTTCATAGCGGGATTGTATTGTTTTCAGCCGTTTTTATTCTGTATATCTATCATTGAAGTTTCTATGTGTTAGCTTAGTAGTTCATAGCAGGATTGGATGTCTGCTTGTTTTCAGTCCTTTATTCTTTTTATTATATTGAATATTTTTTGCGTACTAGCTTATGTACTTCCTAGCTGGATTGGATGTCTTGAAATTTTCCACAATAAAATGTTGAGTTGTATTCTATGGCTATGTTTCTGTAGTTTCATCTTCATGATTCTAATGATTTATTTGGTGCTTATACTTTCTCAGTTCAGCTTACAACAAGTTGCCTATTACTTTTATTATTGTGTGTCTACCCTTGAAGATGGTAACTGGATTGGGTGTCTGCTTGTTTTCAATGGTTTATTCTTTTTATTATTATTATATTAAATATTTTTTACGTACAAGTTTATGTAGTTCATCGCGGGATTGGATTGTTTTCAGTCGTCTATTGCTATATATCTATCATTGAAGTTTCTATGTGCTAGCTTAGTAGTTCATAGCGGGATTGGATGTTTGCTTGTTTTCAAATCACCTCAAGACATATTTTACTTTTAATTATACGTCTATCCTTAAAGTTTCTATGTGCTAGCTTATGCAGTTCGTAGTCTGGGTGTCTGCTCGGTGCGTTTTTACTAAGAATATTGTTAGTTGATTTCCTCTCCAACCTTTTTGAATTTAGCGGGGTTTAATGTTGTGAATGGTTTCTGTTGCGTAAAGCTACTTTATAGTCTAGCTGAGATTTGAACCTTGAATGGTTTCTGATGTGCTTAGAGTCGTTTTACTAATAATATTGTTAAGTTGATTTCCTCTCCTACCTCTGATCGCATGGGGTTGATCACCCTTGAATGGTTTCTGTTTGCATAAAGCTACTTTGTGGTTTGGACTTTATTTACAGATCTTTCAAGATTAAGTAAAAAGGGTAGGGAACACTTATATAAGAAATAGAACATACTGTGCGTAAGGGATTCGTAGGTGTTAACTTATAAGATCATTTAAAAAATATATTATCATGCCGTATATTTACCAGCTTCCCTAATATTTTTGAGGTCGCTCAAAAGTATAATATCCCAACTAGACTTGTATGTGGAACACTGAAATATACGCATAAAGATGAAATATTACCAATCAACCTACATTTTTGGGATGAGTATGATGATATTGTATATGATCCCACGATACGAATAACTAAACATTATATGTCAGAGATAGATATTACCAAATTTAATTATTTGCGGGGTCGAGTGATGTTGAAACACCAGAAGGATTTAATAATGATTCGGTATTTTATGATAGCCGTCGCTCTAAAATCTACATCCCATTATTTTTCTATAGCTCCGAGAATGCTTTAAGAATTAAGAAAAATATATATGATAAAGTAAATAAAAGCCTTAAATCTTCCCATCGGAGAGTGCTCTTTTGGGTAGCTTCAATGGTAGTTTTTTGTTGTTTTTTCAGATATAGACCATACCCCTTTTTATAAGGTTTCATATAGAGTCGATGGGGCCTATAAGGATGTAAAAAATTGTTTTCAAGTCAACGTATTATCAATAACTTATCCCCATATATTCACTCTGTATATTTGAATTTAGTATGAAGAGAATAGGTAACAACCTCAGTATTTTAACAACGATTAATAAAAGCGGAATAAGACGTCAACAGCTCCTAATATAGCAAGTTCCTATCTATCTAAGGGTCTTGTATATAAAATAATACTAATATAGGTCTTTACGCTAGAATATTTCTTAAATGTTTGAGGTTATGAACCTAACCCACAATACTTATGTCATTTTACTGATTTTCTTTTGGTGTTTTGTGATGTCTATACCTTTTCAGTTCACCCAACCACAAGTCATTGTATGCCATGTTCAAACCATTTCCACTACGCAACTCTTCATTATCCTTAAGTAATGGCTTTATCACTTTAGTATACTTAAAAGATCGTGTTCCATTGAATTGTCCTAAAGGATCATAATTTCTCCTATGAACATTACTCGCTTCTAGAATATTCTTATAGTCACGTAAATCTTGCTCATCATAACCTGTTCTTCATAAATATCAACTCGTATAAGCCTCGTCTTCCGGCATACTTTTCATTACCAATATTTATTTCAGCGTTTTGGGTTAATGTGTAATTCCTGGGAGCCAATATAAAATTTATTCATTTCCGAATCGGGTCTGACACCATATGTTTTATCGAAACCTTTATTTTTATTATAGAGTCCTATTATGTAATGCTTAGCTAAAAAATATTGTTGAAAGTATTTATATGGATCCAGCTGACTAGTTGCTTCTTCGAGGGTATAGTCTTCTTCTTCTTCATATTCTTTATCTTCTTCTACAGCCTCTTCTTTATGTTCTACTGGGTTTTTTAATAATGGTATAACATTTACGTTGTTCACAGGTTTCACAATGGATTTTAGTTCTTTTAGTGGCTCGATAACTGGTTTAAATAATCGAGTAAGAGTTTCAACTTCCTCTGCTTTTCCTAATTTTAATGTTAAATATTTCTTTCTAATAGCTATCGCTGCTTTTCTAATTTTCTCTCTAAGTTCTCTATCTCTCTCCAATACATATGGTCTCAGCTTAGGTGGTTTATATGTCTCGAAAGTTATTTTATTAGGCATCATTGTTAAACAAGTCCGTATTTAAACAGGTCTGTATTTAAACGGGTATGTATTTAAACAGGTCGGTATTTAAACAGGTCTGTATTTAAACAGGTCTGTGTTTAAACAGGTCTGCACGATTTTCAAACAGTGTAAACTAAAGGTAATTGGAGTGAGATAGGAATAGTTAGGGGTGACGAGGGTAACTAGGGGTAAGACGAGGATAATTAAGGGTAAAACGAGGGTAACTAGGGGTAAGACGAGGATAATTAAGGGTAAAACGAGGGTAACTAGGGGTAAAACGGGAGCAAGTGGGTGTATATGCTCGGATTGCAATTTGTATCCATCAATTTGATTCTTCTATTATAACTATGCTATATGTAAACCTGTGGGTGTTCTTTCTTAGAATTGAGGTACTAGCTCGCGCATTTTAGTTAATCTGAGTGTACGATATATTAGCGGTAAGTATTATAGAACTTTGCGTCGTCGTCATGTTGTTTTTAATATTAACCAATGTAATGTAAAACACCGAGCCATATGCATAATACCTCAGTGTATTGCGATGAAGTCAGTTTATGACGTCATGATATTGAATCATTAATGTTACCTCTAGCTGTTTAATGAAATAATTTTTTAATAATTTTTAGCTTTTGTTTGGTTTAGATATATGAATTTATAGTATTGACTCAGTATATTATAGATTACGGATGCTTAAAATAATAAATGTATTTTGAGATCCCTGCGTATACAGGCAAATTGTTATATTGAGAAATATCTATTGACCTGCTGACGGAACAGAACAGAAAACTATCATTAAGGGTAAAAATGGGTATGGTGGAAGTCTTAGCTGCCCTCGGTAAGAATGTATGTTCGATATATCCACCTCCTTGTGTAAAGTAGGTTCCCGAAACTCTCAGATCTTGAGCATACATATGAGGAAAGCTCTCTAATAAAAATAATATCTTGATGTACTGACTACCTATGAATATTTCTGTTGATCATAAAAATAGCTTGCCTTAAACGCGCCTAAATAATAAACAATAATAATGAATGAGAAAATTATAATTGCTCATATACAGGGTAACTGGGAAATTTGTATCCGTAGACTTCAAGTTATGTTGTACACCAATACTATAAGTATGTTTGTCATTAGTTGGTTGTCATCTCGCTGAGATGGTGTAAAAAGTTGACGATACGGCTTGTGCGACGCGTCTCTACATGGGATCAGTATCGACCCTAGTGTCTGTTAGACTTCCCTACAAAAGAAGCTGTCGCTATAAGGGGTCAGATATATCAGCATCAGCATCCCAATTGTCGACCATCCGATTAGACAGAATACTATTTTTGCTTTTAAATTATTTTTCCTATTAAGTATATAGAGCTATAATTAATATAGACACCGCCTCCCCGAACCTAATTCGTTAATATATTAGCATACGTTTTTCCCACCTTTTCTCTAAAAGCCTGCGACTCCATCATCCTCAACCCGTAAGACCACCATATCTTATTTGCTATTCCACTGTGCTGCTATCCGATTCGCTAAGTCGGCATTTCTGATTTGTTAGGTATCCTTTGCTGCCTCGACCTCGCCTTCTGATTTGTTATACCCCAATAGATCTCTCTATCTGATACACCATTAGCTATTACCGTTCACAACTAATAGGGAGAGTCTAAAGCAGATCACCATCTGATTTGCTAGACCTCACCATGTTGAAATCCAATATACCGTTCGCCATCCCGCAACCAATAGAAAGAGTCCAGACACCGAAGCCAATAGGATCTGTGCTGCATTCTAATTCGCTGAGCCGCCATGCTGAAATCAACATTTCATCCGCCACTGTGGCGCCCTCTGTTGGCGGGAGGCTAAAAAGTGTTGGGGAGAAAATTGGTCAAAAATGTGCAGAATGAACCTCCATAAGAAATAACATGGGATTTTGGTCCCGAATCCCCATAGCTATACTACTCATTTTTATATCTAAATCTATGTTCTTTCATTTTTACGTATCGACACCGACCGACGCCTAACATCGTTTTTGTAAAACTCGTGTATTTGATAAATTTTGATTCCTAGATTCATATTCTTTCATTTTCACGTCTCAACGCCGACCGACGCCTAGCGTCGTTCTTGTAAAACTTGCGATTGATAAATTTTGATACCTAGACTAATGTTCTCACATTTTTACGAAACCCATTTTTTTGTGGAGTATTAATAGTATTAATGTTAATGTAATATTAAACTTTTCTTTATTTCTATCACCTGCGCATTTTTCAGATTTTGTAAATATCATGTCAGGCTTGAGAGTTAGCCAAGTTCATTTTCAATATAGTGAAGAAGCTTGCTAAATTGCAACTTCTGTACATTTTTTATGACCTCTGCCCCTAATATTATTAAAATTCTATGACCAATAATTATTTCCGCATACTAAAGTGCAAATATAGTGAAGAAGCTTACCTTTAAAGAGACTTGGAAGGAAAATCTGGATGTGGAAGTAGTGATTCCTTAGACAGCGGTTCTTTTGTTTAACTCGCTCTAACTTACACGAAACATTTAATTGTTCCTAATTTTATTTTACCTTATCACTACATATTTCTTACTAAAAGTTGTTAATATTAAGGTCAAATTTTAATAGTTGTAGAATAAAATAACCTTACTCTATGTAGATAAAGTGTAAAAATTTGCAAGGGTAAATATAGCAAGAGATACACCTTTTTATATTTCGAAATAGATACTAAATATAACGAGAAGGAATAAAGATGGAGGTGACTTTTTTATTTAACAGAGTTGTATAAGTTGAACGTGTACTGACCTACTATTTAAAAATATTCTCTAAAATTTATAATTCATTGGCTTAAAATATGTCACAATTTACATGCTTGGTTGTTGTGATATGTCATTTGCAGAAACGCGATAAAAACTTCTGACTGTTGTAGTAAAATAAGGATATGATTATACCTATTTTACATTATTATTGAATACTTCTAAAATAACAATATTAATTTCTCTCGTTGGAAACTTGCTTGATCTATCAACAACACATGGATTAGTGATTAACTCGCCTAGAATTGTGATTGCCTCAAAATAGATAACAAGGGAGGAAATGATATAAAAACAAATGTAGAACCGTTTGCATTAGTCCTCTCTTTGGCTGGTTAATTATTATTTACTGTATTAACTATGTATGTATATTCAAAATTAGTAGATTAGTATTTATCTACATACATCTCGTATATAAATACGTAATTTTAGATACCTTTCAAATATATCCGCCGAGATAACGCCTTCCTCGTAATTTAATATGATCTATATATTTAAAATAAAGAAAATAATAGATCGAGGTATGTTGCCGCTTGTTCTCGATTTAGTAATTGCAGTAATATCTGCTTCAAATCCGCTGGTAGGAATTGAATCTAAGTGCACAGCGTGTGCCTACATACCTTTCAAATCAATCTTGCATTGCACTCATTGCATTCGGAAATAAACTTCGAAGTGAACAGGAACTGAGGCGCTCTGGACGTTCCATTTTCTCTCAACGCCTTTATGTTGCTTTGTTATTTACTAGCAATTTACCTTATCCCGAGATATACTATATTTGTTAAGGTCAGATTGCAATGCTAACAGTTCATTGAATACAGGATGTTAAACTTTGTCCATAGCTTTGGCCGTATCTGTTAATTTGGATGAATCTAAAAATCAGCACCAATATTTTAAAAATTCACAGATCTTGCATCTTTCGCAAGTATCTTAAGCGTATTGAAAATACCAGATGCAACTGTACTGCTCTAGGTCGAAGTCCTATAGGATCGTCCTACTGATATGCCCGCTAAATTAAACCAAACTAACTACTACTGCAACCCCTTGTACAGGGCGATTTTTCCACGACGTTAAATCTTCTTCACTTTTGATGGGGCATCGTTTAAAATAGGTCGTAGCTTTTAGCAACACATTGCAAACGGAATGACACAATAGAGGCAGCTTGTTACTCTACTACAAGGTCGGCGCAGCGGCCTAGACAGATCTCTCGCTCTCGATACGTTTTTCGTAAGATGGGTCCTATATCATGCGCCCAGAAGTATTTTCAATACTAAAAATAATAATAATAATATCGAGTGAAGTCAACGTGATGCTCAAGGAAACTGAGCAGTTGAGGAAGTACAAAGACATTTAAATAGAACTGTTCAAAAGGGCCATGGCCGGAGTTTGCAACACCTGCCTGGTCAGCCGAGTGCAGAAGATCGTACTATTAGAAACGGCGCATACTCTAGGGAAAATAGTGTAGTACGAGTCTCTGTGATTCCTTGTTGAGATCTGCACTGTGATCTGCTAGAGGATACATGATCAACGTCATGCGTCACCAGAAAGACCCAAAAATCTGGATCGGGCTCCAACAGAGCTGCATGCCTTGGTGTAACTCCAAGGGCTCAATAAAATTTGAAGTGCGAAATTCCACTGAATAATAATAATCTTTATTGTGCACGAGATCATCTAAATAACATAAGTCGAGTCAAATGCAAACAAGAATGCATTATATAAAGCTTATAATATTAAATATGAATCATAAAATTAAAAAAGGAAATACAATAAATAATATGAACAAATTTTTTATATGAACAAACTATTATTCAGTATATTGCACAATGATAATAGTTAAAACACATGATTCAAAAAGTCAGTTAGAGTGTAAAGACAATTATACAGTGAGCACGTACAGGTTGGAATAAATTTATTAAAATAGTTACAAAACAAGTGACAAAAATTCGCTCAGACCCGTCGATTTTTAAATATATTTCTCAATCCGTTTATTAAAAAAAATGCTGCAAATATTTTTTAAAGTTATGACGTCATCGCCATTTTTTTTAAATGGCAACCCCCATTTTTCATGTTTCAAATCACATTTTTTTAAATATCATTTGAAACAGCACATTTTTCTGCATACAGTACGTTAAATTCTAGGGAGTATTGCATGACGAAATTATCGAGAAAAAATTCTTAACAACTTATAACAATGTAATAAAACAAAAATACAAGAATTTAAGAAGACAGCAAAACATAATTAGATTAAATGTTCAAATTGCGTGCCATTTGCTTCTTGAAAATGTCCAAGTCAAAACTGAAATTCTCGTAAAACGTTAATAATTGTTTCGGGTCCAATTCTTCCAATTCCGTAAGTAATTCTGTCTTTTAAGTCTTCAATACTGTTCGGTCTATTAAAATAATCTTTGGATTTAAGGTAACCCCATAAAAAATAACAGAATGGGGTTAGGTCTGGAGATCTAGCTGGCCATTCTATTGATCCGCGTCTACCAATCCATCTGCGTGGGAAAATTTCGTTGAAATAATTACGCACTATTGCCGAATAATGTGTTGGTGCGCCATCCTGTTCAAACCATATGAAGTTTTTTGGTACATTAGGGTTTTCGCCATTTGGATACAGTGCGACAAGTTCTGGAATTATGTTTTGTTGGAGCAGCTCCAAATATTTTCCGCCATCTAATGAACCTTGAATAAAAAATGGACCCAATATTGTAGTCCCAACAATTCCAGCCCACATATTAACTTTCTGTGGAAACTGAGTATGGGCCTCCACCATCCAGTGTGGATTTTCACGTGACCAATATCGACAATTTTGCGTATTCCCAGTGCCATTTAAACAAAAGGTGGCCTCGTCAGAGAAAATTACTCGACTTAAGAAATGTGGATTGATATTACATCGTTCCATCATGGTTTCGCAAAAATTTACTCTGCGGTCGAAATCATCTTCGTTAAGCTCTTGAACTAACTCACTTTATATGGGTGCCATTTATTCTTCTTCAAATATTTTAAAACAGTCGACTGACCAATTGACTGTTCTGCTGCGACTTCGCGGCTTGGTTTGTGAGGATTCTCCTCCATTGTCAGCAAAACATCTAACTGTTTATTTTCTGAAATTGTAGGACGACCTGTTGTGAAATTATCTCTTACACGACCACAATCTCGGAACTTCTTTTCTATTTTGCTAACAGTTGATTGTGTAATAGGTCGATTAGGGTATTTACCATTATATAATTCACAAACCATAGTTTGTGTTCGGGACTTGTCTCCATAGCCAATCATTATCAAAATTTCAATTCGTTCTGTCTCACTGAAACGTTGCATTATCAGCACTTTCAATACGATATCACAAGTAAATACTATTGAATGGGCCTACCCCTTTCAGCGTGGTGAGGCTAATATAATTTAGTGAACTGTATTTAGATATAATGAAAAACACAGTCGGTTTGATGGATTCTCCGTCGTCGGTGTCGGCCCAGGCAATAGGAGGGACAAAGGGGGGCCAAAAGGAAAAGGAACAAATCTCCGATAAACACAATTAACGAAACAATTATTAAATTAATTTAAGAAAGGACAATTATAATTTACTTATCACTGATAAATAACTGTCTCTGTGCGGGTCGCGCTCGACCCACACGGCGTTAAAAAAACTAGCTAATAAAAACTTCTTAGTATTACCATAAAGAATTCAAAACATATATTTTTCTAGGTATAATACTACAAGGTGCGTAACCAACTAATGTGTTAGAGCCAGGTCTGCGTTTCTAAGTAAATGAAAAAAAGCGTAAACACAAAAAAAGTTGTAGAAAGGTTCGACGATAAGTAATGAATGTGTTCTATTAATGTTATATGTTTTTTTCTCGACAACTTCGTCATGCAATACTCCCTAGAATTTAACGTACTGTATGCAGAAAAATGTGCTCTTTCAAATGACATTTAAAAAAATGGGGGTTGCTATTTAAAAAAATGGCGATGACGTCATAACTTAAAAAAATATATTTGCAGCACTTCTTTTAAATAAACAAATTGAGAAATGTATTTAAAAATCGACGGGTCTGAGCTAATTTTTGTCACTTGTTTTGTAACTGCCTTGATGTGGTCTGGCAACTTATCGAATAATTTTATTGCCATACAATTGGGATTTTTCTTCTATACAGTTAAGGTGTGAATACTTATTCTAATTACGAGTTATGTAATTATAGTAACTTGTATTTTTAAAAATCATCATGATACAGTTTTAAATATGAAACAATTTCGACAATGTACAGTGTACACACATACTACAGGCAATATTTTAAGTTCTTTAAATACATTTCTACACGTAGAATATTTACTTCTACCAGTTATATTGCGAGTCGCCAGTTTCTGCATTATGAATACACCAGTATGATGAGAAGAGCCGCAAAATATTATATTATGTAGCATCAAATTAGGAATGTTAATATGACAAAGTTACAGATCTATTTACAATGTCGTTTAGCTGATATAACGCAAAACAAACTGAAGATAGAAGTTTTTCGTTTATTTTCCTTGTACTGCATTAGTCTTGGTGTAAAATGTATAAAAACTATTTTATTTCAATTTATCACTAGTTTTGAGTGTACCTACCACTATTTTGAGTAGTGTATCTTAAATATACTATTGTTTCCCTGACAGATCATTAACAAACAATAAAAACAGTAGCGATCCCAGGACAAAGCCTTGTGGAACTCCACAAGTTATTTTCAATATACTAGAGTGGTGTCTGCTTATTGAAACTTGTATTGAAGAAATATAATACTGGTCTTCTTCATATGAATAAGGCGGGGAAGCGAAAATTGAATAATGTCTAGTTCAGTGGAATAGTGAAATAACCGATATTATGGTTGAAGTGCAATTACATGCATTGTTAGACCACACTGGAGTTTATGAGGAGCTGAGGGAGAGATTTCATATTATGTTGCAAACTATGACATGCGGAAATTCAATCAATAAACAGAAGTTTTGGGAATTTGCATTTAAAACCGCAGAGCTTTATGTAAGCAAATATAAATGGTATTATATGCTTTGTCTGTCCCTAAAATACTATTTCATAGAGAACAGTATCTGGTATAACGTTATTTTGTTTCTGGCACAATTTTCCGAAGATGCATCAGCATTCCGAAACAAAAACTACTGACGGGTCATAACAGAAAATATTCTATGTACTACCTATAAAGATATTTCTTATATTCTGCTCCACGCCTCAAATCCATATACAAGGTGATTCAGATACTATTCGCAGAATAATAAATTAAGTTGTGTGTCCCTCTGTGTGTCCCTAGTTTCTACAAACACCAAAATTCTTCAGACAACAGTCGAATACTAATATTCGACGCACGTTTCTCTAACAACGTCAGCAGCATCAATAAATCTGAAAGAAAGTTAAAACACAAGACTTTTTCAAATGTGCTTTGCTTTAATTACTCCCACATCCACGTAGTGGATTGGAAGTATAGTAATCGTTAAAAAAAATTTCAATTTTTTTTCTTTCTTGAAATAGGTTTAGAATGTCATGAAACATCGAGATTTTAAATTTGAGCGAAATAAAATTTTCTGTCTGTCTGTCGGTCTGTCTGTCGGTCTGTCTGTCTGTCAGTCTGTCTGTCGGTCTGTCCGTAACCTTTTCTTTGTCCGCACGCTTTCTCCGGAACGGTTTAAGATATTGACTTGAAATTTTGTTCACGTATATATTATAACGAGATCTGGAACTGGATTGTTTTTTGAAGATATCCAGTGAAGAGTTGGGGAGTAAATAGGGGTGAATATGGGGAAATATGTAAAGAAAGCTGGTAAGAGTACAGCAACTTGAAATTCGATGTATGTACTAAAAGCCAAGGCCTCAGGTTTTTACAATATTTTTCAACCCCCCACTACCCCTAGTCCATTATTAAAGGGGTTGATAAAATAAAATTTGGATACTCATTTGAAATTTGGTACACGTATGTATTATAACGGTATCTCTAACTGGATTATATTTTGAGATGATTCCGTTGAAGGGTTGGGGGTTAAATAGGGGTTAATAGGGGAAAATAAGTAAAGCAAGCTGGTACGAATACAGAAACTTCAAATTCGGTGTATATACTAAAAGCCAAAGCCTCAAAATAAAATTGAGACATTCATTTGAAATTTGGTACACGTATGTACTATAACGATATCTGGGACTAGATTATATTTTGAGATGATTCCGTTGAAGGGGTGGGGGTTAAATAGGGGTAAATAGAGGAATATAAGTAAATCCAGTTGGTAAGAGTACAGAAACTATAAATTCGGTGTATGTACTAGAAGCTAAAGATTTTTTTATAATATTTTTCAAGCCCCCACCAACCCATTATTAAAGGGGTTGATAAAATAGAATTGAGATACTCATTTGAAATTTGGTACACGTATGTATTATAACGACATCTAGAACTAGATTATATTTTGAGATGATTTCATTGAAGGGTTGGGGGTTGAATAGGGATAAATAGGGGATAAAAGTAAAGCAAGCTGGTAAGAGTACAGAAACTTGAAATTAGGTGTATGTACTGGAAGCCAAGGTCTCAGATTATTTATAATATCTTTCAACCCCCAGCACCCCTACTCCATTATTGAAGGGGTTGATAAAATAAAATTGAAATATTCACTTGAAATTTGGTACACATATGTATTATAACGATATCTGGCACCAGATTATATTTTGAGAAGCTTCCGTTGAAGGGTTGGGAGTTAAATAGGGTTAAATAAGGGAAAATAAGTAAAGCAAGCTGGTATGAGTATAGAAACTTGAAATTCCGTGCATGTACTAGAAACCAAGGCCTCAGATTTTTTAATAATATTTTTCAACCCCCCACCACCCCTACTCCATTATTAAAGCGTTTGATAAAATAAAATTGAAATATTCAGTTGAAATTTGGTACACGTATGTATTATAACGACATCTGGAACTAGATTATATTTTGAGGTGATTCCGTTGAAAGGTTGAGGGTTAAATAGGAGTAATTAGGGGAAATAAGTAAATCAAGCTGGTAAGAGTACAGAAATGTGGGATTTGGTGTAAATACTAGAAACCAAGGCTTCAGATTTCTTTCTCCTATTTTTCAAACACCACCATCTCCGCTCCATTATTAATGGGTTTTATAACATAAAATTGAGATATTTACTTGAAAGTTACTACACGTATGTATTGTAATGATATCTGATTGAGATGATTCCATTGAAGGGGTGAGATGTGGTAGGTTGTGAATAGGGGAAAATAAGTAGGGTAAACTAAAAACTTAATTTTTAAAGTATATGGTAGAAACCAACGCCTCAAACTTTTCTATGACATCTGCTCCAAATATTATTAAAATCCTATGACCAATAATTTCCACATACTAGAGTGCAAATCTAGTCAAGATGTTTTCTTTAAAGTGACTTGGATGAAAAATCTGGATGTGGAAGTAGTGATTCCTTAGGCAGCGGTTTTTACTTATCGCTAATTTTGATAAAAGAATCACTCAAAAGAAAAAATAGAAATGTCTTCTTTTTGTATATTATATTTGTCCAATACACTCGATATCCAATGATCTTTCATTTACTAGAGTACATATAAAAGTAAGCTATAAATGGCTTCAAAAAATTATTTTGAAATCTTTTTAAAATAAAATTATAAACATTTGACATTTTCACGTGTGCCATTGACGTCATAAATGTCAGTTTTGACTGCTGCTGTTGCTAGAATTTGCCTTCAATTTAGAATTATAGGTAGAGAGCCGGCTGTATAGATTTCCTATGAATAAGATACATGAAAAACTTTATGTGAGTGAGTAAGTACTACCACAGACATACAGAGAGCCACTTTTCATATAAGTAAATTTTGCCCGCATCATGGAATTTTACCGGAAGTTACGTCAAAATGGGAGGATGCGGGCAAATAAGAAGAAGCAGTCTATTTTTTTTTAATAACTAGAAGGTTTGTAGTTTAACATAACAAAATAATTCATGTATTCAATGACTTAAGAAAACAGAAAAAAAAAACTTTAACCGAGGGTGTCTCAGGGTTGCGGGCAAATTAAGCCTAACAGCCTACTACAATAATAATAATAATAATAATGTTTATTACTCCTCTTAATGTTACAATATACAAGTATTTCAACATTATGGGATCGTCAGGTAAGATAAGTAAAATATAGTACTTAATTAGTAATTGAAACAAATAAAGTATAAACAAATATAAGTCACAGAGTGGTGCAAACATACAACAATAAATATACATAAAATAAAAACACACAAACATATCAAACATTATGACGTGGTATTATCATTAAAAAAATCGTCTGTTGAATAATAGGATTTACATATTAAACATTTTTTTAATTCGGCCTTAAATCTGGACATTTTTAAATTACAATCGATTTTTTTTTAGTTTTGTCAATTTATTAAACATTTTAACACCTATATATCTAGGATTTTGTTGGCACACAGATAGTCTATAAAAAGGTAAGGTCATATCGTCTTTAGTGCGTGTGTCGTAATCGTGAATATCCTTACGTTTTTTAATAGAATTTTGTTTTTTATGTAAATTATTAAAGAATATGTACATAGTGAGGGGAACGTCATAATTCCCAACTTTCTGAAATATTCTCTACAGGATGCAAAAATTGGCAAGCCCAATATACACCTCATAACTTTTTTTTGCATTGTAAAAATTTGAAGTGAGTCATGTGCTTGACCCCAGTAAATGATTCCATAAGATACAACAGATTGAACTAAACCAAAACATAAAAGTTTAAGGACCTCTTGTGACACGGTTCTCCTAATGTTTCTAATAATAAAGCAATAAGAGCTAAGCTTTGATACAATGTTTTCGATATGTATACTCCAAGTAAGCTTTTGATCTATGTATATACCCGAAAATTTAGTACTAGTAACATTGGCTATTGATTTCCCGTCTGCTTTCAGCAGGAGACTCGAATTTATGCTTTTATTTTTTGTACAGAACTGCATTGCCATGGATTTTGAAGAATTCGGGTTAATGCCATTATTTTTGCACCAATTGGACATAGTTGCAATGCAATCGTTGCATTTAGGAAATATCTCATTTTCACATTTACCGGAGGCAATTACATTTGTATCATCCGCATACATTATCGGAATACCAAAGTTTCCCAGATTATCGGGCAAATCATTGATAAATATATTAAACAAAGTTGGTGACAGATAGGGACCTTCCGGGGTGCCTGTTGTAATTTCAATAATATCTGAGCGTGTACTGTTGATCTCTACTTGAGAGGTATGTTTTTACCCAGTCAGATGCTGAGCCTCTAACACCTATGTAGTATAAGTTTGTTACTAACAGGTTATGATCTCATATATATCTCATTGTATACTTCAAAACCTATATTTTCACGTAAGTTTTTTATTCATGTATTCGATGACACAAAAAATCGTGACCGGAAGTGACGTCAGAATTCCATGACGCGGGCGAAATTCGCAAAAATGAAAAGTGGCTCCCTGTATGTCTGTGGTAGTACTTACTCACTTATATAAAGATTTTCATGTATCTTATTCATAGGAAATCTATATAGCCGGTTCTCCACCTATTAAGCAGGTTTAAAATATTAGTACAAATATTTATGTGTTTTAACAATGTTTTTAAACAAGTTGTTGCAACTTTAACAATTTTGTATAATATTTTCTAAAATAATTTACTAATTAGGATAATTATGCATAGGTATCATTAAACTCGTTTTTTAAATAACCAGTCACAGATTTTTAAATATTACAATATGTAATATATCTCCTTTTACCAATTTCAGAAAATATGACATAACTAGACGTTTCTTGTCATAAAACAGGTCATTTTTATCGTTTTTAAAAAAATGAAGTAAAAAACGTATTGAAGGTAGTTTGATAACCTACAAAAAGAGTAATATTTTTTGGTAGAGAGAGTTATTTTGAATTACAATTTGTTTCTAGAATAATATAATTAAAAATTCATTTAAATAACCATAAATCAAAGACAATTTTAGTATTTTACCCACGCAAATCCACTATTTATTTTTTGTAAAAATTAAAATTTAAAGCCATAGTTGCTAAAAGCATATTAGACAATACCACCCCTTTTTTCGTAATTCAGATATATATTTTCAATAAGTATGCAGTGTATTTTACATTAATTTACATGTCTTTTTTCATCCTATTGGATAAAACAACTTGGGAGATGTGCGCTTTTGGTTTTGTCAACGATTTACTTCCACAATAAATAAACTTTTAAAAGTTCAAGAGGCAGTAATTTGTCCGACATGGTGTTAACTTTCCCGTGTTTATTTCAACAACCATGCCGAAGTGGAAAATGTATACCGCCTAAGGCTTTGGTAGATCATTGTAATATGATGTCCCCACTTGTCGGTCTTTAAACACGGTTTCATATAAAAAGGTTGTAGAGTATCAAACTCAGCTTTTTTTTAACTGAATTTAAGAGACTTGATTAATACTAGTGGTCAGGACTCTCAATACAAACTAAATTCTCAAAAGCCTTTGATCGTATAGGTAGCAAATTACGAAACAAATTATCAATTGGTAGATAGAATTACGCTTCTCAGGTAGAATATAATGTTGGATATAGCCTAATTTAATTTCGAGGCAATATGCATATACATCGAAACCGTAAACACGATATTGGATCAATATTAATATACATTGATGTTACTAATAAATTGTTTCTATCTCCCATTTTAGTTTAGATGCAGACAAATCTTTTTTTAAACAACGTTAAGTTTGAGTCTATATTTCCAACGTTAGTAAAACACTTTAACAACGCTGCACAACAAGTATTGATTTTAAAATATGACAAAATTATATTGGTAAAGAGATATCCTCCAGTGCAATTAAATATTGATTTGGCAATATTAAGAATTCTGTATTTACGTCATGTCGGTATTACATTTTTTGACAATATTGTACCATAAATATTGATTTTAAAGTATTGAAAAAACCGCTACCTAACGAATCACTACTTCCACAACCAGATTTTCCTTCCAAGTCTCTTTAAAGGTAAACTTTTTGACTATATTTGCACCTTAATATGCGGAAATAATTGGTCATAGAATTTTAATAATATTACGGACAGATGTCATAAAAAAATTACAGAAGTTGCAATTTAGCAAGCTTCGTTAAGACATTGAAAATGAATTTGGCTTACTTTCAAGTCTGACATGATAGTTACAAAATCTGCAAAATGTACAGGAGATAGAAATAAGGAAAAATTTTACATTACATTAACATTAATATTCCACAAAAATTTCTTTTCGTAAACATGCGAGAACATTAATTTAGATATCAAAATTTATCAAACACAGAAGTTTTACAAAAAACGACGTTAAATGCAAGAACATGAATTTAGATATCATAATTAATCAAATCAAATCAAAAGCGTTCATGATTTCTTATGAATTGTGACTGCTTAACTTCGCCATTTATTTTTCATTGTTTATTTTATAAAATCAATAATAGATTGTATTTTTTTTTAAGATGAAAAATAATAAAGACGTGTTATTATTATTATTATTATTATTAAATACAAGTTTTACAGAAACGACGCAAGGCGTTGGTTGGCGTCGAGACTTGAAGATACAAAAATATTAATCTAGGTATCAAAGTTTATCAAATTCAGAAATTTTACAAAAACAACGGCATAGGCAAGAGTAAGAATCTAGGCATAAAAAATTTATAAAATACACGAGTTGTACAACAACGATGCTAGGCGTCGGTCGGCGTCGAGACGTGAAAATGCAAGAATAAGAATCTAGGTATCAAAATTTATCAAATACACGAGTTGTACAACAACGACGCTAGGCGTCGGTCGGCGTCGAAACGTAAAAATGCAAGAACGTATATTTAGATATCAAAGTTATACAAACACAACGCTGGGCGTCTAGGTGTCAAAATTCATCAAATTCAAAATAATACCATAAAGAAATCTGAGGGCTTACTTACTTACATCCTCACCTATTCATCGGAATCATCTGAAAATTCTAGTTCCAGATGTCGCTATAATACATATGTGTACCAAATTTCAAGTGAATATCTCAATTTTATTTTATCAACCTCTTTAATAATGGAGTAGAGGTGGTGGGAGAAAAATATTATAAAAAAATCTGAGGTCTTGGCTTCAAGTACATGCACAGAATTTCAAGTTTCTGTACTCTTATCAGCTTACTTTACTTATTTTCCCCTATTTACCCCTATTTAATCCCAACCAGTCAACGGAATAATCCAAAAAGGTAATCTACTTCCAGATGTCATTATAATATTTATGTACATCAAATTTCAAGTGAATATCTCAATTTTATTTTATCAATCCCTTTAATAATGGAATGGTGGGGGGATGGAAAATATTATAAGAAAAATTGACTTGACTTCTAGTACATATACACCAAATTTAAAGTTTCTGTACTCTTACCAGCTTGCTTCACTTATTTTCCCCTATTTACCCCTCTTTAACCCTCAACCCTTTAACGGAATCATCTCAAAATATAATCTAGTTCTAGATGTCGTTATAATACACACGTGTACCAAATTTCAAGTAAATATTTCAATTTTATTTGATCAACCCCTTTAATAATGGAGTAAGGGTGGTGGGAGGGTTGAAAAGTATTATAAAAAAATCTGAGGCCTCGACTTCTAGTACATACACCGAATTTCAAGTGTCTGTACTCTTACCAGATTGCTTTACCTATTTTCCCCTATTTACCCCTTTTTAACCCCCAACCCTCCAACGAAATAATCCCAAGATATAATCTAGTTTCTGATGTCATGATAATATATCCGTATACCAAATTTCAAGTAAATATGTCAATTTTATTTTATCAACCCCTTTAATAATAGAGTGGCGGGGGGGGGGGGGGGGAAATGGGAACTATTATAAAAAAATTTGAAGCCTTGGCTTCTAGTACATACACCAAATTTCAAGTTTCTGTACTCTTACCAGCTTGCTTTACTTATTTCCCCCTATTTACCCCCCAACCCTTCACCGGATATGTTCAGAAAACAATCCAGTTCCAGATCTCGTTATAATATATATGTGTATTTTTCATACACAGCAAAAAAGATTTTACAAAAAAGCCTAGAAAAAGGAAACAGATTAGATTTCCGAAACGTTGGCGAAATATTTATTTTCAAGTTTTTATACCTATTTGTGTTGTTTTTTTTAAAAAAGAAACCTCTAACTGATCCTTTGAAGTAAAAGTCACAGGCGTAGAGGTTATTTACCAGTAACATACTGGTTAATTGTGATATTTTGTAGATTCAACGAGCACCGCTTAAAAAGAAAAAATACATGTGGCAGGAAGTCCCAAAGAATTGAAGAAGGAAAAAAAAAATAACACTAGCATCCAACATAGTCCCCTACGGCTAAGCAGATTAAACTACCATATACATGACCCCCTACGGTATGAAGATTCAGTTAAAAATAAGAACAAAGGTCTAAAATGAAGTTTATTTACCTACTTTGTCTTAAAAAAATTTTCATTCTAATGGATTACATTTTCATAAAATCTCTCATTCAGTTTCTTGGAAATGCTTAGCCTTTGAAACGTTTTTCGCCCTTATTCTGAGCTCATCAGAAAGGCACAAAGCCATTCATGTTTCATGCAAAACCAAGGCAATAATCATGAATAAGTATGAAATATTTATATTTGACATTGACTGATAAAAAACAACAGAACTTCACCTATCTATTAGCTAACTAGTATTGGAGCCTATATACTCCATGCATGTTTAAAACTGAATTATTTATTATTTGTTTGCTTATAGTAATGAAACATATTCTTCATCGAATGCATTTCAATGCACTCTCCAAACAAGTAGTTTGAATATTTTAATTGAGATCACAGCAACATCTCATTCACTGTCTTATTAATCGCAGTTGTCCCCATAAAGGTCACTCGTATTGATGTAAATATATAATCAACCTGACCTATTTACCACCTGTTTAGGAAATTTGAAAAAATTTTTGAAAGTGTATTAACATAGATCCTACAGAATAAAACAGAGAGTCGTGCAGAAAAATAAATCAAATCTGGGACGAGGGACAAGTTATTTTCACTGTTCATTTTCGACATTCAACATTTTATTCAATGTAATATTTGCCATTTATGATGTGGTATGGATACTATTTCATAACAATAATTAATGTAAATGTAGAGCTGACAGGTTGTAAGATTTATTACATTTTAATAAAGAATAATGACAGCCAAAATGATAAACTGCTTTTAAAATTAATATGTATCGTTTGTAAAAATATTAATAACGATAGTCATGCTACAGCAATTTTCTCTCGATATTATTTTCTACAGGGTATGTCCTAAGACTGCTGCGCACTAGTAGATGTAGATATGTCGGGTAGCTAATGTTCTATAATAAATTATTCCAATAAAATATCGAGAACATTATCTAATGTAAATACAACAGTCGTTTGTCAGATAATTTTTATTACGAATATAAAATAACAGCTCGTTGTTTCAAGCTTTTATTCTACTGTAATATTAACTTAGATAACGAGGGTTGAAAATCTGAATGGCGTATGGAAAACTAATTTCTTTCTTGTTAGGAGCGTTGGAGTGTGTAGCGAAATTTTACGACCTGATTGGCTGGCCTTTATAAATTATCTTTTATCTCCTCTTCGGTATTCTGTGGGGTTTTAACCCAAGATTACCTACTTTGAGTAGAGCTTATTATGATGATTTTTATTTATTTTTATTTCTTTAATTTGCTTTTCACTTATTATATGCATTATTCGATTTCGAATAACTGGCAACTCCAAATCCGTATATACCTACCTGATATCTAGATAGTTTTTTTCTGCTGTTTGCAAAATCCTATAAAGAATATGTTTCATTACAATTATAAGCAAACAAAAAATAATTCACTTTTAAACATCTATTATAACATTTTAAGACTTCGTTTGCTATACGTGGTACTTAGAAGTAAGCAATTAAGGAGTGAGATACGCGCCGGTATATAATAAGTAGCTACACGTTCCCTAAATATTTAATTTATTTCCAACCATTGATTTAAAATTTACCCCCGGTTTAAATAAATATGGTGGTCAAATATAAACAGTAATCACTCACTCTTCTTATATTTACTCAACGGAAGCTGTAATGATCAGATCATACGAGATCCTGAGACTGGGTAATCTTCTTGCTTACTTCATTCCCTTTAGTTTCGTTATTCAGCACTTGAACTGGATTATTTCATTTTAATAAAATTCAGTACAAATTGAGGAGAATTTTATGATTACATCTTTCGCATATATTTGTGGTGTATGAGGGACAAATATTTATTTATTTATTTATTTATTTAACACTACACTACCCAACAAAGCATTTTCATTATTAGACTTAATACATATTCAGTAAATGTAGAAATATGAAAATGTAAAACAGACAGAGACAGGTTTAAGAAAACAAAATTTTAATTTATGCAATTAATCTTCTTATCTCTACCCCAGGAAAGTTGGGTAGGTATCGTTCATTAAGTTTACATAAGAACATAAAGCGATCTCCATATATGTAAATTCAGAGACATCGAAATTCTATTAGTAGAACCGTTATTAGATAAAGCAATTGGCAACTTCTCCAATTGAAAGGAAAAGGAAAATCATTATACTCTTCGCAAATACAAAACGAAGAGTATATTGCATTCGATCGGCACATTTCTATAACTGGTAATATTGCCCGTAGAGAAAAAAAATTCATATCACTGTGTTGGTGATCAAATTCTGAACAACTTTCAAAACGTCCGTCCGTCCATCCGTCCGTCTGTCTGTCCGTCCGTCCGTCTGTTCGCCCGTCACGATAATTTAAGAACGAAAAGTCCGATAGTATTGAAATTTGGAAAGTAAATTAGTGTTAGCTAGAGGAAGACCCCTATTGTTTTTGAATAAAATCGATCGAATAAATAAAAAAGGTATTAATTTTTGAAATTAAAAAAAAACGTTTTTGTTTTGTAATTAAACAAAAAATGTTTGAAACTAATATCACTTGCAAAAAAACTGCGAAGAGTATCCTATAGAATGCGCAACAATTATATAACAAGTGTAGTAAATCGGCGAAGAGTATAATTGTTAGTTTGTTTTTAATAAACTTGCAATATTGCAAGTACGTAATACTGACTTGCAAACACAAAATACATCAGAAGAGATAGAAAAATCAACAGGGTTCTCCGCAATGTCAAATCCTAGAAAGTCATACACTGGACAGTCCAGCAGATGAATAGTTGTAAGAAAGGATGAACATGTCACTGCAGTCTAAAAAGAGGAGACAATATCATCCCTAGTGTAATTTGTAAAAACTTCTGTAACTGTCCCGTTTTGAAGGAACATATAGCAGGTACCTTAAATTAAATAAGAGCATGTATAAAATTTGTGCATTTATAAGATTGTTTTCGTACGTTCGTAAAAACGTTAAATTCTAGCAGGTAAAAGACCGTTTGACCTTTACGTGCTACAGAGAGGAGAAGGGGGCAGCGAGGCACTTGTTTATTTCAAGGCGATGTTTTTGGTCGGTTTGAAGGAGTCGAGTTTCGGCTACAAGCCGGTACACAAGGAAGAGGTGAATTGGACCTCCCCGATTTGATAAAGTGTGCTTTAACAATGTTGTTATTTGCGAGGGAAGATAGTGAATTTAACCGCCCTCAGTAATTAAAAGTGTATTATGAGCTGTAGTTTAGAATGGACGCAAGAATTGTTTGCGAATTTAAGATTTTTGAGCAGAGCCGTGACCTTATGGTATATTGTTAGAAGAATTTAAAGTCTTTTTATGGTTACGATTACGTGCTTGAGTATTGCAGCTACGTTTAATGTTAAATTGTGCATCAGAGTAAGGTGTAAATCACAAAGTGCAAACATTTAATAGTCAATTAAATGACAGAATGAATCTGTATTAAATAGCAGCATAATTGCGTGATTAATCTAAATTAGTTGCTTTGAGTGCCATCCGTCCATTGACCTTCATGTGTCCAGGAATGAAACTGTAAGGTTTTTTTGATTTTATGTACTATGATGTGGCGCGTGGAGAACAATACGTTTTAGTAACGTTGAGAAACTGGTATCGTGATTGATTTTTTTACTTCCCGAGTGAGATCAGTAGATAATTTGACCGTTTTCATGTTAGTATCAGACATTTGGCGCGTGACGGAATTTGCTGACAATTTCGATGTCCAAATAGGGTGCACGATTGCTCCGAAACGGTTTAAGATATTGACCTGAAATTTGGTAGACCTATGTATTATAACAAAATCTGAAAATATATGTATATATTTTTAAATTATTATGTTGCAGAGTTGGGGAGTAAATAGGAAAATTAATTAAAGCAAGATAGTAAGAGTCCAGAAACTTATGACTTGGTATATATATTAGAAGGCAAGGTCTCAAATTTTTTAAGACCTGCCACCGCCACCACCACCCCCACTTCAGTATTAAAGGGGTTAAAGTTGAGGTATTCACAAGATCTGGAACTAGAGTACATTTTGAGCTTATTCCAGTGAAGGGTTGTACGTTTAAAGAGGAAAGCCTCATATAATTTATATACGCTTTTTGTAGCAATTACAGGTATTCCGTCTTGACTAATGATACAGCCGCCTATTAGAATATTTAAAACTAGCCATAAGTGACCGAAAATTCTTATTGCATTTATTAT
Organism: Stenurella melanura; assembly: GCA_963583905.1. Classification (NCBI taxonomy): domain Eukaryota; kingdom Metazoa; phylum Arthropoda; class Insecta; order Coleoptera; family Cerambycidae; genus Stenurella; species Stenurella melanura. Next base: position 45,227,721 of record OY757318.1, on the reverse strand, counting down.
CATCAGTCCTAGAACCTTCCAACCCTAATTTAAAATTTACAGACTTATCCTTCTGAGAATTTTTTGTGCAAATCCATTATTACAATCATTCCGTCGTTGCACATAGTATAAGTTGTACGTCCTTAAGACTTGTTCCACTTACCACGGGTGGTACGCTCATCTGGCTTGTTTTATTCAATTAACCAGATGCACTTTGCATGTGTTTACCTTACATATACTGAATTCTCCTAATCAATAAAGACTTTAAAGTTGACTCCCATGCGATTCTGTCTCTCGAATCGGTAACTGATTTTAAAAAATATCCCATAATTCTGACCGCTAAACGTTGCAGAAGACACTACTGGTGTCCTTCAGACGCATAGCCATTCACAGACCCAGACTTTGAAGTGAACATTATCTATATTTATCAACATATCCTCCTTCGTCCTAAAATTAAAGCCTATGACAGTAGAGTGATATGGAAATATAACAAGTGTGATTTTGGAAAGATGCTGCTAAAGTAATAAAAACGTTAAACGGAAACGACAAATGGGCATGTGTTGTATAATATCTATAGCGGCATTTCTTTAATCGAAAGAAATTTGCGACAGTATTATATACATTTACTGAATTTGAATTTCAGAGAGGTAATCGTTAATTAAGTTAATGTAAAAATTGATTATGTTACATACTTACAGTAAACTCATCAGGATATAGTTTGCAATTTAAATGAAGCTAGGAAAGGTACTTCAAAGGCATTGATAATTTCCAAACAAACTTTACCAGCGATGTAAGCGAAGTACATTTTAATTGACTTACGCTCGAATCTGTCCACAGCATAGTGAGTGCAGTGTTACATGGAATCGGTATATAATGTTCCTAAATATGATAAACTAGAGGAAATATTATACTCTCTGGTGATTTATTGAACTATTTATATAATTGTTGCACATTCTATGACATAATCTTGTCAGTGTTTTTGTAAATAATGTTTAGTTTTAGACATTTTTTATTGTATTTTTTGGGCAATTACAAAACAATAAATTATTAAATTATTCGTTTTCAATAATTATTAACTTTTTCTTTACAGATAGATTTTGTAAAACAATAATAGGCTTCTTCCTCTAGGAAACACTAATTTACTGTTCAAATTTTAATACAATCGGACTTTCCTTTCTCAGGTAGTCCAAATGCTTACAAAAATCGTGATTGACGGGCAGATAGACGGACGAACATTTTGAAAGTTGTTCAGTTCTACAACTAACAAAAAAATTCTCTACGAGCGATATTTACAGTTTTTAAAATGTGTAAATCAAACGTAATACACTCATAATTTTCATATTTGCGAAAAGTATAAATAATTATTAACACAAAATATTTTTATCTCTAAGCACGTCAGTCAGGTGTAATTGTAATTTGAAATCGAGTACTGCAGCATAAGATCATAATAGCTTTTGTAGAGCCATTTTGTAGTAGGTTTGAAAACATTTAGTAGTGTATGGAATCGTTCTTAGAAGTTTATAGAACTCTTGGTATTTGTATAGGTACATGTAGTCTATATTGTGTTAAAGAAATGTAAAAACCAATTATTGGGCAATATTAAATGAAGTGGTGAATTACCAAGGGGAAATGTAAGTGCGACAAGAAAACTGACACTTTACTTTGATCTTTATCACCAATAATTATATCTTTCGTATTGCCGGAGTTTCGGAAATCAATGTGCCATTTTCAGTTCAAATGGCAAATGAACGTAAAATACAAAACATTCTGAATAAAATTAGGACTAAAAATATTTAAAAATATATTGTGAGAAATATTATATGCTAAATTAAAATAATCCAAGTGCCAGGCAGATACCAAATTATCTGTTAAATACATCTGATAGTGTACTTCGGTATTAAATGAACTTGTCATTAGTGCATTTAATTTAAGGCTCTTCTATACAGGTAACATATTAATATTGATAAATATATTTGGAAAATTGTTTAGTAAAATATAAATTGAAAATTAATTTCTTTAAAGTCTAAAAAACTTAGATGTTCTTTATATTTCATTTCAAGCGAATGTCGAGTTTGACCTACATAAAAAGCATTTTGCAACCGGAATATGCCAGCTTATAAACCCCTAAGGTTCTTCAGTTTTTCAGCTTAATCTTTACTATTATATGATTATCAGAAGATTTCCGTCGCATTCGCTTTTCGATACGTTTGAAAATGGTCCGCAACTACAGTAACGTGCGAGTAGAAATAAATTAGTAATAAAAAATAAAGTAAAGAATCTTTATTATATCATCATGGGCAATTGAGCAACTATTATGTTCATCCGAATGGATGTTCAAAAATTTTGCACACATTTGTTACAAATATTAGAAGCATCAAATTAAAATTTGCCACGGCCAAGTATGTTTAACACATTCATTTTTCAAATTTAAAAAAGAATTATGTATAAAAAACCGCTGCCTAAGGAATCACTACTTCCACATCCAAATTTTTTTTAAATTTATTTAAAGGAAAACATCTTGACTAAATTTGCGCTCTAGTATGTGGAAATAATTGGTAATACAATTTTAATACTTGTGGCAGATGTTATGAAAAAAATTTAAGCTTTGGTCTCTAGCAAATACGTCTACTCTCATTACCCTGCTCTAGTTATTTTCCCCAATTTGGTGGTGAAGGCGTTGAAAAATATTATAAAAAAATCTGAGGCCTTGGCTTCTAGTATATACACCAAATTTCAAGTTTCTGTACTCTTACAAGCTTGCTTTACTTATTTCCCCCTATTTACCCCTATTTAACCCCAAACTCTTAATGGAATCATCTTATAATATAATCTAATTACGTATGTCGTTATAACACATACATGTACGCTATTTACCCCTATTTAACCCCCAACCTCTCAACGGAATCATCTCAAAATATAATCTAATTACGTATGTCGTTATAATACATACATGTACCAAATTCAAATCTGACTTTTATTTTATCAATCCATTTAACAATGAAGTGGAGGCGGTAGGAAGGGGTGGTGCTGAAAAATATGATAAAAAAATCTGAGGCCTTGGCTTCTAGCACATACACCAAATCCCAAGTTTCTGTACTCTTACCAGCTTGCTTTACTTATTTTCTCCTATTTACCCCTATTTAGCCTCCAACGGAATCATTTTAAAATATAATGCCATCTTTTCAATAAAAAGTCAAGTTTGGTGCACATCCGGTTTGACCGGAAATGCCCACAACTTTCGATTTTTAAATGGAACACCCTATATATTTTTACATTTTTGGAATCTAGAGGAAATTTTGAATACAATACATCCATTTTGGTCACTTTTTGATAAACATTAAACATTTTATTAAAAAATCTATTTCTGAATCCAGAGTGCTGTGGTGCCCAAAATATATTTTAGTTTGTGTGCTACGTTACTATAAAAATAAAAAGAGCAATATGATTGCATTACTTAATTCTCTAGAGGCGTTTAACATTTTTAAATGTGATTTTTACCCACTAACTCGGTTTTTTTTAATGGGAATTTAATCGCTCACCAACATTTTTAAATACCTCATTTTCATACGAATCTAATGATACCAAAATTTTGAAAATCCGCTCAGAAATATTTGAGATTTCAGCCAAAATACAATGCAACCAAGCTTTTAGAAACATGCGGCTAATAGATAATAGATTAGTGGGCTTTGGAAACTAAAATGGCACATTTCTGTGTAAATCTGGTAACCTAATAACATGGGAAAAATCATAGTAGCCATTGAATGTAATAAAACAATATCAGCTGTCAGACAGATACAAAATAAAGCGTTGAGGAAATCTCTTTGAGTAAAAATTAAAGAAAATGAATAATTTTAGTAGAAATGAAAAGGTCGATATGTTACTGATATATGGAGAGCGTCTCAAAAATTCAACTGCAGCTGCAGAACTGTGTCAGCAACGATATCCCAGCAGACGTCATCCAAGCAGACACTTGTTTGCCAGAGTGGAACAAGAATTAAGAAACGAACCCAATCAACAAGATGACCGTCAAACATTTATTGTAAGTGAGGACAAAGAAATTGATGTATTAGGATTTGTGATGGTACACCCAACAACATCAACAAGGGAATTGTCAATGGAATGTGACATAAGTCAGTCTTCGGTTTGCAGAATTTTAAATAAACATAAGTTTCGGTCTTATAAATACCAAATACACCAACATCTTTATGGAGATGATAACGACAGGAGGCTAGTATATTGCAACTGGTTCTAAATGCAGTATCTAATCTAATCTAATCTAAATGCAGTACAACAAAACCCAGGTTTTCCTTTTCATATTTTATATTTAGATGAAAGTAGATTTACGAACCAAGGTATGTTTAACAGAAATAATACTTAGCTACTGGGCTCAAGAAAATCCGAGGTTGGTAGGGCGGGGGAATATTCAGGAAATATTTGGGTTTAACTGTTGGCTTGGAGTACTTGGAGATCGAATAATTAGACCCATATTTTTTGATGGAACACTTACTGGCGAACGATATTTATTCTTTGTACAAAACCAGACAGCAGAATTTCTTGACTTACTTCCTCTTGCCTATTTACAAAATCTGTTTTTCCAACAAGATGGTGCTCCCCCACATAATTCCACAAGAGTGATGGAATATTTAAACAACTTGCAAGGTGAACGCCTTATCGTAAATCAAGGTCATATCAGGTGGCCTCCTAGGTCACCTGACTTAACACCCCTCGACTATTATGTATGGGGCACTCTCAACAATAAAGTTTATAAAACTTCTTCAAATACCCGTGAAGAGCTGCAAAATAAAGTTGTACGGGCTCTTAATGAAATAACGCCGGCTGAATTGCGTAGAGCCATTCAAGCGACTGTACGCAGAGCCGAATTGTGTGTAGAAAAAAATGGTGGACATTTTGAACAATATCTATAAATGTCAATTTATGGTTTAATTATATTAATTATTTTAAAGATACCTACTGTTACCTAGTTTAAGTTTAATTGTTCAAACGGAATTGATTTTTATTTATTTATAGGCCCGATATTTATGTTCATTTAAATAAAACTCTGAAAACCGAACTGATGTCGCATTCTATTGCAAATGTCCTTGTGAATGTAATTGTGTTTACCTCCACATATCTATGCTAAACTTAATTGTAACGTTCTTTGCGCTCACAATTATTAAATGTTTGATAGCTCAAGATTGCCTATAACTACACGAGTCTGTCTGACAGCTGATATTGTTTTATTACATTCAATGGCTACTACGATTTTTCCAATGTTATTAGGTTACCAGATTTACACAGAAATGTGCCATTTTAGTTTCCAAAGCCCACTAATCTATTATCTATTAGCCGCATGTTCCTAAAAGCTTGGTTGCATTGTATTTTGGCTGAAATCTTAAATATTTCTGAGCGGATTTTCAAAATTTTGGTATTATTAGATTCGTATGAAAATGAGGTATTTAAAAATGTTGGTGAACGATTAAATTCCCATTAAAAAAACCGAGTTAGTGGGTAAAAATCACATTTAAAAATTTTAAACGCCTCTAGAGAATTAAGTAATGCAATCATATTGCTCTTTTTATTTTTATAGTAACGTAGCACACAAACTAAAATATATTTTGGGCACCACAGCACTCTGGATTCAGAAATAGATTTTTTAATAAAATTTTTATTGTTTATCAAAAAGTGACCAAAATGGATGTATTGCATTCAAAATTTTCTCTAGATTCCAAAAATGTAAAAATATATAGGGTGTTCTATTTAAAAATCGAAAGTTGTGGGCATTTCCGGTCAAACCGGATGTGCACCAAACTTGACTTTTTATTGAAAAGATGGCATTTTAGTCGTGTAATAAGGCCTCCAAATTTCAATTTTCTATTCCAAATATTTTAGGAAATATCGGGACGAGCGCAATTCGTGACTCGCGGTATACACTAAATCTCAAGTTTCTGTGCTCTTACCAGCTTGCTTTACTTATTTTCCCCTATTTAACCCTCAACTCTTCACTGGATATGATAAAAAAAAACAATACAGTTCCACATTTCGTTATAATACATACGTGTACAAAATTTCAAGTCAATTTCAACCGTTCCAGAGAAAGCGTACAGATAGACAGACAGACGGACACATTTTTTTCTCTCAAATTTTAAATCTCGGCGTTTTATAACATTCTAAAACTATTTCAAGAGAACCAAATTTTACGAGTACTATACCTACTTCCAATCCACTATGTGGACGTGGAAGGAAAACAAGTATTTAAAATGTACGTCCGAATCATTTGTTAAAGATACTTTGATCGTACATACTAACAGAAAATGTCATATCTTTTAAATATTTAAAAAAAATTGAAGTAAAAGATCTAGAGATGAAAATGTATGGAACCCGCATTGTATATTACTACTATACGATAAAAAGGATAAAAAGAGATTTAAAAGTTACACAAAGATCCTGAGTATTAAGTTGTCTCGAGAGACGAATCAAGGTTTTCAGGCTGATATCATATTTCGACAAAGTAAACACGTAGATACTTCAGATGTCACAAGCATGTCGGTAATTGTAAATTGATATCTTATCTTGCTTCCCTTAAAATTGCATCGAACTAACTGCTTTTTGTTGGAAAGATCAATAATGGATTTCCAATAATATAATACGGCGTAGTAAGAAGACACATTTTTCTGTCGCTATGAAAATCGAATTTATTTAATTCGAATACATTGGACTAAGAGCCAGTGACATTTTTCAGTGATGATTTAGTTAAGGCCTATTTTTTGAGAGGATGTTAAGGGAGGTATAACTAAGTGTCATCCGTGAGGATTAGTCCGGATTCCAGTCGTAAGGGGGTGGCAGAACGCCCCCAATGTGTAAAAAAAACTGCATCTTTTTATTATTTAGTTAAGGCTGAAATTTTTTCCAGTACTCCTTTGATAGCCAACAAACATCGATCTAATATTGGCAGAACGATTAGCCAGTCTTAAGAGGGTGGCAGAACACCCCCAACATGTCGTGGGAGTAATGAACTTTTTATTATTTAGTTAAGATTCATTTTTTAGTATGTTGCTGTAGCAACTATTCCAAGTATATATGCAAACTGGCAGAACAAAATGGTGGTTGTAACTACCTGGCAGAACGACTTAAATGTGCCGTATGCGCGCCGTGACTTCGTGCCTTCGGTCGCAGATTAATTTGTATTATGAATGCTTTAAATATTTAGACCGTTTTTGTAATCACAGACCTTCATTTACCTTTGGAGATGGTATTTTAATACTCATTCGATGGAAATGCGACATAAAAGATACAAAAATTTGTTTTTAATTCGAGAATAACTTTGCAACTATGAGGGACAATAATTTTCTATAAAAAAGGTCTCTTGACATTTTTTCGTATATTGCTTAGTTTCTGCGATATAGTGGAAATAAAAAAAAATCAAATATTTTTTACATTCAAACGCAAATATCTTTTGAACTATGCTAGATACGAGAATATGACTTGAAGACTTTTTGTAGAAAATTTGATTTTCTAATTAAAAGCTTTCTTAATAATTTTTCATATCTCACTTCATTTCGGAGATAAAGTGAAAATAAAGAATTTTCTTTTCGGGTTTCGGAAAAATATAATCAGTATCGACTGAGAACCACAAATTATGATGTATGTTAGTGTAACTGTATTGTCATAATAATTGAAAAATGCGATTTCCAAGAAAGGAATTACTAAAAAATTTTTTTTAAATTGCGATTATTAAAGTTCCCTGTTCCAGATAGATTAATAACATTGTAAATATATGTATAATCATTTACATTATTTTGAATTATAGCAAACATGTTCCGAGACAGGAAATACATAAAATAAATAAAATATATTTCAAGAAACATCGCTATTAATTATTGCAATACTAGAAAAAATTTGAATAAATCGTGATACGTGAATTAAAAGAATATTTCTGATAAATTTTTTTTATAGAGAACTAATTTTGAAAAAAATTATTTGATAAACATCATGAAGTATATACAGTGTGGCTACAATTTCGTGGACACAAGCCTGTATCTATGTTATTACTTGACGGATCGATTTCTAATTTGGGCAGGCCACATATACCATGGTAGTGCATATTTAGAACCTAATAGACTACATTTTAATCATAGGCGTGCGTTGCAGGAAATAAATAAAGGGGCAAATTTTTACGATTTTTTATTAGCGAATCGGATAGAAAAAAAGCGATGTCATATTCTTATTTATCACCCTCGAAAACATACCTAAAACAAGTTTCATCCAAATCCTATACAGGGTTGCTCAGAAAATAAAGAAATATTTCAATTTTATTTCGTTATTCCCTTTTTAGATAATCTGTTAAAACTAACTAGAAGGACGGTTAAGCATATCGGTGATTAAGAACTCTCGCTGCTTTTTTACTCTAATCATAAGAATTGTCATGAGATTTTTTAGCAAGTAATTTACTTAGTACACAATGTAAGAGCAAATTAAAAGGGAATTCTAAAAATAATAAAACAATAATTTATCAATCTTTACTGCTTGCAATTATAATGCAAAATCCAATGGTGCCATGGAATGGCTTTATTTGTCGAAATGTCATATTGTGACATAAGCTAAGTAGTTTACATTTTAGTGTTGAATTTAGACTACAAATAATTGTGATTTCTAATACAATGCCAGAAAATCGTTTATCAGTTGCTGAAAAAGTTGAGATTATTAGAATTGTAGGAGAAAATATAACAGCAAGAGAAGCAGCAAGAACTTTTAATGGCCGACATCCTAACCGGCCTCCAGTAAGTTTTAGCACAATAGCTAAGATTAATCGAATTTTTAATCAAACTGGAAACGTTACAATATTAAGACCAACAAATTATAATCGGAATAATTTTAATGAAAACAGAATTTTGCAAGCATTCGGTAATAATCCAAAATTAAGTATAAGACAAGCTTCTTTGAACTTAAATCTAAACAAAGAAATAATAAGAAGATGTCTAAAAAAAAATAACATAAAGCCATTTAAGCCTAAAATATTACACACACTCCAAGAAGGGGATATTGATAGAAGATTGGATTATGCACTTTGGATGCAGGGTGAATTTTTGAACAACAGAGATTTTTTGAAAAATATAATCTATTGTGACGAATCTACTTTTACATCAAATGGTGTAAGATCCACCCAAAATACGAGATACTGGGCGTCAGAAAACCCACATTGGATAATTAACAGTAAAAATCAATACTTATTCAAAGTGAATGTTTGGTGTGCTATTCTAAATCAACAAATTATTGGACCTTTTTTTATTCAGAATTTGACTGCTCAAAATTTTCTGAATTTTCTAGAAACAGAAATTATGGATTTTCTTGATAATTTACCGTTAAACGTGACAGAAAACCTTTACTTTTTGTTAGACGGTGCCCCAGCACATAGTTCTCGTATGGTTAGAAATTGGCTTGACACCAATTTTCCTATGAAGTGGATTGGTCCCCGTAGCCCATTACATGAGTTTCCTCCAAGATCCCCGGATCTCACCCCGATGGATTTCTATTTTTGGGGTAACATAAAAAATAAAGTATACGTTAATCGGCCTCGTACTGTGGAAGAATTGCGGCAACGAATTACAGAGGCATGTCAAAGTATCACAAGGCACGAACTGATAAAAGTGATTCGTCATGTTAGAAAAAGGGTAGAAGCATGCATCACATTGGATGGCGGTTATGTTGAAGTTAGAAGAATTCATTAGTATAATAATTAATTAATTAAGTTTTGATGACAAATGAAAAGAATAAAAATTCCTTTATTTCATATAATTCCTTCAACAATTTATCATTACCACAAATGTATTCTTAATGTCAATTGTTTTTCTGTTAATACATTTATGTGATTTTTCTGTGTGTTATTTTTTTCTGTAGTACGCATGCCATAAAGAAGAAGTAAATGGGACACAATGTTAACATGAAATTACATACGGGAGAAAACATATTTCTTTATTTTCTGAGCAACCCTGTATAGGATTTGGATGAAACTTGTTTTAGGTATGTTTTCGAGGGTGATAAATAAGAATATGACACCGCTTTTTTTCTATCCGATTCGCTAATAAAAAATCGTAAAAATTTGCCCCTTTATTTATTTCCTGCAACGCACGCCTATGATTAAAATGTAGTCTATTAGGTTCTAAATATGCACTACCATGGTATATGTGGCCTGCCCAAATTAGAAATCGATCCGTCAAGTAATAACATAGATACAGGCTTGTGTCCACGAAATTGTAGCCACACTGTATATTACTTCGTGATGTTTATCAAATACATTTTTTTGCTAATTAATTCTCTATAAAAAAAATGTATTAGAAATATTCTTTTAATTCACGTATCACGATTTATTCAAATTTTTTTTAGCATTGCAATAATTAATTTCGATGTTTCTTGAAATATATTTTATTTATTTTGTGTATTTCCTGTCTCGGAACATTTTTGATATAAACCAAAATAATATAAATGATTCTACATATATTCACAATATTATTTATTTATCTGGAACATGGAACTTTAATATTCACAAATTTTTTTTTAATTTTGTAATTCTTTTCTTGACAATCGCATTTTTCAATTATTATGACAATACAATTGCAATAATATACATCATAATTTGTGGCTCTCAGTCGATACTGATTATATTTTTCCGAAATGCGAAAAGAACATTTTTTATTTTCACTTTATCTCCGAAATGAAGTGAGATACGGAAAATGATTTAGAAAGCTTTTCTACAAAAACTCATCAAGTTTGAATGTAAAAAATATTTGATTTTCTTTTATTTCCACTATATCGCAGAAAACTAAGCAATATACGAAAAAATGTCAAGAGACCTTTTTTATAGAGAATTGAATTTCCAACAACAGTACAACTTTTTCGTGTCCCTCATAGTTGTAAAGTTATTCTCGAATTAAAAACAAATTTTTGTATCTTTTAAGTCGCATTTAAATCGAATGAGTATTAAAGTACCAGCTCCAAAGGTAAATGAAGGTCTGTGATTACAAAAAGGGTCTAAATATTTAAAGCATTCATAATACAAATTAATTTGCGACCGAACTTACGAAGTCACGGCGCGCATACGGCACATTTAAATCGTTCTGCCAGGTAGTTACAACCGCTATTTTGTTCTGCCAATTTGCATATATACTTGGAATAGTTGCTACAACAACATACTAAAAAATGAAGCTTAACTAAATAATAAAAAGTTCATTGCTCCCACGACATGTTGGGGGTGTTCTGTCACCCTCTTAAGACTGGCCAATCGTTCTACCAATATTAGATCGATGTTTGTGGGCTATCAGAGGAGTACTGGAAAAAATTTCATCCTTAACTAAATAATAAAAAGATGCAGTTTTTTTACACATGGGGGGCGTTCTGCCACCCCCTTACGACTGGAATCGGGGCTAATCCTCACGGATGACACTTAGTTATATTCCCCTCAACATCCTCTCAAAAAATAGGCCTTAACTAAATCATCACTGAAAAATGTCACTGGCTCTTCTACTACATGATGGGTATCCCACTCTTGGACACTCTTGTAACTTTTCAATGGGCGAATGGACTATTTTCAAACTTCATGTAGTGATACGAGATCAAATTTCCGATTATGTGAAGTAAAGAGAGGTATTGACTGTTGTTGCTGTATTTGTTTATAGAACGTATTTCAAACACGCGTTTGTCGATGACGTCATTGTAACTCAGGCTGCACAATAAATTTAAGTTACTTATGTTGGCTGCACTGATTAGGACAAGTTGACAAATGATGAAGTGACAGTTGTCTTGTGTCTTCATAGCAGAAAATGTTCTCTGTAATTTTCCTTGTACTTTTACCATTTTAACTTTAACCACAATTTTCTTCTATTTTCCACTTCGAGAAGATAAAAGAATATTTTATTTGGGTATTAATTACTTTAACATCCACGTAGTGGATTGGAAGTATAGTAATCGTAAAAAAAAAAATCAATTTTTTTTTTCTAGAAATAGGTTTCAAAAAAAAAAATTTCTGTGTCTGTCGGTCTGTCTGTCTGTAATTTTTCTTTTGTCTGCACGTTTTCTCCGGAACGGTTTAAGATATTGACTTGAAATTTTGTACACGGGATCTGGAACTGGATTGTTTTTTCAAGATATCCGGTGAAGGGGTGGGGGGTAAATAGGGGTAAATATGGAAAAATATTTACTTATTTCCGGACAGCTGGTAAGAGTACAGAAACTTGAAATTTGATGTATATGCTACAAGCCAAGGCCTCGAAATTTTTGATAATATATTTCATCCCCTCACAACCCCCATTCCATTATTAAAGGTTATGATACAATAAAATTGAGACATTCACTTTAAATTTGGTACACGCATATATTATAATGAAATTAGATAAATAGCTAGATTTATCTATATTTTGGGATTATTCTGATGAAGGGTCGGTGGTTAAATGGGGGAAAATAAGTAAAACAAGCTGATAAGAGCACACAAACTTGAAATTCGTTGTATGTACTACAAGCCAAGGCCTCAGATTTTTATAATATTTTTCAACCCCACCGCCCCTACTCCATTATTGAAGGGGTTGGTAAAATAAAATTAAGATATTCACTTGAAATTTGGTATACGTATGTATTATAACGATATCTGGAACTAGATTATATTTTGAGATGATATCGTTGAAGGGTTGGGGATTAAATATGGGCAAATAGGTGAAAATAAGTAAAGCAAGTTGACAAGAGTACAGTAATTTGAAATTCGGTGTATGTACTAGAAGCCAAAGCCTCAAATTTTTTTATAGTATTATTCAACCCCCCACCACCACTCCTTTAGTAAAGGGGTTGATAGAATAAAATTGAGATATTCACTTGAAATTTGGTACACGTATGTATCATAACGATTATATTTTGAGATGATTCCGTTGGAGGGTTGGGGGTTAAATAGGGGTAAATAGGGCAAAATAAGTAAAGCAAACTGGTAAGAGTACAGAAACTTGAAATTCAGTGTATGTACTAGATACCAAGGCCTCAAATTCTTTTATAATATTATTCAACCCCCCAATACCCCTACTCCATTATTAAAGGGGTTGATAAAATAAAGCAAGGCCTCAGGTTTCTTTCTAATATTTTTCAAACCCCGCCACCTCCGCTCCATTATTAATGGGATTGATAACGTAAAACTGAGGTATTCACGTGAAAGTCAGTATACGTATGTATTGTAATGACATCTGATTGAGATGATTCCATTGTAGGGATGGGAGGTGGTAGTTTGTGAATAGGGGACACAAGTAGGGTAAACTAGAAACATCTTTTTCAACGTATATGGTAGAAACCAACGCCTAAAACTTTTCTATGACATCTACCCCAAATATTAGCAAAATTCTATGACCAATAATTTCCATATACTAGAGTGCAAATCTAATCAAGATGTTTCCTTTAAATCTGGATGTGGAAGTAGTGATTCCTTAGGCAGCGGTTTTTTATTATTTAAACAACTTAGCACGAAACACTCCTTAAACATTATACTTTAGCTGGTCAACACACTCCTAACCTTCTGATATAAAATGACAGATTAATTAGCAGTTAGTTTAATTACAAAACAAAAAAGTTTCTATTTATTTCAAAAATTAATAACGATTTTATTTATTGATCGATTTTGTTCAAATACAATAGGGTTGCTCTAGGTAACACTAACTTACTGTCCAAATTTTAATACTATCGGACTTCTCGTTCTTAAGTTATCGTGACGGACCGACGAACGGATGGACAGACAGATAGACGGACAGACGGACTGACGGACATTTTGAAAGTTGTTCAACGTTCGATCAGCAACACAGTGATATGAAATTTTTTTCTCTACGAGCAATATTACCGGTTTTAGAAATGTGCCGATCGAATGCAATATACTCTTCGTTTTGTATTTGCGAAGAGTATAATAATTTAGATGACATTGCTACAACTAGTGACGGGCGCTAAGTTTCACATTTTTAATATTTTTCTCTTTGAACTAAAGCTGCAAAATTTAAAAAAACAAAAGATTCCTTCTGAAATAGCCCATTATATAAATAGTAAGAAACTAACCAATATACTCTTCGCCGACTTACTGCACTTTTCATATAATTGTTGCACATTCTATAGGATACTCTTCGCAGTTCGTTTTTGTAAATAATATTAGTTTTAGACATTTTTTAGTTAGTGTAATTGCAAAACATTAATTTTTTTTAATTTTATTTAAAAAATTAGTAACTTGTTTATTTATTGATAAATTTTGTTCAAAAATAGGGTTCTTCCTCTAGCTAACAGTAACATAGTGTCCAAATTTCAACACAATTAGACTTTTCGTTCTTAAGTTATCGTGCTTACAAGGAACGTGACAGACGGATAGACGGACAGATAGACGGACCGACAGACGGACAGACAGATAGAGATAGACATATTTTCGAAGAGTATAATAAGAAGTATTAACATGCGTGCAAATTTTTGAAAATGTTTAGGATAATCTCAATTCGGATCAAAAATGAAAATTATTATATAACTCATGCAACTTTATTTGTGATAATTGAATCTAAGAATCACCTCGGGTACACTTAAAAAAAAAAAATCAAAAAACATACAAAGAGCTATATAACATGTAAAAATTTTCGGACAATTCCCCGGTAATCCTTATCTTGACGTTCTCGTAATCAGCGATCCCAAAAACCTCCTAGATAATATTTTTTCATCGAAAATCGGAGTTAATATATGAAATTTCTAAATTATTGAAAATTTTTAAAAGTAGAGTTAAAAAATTTAATTCGACCCTTGGAATGTTTCTGAAATGGTGTAGTATAACAAATGTTTTAAAAAAAGTTTCATTGACATTTGTTCTTAGTTTGTGGGTTAGAAGGTTAGAATTTTCACACGAATAGTGTTTACCTAAATGAATGGGCCAACACGATCATGCATAAAATTCAATAAAATAACTCACCAGGTCTTGAAGCTCTTAGTTTTGCGGCCTTAACTTCATGATGTCCAACACATAAATTAGGGTCAGAGGATTCCGGAAACAGAGCGCAATCCAAGTAATCTGGGAGTGCTAAACCAAAAACATCAAGAAAGAACCCACAACGACGCTTAGTTTCTGTAGAAAAAATTAGAACGAAATAGTAAATGATTGTTTGTTTTATGAAAATATCCTACCGTAGCACAAACTTCTGCAAGGGCGAACCACCACGCCGCTGGGGCCACATTTAGGTACAAATAAGGAACATAGAAATAAAGCAGCTAGATCATAACATCTAACATCTACTACAGCATCGTACACTTCCAGTTCTTGTTGTGCGTCTCTTTGCCCAAAATGACCCATGTAGTTTGGAAATACAGTAAAGTTGTATGGTACGCCATGTTGTTTGCAGAAGGTTACTATTACTGGTAGACATATTCCAGGTGCGGGATTGTTGCTCTTTCTCTCAATAATTACAGGATTTGTGGTTACGTTTAAAGTTTTATTGACTATCGTTACTGAATTGGGATATGCTAAAATTAAATTATGTTAACTTTTGTTACAGCGAATATTAAAACAAATTACCCTTAAAATATGCTGCCATGCCAGCGCCTATAGCAAATAGTGCTATAGCGTTTATTATTAGTTGAGCAAATCTGAATTTCAATCTGTTTGCATAAACACCAGATGGACGGCGTATATCTCGGATAATCTGAAATAAACGTAAACTTTGGAGGCGATCGATTTAACTAATTGCGACTGGCTTTTAGCAAGTAGAAATGCAAAATAGAATACAAATTAATAATGTGATTTATAATCGAGGTACCCCTGTAATAAGATCTTATAAACTGATCACATTTCGGGAAGTGGGAATAGTAAAATTTTACAAGTATAACTATTGGCATTTAATCAAGTAAGTTATGCTCATGACGAGAAACTTAATATTTTCAACTAATATTGCACCCTTCTCAAACAGGATTAATAAAAATTATTACCGAAATAAATTCGTTTGGGGACTAAATAAAAACTTTTTTTATTTTTAATGATGAATGATGAAAACACCGATCCATTTGATGTTGTACTTGGAGTTCCTCAGGTTTCAGTGTTAGGTCAATTATTGTAACAATATTTTCATTTGACACAAAAATTTGCATTATTTAGTTGTAGGCTATACCGCCACTTAATAATCATACAGTGTTGTCATTGTGTTTGATTTGTTAATTTTTTAGGTCAAGTGCTGAAAAATAACAACTGGGGATGATGCATGAGATGGTGAATTAAGTATTATTGAAATTAAATTAACCATTATTAATTTAATTACAGTGATTAAACAAATTTGCATTATAATTAACAAAAAGCTACATTATTCTTATTAAAATAGATTTTTTGCAGAATATCGTTTTATAGTTTGAAGTTATCGGAAGATGCTTGATTTTGCAGGCAATTAAACATTTAAAATGATGGAACCGCTTACTTCAGATGAATTGTGATGTTTGCGAAAAGTGATAAATTAACTATAAGTTATTCAAAAATAAATTTCAGTTAGTGTTGTTTAAGACTGATTAAACAAGGTAAGAGTAAAACTGTTTTATTTTTTTAATGACAGAGTGGCAACATTGTATAATCCGCATGAATGATAGTGATGATTTCAGTGGAGGGAATAATGCTATATATTATTATTTTTTTAAATTTATTTTGTTACTAATGTTATGTGTGAAAATTAACACATTAGGTAGCTCAGTACAGTATCATGTACGGCATAAACGTTATGTGTTTGTTAGTCATTTATTATGATAATGTTGTTTTTCTTCTACTTTCTAAGTTTATTGTAATCATCTTTATTTGTGTTTTTTTATTTGACATGTATAATATGTATCTATCGTGACCAACAATTATTATTATTATTATTATTAATACCGTTCTACGCATTGGTTTTATCTAATTTCAGAAATTGAATTACGTTGTTATTGCAATGATGACATTTTCCCTTTTATAATACGGTCTCCATTGTAGGAAACAACCGGGGAAGTATTAGTAAGTCAGAATGCTATGATTTAATTTTAATTCTATTTTGCAATTGATTTATAAACCTGTTCGTATTTACCCTGTGATGAAGAGACATATTCGATCCATTGTGAAACCTTACAATTGTTTGAAGGCTGGCTGGAGTTGATACACTTTTTGTAATAGTCGCGTTTCCATTGGTATCGTCCTCATTATCCTTAACCTTAGAAATTAATCCTCCGTTTTGTTGCTTTAACGGAGTTCTAGGAGGAAGTAGAGGAGTTTCCATTGTTTTTGTTGTATAGCTGGGTGACGATGTCTGACTGAAACTGTCACTGGAAACGCTCGAGTCCTGTCTAATCGAAACCCGACCATGAGAAGTTTGGCTCCCTTGCACTTTGTTCGCCGTTATAGTTGATTTGTGTACTTTGGGCGCTGGAGGTGGAGGTCCGATAGGAGCGGGAGGAATTTTATTTAGATCTTGGTTCT
Source organism: Stenurella melanura (assembly GCA_963583905.1). NCBI lineage: Eukaryota > Metazoa > Arthropoda > Insecta > Coleoptera > Cerambycidae > Stenurella > Stenurella melanura. The sequence goes on along the minus strand of OY757318.1, from coordinate 45,210,281 downwards.
GATTATGACTGCTATCAAAAGCAAACGCAGATACTTTTGTATTTTGTTTGGGACAATTTCTGTTTACGTCAAATCTTCGTATATGGTTAATATTGTTAGCTTCAACAGACATTTGCTGTCGAAGCGGAGGCTTCGGTTTATTTTCGGCAAATGGATTTGCTGGGAGGGCCCTACATTTTGGAGTTGGTGGTAATGGAGGAGGTTCAGCAGGTTTGTTATTTGTCTTAATTGGTCTGTTTTTTGTAATTGTGCTAGGGGCAATGTTTCTCTTTGGTACAGGCGGTGGACGCAATGGGATCGGTGGAGGAATCTGAAAACAAAAAAATCAACTTGAGAACTGAAAATAAAAAAAAAATCAATTTAAATAATTCTTTGTATTATTTACATAATTTATGTATTTAACTTAATTTAAGTACCTTAGCAGAAAATGATAAATGCAGACATTTTCTTACAGCAATAGAGACAACAAAATATATACTTTGCGACTGTAAAATGTTCGCATTAGGTTAAAGCAACAAAAACAAGCGGAATTAACGTCTGAAGACATAGGAAATTTAATGCGCAGGAAAGTCACAGACCTTATAAGAAGCTTGATAGTCCTGGAGAATAACTAATTAATATTTAAATTCACAAAATATATTTTAGGTCAAGCTGAGGAATGGCTGAAGAGTCAGTCTAACAACAATAATTTTCACTTTATTATCAGTAACACTGTCTTGAGCACGTAACATTTTCTTGATAAATCAGTGTTTGTTCTCTAATACCGTATCATTTGACAAATACTGCCAGTCCTCTTTCTGCCAGTTGCATAATTTAATATAAAGAAACAACTTTATAAAAATTAGCTTAAAAATAATATTTCCATTCTCAATTGAGTAAATTATAATGAATGCAATTTTTTATACAATCCGTGCATTTATGCACGTAATATGGTGCTTCATGTTTAAAAGTGAATTATTTATTATTTGTTTGCTTATAGTAATGAACAGAGCCCGGCGCAAAAGTAGTTATGCCAGAGACGGTCTTCACACACAGATAAATATAATGTTTTGTATGATTCACATAAGCAAATAAATACATTATTTATAGGAAACAAATACCTACTTTTGCGGTAAGAAATAAAAAGTATGGCATAAAACTCATAAAATAATAAATAAATAATTTATTATTGGTTTGGAGAAATTATTTATTTGGTGTTGTTGTGCAAGTAGATGTAAGAGATGTTCACTGAAACTGGTGGATAAAAAACACCAGACTTCGGCCGCACATTATATATACCTGCAGCGTCGCGCGTCGATCTGATTGTCTAATAGAAAACAAAAAACTCGCACTTTAAACGGTATACGCCGCTTCAACTTTTTATATGTTAAGGGAATGTAAACATCTTCCATATGTTTCTTCCAACTATATTAAACAATTTTCAATTAAAAATATAATTTTTGTCTGTGCACATAATATAGGGCACTATAATTTAAAAAAATATAAGGAGAATTTTCGAGACCACAAAGTCACCGCCACGCTTGTCACTATCTCTGCTTTTTTACGACAGCAAATAGGATACAGTAAACAATAATAAGAGTAAAATAAACAGCAGATTGCGTTTTATATTTTGCAGAAGACTTCAAACATACAGAAAGCATTTGAAATAAAAAAGGTCCAACAATTATTATTAATTTATTACACAATGACCAATGCCATGTGAGATTGTTTCATATGCACATACGCATTATGGAGTCAACACTACCGACTTGTCAGTACATTTAATAGAAGAAAATGTGTCCTGATTTGTTATGGCGTCGAGTGGCTTTCCATTAAATGAAACAGTACTTTCATAGATTAAAGATTTTCTGGAACTGCGGTTTAACGATGTAGAACTTTTCTGTGCCAGCTGTGAAAAACACTTTCGTGGACATGCAATTCGAAAATTTTAGAACAAGTTTCATCATAAAAACTAAAATTTAGCATATTTACATGGATATTTCTCACGGATCCCTCTAGCTATACGCAACGTTCAACGTAAGCCGGAAACAGATCAGTATACAGTAATTGATGTAATAAACATTACAGGTATTTGATCTACGTCAATATATTTTTAGAGGCTCAGGGGATATTGCTGAGTGAAATACAAATTGGATACATAACAGTGTTAAGAAACAACCCCGGTTTTTCAATATTTTTGTGTGGCAAAGGACTGTTCAATGCCGGACATAAATCTGCCATCTATAAGAAACTATACTTATTTTAAATATGCGCCGATTACATCGGTAGACGTTGAACGGTTGAACGATCCTTTTTCAGAACACAAGTGGGATATTCAGTGACAGGCGCCGAAGTTTTATTTCGGACGATTTAGAACAAGTACAAATAATGTATTTTTATTATCCTAATAAGGTATAGTTACTAGGCGTTTGTGCATCTAACAATAAGTGCATCAAAGTATGACTTATAACTGTTTCCAGGCCATTTACCTTTAAATATTATGGAAATCATAACGTAAAATCAGGGGCGCGTTTAGGTAAATTGGGGCCCTATGCGCTGTGAGATTTGAGGGCCCCTCGATTAAAAAAATATTATGCAAGATTTGAAGGCAAGTATATTTTACAAATACATATTATCATATTATTTTTTTCCGGCTTTATATGCTAGCAAACTTGTCAATTTGAACGTTTGATATCACAGTTTTGTGTTTCCTCTGATACAGTATCCAGAAGAGACAAATTTTGAAGTCGCTGTTGCCCCGAAGTGCTTCGTAGGTAGTTATTAATTATTTTGAGCGTCGAAAGAATGCGTTTACATGAGGGATTACTGACAGGAATGGTCAAGTAAATACACAAAAGGGTTTCAACATTAAAAAATGTCGCCTGCAACACATTGAGAATAAAGGACTCCGCAGTTTTTTATAGTAAGAATAGGTTTCAGTCGAATGTTCTGAAACTTGGGGAAAATATTCTCCTGGATCCCCTGATTAAAATTCTCTGTGACCACCAGTCCGACCGAATTCGATTTTTTGATCTAGAGGCGACTGAAACTGTGAACATCTTCGAAGGTCTGCGTAAATGTTTCATAAAAATTCTGAAAATATTCATGCTCATTTCTTGAAGAAAAATAAGCATCTTTTGTCTCTTGGCATTTTTTTCAAAGTGCTTCCTTCTCCCGGAAAAAAATAACAAACAAACAAAAATATTTTTTGCATTTTTTTACGGGAAAAGGAAGCACTTTGAAGATAAACACCAAGAGGCAAAAGATGCTTATTTTTGTTCAAAGAACACGCATACCGGTTTTCAGAATTTCTTAGACAAAAATAATTTCGACCAAGAATTTCCCTAAAATTTTATTTTTTTCTACTTCAGAAAAATCTCAAAATATTCAGGCAAGTTCTTTAGGTAAAAATAATCAGCTTATGCCCCTTCAACTTTTTCTTCAAAGTGCTTCCTTTTCCCGTAAAAAAATTGCAAAAAAATTATTTTTTTCTGTTTTATTTTCTTCCGGGAGAAGGAAGCACTTTGAAGAAAAAACACCAAGAAGCAAAAGATGTTTATTTTCTCTAAAAAATGAGTCTGAATATTTTCAGATTTTTTATGGAACATTTAAGCAGACCTTCGCAGATGTTCACAGTTTTAATCGTCTCTAGGTCAAAAATCGAAATCGGTCAAAGGGAATTTTAATAAGGGGGCCCAGGACAACATTTTCCCCAAGTTTCAGAACTATCGACTGGTCCTTTATATATTTCAGCAGGCGACTTAAGCCGACATATATCAAAAATTGATGCAATTTATCTGGAGATAGCTCGGAATCTATGTCGCCTCTATAGGTTGGTACTAATGCATTGATCGTTGCAGTGCACTGATTATTAGCTTGTTTTGCATCCTCATACTCTTTTTCCAAATTTTCTTTATTTTCAGATTATTTTTCTATTTGTTCATCATCGCCAGATTCACTAGAATCGTTTCCTAATGGTTCTTCCTGTTCGCAGTCCTCATCACTGGTTTCAAAATCAAAATTTTCTCAGTTATTTTCTCGGGTTTTCTAGATTGTTTGTCTCAGGTTCTTGAATTTTCGCATCATCATTATCAGTAGATTTATTTTCATTAATGTGAAATAGACCGAAAAGCTGATTCGTCATCTGGCACGTGCTGACGGCCGAAACTTAAATAGTAACGTCTGAGGAATTGCCAAATTGGTCTGTTAATTGATTGCATCTTTTTTTAATACACTGAAAAAAATATGTTCAGTGAATGAAAGTTCATTGAGAATTTATGAATCTGTTTATTGATATAATGTATATGTTCATTAATACAATGTACACATTTATTGTTACTATGTAAACGTACATTATAATAATAAACGGATTCATCACTTTTCAGTCGATGAACCGATTCATTAATGTTACGAACATATTTTTTTCAGTGTGATACAGTAAATAAAGATTAAAAAAATGAATATTCAAGAATATTCAAACACGATAAACACAAACAATAAATTCTTATAGACTTCTACATTGAAATATGAAAAAAATTGAAATGCAAAGGAAGAACTATAAAATGATTTCAAGTTCAAATGATATAAAATATAAATAAACGACAAATGTTCGTGAACATATTCTCGCATGAACCATTCTTATTTTGTTATTTTTGTTGCAATTGAGATCTGATGAGGATGATATGGAAAAGGGAAGAAATGTATTTCATGATAGTTGTAAATATCATTATTGGTATCAGTAAAGCGAAAATAAATAACGACATAACAAAGAAATACAATTTTTACATCGCTTTTTTACCTCAATAAATCGGGAAATGGGGGCCCCTGGAAAAGTGGGGCCCTAGGCGCGCGCCTAGTGCGCCTAGGCCTAAAGGCGCCTCTGCGTAAAATATTGTATTATTGCGCATGAAAATGTTTATATAGTTCATATTGCGCAAAGCCGACTCTGGCTTTTACGTCATAACTACCTCTGAGCCGGGGTCTGCTACACATATTCTTTATAGGATTTTGCAAACAGTGAAAAAAAACTATCTATGGGAACTAAAAGAAAAACTATATGTAAAAAATATTAATGAAATCTTTGCATTCTTTCGATAACCTGACTTCTGGTTATGCTAGCAAATCAAAAATCCTAAAATACATTTGTCCAATTTCTTATCAGACATTCTCATCGTAACACTAGCATTCAACATAGTCCCCTATGGCTAAGCAGATTAAACTAGTATCTACATGACCCCCTACGGTATGAAGATTCAGTTAAAAATGAGAACAAAGGCCTAGAATGAAATTTATTTACCTACCTTGTCTTCATTTTTTTTTTCATTCTAATGGATTACATTTTTATAAAATCTCTCATTCAGTTTCTTGGAAATGCTTAGCCTTTGAAACGTTTTTCGCCCTTATTTTGAGCTCATCAGAAAGGCACAAAGCCACTCATAACGATGTTTCATGCAAAACCAAGGCAATATCCATGAATGAAATATTTATATTTGATACTGACTGATAAAAAACAACAGATCTTCAACTATCTATTAGCTAACTATTATTGGAGCCTATACTATAAGCAAACAAATAATAAATAATTCACTTTTAAATATACATAGAGTAATATGGGCTCCAATACTAGTTACCTAATAGGTAGGTGAAGATCTGTTATTATTTATCAGTCAATGTCAAATATAAATATTTCATTCATGGACATTGCCTTGGTTTTGCATGAAACATCGCTATGAGTGACTTTGTGCCTTTGTGATGAGCTCAGAATAAGGGCGAAGAACGTTTCAAAGGCTAAACATTTCCAAGAAACTGAATGAGAGATTTTATGAAAATGTAATCCATTAGAATGAAAAAAAAAAAATAAGACATGGTAAGAAAATAAATTTCATTTTAGTCTTTTGTTCTCATTTTTAACTGAATTTTCATACCATAGGGGGTCATGTAGATACTAGTTTAATCTGCTTAGCCGTAGGGGACTGTGTTGGATGCTAGTGTTATAATGAGAATGTCAAATGAGAAATTGGACAAATTTACTTTAGGATTTTTGATTTGCTAGCATAACCAGAAGTCAGGTTATCGAAAGAATGCAAAGATTTCATTAATATTGTTTACATATAGTTTTTCTTTTAGTTCTCATAGATATTTCTTTCCGCCGTTTGCAAAATCCTATAAAGAATATGTTTCATATGGTGCTTCACTTCAACTTTAATTTGCCACTGTAAAAGATTTGAATAACTGGCTGGCTATTGACTAAATTCATATGAGAGGTCGAACTCATAATCTTGAATAAGATCGAATATTTCGTGATTTTGCCAACTTCAAATCAATTCTGCGTAATTTAAATTTATATCGTGCTGAAAGTAATAAATGCGGCGTGGCACGGAATAATTTTTATTCATTATAAAATTTGCTTCCTTTGATATGCCAAGGGTATAAATTGTATATTTATTATATAGGCGGGAATGCTTGCAAAGAATGATAAAATATAGGCAGAGATTAAACGGCAACTTTGAATTCCTTTCAAAATGATTATGCAATTTCTCGGCTTTATTTATTCTAATTCGTTCCTTACTTTCTCTCATAACATTCTTTGAAACATTCTTTGCTCTCTGACCTCCAAACTCGTACAGATTTTCCGCTTTCACCTTCCTTCGTTCGCTTCCTCGACTTAACACATACAGGCTCGAGAATTTTGGCAAATTTTAATTCAACGAAATTATTTTCATGACTTCCTTTGTTTTAAATATAAGTCTTAGAAGATTTTAATAAATAATTGATTTTCTAAGGAATTAAATAAAGTTAAGAGATATTTGCTTTGAATAATCGATAGTAACCACAAATATCAAATAAACAGATATTTGCATGGCAGCGTTATATTTGTTGTACTTATACAGAGTGTGAACTGAAACACTCCACACGTTTTGACATTTTCTAAACGAAATGTGCAGCTAGAAAAGTGGCTTAGGGTCACACCACTGCCATTTTCATATATACATTGCACACACAGACAAAAGATAATCAAGAAAATGTATGGTAAACAATTCGATAATCAACGCAGTGGAAATCTTGGCCCATTCAAAAGTTACAAGAGTATCACTATAGGTTGAGCCACCCGGTATAATTAGAGATAAAATAAATTACGCACATGTCTTTAAATCCTAAAACTGCTATAATAATATCAAAGTAAATACTCTTTATTATGCTTCTTAGGAAGATCCAGACCGTCATAGTTAAAATTTTTAACTTAAGGTGGCCATTCCCTTGAAAGAGACATCCGATAGGGCAATATTTATTATGTTTGGCCATAACTTTTTTTCCCTTAATACATGTATTTAAAAAACTATAGGAGTACCCAAGTAGAACCATTACAAGACTACTACTATGAATTATAACTTAATAATTTCAGTGGTTTGCAAAATAGCTAGATTTAAATTTAAAAATTATGTTAATCTTCCTATTTCGTAGTTTTAAATCTAGCTATTTTGCAAACCACTGAAATTATTGAGTGAAAATTCATTGTAATAGTCTGGTTATGGTTCTACTAGTACTCTTATAGTTTTTTTTAAATATACGTACTAAGAAAAAAAAGTTATGGGCAAGAATAATAAATATTTCTCTACCGGATGTCTCTTTCCAGGGAAAATGGCCACCTTACGATTAAAATTTTTAACATAAGGTGGCCATTCCCTAGAAAGAAACATCCGATAGGGAAATATTTATTATTTTTGGCCATACCTTTTTTTTCTTAGTACTTATATTTAAAAAAAAACTATAAGAGTACCTAAGTAGAACCATAACAAGGCTCTTACTATGAATTTTTACTCAATAATTTCAGTGGTTTGCAAAATAGCTAGATTTGAATTTAAAAATTATGTTAATCTTCCTATTTCGTACTTTTAAATCTAGCTATATTTCAAACCACTGAAACTATTGAGTGAAAATTTACAGTAATAGTCTTGTTATGGTTCTACTTAGGTAATATTATAGTTTTTATAAATATGCGTACTAAGAAAAAAAGTTATGAGTAAAAATAATAAATATTTCTCTATCGGATCTCTTTCTAGGGAATGGCCACCTTAAATAATTTTTAAGAATCAACTACAATTTATGAGGATAATCCTAAAACACGTCAGTTTTTAATTCTAAAATGAAATATTTTGAGCATAGATTTATACCTCCCCCTTCAATTCCCTTGGAGTGACAGCTACTTCTGAACAACGTTTAAAATGTCCGTCCGTCCGTCTGTCCGTCCGTCCGTCCGTCCGTCACATTTCTTGTAAGCACGATAACTTAAGAACGAAAAGTCCGATTGTATTGAAATTTGGGCAGTAAGTTAGTGTTAGCTAGAGGAAGAACTATACTGTTTTTGAGCAAAATCAATCAATTCAAAAGTTGTTATTTATTGAAATTAAAAAAAATGGTTTTGCAGTTAAACAAACAATGTTTGAAACTAATAACTTTACAAAAAAAAACTGCGAAGTGTATCCTATAGAATGTACAACAATTATATAACAAGTGTAGTAAATCTGCGAAGAGTATAATGGTTATCTTGTTTGGTATGTTGAAGTAGACCTTCGATTTTAAGTAACCCTATAAAAATGGTCAAGCAGGGTCAAATCGGGAGAACAGGCAGGCCACTCAATTTCACCGCATCTACCGATTCACCTATTGGGAAAAAATTGATTGAGATAGGCTCTTACTTCCACTCCAAAATGTGGTGTAGCTCCGTTCTGGTGATACCAAATATTTCTATCAATTTCATTAGGTTGTCATCATCTGGGAAAAGTATTCTTAACCCTGGAACTAAGAAATTTTGCAAGAAATCCAAGTAACGAGTGCCAGCTAATATGCTATTAAAGAAATATGGTCTGATAATTTGATAATTTATAATTCCAGCCCAAACATTCACCTTCAGAAGATATTGAGTATTGGCCTCCATCATAGAATATGGATTTTCTGTACTCCAGTATCTACAGTTCTGTTTGTTGGCTGTTCCATTTAAGACGAATGTTGCCTCATCAGAAAAAAGAATGTTTTTTATAAATAACGGATCATCTTGGCATCTAGTTGCAATGCAGATTTTCACGGCCGTTGTCCATTGAAGTAGTTTTTTCCGGGTTTAGCCGCGGTCATCGAACTTGACTTGACGTTTCGCTGATCATGCTGTCAGCTTCTTCAGAAGGGTTCCAAAGACCGAAGTCGTTGAGTACGGCTCCTCGTTATATACTTGGGCGCTGCTACGCTTGGTTGCACATTCGTTGTGCTCCGTTGATCGTGACCGATTACATTACTGGTACTTGGCAAAGCCAGTCTCCATGTATTGCTTAGTCGATACCCATCTCACTGGATCTCACTGGAAATTATGAAAAATAAGGACGATTTCAACAGAGAAGATGGGTATCGACTAAGCAATACATGGAGACTGGCTTTGCCAAGTACCAGCAATGCAATCGGTCACGGTCAACGGAGCACGACGAATGTGCAACCAAGCGTAGCGGCGCCCAGGTATATAACGAGGAGCCGAACTCAACGACTTCAGTCTTTGGAACCCTTCTGAAGAAGCTGACAGCATGACCAGCGAAACGTCAAGTCAAGTTCGACGACCGCGGCAAAACCCGAAAGAAACAGATTTTACAAATTCCAATTGGCGATCGGAGTCATCGTCGTTATAGACGGGTCAATTTAGTAAAAAAAAGCCCCCCAACCTAGGACATATGAAGTGAACTATTGGATGATGAACTCCTTGACCATAAAAACCGTAAGTTTGATAGAAAAATAATTTTTCTACGCTTAAAAAAAGTTACAGGAGTTTTTCCGATTTTCATGGTTAGCGGCGGCCATCTTGAAAATAACACACTTCCGATTATCAGATTTCGGTAGACTTTTTTTCTGTCGATCAGTACACCTAGTAATGACAAAAACCGTTCACAAAACGTTTTGCTGGAATTTGTCCTACGTCTGAAGGTAAATTGACCCGCCTATTAAGTTCTTGAACAAAATGAACTGTATATGGGAGGTATTTTTCATTTTTTAGAAGACGCAATATGGACGTTTTACTAACATATATTGCTGGATAGAGAATTAAAAACGCCTTCGAATGAGCTGTCACACGCACCCTCGTTCCATTAAAAAATTTGAAAAGGGTAGCTGTCACTCCAAGGGGGTTGAAGGGGTAGGTATAAAATTATGCTCAACAAATTTCATTTTGGAATTAAAAATTGATGTATGCATTACTTATGAACCTCACTGTATATACCACTATTTCACATATAAAGTATGAATTCAAATCTTTGGCGACTACATGCGTGTATTTGACTATGGATTCATAATTTACGCATAATATATTAATATGTGTACTTACGGGTGTCGGCGGTTTGGCATGTTGTTCTTCTGTGACAGGACAAATGTGTGCCGAATGTCTTCTAGCATAGATATTAGAATTGAGTGGAGCCAACGTGAGGGATGTGGGCTGCAGAATGGGATGGTCTCCATCAAGAAGATCTAATAGAGCTCGTTCATTAGCCAAACTTCCCCATCTTAATGTAGAGAAAAGTGACATTTAGAAAGTAATAAATTTATAATACTATGTTACAAGCTAGTAGTGCATGTAGGGCGGGGGCGTTAAGGGTGCTATATACCTACTGATGTTTGTATTTTTAAAGTTTTCTGTACATTCTATTAATATAACACATTAATTCAAGCGCTTCGATGACGTGTGTGATCATTGGGTGTTTTCACTATAAAAAAATTTCCATTTCTAATATTAATAAAATGAAGTACTTGATGTATTAAAGCACTTCTAAATATTTAAACAACATTCTATAGCCAATAAAATTGAAATTTCAACAAATAAATAACATAACATTTGAATAATTGAATGGGTATGTAAAATATGCTATGATTTGCGGTCATCTCTTCCATTACAAGGGTAAAAAACATAGCATTTTATTGGATTTACTTACGTCTTACTGCTTCTGAAAGGGTATAGTCGGTTAAGAATGGGCGATCTGCCCCCGATAGGAACTGCCTACAATATCTATGGTGTTGTGTAGGCAAGTCAATGGGTAAACGATGTATGTAGGTTCTTCAGGTGCTGCAGAGATATTTTTAAAAAAATTGGAAAAAAGGGGACTTCCTTCAAAAATTTATTTCTCGTAGACTACTTAACTTAGAGAGATGAACTAAAAAATGATTGAAAGCTGACATACTGAAGAATACTATGCAACTACTTAGTTGCGTTAAACTCTTATATACAGCAATAATAACAGAAGACGAATTCGAAGCCTTATATCACGTGGTTTCTATTGACTGACCACTTTCTAAAAATTACCATAAATAGATCCTAATACCTTCTTGTATCACCAGTAGTTTCATTAAAATCGAAAAGGTAGAACACTTTCAAAAATATATATATAATAATTGTGGTACCTATTTATAAATCGTCAAATCTGTATATACTGTATATAAATTCGTATTTTCTGCCCCAGTTTGTCACTTTCATCAACATTGGTATTGTTTGTGTCGAATATTTTAGTAGTATTTCAGCCGGTCTAAATATTCTTGAAAGATATCTTGAACTCTCCCGTATACGAAACATTTTTTGCTTTTATCCTACTCATTGTTTTATTGCATTTCTATCTCCTTTTGCGTATATGATTGCTTTTCACAGGAAATCCTCTATTACCCGTCATACACGAGACAACTATTCTTTAACATTTACACAGGTTTAAATATTTTAATAAATATTAAAGACAAATAGTTTCTGTGTTGTTATGAAATATAGACGAATATTGACAAACTGGGGCAGAAAATACGAATTTATATACAGTATGTACAGATTTGACGATTTATAAATGGGTACCACAATTATTACATATTTTTTAAAGTGTTCTACCTTTTCGATTTCAATGAAACTACTGGTGGTATAAGAAGATATTAGGATCTATTTATGGTAATTTTTAGAAAGTGGTCACTCAATAGATACCACGTGATATAGGGCTTCGAATATGTTTTATATTATTATTATTATTGGTGTATATAAGAGTTTAACGCAACTAAGTAGTTGCATAATATTCTTCACAATGTTAGCTTTCAATCATTTTTTGTTCATCTCTGTAAGTTAAGTAGTACACGAGAAACAAATTTTTGAAAAAGTCCCCATTTTTTCATTTTTACTTCCCTCGCATACTGAAGGGAAGTATTGTATTCGAGAAAAAATCACCCTCCGAGATTTTTCGGATTCTGACGTTTCAGAACACGTAGATTACGAAAATATAGGTTTTTCAATTCCGTCTCTCTGTCTGTCTGTCTGTCTGTCTGTCTGTCTGTCTGTCTGTTGGTACATTTACTAAAAAACTACTTGAAGGATAGCAGTCAAATTTGGTGGATAGTTGACGCTACTGTCAGCGAAGACATGGTAGAAATTTCACTGGAAAATATACAGGGTGGACCGTCTAAACGGAATAAATAGTGAAAAAAAATTTTTTTTGCTCAAATTTAAAATTTCCACGTTTCATGACGCGCTAAACCTATTTCAGAAAAAAAAATGTTTGAAAATTTTTTTTGCAACATTTTTGATAAAATTTTTACCAAGATGAAAAACATTTTTTTTTGCTCAAATTTAAAATTTCCACGTTTCATGACGCGCTAAATCTATTTCAGAAAAAAAAATGTTTGAAAATTTTTTTTGCAACATTTTTGATAAAATTTTTACCAAGATGAAAAAAATTTTTTTTTGCTCAAATTTAAAATTTCCACGTTTCTTTACGCGCTAAACCTATTTCGGAAAAAAAAATTGAAAATTTTTTTCACCAACATTTTTGAAAAAAAATTTACCACTAAAATATGAGAATTTTTTTCTTTCTCTCACGTTTCATGGCATTCTAAACGTATTTCAAAAAAAAATAAATTTTGAAAAATTTTTTTACCAACATTTTTGAAAAAATTTTTACCACCAAAATAGGTGGAATTTTTTTTGTTCAAATTTAAAATTTCCACGTTTCCATGGCATTCTAAACGCATTAAAACAAATTTAAAAAAATTTCCGAAAAATTTTCTTGAAAAAATGTATGTATTCATCACTAAGTAGGTACTTACTATAGAATAGAAGAAAATATTTTGTTTGCTCAAATTTAAAATTTCCACGCTTCATGACATTCCAAATCTATTTCGGAAGAAAAAAAATCGGTAAAGGTATTTACACAGAACTTCCCTCGTTTTTTGTGCATGGCGGTCACTTTAAAAAATTAATAATTACGAAATGACATTGAGAATAATAATCGGAATATAGTTATTGCTAGTATTACAAAGAAAACTTGATAAGTTTTGGTCAAAAAAATATACAGATTGCTCATCCAACAGCAAAAGTTCAATACTAAATAGCAGTTGCCACATATGGCAGGCATTTTAAACTTTTTTTACCACCACTATAGAATAGAAGGGAACTTTCCTTCTTGCTCAAATTTAAAATTTCTACGTTTGATATTTTAAACCTATTTCAGACGAAAAAACTTTGAAAATGTTTTTACCAACATTTTTGAAAAATTTCAAATAAAATAAAAAATTTTAACCACCACTATATTTCCACTCCATTACGTGAATATTGGATTGAAAAAGTGACAGATGGCAATAATATCTGGCATATGCACCTATTATACTTTTATTGAAAAATGTACAGGGTGGTCATCCCAAGAAATAATTCAGTCATGGTGGACATTTGTAAAGGTATTTGCGCAAACCTGCCATATGTGGCAACTGCTATTTAGTATTGAACTTTTGCTGTTGGATGAGCAATCTGTATATTTTTTTGACCAAGACTTATCAAGTTTTCTTTGTAATAATAGCAATAACTATATTTCGATTATTATTTTCAATGTCATTTCGTAAATATAATTTTTTTAGAGTAACCGCCATGCACAAATAACGAGGGAAGTTCTGTGTAAATACCTTTACCCATTTTTTTTTATATCTCCGCAGTAGCTGAATGTTAGACTGAAGAACCTACAAACATCGTTTACCCATTGACTTGCCTACATGGCACCATAGGTATTATAGGCAGTTCCTATCGGGGGTAGATCGTCCATTCTTATCCGGCTAAACTCTTTACCGGCTGTGGACGTGTTTATGATTGTTGAATTTATGAAAAAAGACGAACGTTTTAAGATTTTAAGTTGATAATATATAAAAATAATATATAAATGCTGCTCATAGACTTGTAATGTAAATAAAAAATTGTCGGGAAAATACACTATATTTAAACAATCTTTTTTGCACACCAACTTTAAGTAGATATCTTTAATAAAAAATATATTTACCATTATTTTAGACTTTCTGAACTCAAAAATTCTGATGAAATCACGCAAGGTAATGAAGTGTTAAACAACTATCTTTAAGATGATCAGCATTAAATACTATCGTTGTCACGTCTATGTAGCAGCTTCAAACCAACCATATTTGACGTTGTTTCGTTTTGATACTGTCCAAGTAGCTTTGAAGATGTATTTTTTCATCTTGGTGTAAAACACCATTTATTTTCCAATATAAGAAATGCCCGTTCCGGTAGATGTCTATTTGTGAAGTGGCATTTTTTGTCACTCAGTTCTGGTTCTGGTCTTGCCGAAGTGACACTAACTTTGTTATTTCAAATAGTACACCCTGTATATTCCTACAACTTGAATGGAAAATAAAAAATCGTTTTCATTATAATTCCCATACGCATATTTGTTATGAATAGTTTCTGAAATATTCGCTCTTTCTACAGTAATGCACATTTACTGTAAAAGCATATTCTACGTAAAGTGTTTTATGTACAGATTTTTGTTCAATTTGGCATCCTTTTACTTCATGACAAGCTGAACCATTGTTTCTTGAGCGTATATGTGTTTTTTAAATAAAAAAAAATCGAATTTCTTACATTGAAAAACGTTGAAAACCGAATTCTGTCTTAAATCACAGACCATAACAAATCGTTGAGTACCACTTTTTTTTGTTAAAACCATTTTGACACTATTATTACTATTTTAGATAGAACATACATTTAAAGAGTATGGCCTCGTTTACTTACTTACACCGACCACTAAAAGTACTTGAAGATATCAAGTTAAATACCATGTTAGAAGCTAAAGAAAATCCTGAATTCACAGTTCGGGGGCTGTCAAATTATGATTTGGCGACAAGATTCTTTAAGCAGCTAGGAATCACCCTCCCCTTGGATGAGTTGTCAGAAGAAACCATTGACCAAAGAATCGAATTTGATGGGAAAACTAGAAGGCGTGATACAAATTTAAATTTAATTCAAGAATTATTTTTTCTCATATAGCACATTCGTCTAAATAATAGCAAATAATAGCGTTAGTAAGCAAATGACATAATGAATGATCAACTTTGGTTTCAACAAGATGGCGACCCTATGCACTATGCAATCTTCGTTCGACAGTTTTTAAATGCAACATTCCAGATATATCACCACCTTGGTCACCTGATTTAACCCTCTAAGATTTCTTCTTGTAGAGTTATTTGATATGTAAAATATAGTTCAACAGACCGGATAAAATTGAGAACTCAAAAAATCAAATAAGCCAGGAAATCCTTCTGATTTTACCAGAAATTCTTTAACATATCCAAGAAAAAACTAGAGTATACATTATATTCCTCGCTGATTTAATAGACATTTTATATAATTGTTGTCCGATTTTCTTCTAGTTAATACTAATTTATTATCCACATTTCAGTACAATGGAATTTTTCTTTCTTAAGTTGTCGTGCTTACAAGAAACTTGACGGACGGACGGACAGACGGACACTTTGAAAGTTGTTCAGAATTCGATCACCAACACAGTGATATGAAGTTTTTTTCTCTACAAGCGATATTACCGGCTTTAGAAACGTGATCAAATACAACATATTCTTCGTTTTGTTATTGCGAAGAGTATAACAATTGTTCAACTTCACAAATGCTGTCAAGCAAACGAAAGACAGTATAAGTATATATTTAAAAAATACTTCTGTCAAAGTTTATTTGATATTAGTTAATCGATTAATTCATTTTTCTTTCTAAATATTTTAGAAACTATTCATAATAAATATGTGGGTAGAGGATTCAATGAAAACGTTATTTATTTAATATCCAAAACTGTAGAATTATACAGGGTGTAATTAGTTTCATGTCATTAAAAAAAATTGGTGGTAGGGAACGACAACACAAACAAAAAAACCTTATATAACATGGGGTCTAAAGCTCATAGGTTTGGAGAAAAAAACTAAACAAAAATTTCCAAAATACTTAATAACCTAGTTTGAGAACTGCTGGCATATTGGGGTAGGTTTTATTGCCTCGCGTCTTGTCGCACGAGATACTCTGACATTCCTGCAAATAAGTATGCCGACAAAGCAGTTAAAATCAACCGACAGAGGACATCGTCATGTTTTTTGCTTCTTCGCGGCCAATTATCCTATTAGGCATGCTATCTCTCCCTTGTAATATTCTCAAGTAATAATTTCAGTTTTGTCCTTACTTGGTAAAGAACGCACGCATGACGTGACGTACCCGTTCCTTGGTTTTGTCTGTTTTCTTTTTGAATTTTGTGCCACTTATGTTAAGATTTATTTCATTGACTTATCGTTCAAGTCGCTAGAGCTTGGTTACGTAAGACACTACTTCTCGTTCGTGCTTTTTGTGTTACTTTTTGGATTTTGGACCAAGTTTTTCTTTTTGTTTTTTTTCTTGATAACGTTAATTCACAGTTTAGTGTGGTGTTTTAAAACACAGATTTTGGACATTATGGGAGATTACACTTATCCAGAGCTCGCGGATATGGACTTGGTACATGGGGAAAGTGGTGGAAATGTAGCTGGTGCGGAAGAGCTTTAGAACAATTGCAACGACGTATTTTAATGTGCATAGAAACCATAAAAAATGATCCTAATTTACCAAATGTGTTGAACGGAGTAAGTATGTTATTAGTTCGACGTACCGAAATGTGTGTACGTGGAGATGGAGGTCATTTCGAACAATTTCTGTAAAAAATTCAAAAGAATTGTTCGGTTATTGGGTGTTACCTATTGGGCATTAAAGGTATGATTATTATTATTAGTATTCGTTGTCTTGTTTTTATCTGTTTATTATTGTTTACATTGATTTTCATAGAGACCAAAGACTTAATTTTTAGTTTTCGATACCTGATTGGGAAAAATTCTCAATTCGTTAAAAAAATCAGGTTTTTTCCTAACTTAAAATACACAACTAATTTCTGTTCTCGTATCTCGGACGTCTAACTGTTCGTTTTCCAATTTCATAAAACAAATACTAATTTTTTAAGCTTTTAACACAATGTTAAAAATGTTAATAAACCACTTTAAAATTTTATAAATTCTTATAAACAACAATAAAAGCTACAATAGCTTTGTTCCAAATTAAAAAACACATGTAAACAAATCCTATTTAAACCCCTGCGGCCATGCTATGCTTGCGTTGTGCCGAAAGAGAAGGAATTATTTACATTTTCATAATTAGTGGTATAAAAAGTTCAATACAAATAATCCCATCAAAGTGCCGCACTTCTACCGACGGGAACACAAGTCGGGTATTATAGTTTTTTATTATTTCTAATATTCGGAACTATAACATCCATTGACCCTGAAAAACAGTGGTTCTCAAATCTTTCCTGCCATAACATTAAAAATGTAAACCCAGGTCAGTTTTTCAAAGTGCCCCTAGAGAAAAAGGTCATATAGGTTTTCTGTTTGTCTAGTCGGTCCATATTACCAGTTTTTATTAATGACATGAAATAAATTACACCCTGTATACTGTTCTGCAGACAGGATTTTACCGAATTGATTCCGTCCATCTTTGATCCACTTTATAAACATTTGATTTGTAACGATTTACATCAACCTCATACCTAACAATTTTGTCAACATAACTATATAACATATATACATGATAAAAAAATTAGATTAGCTGTTATTTTTTCGTTTCTAATCTTAGTATATATTTGAAAGTAGAACAGAACATTGGTTTCTACTCAAGTTTCTGTCCTTATAAATATCCAGTTCGCCCAGTAATTTTACCCATATTACATTGGTCGTCAGACGATTATGAATAATTGGTTGACCGCCTACGATCAAAGGGATTGTTTTCTCTTTGATTTATATTCTGTGGTTATCTCAACAGTTTATTAATTTGACAGATTACTGGATCAGACAAAACACCAGCAACAGCCTACGTGATTCGATTATATCTGCCACTTACATAATTTGTGCATTCCTTCTAGTTACAAAATACTGTAATCTGCCTCTGAGTTGTGATAGTAAACCAATCGTAATGATACAATCCTAAATAACACAGAATTTTCAAATATTTATTAGTGTTTGTGCAAGTAATATCCTTAGATCCGAGTACTCTTAGTTAATTAAAACTAATAACAAACGGAATAACGAATGACACAATAGAATTTAAAACTGAATATTTATTTTCAGAATCCAAATAAATCATAATTCGTAAAGATATATCACACAGGGTGTCCCAGAGATATGGGGCAACGCTAAAGGTAACATTCAATTTTTTTCTTGGAGGAGTCTTTTGGAAGCTATTCGTCGTTAAATGTTGACTTTCCCTTCCAAACTACTGCACTATCATGTTTAATAAATTTTCGTCTTCGGCAACGCCCAACCGTATTTTTCATTCGATTAGTAATAGCCTTTTAAAAATTACTATAATATGATAGTAAAGTAGAGTATATTGCTGTTTTCGCGTGCTCAATCAAAAATCTTAGTAATATTTTCCTCTAAAATCATGATAAAAAAAATGTATATACACCACGTAGTTACAAACCTTTGTTGATTGTCTTGTATGACAGATACGACTCAGTTTCAAATCTACAAAAGCTTCAAATTTGAAAGAAAAATTTAAGCATAACAGAAGTTGTCGTGTTTAGGCCTACATACATACACACAGACTTCTTCATTTAATATTTATGTTGAGCAAGAGAAGATCTGAAAGTGACATTATCCAACTGCTAGCAAAAACAGGAAAATTACAAAAACGTCAGAAAAGTAAACATTACTAGAGGGAAAAACAATAATCAAAATAATAGTATCATATGCAATGAAATACTGGGGACATGCCCAAAGAGACACGACACACCTACTAAAGAAAGCGCTAAGACTGATCAGCAACAAACTGAAAATAGGGAGGCCATGTTATACATGGATAACAACAACCGAGAGGATTATGAATAAGCTAGGAAAGGATTATACTCACTGGGAAGAACGGCACAACAACAGACGGAATACAATAAAGAAATATCAAGGATATATATACACTGCCAGACTCAGAAACAGAAGAAACTGAAAACTCAGAAGAAGAATAGAAGAGAAGGTGATCACAGACAGAAACTAAAAAGAAGCATCTCACAGAAACCTGAAAGTTAAAAGAAGCACAAAAACCTAAAAGAAGCATCTCACAAACGCCTACGCTTCCCATCCGATGAAGACAGATGGGAACCAAGAAGAAGCATCTCACAAACACCTACACGCTCCATCCTATATTCCTACCCCATGCGTCATGCGGCTCTCGCTGCTGAAAACAAGCATGTCCCATGTCCAATGTCCAATCCAGCGTATGCAGCCGTAATAGACGACTGGGCGACTGCAGTTTGCCGTTCGGCGGGCAATCGGGCTGCGTGGTGGAACAAACTCCATGCCACTGGACAAATTTTGTATTGAGTTTTTATTGTGTGAATGTACAAGTATCGCTCGTCGAAAGAACAGCAATTAAGCTGGTTGTTCTAAAAACTTGACTGGATTAGTTTTAGAGTCAGAGATAATAAGTTAATATATTTTTATTGTTTATTTAAATCTCTCATCATATTAAAGAACGGTTTTATTATGCCTGGAAGAAATGTGCCATGTTTAAAATAACGTACGAACAAAAATAATTTTGTAAGGTAAATATTTGGTAGAAAATAAAATTTTGTAACAAATTAAATTTAAATAAGTTTAATATAGGTTGTAAAATTCAGATGCTCGGGAAAGGCGCATTATTCAATTACTTTCTTACATGTTTCATGCAGTTTGTGCTTCGAATTTATACATTGCTAGGATTATTGGTCTTTATTCTCGAAAATATTAGTAGCAAATACGGCTACACGAAGACACGAGTTTTCTGAATAATACTTAAACTTTTCGTCGCATGTAATGTGCGCTAATTCGATCCTCTGAAACTATTTATGCTATCTTTGTACAAAATTGACGAAGATGTCCTATCTGATCATCATCGATATCAAAAAAGAGAACTATTTTTTTCAAAATTTAAAAATATCACCTCGGATTTTAAAAATGTGTGTCTAAAATGTGTAAAAGGCATTAGGTGTCCCAAGATTATTGTCCGTTACTCCTGGGATACCTTATATGGAAAAATCTAGTAATTTGAACCAATTTACGTTTAAATATTTTATTTAAAATGGTGGAAAATACGAAATAAAAGTAAAAAATTTGATAAATACCCGTACTTGGGTACGCATTTGGCACGTTTCTCTTTGTTAGTGTTTTAATTTTAACATTAATCTATTTAAAATCAAAGTGAGTTTAACTTTACAGAACGTCCACGAAAGTTGTTAAAATCATTTAATTACAGAATCTTAGACTAATAAATGTTAAAAACAATGGTATTTTAATTATCTTTGGGTGTATGTCTTATATTTTGATGACAAGTATCTCTAGAAAGAGGAATATTTAAATGTTTAGATGCCTAGATCTAAAAAAACATGTTCTTATTTTTTTGGCGAAACGAATGGCGTATGTGTAATTAATTAGTAGGAAAACGTCCCATATTTGGCCAATTAGCCATACTGTTTGCTTCTTTTCTGATCAGATAGGCGCGACATTTCATAATAATTACAACAGCCACACAAAAAAAAAATTTTTTTCTGGCCTGGGGGTCTGACCATGCTCACTATACGTTTTTGGGATCGCTGAATCCGAATCCGAGGTCTATTTAACTCCATCTCATCAGGATTTTGCCATAACCTCCAAAAACCCCTTAATTTAAGCAATTTCGACATCTCTTCACATAAATCGCTTTAACTTTTTCTAGACAAAAATGATCCTCTCTTTTTTATACTAGATCTATTGCAAATTAAATTTCCAATCCGACGATTGGGGCACGATGTTCTTCCGGCGCTTTTTAAGTGAGATATCGGCCGCCAAAGTGAGAGGTAGTAGGATTTCGCTTCTCGATCGATGCGGATTATCTTCGGGGCCATTTCTGCCAAACGAAAATTAGAAAAAATCTGAAAAAATTCAGGGGTACGTAGAAATATGTAAGAAATCGTATGACGTAAATCCGAGGACGATGCGTGCCTTGGTTTTCGAGATATGGCCGCTCGAAGTCACTGGAAGATGAAAATCGAATTTTTTTACCGCTTTTCGAGGCTATACGAGATACAGACCTGCGGTTTACTCTATTCGATTTCTCTCGCCTTCCTACATACCTTTGAATTTTTTAGATCTTAGATTTTCTAGACATTAGAAATTTTGCTAAAAATGAAAGCACCGGCAAAAATCTGAAAAAATTCAGAGGCATGTAGGAAGGCGAGAAAAACCGCTGCTCTATATCTCGCTTCGTTTTTGAGATACAGCACCGTGAAGCGGTAAAACCATTCAATTTTCACCTTTCAGTGACTTTGAGCAGCCATATCTCGAAAACCAAGGCGCGCACCAACCTCCAATTTGCACCAAACGATTTCTTACGTCTCTCTAGGTACCCCTGAATTTTTCCAGATTTTTGCTAGCTTTCGTTTGGCAGAAATAGCCCTCGAAGCTCGCAGAAATACATTCAAATTGGATATTGAAAGTTATCAAAACTTTAAATAATCAAAGAGCGGAATAGAGTTGTACTTAGTTTTAACGATAATTGACTTTCATTTAGTAGAAGCCGCAGTGTGGGTTTTTAAAATTTATTCTGACGACTCTGCCATTTGATATAATTATGTCTCCAGAACTGCCGTACAGAGATTATAAATATGATGGAATATTCAATTTGCCTACTGCATTATACACATTGTGATTTCTTCTAGATGAGGGCATTTTGATTTGGTTATTTTTAGTAAAGATTTGAGTTTTCACAGAACCTCATGAGTAATGTCAAGGGATATTCCATTGAAATGTAAGTTGTAGACGCTGTTGAATATATTGAAAATAGTTAATAGAAAAAAATTGATCTAATTCCATATATCCAGATTAAATGCAAAATTTTCATCTTAATTTGTTTAGTCATATCACACTTTGTTTAGGAAATGTCATCAACCTTCCTTACGGGTTGCAAAACTGAAGACTACTAAAGCTTAAACTCATTTCACCCCATCACCTTCCTTTGCATTGAAGAAATTGTTGAGGTATGTGGTATGGGCCAAGTTATACCGCACACCAAAATGGCAAAAATGAAATAAAATTGATACGCCATTATTACTTTTGACTATGACAAACAATCATAGAAAAGAAATGTTTAGTAATATAATATTCTTGCAGATGAAATGTTCCTCCTACGAAAACTTGCTATCAAAAATAATACCCAAAAATTTTAAGCACTAGGAGTGTATTATGCAGAGAATATTTTAAACTAAAAGTCATTGTCTTAGTATTTGTTTAGCATATTATTTAAGAACCATTTTTGAATCATAGTGAAACATGTTCAATGTTCATGTTTTGAAAACTTGCAAATAAAATGTTGTGTCAGCTGCAATAAGAGTGAAATTTGTTAAGATATCATTTGGGAAATTATCAACGTAAATAAGAAATAAAGGCGCCGTCAAAAGAGAACCCTGAGGTACACCAAATTTAATATCAATTGGGACCATTTCAAAATAAGGAGACAATGAGAAATTTGGTGATGGGATTAGAACTAGTAAAGAAGATGCAATAGTATTTAACAAAAAACAAGACTTCAGGAAATCCTAAGTATTTTAATTTTAGTTCAAGTAATAGTTTATTGTTGTTGTTTTTTTTTGGCGATTTATTTCCATGGTTACTGTACTCAAAAGTGAAATTGGAGAACTCGACAATGTATGAAATAAAAAATTTTAAATGCAAGTTTTGCATCTAAACTGTGTGTGTGGTGTGAATATTGTACTCCAAACAACTTATTCTAATAACTTCTTCATTATTAAAGATAACAAGGATACCAGATTTCATTTTATATGCAACACATTGTATACGAATGTTTTAAAAATTGAGATATTTTAATTCAGATTTATGCATATAAAGGAAAAATGTTTTTATTTGGTTTCTTAAAATTCGTTTAGAAATTATAGTACAGGCAAATTAGCCGTCTAGGGTAACAAAAATTAATAAAAGGATCATCTCTGGGATTTAAGTAGGTAATAACCTGGAGAATGAGATGATGCATTTTTAGCACTTCCAAGTTCCGGGAAAATTCAAAAAAATTTGGAAAAACTTTTTGATTTTCGATTTTTTTACTCTAGCGGTCAAAATAATGAAAATAGAGAAAGAAATTCCCAACAAAAGTTGTAGCTCGTCTCTTTTTCAATAAAAAGGTCTTTACAAAATTTTGTCTTATTTAAGCCGTTTAGAAGATAAATCGAGTTTTTCACTTATAGTTTTAGGCCGCTTCGAAATGCGCCAAGAATGAGAATTCTCCGGGAGTTTCGTACACCGGGCTCATCGATCGATAATTCTTACTATTCAGAGCCCCTAAAAAATGAAAATTACACGAAATGTAAAGAAAAGTCTCAGCTTTAATGTAAAACTAATCACAAAATGCATAAAAAAATTTATATAGAGAAAAAGTGTCAGAAGATGGCTTAGTAAACTTTGTACAGTTGATCCACAGATTTATTCATATCTTTGCCGGGAGTCGTTAGAATGATAATTCATTTTGCTCATATATTCTTATAAAATGATACATTAATACAATTAACATTTCACTGCAATTACTTTTGTTGGAAAAATTTGCCTTGCGATCAAAGTAGAGGGTATATTTCTCATCGATCAATCACCTCCAAATTTTGGAGTTCAATTCGCTATATATTAATTAATAATAATATTCTTTCGAATGACTTTAGAATTTTTTAAATGCGTGCAGTACTTTTTGAATTTGTCTACATTATTCATACACGTTCAGAAAATGCACAATTATACAGTAAAACATATAAACTTATTTGTTTCTTAACATTATTCATTGAAATTTTCACGAAATATAGAATAAAGTACGTGGAATCGAATCCATGCAGTGAATAAACTCCCACTGTTACGGGAGAAATAGGGAAGATGCATAAATCTCAAAGATATGAATAAATCAACTGTATAAGGTTTACTAAACCATCTTCTAATACTATTTTCTCTATGATAAAACTTTGTATGAATTTTGTGATTAGTTCCATATTAACGCTGAGACTTTTCTCTACATTTCATGTTGTTTTCATTTTTTTAGCGGTTCTGAATAGTAAGAATTATCGATCGATGTGTCCGGTCATACGAAACTACCAGAGAATTCTGAGTTACCGCGTATTTCGGAGCGGCTTTCCAGAAGTGGAACACTGGATTTATCTTCTAAACGGCATAAGTAAGATAAAAATTTGCGAAGACCTTTTTTGTAGAGAAAGAGACGATCTACAAATTTGGTTGCAAACTTTTTTTTATGTATTTTTATTATTTTAGCCGCTGTAGCAAAAAAACTGAAAATCAAAAAGTTCTTCCAAATTTTTTTGAATTTTCCCGGAACTTGGAAGTGCAAAGAATGCATCATTCCATTCTACAGGTTATTACCTACTTAAATCCCGGAGATAATCCTTTTATTAATTTTTGCGAGGTTTTTACAAAAGTTTGCCTTCATTGCCTGTACTATTAAGGAAGATCTTATCGTACCTATTTGATATAACAACATTTTTTAATAATCATCGTCGAAAAAGAAAATGTGCAGAAGTTCATTTCATAACACGCTGAATTCGATTATAGAATGAAAAATGTGTATATGTATGAATGTGGACTGTTTCCTGTAAACACGCTAACTGATTTTGGACTTATTAAAATTATTCTTTCAAATTTGCGACGTATGTTAAAGTGAATAGTACAACACTTCCTATTGAAATTGGGCCACATTTGTTACAAAGTGGGATCGCTAGGAGCATGTAAATTATCACGTTTTATACAAACTGCGTTATATTGTAGTTTTAGAGTAAAATGTTGTTAAGGTTTTTGATTAAGCACGTAACGACTGAAGATATGAAATATATCGAAACTGTATATTAACAGTGTGTCCTTTAGGTCCGAAAGAACTTTAAAGTTAAGAAATATATCAACTTTCTGTAAAATTTACAATATTGTTATGAATTACACCCCCTTGGAACTGGAAATTGATACGCCTATGCCTAATAGTGAGTGACTGGAAACTTGTAGAAAGAAATGGACTTTTTCTAGAGTATGATGAAAAGATTCTTGATTGTTTCTGGATGAATCTAGATGCAATGTCAGAGAATATAAGGCGCGATTAACGGCGCAGAAGAAGTTTACTAAAGAGAAGTTTATTAAAGTGACGTTCGGTAAAAAGTGAGGTTAAATATTAAGTAAACAAAGTGTAAAGGTTATTTTGAAGTATTGTCATTATGTAATCAGTAAATTATTAAATAAAGTGGTAGTGTTTATCTCTTGTTGAAATTATTTTAGAAGCCGCGGATTAATACAGGGTGTTTCCTAAGAGGTGGAAATACGTAACAATATTTACATTTACTCTTAGAAAACAAGTAATAACAGGCGTTGTCGAACGATATTAAGCAAATAAAGGATAATTTTTATTAAACCTCAACATTCTCATTTATAATTTATAACATACGCAAAATAACATGCTAGGATACTCTCTATTAAAATTTCACATTGTGCGTCATATAGTATGATCGCCAGAAGAGTATAAACAGTCATGGTTGATATAAGCTACGTTTTATTATAATTTTCGAGCAAAATGTTATAAGGTTTTTGACTAAGCATACAGAAATTCAAAGCTGTTCAAGATATCGAAACTGCAATAATACAGTGTCTCTTAGATTCGACGAAGTTTACGTAGATTAATTCACATATTAGTTTTACTTTGAAATGAATCAACGTTCTTTCAATAAGACTATTACGAAACAGGTGGCAATTGCAGTAGTGCGTTACCGATTGTAAATATACATATTTGATCAATAAAAATAGAAAATATTGGCTATATACTTAGTCTCAGTGGCACCACGGAAAGGTACGAGCCGTAAATTGGAGTAAAGTTAAAATTATCGGAGGTTCCGAAGCGTCGCGCGTCGGCAAGTTGATAAATTAGAATTTCATTACAATATTCTTATTTTATTATATTCAACAAAACATATTTGCTGTACCGAACTTATTTTAACTTAGTGTAATTTATTAATTATTCTTAGCCCCTTGTACATTTCATTATGATACGCTACTGATATTTTACCTTGGCCTAGACCTTGGCTCTTCTATTTGGTTAACACTGTGACGATGTCTATCCACCATGGCGTCTTCCTAGAGCATGTTGAAGAATCTCTATGCAACAAACCTGTTGCACCTATGCATAACAAAATACTATTTCAGAATATATCGCTGCAGTCATGAAGATTTGAGAAAATTAATTCTTCTTGCATACTAAAACAGATCTTTTAATACCATTTTCAAGTAAAAGAGTTATGGCATTAAAGTTACTTTTCTGATTCGTTTAATTCAAATATCTAGAGGAACATAATATTTTACTCAGATTAGGGAAAGTGTAACACAATAAATTAGGCATGCCGACATTCTTTAACATTGAATTTTAATTTCCTACATAAGGTTTATGAATCGCACTTAATGTCGACCAAGAATTTTATTAATAAAATTTCTGTATGATCATTATTCAGGTAATTTTATAAAAATTTAAAAGCTGTGCGTGTATAAATTCCCGAATTTCTACCAAACTCGTTTTGCTTTCCTATGGATTTCAAAGATAATAAAGATACTAATGACACAGAAGTCAGTCCTGATTTGATATAATTGAAGTATAAGTTTCTGCGATTTAACGAGATGTTGAACTTTGCAGTTTCTTTTGAAACAAAACTCTTATTTTAACGAGTTTATGTTCCACAACATACTGCCTTCATGAAGAATATTGTCCAATTAAAAAAAAGAGTTTTATATAATTTAAATAACGTGTATTTGATAGCATACATTAAGTAAGAAAATACTACCTAAGATTATTAAACGACTGGTCAAGTGAGGAAAATGCAATTTGATTTTATTAACAGTGTCTAAAAATTTACGATCTTTAATTTGAAACTCGCGAATGCATCACAAGTTAGAATGGTGCATTTCGCGCGTATATTGTTTGAAAGTTAAGACGAACCGATACTCTATGCTGTTCAAATCCTACTTATAATAATTGTGTGAGTGTTATGTGTAAATTTGTACTTGATTTAAATCTTTCGGAAGTTAATTTAAGTTTGCCAGGTAAATCAAACAAGACATTATGTTTACAATATGAATACATTCAAGAATTATTATCTATATTAATTGTATAGAGAGGAAGGGAGACTGATAACTTTTTCCGCAGTGATAATACCTATTAAACAAATAATATTCTACATTTTCGATCACATGTAATCAATCATGTTCCCTCACTTGGTTTTAAACACTGACTGACATGGGTACGTCCATCAATTTTTTTTTTCATGACAGACCTTATGAAAGTAAAAAAGTACGTGGAAAAATGTTAATTAGTAATTTAACATTGAAAAATAAAATGGGGCAAAATTGGCGGGAATATTAAATCGACCGGTCACTGACCTATAATACGAGAAGTACGAGTACACACACGTACACTCACCTGGAGCGGTGCGCGCGTAATCTAGGAGTATAGTGTACAACACCGCGTCGTGGCAACATGTGCACAAAAATGTGTCTATCGTTGCTGCTTCCTTCGGGCCTGCGCTACAGCGAAAAGCTTGCCCGGCCCAAGCTGCGTTCGATGCAGCGCTTTAACACCACGTGGATTCTAACTTGAACTTGGGGCTTACCTGTCTCCAAAACCGAAATTTCCAACAGACCATAAAGGGCCAGGGGCATCTTAAATCTCACTTTTTCTCTCACACCCTTTCCCTTCGATTTAAACAACCTAGTTTTAAGCCGATCGCTCGGCGACACAAACTTTTGAATTTCTGCGAAACATGCGAAACCGTTGGTCGGTACACTCTCATTAACTTGAAGTAAGAGATTGTTTCAAGTTTATTTCAATTTAATTAAGTATACGGTATGGTCGGTGTGCCATAAAAAATGAGTCGCCCAGTAACTCATTAGAATAGTTAAATACAGATTCTGTATTATGCTGCACTTGCAGATAGCGCAAAAAGCTCGCACGAATTTGTTTATATTATCAGAGCTCATATCTCAAATTGCAATTTCATTTAGGTGGATTTGTAAAAACGGTACGTATTTTATGCGCAAAAATGATACAATCATAAATGTGATTACTCTAAAACTTGATGGAATATACACAATACATCGCTTAGAACGTCAAAAGTATTCATTCGTGGTGGCATAATCATAAAAGTTCATAAGATTTGTTGTAAATGTTCAACTTGAAACTTTGACGTTTCTTGTTAAAAAATCAAGAACCCTCCAGAAACTATCCCTCAAACTTAACCTGAAAGTGCTAAAAATACCTTTTTCGCCTTCATTCATTCACAAATTCATTCATTCAATATTTTGGCCTGAATTTTATTGCAAATTAGGATTGTCTTACTAAAAATAGGTTACTTTTGTTCGAAACATTTTTTTTGAAATTTATAAATATCCGGAGAGAAAAAATCAAAAATTTAGAACTTTGCGATTTTTTTAGTCGAAAAAGAAGAAGTCTGGACAAAAATTGCAAGAGCCAAAAATAGTTTGGAAGTCCGGGACACATTTTCAATTTTTTTCAGAATTGTCCAATGTCCTTTGCAGAAAGAGCATTGTGGAGTTGTGTGCATCAAAAGGGCATTGGACAATTCCGAAAAAATTGAGAATATTCTCCGGGTGATTCAAAACTCTTTTTGCCTCTTGCAATTTTTGTCTAAACTTCTTCTAATAATATTAAATCTAATATAGCAAACAAGCTCGAGTGAAGTGCAGTGTCCCTACGTACACCCTAGACGACCCAACAAGAAACTTTTTAAGTGGTTCATGGGCAATAAATAATAGCATAGTCAGTGTCAAAATGAGGCACATATGTTTACAAAGCAATATAGCTGTGTTGTGACCTAAAGTAATAGTATACAGTGTAAAGTTTTTAAATGGACAAAATCAACTCAACCCAAGAAAGAAAAGGAAAAGAAATAAAATAAAACAGCAATCACAAGACGCTACAGAAAGACAGATAAGCTGTAAATTTATTTATTTTATTTTATCTGATATAATTGATATTATTCTTTCTATCTTTCTATCTGATTTTTACCATCTTAATTCTTATCAGCTCGATTTATTGATTCAAAACATAATATTTTATTATTAACTTGGAAGGCGGAAATTGAAACCGATTGTCTCAAAGAAACGACATACAGGGTGTGCAAACTATCCCTATCTCTTCGGACTTCTTTTTTCATAACGCGCAAAAAAAATTGTTACCGCGAGATAGGGCCCTTCCCAGCAACTCCGCTGTAAATGGATATTTACCTGTGGAACGGTTAATAAATTAAAACAAAAAAAACTTTGAAGAAGAAAAATAAGGAGATAGATGGAAACTTAAAAGAAGCATGGAAACTGAAAAGAAGCATCTCGCAAACATCTGCACACCCCAACCGATGATGACAGATGGAAACTTAATAGAAGCATGGAATCTTAAAAGAAGCATCTCACAAACACCTACACTTCCCATTCTATATTCCTACCCCATGCCTCATGCGGCTCTCGCTGCTGACAACAAGCATATCCAATGTCCAACCCGGCGTATGCAGCCGATACGGCGGTATATAAAACATCCGAGATTTGGTTCCGGCACGCGGTTTGGCCGTCTGTTGGGCGTTTATAGAAAACCAATACATACCAACAGATATTTAAATTTCAACTCAAATCAGTCGATGCACGTTAAGAGGTGTGTTATTAAATGTTTGTATGATAGGGCCAAAATCATTTATTCTAATGATGAAATACTAAACAATGAGAAGCGGGTTATAAAAGAAGTTCTTATAAATAACCAATACCCTGAAGGTTTTGTCAATAAAACCTTCACAAATGCTGAAAATAACAATCAGGTACGACAAAAACCTGAAAAACGTTACACAGCGTTAATTCCTTATGTATGCGGATTATCCGAAAAGTTGCGCCGTATCGGTGATAGATTTGATATTAGGACGGTATTTCAAACAAACAACATTTTAAGATCTATTCTGATAAAGATGAAACCGAAGAACCACGAGCAAAATTCAAAAACTTACATTTATAGTACTCCGTGTGAGTGCAACATACATTTGAGTGAGTCATCCAGACCGTTTAGTGTAAGATTGGGTGAACACAGAAATTATATCAGAAAAAATTAAATTCAGAGGTCCAAGATCTGCGAACACGCTTGGGAGAACGGACATAGAATAAACTGGGACTCGGCAAAAACTTTAACAAAAGAGGCGGATAGCAAAAAAAAAAATTGAATGAGGATAGATGCGTGTCGAATTGTTGTCTGTACAACCTGGTTGCCAATGTTAAAAGAAGAACCTCACAAACTTAACATTGCATAAAATTTTAAAAAACTGTTAACTATATCAACAGTTCTATGTAAATAGAAAGTATTTATGGATATTGAATATAACAAACATTCTTAGAGCTGTGTATTTATCACACACAGCAAAAAAAGATTTTTTAAAGAAGCCTTGAAAAAGAAAACAGATTATATTTCCGAAACGTCGGTGAAATATTTAATTTCAATGTTTTATACTGATTTATGTTATTTGTCAAAAAAGCAACCTCTAACTGATCCTTTGACGTAAAAAGTCACAGGCGTAGAGGTTATTTACCCGTAACATACTGGTTAATTGTGATATTTTGTAGATTCCCTGAGCATCGGTTAAAAAGAAAAAATACATCTGGCAGGAAGTCCCAAAGAATTAGAAAGAAAAAGATAATGCCACAAATAACATTTAGACAATATTTTGACATGTCAAGGGAGTTGTAAAGAAGAAGGTAATCCGCCGTCTTAGGGCGCCCGCCATATTATCGTATTTTACTCGTCGAACCCTTTCATTTAATACCCATATCAACGGGGTTGTGAAGAAAAATTCTCAGATCTTGCATCTTTCGCAAGTATCTTAAGCGTACTGAAAATACCAGATGAAACTATACTACTCTTAGAGTCCAAGGATGGATGGCTAGGATGGTAGGTATTTTCAGCATTTGCATTAGGTACCATTAGCGATTAGTGACAAAATAAAAAAAATAAAAACTTTTATCAAATTTAATAATACCACTTGGGTTCATTGTAATTGGACCCATGTTCATTGATAAAAAAAATTTAGATTAACCCAGCTATCATCTGTCAAATTTTGTCATAAAACTTGTAGAACACCCTATATAGTGCTTTTCTACTGTACTTTTTTATATCATACTTAGATGTGTTTGATAATTTTACTTACATCATTTTAAATATATTTGTCCATACGATCGAATTAAGCTAGTCCATGTTTTATTGTGTTATTTTGTTTTTTAATGTTAATTTGAAAGTGGTGGTGTTCTATAAGAAATAAAGCAAGTTATGCAAACGAAGTGACATACGATATGGCAGTGTCGGCATCTATCACAAGACCATTAAGTTTAGGAGTGTTTATGTTTATATTTTAGTTTCTAGATACTGCTTAGATTGTTATTGAAATATGATATCCCTAATAGCATGGCGTTGAGTGAACGGTACGGTTACAAGGCCGGCGTAGCGGCCTAGACAGATCTGTCGCTCTCGATACGTTTTTCGTAAGATGGGTCCTATATCATGCGTCCAGTAGTATTTTCAATACTAAAAAAACCATCCGCCTCCGATTTGTTTAGAGGTAAATATTTGTAACGACTGGGCTATAACATCAATACGGCGTCATATACTCCCAACATGTTTCAGGTTCTGGATTGAGGCCAACTTACGGCCATCTTTGCGGTCACATGTTGTAAAGTGGTACGTTAAATTCTACCCCTGAAGGTACCTATAAGCACTTGTCATATAACATATTCAAATACATAACTAATTATTTGTAGATAATTTTCTAATAGTAATATTATTTCGAAGCCTCTGTACTGCCCTGAAGATTTCAGATGAGAATGAATGACCTTGTATAATTTTTAGACAGAATGAGGCGATCCGAAGGAATATTGTATTTGTTAAGACATTTAAGTCATATGGTGGTGAGTGAGATTTCATATTTTCATTTTTATTTTCAGTAATTCCCAACTTTCAATTTAAACGAATGTTTTGTTTATTACGTGGTTTTCCACGCAACCAAGCGTTTACTAGGTAGGGATAGAGATGCTGTTATATATTCTCACAGAAATACCCTCGTAGATGTCATTCAATGGTGTATTAATTTCAGGTCAAAATATATTATTATAATTTCAGAATAATGCCACTGATTGGCTTTATTGGAATACTAGCGTGGACAGAAATAGATGAACAGTATACATAGGGAATAAGTAATTTATTATTTTTCATATTAAATATTAAATATTGAGTGTATGATGATGATGAGTGTAAAATCATATGGTGTAAGAGGATTGGCAGGAGAATGGATCAAGTCCTATCTTGAAAATCGTGCACAGGTTGTAGAAATCAACAGTGATCAGGGTAGAGGTAGGATACTGGAGGAGTGGATACTGGGTCCACTATTGTTCACAATATACAACAACGACCTAGTGCTGAGAATATTAAATGTTTAGGTATTACCATCACTGAAAATTTAAATTGGATTACGCATATTACCAATACTTGCAATAAAATAAGTAAGCTGTAATACATACTAAGGCACCTTTCAAATAATTGTGATTTTGAAATATGTCGAACTTCCCACACAGCACAATCGGGATATGGGATGTCAAATTGAAGTACCTGGATATCCCAGTACGTAAAGTAGATAGTGAAATGGACGTCCCATTTAGGATATCCCAGGATATCCTTCAAAAGGAGGCCAAGAGGATATCCTGAACTGGTTTCATTTTGGCATTAACTGTGAATTGACATCGGGATTAAAAAAGGACGTCCAGTGAAGGGCCTTAAATCTCCTTAAACTGTAACCCAATATTCATCTTTAATATGTTCAAATAAGGCGCTATTACGATTTCCGGCGGCCATATCTAATTTCACAAACCTGTACTTTCTATCACTTTCTATTGTATCTGGTATTCTTTTTCTTTAGTGTAAACTCAAAACAAGCTTGGAATATCAGTTAATTTCTCTACATCAAATAATATAAATTATTAGTGGTTGTAGGAAATATTTTTAACACTTTTGATTGTTTTTTATCTGTTTAATTCAGTTTTATTTGAGACTTTTTTGCTCGACACTATAGAAAGTAAGTACAAGCCATGTAAAAATACCATAACCTATAAAACTTCCCAAATTTATAATACAATTTTGTAAACTTTCAGGATGCCAAGGGAAACTAAAAAGAGGAAACTTTATAGAAAACTTATAGTATTAAACAAAAATTCTGGCTCCCTTATTTTCAATCACCAACAAACCTACAAAATGAAGCTTAATTGGCCCAAGAATTGAATGTTACGAAGCCAGGTTGGAGAGAGATTGTGAACCAGGTCGTACTTAGTGTTGTGAAGTTTGACGATGAACAGTGTATGAAAATAGGTAAGTAAAAATAATTTTGCTTCAAAATTTGTCCTGATCCTGATATATTGTTTCCTTTTGAGTAAATAGCACAAAACGGTTATATATTGGTTTATGAATGGTGTTATGTAAATGGCTTCGCAGCCACGGCCATATGTGACTTGTATGGAAGACAGATATAATGCATTAAAATGAAGTCGTAATACAGGATTGCATTTTTTAATGCGACAAATTATTCTTATTAGTGCTTCAATTTAAACCTTTATCCCTCGATGTGCTCTATATTATTTTTACCCAGTTTTCATATAGACTAAATTTTTGTCGATAATGCTGATTCAAATAATAAGTAAATGTTTATTTTAGATGCAACCATGAATGGGTACCTATAATATTATGGAATAGGTACAAAGCAGGGAAGTGTTTAAAAGAATCCGAGCAGGGTAAAAAGAAGAGCGAGGCAATGAAGAGAGTAGAGAAGTAGGAACACATTACTTGATAAAAAAATATGTTTTCATATAATTCAGTTTGAATATTGTTATTTTATGTTCTTTTAAGAAGTTTGCTTTTTGGTGTTACAAATGAGTTTTGTCTTTAAATATTGAATATATTTAGCTTAAATATTGTCTAAATGTTATTTGTGGCATTATCTTAATTTTTTTCCTTCTTCAAATCTTTGGGAATTTCACTGCCACATGTATGTTTTCTTTCTAAGCGGTGCTAGATATTATATAATATTTAGCTTCTTATAACCCCTAGGTGTTTTTAATTTCTTGACTGATAATTCAAATAGCTTCATGTGTAATTTATTTATTAACCTTCGACAGAAATAAAATTTTACAAAAAACAAAATATTTATGGAGTTATGTGCAACATACTTATTTTGTTATTCTATGTTTTTTCGAAGTAGTTTTTTTTTTAAGTAGTTGGACGTTACAAGTGTGAGTTTGTTTTTAAAGTCTGTCTTATATCTGATTTTATTTTCTTGACCGTTTATATCAAATAACTAGATGAGTAATTCCTTGGGTTTTTCGGTCAGTTCAAATGTGAAATATAATATTTTCTATTCAGTGTATTAACCATCATCAGAGAAATTAAAATTTTACAAAAAACGAAAAATATATATGTGGATTTATGCGCTACCTACTTATATATAATTATAAGTAGGTAGCACTTCGGTCCATACACAGAAAATATTTTTAGTTTTTTTTTTTTTTTTTTGTAAAAATGTGGTTTCTTTGGCGGTGGTTAATATATTGAAATATAAGAAAATATAATATTAGGATGTTCTGGGACGTTTCAGTGTGTACTTTGTACATCCTCTAATGTCCCTGTGGATGCCCATTCGTAGTACTTACGACGTCCCGAAATATCCAGGGATATCCTGGCATGTCCCTAGTTATGAGCTTCAGACATCCTTCAGGACGTCCGTCGTATTGCCTTTATCTGGTACCAAGTTGTGACATTGGGATGACCAAAAGAGTGCCGAAAAGCATACATATTGGGATATTGGGACGTCTACAGGCAAGCCCAAATCCTAAATGGTCTTTGCCATAGTACGTCCCTCGGACAGCCTTGTGCTGTGTGGGTTATTATTATTCAATGATTTATTCACATTTTAAGTATTGGATTCTGATGTGGGTATTTTCAGGGCAAATAAAACCTTTATTAATAAGGCAAAAAAGTTGCATTAGAATTTTATTCAAGCTGAAAAGGAGTATGTCATGTAAGCATTACTTCAGGAAACACAAAATACTAATTGTTCCTTGTATATATATGTATCATGCAATAATCTATATAAAACGAAATCAAAAAAAGTTTAATTTAAATGAGGGGGCAACATTACGATATAAGGAACCCAATAATAGCAACTACAAGAGCTAGGCTGGAATTATTTAGGACAGGACCATTGTCTACCGCAGTGCGGTTATACAATGCTCTGCCAAATAGGTTAATAATCATGGAACCACCAGCTTCTTTTCAAGCAGCAATTCTTGCCTACTTCTGGGA
Organism: Stenurella melanura; assembly: GCA_963583905.1. Lineage (NCBI taxonomy): Eukaryota > Metazoa > Arthropoda > Insecta > Coleoptera > Cerambycidae > Stenurella > Stenurella melanura. The sequence goes on along the minus strand of OY757318.1, from coordinate 45,174,484 downwards.
TAAGGCTTATTATAGCATTGATGAATTTTTTAAAGAAACGGAATATAGCCTGTGATGGTCATCGTCCTAAATTTTTCATGCTCATAACTTATAGTGTATTTGTATTATTTTATGTTTTTTTACATTTTCTGTTATTATTGTAAGATTTTTATTATAATGTACTACCCTACTAATATTTTGTATTTACGTGGCTGTGACAATTTTCTTATACAAAAAGCTGAATAAAGTATTATTATTATTATTTTGTTAAAAACCAGTCACCCTTCTCTGTGGCTCCGACCCTCACCGAGGGGAGCTGGTAGTACCGGTAGATACTCCATACACCGTGGGGTAAGTGACTACTGGGTCCGGGAATCGAGTGCCCTGAGTAGACGTAGCGAACCGAGGATGGCGGTCTTCTGCATCCTATCGGCTAAGATATCTGCCGAGTTTCGCCATGCCGGTATGATCTTCAGTTCCGAAAGTAGTGTGTGCCTCGTTCAACCTAGGGCTATTATCAGTACCACCAACTTAACATTGTGGTCTGGGTAAAGTCTGCGGAGTTCGAAGAGCAAATCTCGATATTTTGTCCGTTTTTCCTCCTCCTTCAAGACAATGTTGTTTTCCGCGGGAGCCGAGAACTCCACGACCAACATTGTCTTGAGTTGGTGATCGAGGAGTACTACGTCAGGCTTGTTGGCTTGTATTTGCCTGACGGGGGAAATGAGTAGTTCCAATAAATTAGACACTTCTCATTCCCCACAACGGACTCGATATCCCCCGGAGCATAAGGCAGCACTGGTGTCTCGTCTATCCCATACGAGTGCCTTAAATGGTAATAAAGCATTCGTAATGCTCCGTCGTGCCTTTGGATATAGGCTGAGACTGTATATGTCGGGCAAGCCGACTGCAAGTGCATTACAGTGTCTGGCGCCCTGCGGCAGGCCCTGCATCTGACATCCGGGACCTCTGTACCCATAACACGACTTCGGTAGACCAGAGTGTTGAATACACCATCCTGGCAAGCCATTATGAATTTCTCGGTCTCAGACTTCAGCCCGGCTGACCTTAAAAGGGCAAAGGTCAGCCCTTCGGATAAGCCAAGGTTTTCTATATTTTTATAGAAGACTCCGTGCATTGGCTTATTCATGTGCAGCTGCAGAAAGACGTTGTGTTCTGCAGCTTTAATTTGGGCTTTTCGCCGAACAGGTTCCAACTCGGTGTCAGAGTCGCGATTTACCCGCTCGACGTCGAAGGAGAGATCAAGTTCATCAGCGGCTCTCTGTGCTGCCTTAAACAGAAAGGCTCCTACCCCTGCATTTTCATGATCCCGGGCCATGCAGAGGAGGGGATCCGAACTCCTGATGATCTTACAGGCTCCATCCAGAACCATCCTGTTGTGGAGACTCTCCAAACTTAAGAGTCCACGCCCTCCCCGATGTCGCGGGAGGTATAGCAGTGGAACGAACGATTTGGGATGTAAACTCCTATTGAGATACATCTTCTTGCGGGTTCCTACATCGAGTTGATGCAACTCCTCTCGAGTCCACTTCACTACTCCAAAGAAGTAGGGAAGGATCGGAACGGCAAACATGTTGGTTGCAGACACCTTGTTCTTCCCCGACAGTTCTGAAGACCAGATCTGTCGGAGTCTGTACTAATACTTGCCGCGGAGAGTATTTTTCACTACACTCACTTCTTGGGTGGAGTGTTGCTCGACACCTAAGTAAGTGTACGACTCTCCGGCATCTAGATGATGTAAGATGCTTCCGTCTACGAGCTGCGCGTCCTCTCCGTAATCTCCGCATCGTCCTCTCTTAAGATGGACTAGTGCACATTTGTCTAGCCCGAACTCCATACCAACAGCCTGCGTGTACTCCTGTACCACCCTGAGGGACTGGTGTAGGTCCCTCTCTCCGGAGGCATAAGATTTAAGGTCATCCATATAAAACAGATGGGTGACTTTATGCCTCCTGTGTCGTCGGGGGTACCGCAGTTGTAGCCACGGGTTATTATTGTTATTATTATTATTATGAAAGTTGTCTGCTAAATAAAACATATTCTTTATAGGATTTTGCAAACAGCAGAAAAGACTATCGATGAGAACTAAAAGAAAAAATGTGTGTAAAATTATTGATTTACAATTTTTGCATTCTTTCGATAACCTGAATTCTGGTTATGCTAGCAATTAAAATCCTAAAATGAATTTGTCTTTCTTTCTATCTGCTAAATACCCAAAACAACATTTTTCAGTCTCTAAGTACCTATTTAAAAAATGAGAGCATTATAAATGTATTCATTGTCACTGCTGAAAGCATATAGAATTTTAATATTTTTAATACTTCTGAGTGTTTCCTTTCTATTGCACATAGTATATTAACTTACTGACGCAACGAGAATATTGCAGTGGTTTCCACAGGTTTTCGTACAACTTCTCGTTTTAAAGTTCACTGAATACGTTAAGAATAGTTTTAAAAACCTTCGTCGTCTGTTGTTGTTGATGTGAAATCGATAAAACCTTCGGAACCACTGGACTAAAGTAATTTCACTTAAATTTCAGAGGCATGTTTATAATATCGAGAGAGGCAAGTTCACGTTCATTTGGTGAAATATATAATGTTTATAGAGTTCATTTATTAATGTCTGAAGAGTTTTTATACAAGGTTTATTGAAACAATTTGATATTTGTTTAATTCTAAAGAGAAGTAGAGTGAAAAAGAACTTTTATTTTATACTTAAATACCAATTAATTAGTTCACGAACATCCTGTTTGCAGAACACAAATTGCCGTTTTTCTGCTTGAAATTAGGTTTCTGGAAAATTCAATACCAAATTAAATATTTGAAACACAGAAATATATCCACCAGCTTATCCAATTTAAGAATATTTAAATTTTGTTTAGTCGTAACACTGCTTGGGGCTTTTTAAAATTAACGACGATGATTCCGATGACTTTTATATAACCACCATTTATGTTTTCATGTTTCTTAACCGCCTCTCAAGTCACTGAGGTAACTATTTGAAAATCGAGGAATTTTTGTATAAGATACACACAAACGAGGTCCTACAGTTTATGGTGGGGTCCAAACCACTTCTTTGGAGAAATTTTACAATTCAAATTATTTAGCAATAAGCAGGGTTCGAACCCCCTTCACAAGGTATTTCTCATCCATGTATTTTCAGCTTCTTGTATATTGCTCTCTTTGAACCACAAAAGAAATCTAAATATGACTTTAAAAAGTTCATCTTCGACTTCATTGTATAGCAGAGAGTATCATTCTGAAGAGACCTAAAACACTGACCGATGAGTTCCAGATCATCCCAGATGAGCAGTTCGTCGAACAGAACAGAACATTCCACCGAGCTCCAAGTACTTCGTCTAACGGAGTACATCAAGGAGGGTATCAACCACCGTCAAGTCACAGGAGCGATCTTCTTCGATGTAGCCAAAGCCTTCGACAGGGTTTTTCATGAAGGTCTCCTGGCGAAGATGTTGTCGATTGGTTACCCTGTCGGTATAGTCAGGCTTGTGAGATCCTACCTTCATCGGAGGCAACTCCGTGAGAAGATTTTCGACAAGCTGTCAAACTATGAGCCCATGGAAGCAGGTGTACCGCAGGGATCGGTACTCTCACCCCACCTGTTCACCATCTACACCTCCGACATTCCAAGAACCGCCAGGACCCCTTTGGCACTCTACGCAGACTACACGGCCATAATCGCAAGATCATGGAGTGCAAGACTTTCCACCCGCAACCTCCAGGAAGCAGCATCCCTTCTGGAAGAGTGGTGCAACAAGTGGAATGTCAAAATCAACTCGGAGAAGAGCAAATCCATCTTCTTCAAGAGAGTCAGGAAGCAAACTCCCACAGGACACGTCTCCTTGAACGGCGAGAACATTCAATGGCACGATACCGTCAAGTACCTTGGCGTCATCATGGATTGAAGCCTGACGTGGAGACAGAACACGGAAGCGATAATACAGAAAGCGAGGGCGAGGAGGACTCTACTTTACCCTATAGGTAGACAGAGCCAACTCAACCTGAGGAACAAGCTCACGCTTATCAGGACCCTCATTGCACCTATTCTGACCTACGCCTCCGTTGCCTGGGGATATCAAGCAGCCACCCATCTGAAGAGGATACAAGCCGTGGAAAACGTCGCACTTCGATGCGCCATGGATGCACCAAGGTTTGTCAGAAACGCCGACATCTTCAGAGACCTGGAATACACCCCAGTAACTGAAGTCATAGAGGACAGACCGAAGAACATATACGGGCGACTGACTATGACCACAACTAACCCTTTATCTGTTTCAGCCCGATCTGCAAGCCACACCGCAAGGAGACAATGACCAAAAACATCCAATTACCCGATCCCGGGGGTACCAATCAAACAACCAGCTCGGTACCCTTACCCTAGCCCGTGCAGGCCTCTGATGCTAAGAAAGCGTCTCTGGCCGAACACAATCCTGAACTACACAGTTCACACTTCCTTCCTTCCGGAGCACATGATGCCAATTGGCACCCTGGGCTTTCGACTAGTCAACACCCCCAAATCCCCTTCAAACTCCGAGCGGGCTCGGTAATAGCCGTTCCCTCTCACGACAGACGAAAGACGCTCCCGGGAGCCTACACATGCCAGCGAAGAAAGAAGACCAAGACAGAAGAGCGCCAGAAGAAACGACCCAGCTCGCAGGGTCCAACAGCCAGGACCAGGGGAGGTTTGCTAACATCGCCAATACCGTCCGCATTTGCGGGGGGATAGGCGAAGAAGCAGGACCACCCCTTACGAGGCAAAGAGCTCAAGCTCGACCCCTAATCATCTGAGACCGTCATCTTTAGTCAAGAATATTGGCGCGACTTCATTGTATCAACGGGGGCTTTTACTTTGCTGATGTACCAGCCACTGTCGTAGTGAATACTGATATTTTCACTAATAAACCTTGATCTTCGCCTTTATGAGAAAATTACTCAGGATTCGGCTAAATCGTCTTCCTCACTTTTCGCCTTCTTTGCATAGCTTTTTCTCATTTTTTTTCAGTTGTCCAACTATTACCACAAATACACCATGTACATAAAGTATGGAATAAATTCATTCATTCTGAATCCGCAAATATTATGGCAAAAACCTCGAATAGGTCGATTTTTGTTTTTAATTGAGCCACTTTTGCTTTGGGTTTTTTAGCTATGGCGTCATCGCTGCTTCGGTTATGACGTCATTTCTAATCTTTTCATTTTAAGACTCTCTATGGAAATCTGAATTTGTAAACCTATACTACCTAGAGTTTATAAGTTCGAAGGTACAGACATTTGAAAATATTCTTTTTTGAAGAATAATTCCTGTTTTATTGTGATATTATGCAATAAAATAACAAATGAACAGTAACTAATGAAGTTAATTGGATTTAATTTTTATAAAGCACGTTTTTTGATGACCCTACAGAAGCGAGCAGCCGAATAGGTTATTTGTAATATTTCTTTAAGTAGGCTGGTACGGTCAACATCATATCCAAGGGAAAAACAAAATCCTATCTACAGTTCTGTCTTGTCAGTGTTAAAGTAATAATTGCTTATTAATTTGTGTCTTCTGCTTTATAACAATGCGTTTGTCTGTATCTCAGAGAATAGAAGTTCTTAGGAAGATTGGGTATGGTGACAGGGCGAACACAAGAAGAAGTATGTGTTTTATTTAACACTCAAGTATCCAGATAGATCCATAAGCCAATCAACAGTAAGCAAAATATAGAGAGACTGGTTCCATAGTTGATCTTCCAAAGAAAGGCAGTCCAGTTATTGAAGAGGATACCAAATTAACAGTTTTTCTGGCTGTAGAAGATAATCCGCACAACAGCGTTAGCCAGCTTGGCTGAGATTATGATATTCCTTTAACTTCTGTACACAAAGTGTTAAAACAACAAAAGGGGCATCCTTTTAAGATACATCTTGTGCAGGAGTTATCTGATGATGATCCAGAAGAATGGAATTCTGCCAAATATTAATGAATATGTGCAATGGCAATCACCTTCAAGTAAAAAATAAATTTTTTTCGGGTGAGTCAACTTTCACCTCCCTGGATGGATGCGAAAGCAGCACACTCAGTATCCACAAAAGTTAAGTGTGTGGGTGAAAATAATTAGAATAATCGGTCCCTACTTTTTCGATGACACCATAAATGGACCAAGATAATTTCAATTTTAACAAGAATATCTAATTCCTACTTTAGTCACCTTATCTCCGAGTAGAAACAATTGTACAACTCCCGACAAAAACTTATGGTATCAGCAAGACGGTGCACCTCTGCATTTTGCATTAGCTGTTCGCAGATATCTTGATCAAGTATTTTCAAATAGGTAGATTGGAAGACGTGGTACTGTTGAATGGCCACCAGATCTTACCCCGCTAGATTATTTCCTTTGGGGCCAACCTAAATGGTAGTGTACAAATTAAAAAACAAAATTAGATTAGAATGTAACAACATTTCTCAAGAATGTATAAATAAAGTTCAGCAAGAATTCATTGACCGTTTGGGATACTGCCAGGCACAATAAGGTTTCCAATTTGAACGTTTGATTAGTTAATTCCTTATGTTATTATTTACTGTTCATTTGCTATTTTATCTTTTATGGCCAATAGTCCGATGACATTTTCACTGAAAACAGGCAAGTGGAGATTTTATTACAATTACTGTTTTTTTTTCAATCTGACAGACATGGTAAAATGATTATTATACTTTTCGCAAATATGAAAACGATGAGTAAGTATATTGCATTTGATCGACATATGTCTAAAACCGCAATGGTGATTAAAGCTTTCGACTTACAATCGCAATCGCATGTTAGAGCCCGGGGAGGTTACATGTGGATTTTATTTTTACTTCATTTTATATTAACGAGTACTTTTCACCAATTAAATTCGAATTATAAAATGAAGAAAATCTAAAACTAACATTATTTACAAAGAATTGCGAAGAGTATCTTATAGAAAGTGCAACAGTTCTATAAAAAGTGCAATAATTCGGCGAGGAGTTTACTCTAGTTTAAGACTTACATTAAGGTCTCTTATTATACTCTTCGCAAATACAAAACGATGAGTATATTGCATTCGATCGGCACATTTCTAAAACTGGTAATATTGCTCGTAGAGAAAAAAATTTCAAATCACTGTGTTGGTGATCGAATTCTGAACAACTTTCAAAATGTCCGTCCGTCCGCCTGTCTGCCTGTCCGTCCGTCCGTTCGTCTGCCTGTCTGTCCGTACGTCCGTCCGTTCGATTGTCTGTCTGCCTGTCTGTCTGTCCGATAAATTTTTTTTTGATTAACCCAGCTATCATCTGTTAAATTTTGTCATAAACCTTGTAGAACACCCTGTACTTTTTTATATCATACTTAGATGTGTTTGATAATTTTATTTACATAATTTTAAATATATTTGTCCATACGATCGAATTAAGCTAGTCCATGTTTTATTGGATTTTGTTATTTTAATGTTAATTTGAAAGTGACGGTGTTCTGTAAGAAATAACGCAAGTTACATACGATATGGCAGTGTCGGCATGTATCACAAGAGACCATTAAGTTTGGGAGTGTTCATGTTTATATTTTAGTTTCGAGATACTGCTTGGATTGTTATTGAAACGTGATATCCCTAATAGCATGGCGTTGAGCGAATGGTACGGTTACAAGGCCGGCGCAGCGGCCCAGACAAATACGTTTTTCGTAAGATGGGTCCTATATCTTGCGCCCAGTAGTATTTTGAATACTAAAGAACTGCGAAGAGTATCCTATAGAATGTGCAAAAATTATATAACAAGTATAGTCAATCGGCGAAGAGTCTAATGACTAGCTTGTTTGTATTTTGATATTCCCGATATTTGAATCGCTTATTTTTATAAGGGACCAAGTCACTTTTTGGCACTTTTGTATCAGACATTACTTCAAACTAAAATGACTAAGCCAAACCTTTCTCATCGTTTAGTTGTAAAAGGAACTTAGCACGGTTCTTCTGTTTATTAAAAGAGATTAAGACGCTGGACTCTTTGAAATTACGGCTTACGATAAGCTCTGTGACAGGTCTGAGATTTTAGATTTCTGTGTTTGTTCCTTGTTCTGTTAATAGTACATAAAAGGGGAGTTATAAAGGTTTATACTTTGATAACAAACACTGCAGCAGAAATTAAGGAAAAGGATTGCGTTACAGCTATAGCATATTATTTGTAAATTACTCATGTTCCTGTTAAGGAACCGTTTTATTTGATCCAGCTTAGCGTTAGTATATTTTGCATTCACAAATTAGAAGCTGGCGAAACTTATTGTAAATACATACTATAAGTTTTAACTAAAACATATACATTATTGTTATTGAAGAGACTTTTCAAAACACGAACAGGCTTGACTTTTGATTTTGGGGTTATCTAATACAGGGTGTTACATAAGTAATGGTACACAGAGCAACATGATTCACTTTTAAAAGTAAACTATTATTTATTTGCTTATGATTGTATTGAAACATATTCTGTATATGATTTTGCAAACAGCAGAAAAAATAACTATCTATATAACTATAACTATAGCTCGACCTTGTAACCTATAAAATATGGAGTATCACAAGGGTCTATAATCGGTCCCATATTATTTCTTATATATTTTAACGATTTGCCCATTTCAATGTCTGACAGCCATTTTACGCTATTTGCTGACGACACCACTGTCAATCCCTTCTTCTAACTTTAACGATTTAATACAAAATGCAAATAGATCGCAGTCAAGAGCTGAGAAATGCTTCCTGGCTAACCAGCTATGTTTAAATTGGTCTAAAACTTAGAAAGAAATATTTAGCCTAAGAAATGTAAATGACGTAGATATTTCTACCTTTAGTAGTGAAATCAAATTTCTAAGGGTCTACCTTGATACAAAGTCTATCATGGCAAACAACGTATGTATGTAAGAAAGTCTCCAAAAGTGTATACCTACTAAGGAGTCTGTCTTACGAAGTTTCACAAAAAACCCTCGTAACTGCTTACCATGGATTAATACATACCACCATTTCTTACGCAATTCTGGCCTGGGGTCATGCTCCATCTGCCAGTACTTTTTTTTCATTGCAAAAAAAATCAGTTAGGGTGATTGCTGATCTGAACTATAGGGATGATTGCAAAAACGCATTCATTCTATTTAAAATTCTTACACTGCCTTTTACGTACATCCTTCATTGCCTAATGCACATAAAAGTAAATGAAAGCAAACATGCAACCCACGGCAAATCACATGGCTACCCCACAAGAAAGTGTAATTCAGTTTTGCCAGACTATCTGAGGTTAACTAAAAGTAAAAACAGCATAAATTACTACTGAGTAAAATTCTTTAATGTATTACCCAACGATATCAAACAGTTGGTGAAACGTTTTCTGCTTGGAAAGGCGTTTTATACACTTGAGGAATTTCTATGTGTAGATTTTAATCATTTTAATCTGTGTTAGTTCTCGCCTTATGTATACTTTTGTATTTTAATGTTTTTATCTTATTTATGATATAATTATTATTATTACCTTTAATGGAATTTTAAAGTTTCTGTATTCCACGTCTTGACCTATGTAAATGCTGCATGTATACTAAAACCAATAAACTATTATTATTATTATTATTATGTAGATACTAGCTTAGTTTGCATAGCCATAGGGGACTGTGTGGATGCTAGTTGTTGAATGAGAATTTTCAAATAGGAAATTATACAAATTCATTTCAGGATTTTAATTTGCTAGCATAACTAGAATTCAGGTTATCGAAAAAATGCAAAGATTTCATTAATATTTTTACACATAGTTTTTCTATTAGTTCTCACAGATAGTTATTTTTTCTGTTGTTTGCAAAATCCTATAAAGAATATGTTTCAACATGATTCATAATCCCTACTTAAAAATACTTTTAAAATATTAAATTTTTCAAAGTAAGCTTTGACTTAAACAAAAACAATGAGACACACTTTTAAATATATTCTGTCTTTTTTTAGAAAATTTCTATCAAACTTAATTTTAAAATGCCAAGGAATAATTTATTTTCAAACGTAGTGATATGAGATATGGTTAGCGTAAACGTGCAAGAAAATTATAATGGGTGCCAAGGTCATCGCCGATATTTGGAAATGTATTCAAACAGGAGGCAGCTAGATTTTAAAATTTTGCAGTAGATTGGAGATCCCTTTAATCTCAAAAGAGATACCGTGGGATGCTCAAAAATTATTACTGTAAAACAGAAAGAGGCTCTTTTATCAAGAAACGCTTTCTCCGTCCCATTCTACGCTTGTTCAAAATCTACTGGAGGCAGATCTTCCAGCGCTCCCTCATCGGCACCTGAATATAGTGTTTTGTATTATATACAGGTAGACAAATGTGCCTTTCAACTATATGCTACGTATACGTGATGCTCTTGTCTACTTACTCTGTAAGTATCAGAATTTATGTTTCTTAGCGAACTACATTTCCGAGACTGTAAATATCACGAAATGGACTCAAGAGAACTCATTAAAAAAAATCATCCGCCTACGATTTGTTTAGGGGTAAATATCTCTAACGACTAGGCTACTACTTGTTTTGTTAAGGTTGGTATTTAATAAATTATAACAATTTCTGTTAATTTTAATTCCATACTATTTGCTTCACTATCAATTATTCTGCAAATAAAACAATCTGATTTTTTACGTAAGCAATCTGCTGTTGCTCTGTGTACTTTTACTTATGGGGCACCCTGTATATCTGCTTTTGTTCATGTTTATGTAAAATTCATATAGGTCCTTTTAATAATAACGAGTCGTTTATATACAGTGTGTTTGATTCTGCTAGGGACGCATTATATAACTTATTTGTACAGGAAAATGAAGATGACATTTTAAAGTAAACTGCTTTAAAAAATCTGCATTGTAAAATTAGTTTTGTTGAAAATTCAATACTGAATTTATATATTCGGTAATATAAAAATATATGGGGACACTTAAGTTGTTTTAAAATCTTTTAATTTGACTTAACTTTAATGCGAAATACAATATAAAGCAAAGAGGAATTAATCAACTTTAAAATGTTCCTTAGTTCATTTCAACATAATTAATATAGTGAAAACTTTAATTAAAGAGATCAATTGTCTCATCCATTGAATGAATTTTTTTTATTGATTGCTTAATTCAAAAGTTTTTTAACTAGTTTTTCATAACGTCGACATTTAAAATCACTTTAACATTATAAAACGTCTGTAATTATCTTTTTAAATCCAGACAATTTTTGTTTTGTCATCCACTACAAACATAAAACCTAACGAAATATTAATGATTTATTGCCAAGGGAACGGAAGTTTGGGATTTAACCAGTAAGAACCGATCTTTATGGAATTGGATGATGGAGGGAAAAAGACAATTATTATCGTTCACAGTGATGCCAATATAGAAAAGAAATTCTTGTTTACCGGGCAATGGTAACTCTTAATATTAAAGGAAAGCAAAATTAATATTACAAAAATTAAAGCTTTTCAAGAACTGGATGTTGGGCGGAAAATCCATCGTAACACAAATATTAATGATTATGTGAGCCAACACATCAGTTGCTCTTCTTTTCGTCCAATCACAGTCGCGTCCGTTACAATAAATACCGGCGCGTTTACTAAGCTTCTTTTTGATAAAATCGTTTGCGCGGAAAAAGTGCAAAATATGAGTTTGCTCCAATATACTGGGTATATGAAGACGTTCTCCAAATTGGTTATATTATTAACATTTTAAAGAAAACAGAGGACTAACGGTTCGGCTTGGCCGACTTATTAACGTTTTACTGGAATACGGCTCAATCACTTTTACGGTGGTGCTACAGAGATTAAGTGCACAGACAATACATTTTCTTTACTTTAAAAATACATTCTAACATTTTAAAGTAAAATTGATAAATGAACTAATTTACGCAAAGTTCGTTTGAATCCGAGACACATAGTGTATACTACAATTTCGACACTGTGCACATACTAGTTTTCTTTCTTGGCAATTATGCTGCATACCAAACATTATTCTCGGTCGTTACATTTCTTTGTTGGCAATAGTGTCAACTACCTATCAAATATTATTTTCCTTCATCAAATAGTTTTGTAGACTTAGCGCCCAATGGACAGACAGACACCAGACCAACAGTGATGCAATTGAGATTGAGATTTTAACTTTCGTAATCTATGTAGTCTGATGTACAATACCTTCCTTTGATCCACAAGTGAAGCATAAACCATGGTTAAATTCTGTTCTAAAATTATAATAAAACAAGCTAACCATTATGCCCTTCCCCGATTTACTGCACTTTTTATATAATTGTTGCACATTCTATAGAGAGGACGTGTTTTAAGTAGATCCCACGAAATCTCGAATAAACTTGGGTAAAAATGTAGGGAAAATGTGCGGAAATGTGCTCAATTAAAACGTGGACAATCGTTATCAGCGACCACGAGAACCCCCGAGTTGCCACTTTGAGCCCAAAAAAGAAAAGAATACAAGTTTTTCCGGAGAAATTGACTGTTCTTCCTGTTCGCCATTTTGAATATCGTAAATTGGACCTCGGATTCGTGATCAGCTACCTCAAAAACCTCCTAGTGCTCATTCTCGGCAAAAGAACCGAGAAAAATACGAGTTTTTCTTGAGAAATTGACTCTACTTCCGGTCCGCCATTTTGAACTTGAGTTATTATATGGAACAAACTCTATCAGTCAAAGCTAGAATCATTCACCTATGTGAAGCAGTTTCCGAGTAATACGTGTTTTACTTATAGACGCGCGGTATATCAGTTGGTCTAGGTCCCATATCTTTCTACTTCGAAAAAAATTTCTCCTTAAATAAGCGTGCTACGCTCGGTATCCTGCTCCACTATATTATTCAAATTTCAATGAACGATTTAGAATACACATAACGAACACATAATTTTTTTCAATTTTTTCTACTCCTCCGTTTCTAAGATATTGGATGTATTGTATGTACATGCTTTCCTAATAAAGACTTTATTATTATTATTATTATTATTATTATTATTTTTCGCGTTAGCGATGCTGGACAGTTCTCCCGTGTCTCCGATATTCTCACGGCGAAAGCGCCAGCGAATTATCTAGAACCACTCCCCACATCCCGCAGGGTTAGTGGTTGTAAATTCCAGAATCGTGTGCCCTAAGTAGACGCAGGGATCCCAAGACGACTGCCTTCTGCATTTGACCTGCCAACCATTCGGCTGATTTTTGGCAGGCCGGTATGGTCTTCAATGCTGAGAGCAGCGTAGGCCTCATCCCAACGAGAACGCCGATTATCAGGACGACCATCTTGACCGAATAGTCTGGGTATAGCGCTCGAAGCTCATACCGGAGATCTCGGTATTTAGTCCGTTTCTCCTCCTCCTTCAAGGTGATGTTTGTCTCGGCAGGTGCCGAGAACTCGATGACATACGTCACCTTGGTCTGGTGGTCGAGGAGGACTATGTCAGGCTTGTTGGCTTGAATCAGCCTGACGGTCGGGAACGAGTAGTTCCAATAAATTCGGCTCTTCTCGTTCTCGACAACGGACTCGATCTCTCCAGGAACATAAGGCAGCACTGGTGTTCGGTCTACCTCGTACGAGTGCCGAAGATAGTAATACAGCACTCGTAAAGCCGCGTTATGTCTGTGGATGTAGGCCGAAGTCGCGTAAATCGGACATGCAGATAGTAAATGCATGAGCGACTCCGGAGCCTGATGACAGGTCCTACAATTTATGTCGAGGACCCCTACACCCATAACACGACTGCGGTAGACCAAGGTGTTAATAACACCATCTTGGCAGGCCACAATGAATCCCTCGGTCTCCGACTTTAGCCCTGCTGACCTCAGGAATGCGAAGGTCAGCTTTGTCGACAAACCCAGTGTCTCTATGTTGTTGTAGAACACTCCATGCATGGGTTTATCGACGTGCTGCCTGAACAGATTTCTCTGCTCGGCAGCTTTAATTTGGGTTGTCAGGCGATTTGGCGGAAGCTCAGTTACTGACTGTGCATCAGCACCTCGCCTGCCTCTTCGCCTGAAGTCGAAAATGAGACCGAGATCATCTGCGGCCCTGCGTGCTGCCTTAAATAAAAATCCGCCCACTCCTACGGTTTCATGATCTCTCACTAACCGCAGGAGTGGATCTGAGCTCCTCAAGATGTTACATGCCATAGTCAGCGCTACTCTGCCATGCATGCACTCCAGGCTCAAGAGTCCTCTGCCCCCCCGTTGACGTGGGAGGTACACTCGAGGAACGGACGATCTAGGATGAATGCTTCTGTGAATATGCATCATCTTGCGGGTATCCCTATCCAATTGACGCAGCGCATCTACTGTCCACTTGACTACTCCAAAGGAGTAGAGCAGAATCGGAACAGCAAGTGTAATAGTCGCAGACACCTTGTTCTTTCCCGAAAGTTCGGAAGACCAAATCTTTCGTAGTCGGTGTCTGTACTTGCCGCGGAGAGTGTCCTTAATTTGTTTTACGTCCTGGATGTGATCTTGTTGCATACCCAAATACGTGTAGGTCTCTCCGGCATCCAGATGTCTTAGGATGCTTCCGTCTGCCAGCTGCGCATCTTCAGGGAATAGCCTGCATCGTCTTCTCTTGAGGTGGACGACTGCACATTTGTCCAACCCAAATTCCATGCCAATAGCCCGCGTGTACTCTTGGACCACCCTAAGAGAGTTTTGGAGTTCGCCCTCTCCGGAGGCATACAGTTTTAGGTCATCCATATAGAATAAATGGGTGAACTTGTGCCTCCGGTTGCTGGGTGATCCACATTGGTACCCGCGGGTTTGACGTAGTTCTACAGACACCGGCAGCAGCGAGATGCAGAATAGGAGAGGGCTGAGAGAGTCGCCCTGGAAAACTCCTCTCCTAAATGATACCGGCTCTGTTGAAATCCGCTGAGCACCAGATGTTACGGTGAAGCGGGTTCTCCAGAGTGGCATCAGTTGTTCAATGCTTCTCACTATTGGGGCAGGTACCGCAAGGCATTGGAGCAGTTGTAACAATAATGCATGTGATGTTGTATCGAATGCCTTACGGTAATCGATCCACGCCATTGATAGATTACGCTTGTATTGCACAGAATCCTGAGCAATACAGCGGTCTATCAATAGGTTCTCTTATTATTATTATTATTATTATTATTATTATTATTATTATTATTATATTCACGGTTAAAGTGAGGGGTCAATACATTTGAATCGTATATTAGTATTGCTAAGTTTCAATAGAATTCTACAATTGCTTATGTACATGTCAAGTTTGGAATATTAACTATCAGAAGTGATCGTGTTTAAAATTATTGGTTATACGGTCACTTTTGGTTGAACCGTGACAGAGTTTTAAGTAGGACTGAGGGGACTAGTTAATTTTGTTCAACCATGAACATTTTTTGGTATAAATACATTCACGTTCTTGTACTTTAGTTTTAAACATCCCGCGATGATGCTAACTTGGTTAATGAAACATACGTCGAGTGTTGGTAATTGAATTGAATATTTGTTTCCAGAGGTTTAGAAAAGTTGACAAATACAAATATAGTAGAAAATATGTTATCCGACAAATCAGGGATGAGAATACGCAATTGATTTATAAATTTCTCTAAATTCCCTGACATCGACGTCAAGCTGTTAGCGCGACGGTTCACTATAGACTTTATTATTCACATAAAATACCTTTAGCTTCTCAGTTTCAGCTCAAAGTCAGCTCAGAACTCAATGCATTATTACATCCGACTAGCTAGTAGTTCGAATAATCAACTAATTGTATGCGGACCCTCGCATTCAATTTTGATCTTGTAAGTGTGCAAAATAGAACCAATATGTTTTGTAAGAAGGATTCTACATGCTGGAGGCTTATAAATTAATCAACTCATTACATATTCCTTTTCATCTCAATAAGTTCCTAATGATGAGCAAGTTTCTGTATCTACTTAAGATCAAAATCTGAAGAAGCTCTTCAGTAAATGACTGTTAAGAATTACTTATTTCATGCTTGTAAATACTTTATTTACAAATATAAGGGACCTTATTATCCAGAGCGTGCCTCGTTTTGCCGATTACACTAGATTAGAGATAAAAAGAATCACTAGCAAGAAATCAAAACATGCTTAAGAAAAAAATGTACTACATCATTAGGCAGCTCAGATCTTGGAGGACGTTTAACATTTAAATATTATGTTTTTTTTAATGTACTGGATGTCATAAAATTATGTGGACGTAGAACATGCTGTGTTTCAAAGGGCTCGCTTGAGCACGCAGGCGTCTGTTGTTTCATACAAGGTGTCTGGTCTGTACGTACAAATATTTTGCGCAATCGTATGTTAGGCCCAAAGGTTGAGTAAAAAATTCTTACAATTTTTTTTTCTAACTCAAACCTATGTTCTATTTGAAATTAATTAGAAATAGGCAATGTTTTCGGAGTAGATGATACAACCATAAATAGAAGACAGATGAAACAAGGAAAAGGCGCTCACTTGTCGTGTTATTGATACGCATTTTACAGTATTTCCACTTTAACAATATTAAAGCATTTTTACTTCTACCTTGTTCAATTAACTCAAAATTGAATATATTTTTAATTTTACAAACATCACAATTCATTTGAAGTCAACGGTTCCGTAATTTTCAATTATAGTTCAGTTCACTCCATATTTATCTGAATTTATTTGTCAATGTCGCGAAGGACGGGTAATGCGCCCAACAGTGCATCAGACATTCCTATCTTGATGCAAAACAGAGTAATATTTTTTAATTTACCAGAACCGTCATTAAGCTTCTACCGAAAATATGATTTTTAAATCTCTATTATTATTCTGTTCATTTCATTACGCAATAATTTGAAACACGGCTCTGTAGTACCTTGTCGGGGGGTAATAGCGCTGTATTTGATATTTGGATGGCTGCCCTTTTTATGTGCCTTAAACAAATGAAGACAGCTATACTTGCATACCCAAGAATACCTCAGTAACTTGAAATTACGAGGCAATAGTACCACTGTAAGACGCCCATATTGACAAATTTATATCAACTGCAAAAAATGTATTTTAGTGATGGAAATATAACTAATATCTTGTTTATTTTAATGAAAATTTGTTTAGCTACTGTTAACGTATTTAAATTAATAGGTGTTAATTTAATTTTAATAATACTTTATTTACCATCTCATTGATCAGTGATCACACTCAGTTATGTTAATGTTCATTTAAAATTTAGCTAATAACTAGTCAATTCAAACACAGTGACAGTATGATTAGTATGTGGTGGTATAGCCTGCAACTAAATCACGAAAGGGCGAAAAACAAACGAAAAGCTTCGTTGGGATACTCACGCCGACAAAGGTGATTTTTTTTAATGAAAAACAACTACCTACATCTATGTAGGTCGGGTTGCGCTTATTTGAATTTTTCTTGTTCTTACAAATGTATTTAACATTATAAATCGGGAGATTGAATTTGGCCTAATTTGGCTAGCGTTACTAAAATAGTCAATATTATAGGTAAGTATCTTGCTTGAAAATAGGGAATTTTTAGAAAATATTTCATTTAAGTAAAGCAAAAATATTACAAAACCTTTTTTACTTCTTTTTGGGATCAATATATTATCATGCAAAATATTTTCACATATACACCAGACACTTTATTAATATAAGAGGAAAGTTTGTTGTAACATATTCATAGCGGGCTAAAACTCACAGTCGTATAGGTAATTATATTAATAATATATCCCAATGGTTATTTATGGTCCTTTATGATAATTATTCGAGAGCCGATAAAGTGTTAAAATTAATGTATAACAACATAAACATCATTTATAGAATAGATTTCTGATGACTTTTCATGATCGGTTCCCAAAAAGCCCCAATAATTCTGATAATTATTCGTGACTGATTCCCAATGATACGAAAGGTGCCTCCATACTTTTGAATCAAAGATACTTACTGTCTACACTGTCCAAATATTACAATCAATATTGGTATTTAGAAGCTATCAGCAATAAACCACCCTTAAAGGGTGTACAGCTCAGAAAGTGGGCGCCCCATGAAAAAAAAAGTATTATTTTGACCCAAACTATAAGCTCTCGACGTTATTCCCCATATTCCTGTGAGACCCTGTATAAGACAACTGTTTAGGCGCCTTCATCAATCGTCGATATACATTATCCCTAAAAGTACACCAACGGTACATAATATTAATTATTTCTTTAGCATCTAGGTACAGCTAAAGCAAATAATATATACTCCGTAAAGTAATGAGGAAATGTTATATCGTCTGCCGAAAGAAAAAGGTAAAAATAAATCTGAGCCCGCATTTCTAATTCTGTAGTGCATGTTTGCCAAACACAAACAATAATTAATGCGGTTGTACACATGTAAAAATTTAACGTAAATAGCCTAAGTTAACAGAATATACAAAATATTTCCAGATGTAAATACCTATGGACTGTGCATTACTAAAGTAATAACAAAGAGAAAAGTATCGAAAAAGAGTTAAAGGTACATTTGTGAGAAAAATCCGGGAAGTCTAACAGATGTTATCGTGTTTACAAGAATCTGTCTACACGCGCGCAGACACGTACATTTTTATTCAGTGTTTGATTTCAACATGAAATGGATTTCAAAACTTTTTCTTTTCCTCAATGACTAAAATATTCGTTCGCTTATAATAGGTATATTAACGACATATTTAAAAAAAAGAGGAAATTATATAACCCTTATGGAAATTCTAGAATGTCCGACAAATATCGACAGTTAGGCAAAAAATAGCTCATTCACCACAAGACAAACCACAAGCGTAGGATAGTTACAGTAAAAATGAAAATAGATAAAGAATCGAAACACTTTAATCTATAAGTCTGCTGAAATCCTGCCTTATGGTGGCGTTAGTAGTTTTCAAAAAGACCAGTACACTTGAATATTACAATCGAATAAAAAGTAAAATTAGTTTATATCAACTCGAGATAATACCAACATTGCTGTTGAGACATTTGGCGACTCGATTACCCTGCACACTGCGATTACAACCAACTGACGAAATGTGATGTGACTGATGTATGCCAAGACAATTCATTTATTTATTTATTTACTTACTCAAAATATCTACAGGATAGAATCCCAAATGATGTTAAAACAGTATAATGCCATATTGTATAGAGACAAAAGATTGACAATGTATATTACAAAATAATACATATATAAATTAAAGACTAAAGACAAGAAGTACAAACAAACTAAGCTAAATTATTACTAACAGTGATACAATAAATGGAACAAACGACTTACCTGTAAGGATGTTCGTTCCATATTATATGAGCGGTCCTTTCCAAATAGAACACTCTGTAGTGTCATTTGTCCAAATCTGACCAAACATGGACAGTTTTTAAAGCCTGACTCATACATCCAACTCAGCCCTCAGAACATGATTTGTGACTCACTATGGCTTTTCGAGGGTATTGTGGGGACAGCAGGGTTTCGTTCTATTTGGAACGGACCGCTCATATAATATGGAACGAACATCCTTACAGGTAAGTCGTTTGTTCCATTTATTATATTTCGCGTTGTCCTTTCCAAATAGAACACTCTGTAGATGTTTAAAGAACAAAAGCGATTTTCATCTGTTATTAATTGTGATGAAACTATAATGTGTAGTAACTGTAGATATATTATGTGAATGTCTCGATTTATTTAATCGATGAAACGATTTATAATTATTAAATGTTGGTGTTATATTATTGATTATTTTTAGTATTCAATATTGCATTAGTAACGTTCTCTTCCTTTTGGAGGAACAGATTATAAAATTTTTTGAATACTAATGAATTATTTGACCAGCTCGATATGTTCTTAATACTATCAATATTTATCCCTGTCCTGCTGGTCGCTGAAGACACAGCATGTCGGACACTGTGGCTACCAAAAGTCGTAACATCTATGCCACTTTACTTGAGGATGGATTTAATCCATATACTTATGATGTGCTTGGATGCTGGTCTAAGAGGTGATTTAATAGTAATTAGTAATAGTAATTATTAAGTAGTTATTTTACTTTTATGTATTGTAACACCGTTCGCGAAATACATATTTGCTTTGTTAGCATTAAAGAATTTAAATTTCAAAACAGGCTGGTGCTTATCTGGAGCAGATGTTTTGATTGTGTCTGATATAAAAAATGTATTCCTTCTTCACTGCTTATGATATTATTTGTTTGAATTTTTGATGTGGCTTGGGCACGGTGAGATGCAGTGAAGACCAATAATGCGATCTTTTCTTTTTGTGAATTTATCTAAATTCAATAATTTTGTTGAATCTAACGCCCTATGTACATTGTCTGCTGATCCATGAGTGTGTTGTACGAATAATTGCTGTTAAATAAGACATTTAGAAAAGTAATAACTGATTTTGTAGGTGGTTGAAATATATCTATAGAATTTTTCTTGCGGAATTTGCACCACTAATACTGATCTATGGACGTTGAGTGAGTTATGCGAAGAATTGCTGGTAAATATGGCCTTTAGAAAGATCATTATTGACTTTCTGTGTGATTGGAATGTATATGTCGATTTTTCCACCACTTGTTGATCGTGGTTGAGTATTGTTTAAATGTTCATTTCCTTATAGAAGCTATGATAGCTGGGATAACTCCCTCAGATACATCTCTCTTCTAATAAGCTCGCCTGATAACTTTCCTGCTTCTAGAGAAATCTTCTTCCATATTATGTGGCATAGCTAAGAGTTGTACCAATTCCAATGTCCATGTGAGAAACAGAATTATATCTTTTTCGCTATTGTTATCGGTGGTGGTTAAAAAGTTATACCCGTGCCGATGCTAATAGCAGAATATTGTCAAGTACTCAGTAGTTAAAAGTTGTACCAATTCCAATGTCCATGTAAGAAACAAAATTATATCCTTTTCGCTATTGCTATCGGTGGTTAAAAAGTTATACCCGAGCCAATGCTGTCAAGTAATCGGTGGTTAAAAGTTATACCAATATCAGTTTCTATGTGAGAATCAGAATTATATCCTTTTCGCTATTGCTATCGGTGGTTAAAAAGTTATACCCGTGCCGACGCGAATAGGACAGTCATAAATAACACTCTGTATGTCATAATATATATTTTTAAAAATATTAAAATACTAGTTTAAAAGTTATGGTTATACCAAAGGGTATGATGTCATGATCTCATCATTGAAATGTTTATAATTCAGGCACCTGTAACGTATAAACAAACGGTGCCATATTGAAGAGGACATTACATATAAAGCAATTCATTAGAATTTTGTTAATTGTAAATGTTTGTTTACTTACTTGAAGAAGTTTGTATTCTGCGTTTTAGTCTGTTTATCTTTTGTTGAATTTTTTCACGTTCGCTAAAATTCACTTTTCTTTAATAATTTTAGGCATTTTTCACTGCACAATTTTTCTTGCTACTTGTCTGTCTGGCACAAGGAAATGTTCTGGGGACTGAGTTGGATGTATGTACTCGTACTGGCGATGCAATCAGAAGCGGCAACGCTGAGTCAGGCTTTAAAAACTGTGCATGTTTGGTACAGACAAGTGACACTACAGAGTGTTCTATTTGGAAAGGACAACGCGAAATATAATTTAAGAATTTTGTAAATGAACAAAAGTAAACAATATTTGCTGCCAAATTATTAATAGCCGATATAACTTTTTTAACAGGACAATGACTATTGTAGTTTGCATAAAAATTATCAGCATAGAACAAATTATTATTGCTCGTATTAAATCTAGGAACTCTAAAATTAAATAATTGCAAACTTTCTGAAGAATCTATTTTATGATTGATAATATTAAAATCAAATTTTTGTATCATTTTAAGATGCCTTTCCTTAAGAGATGTAATACCCAGCAACTGAAGTCTTTCTTCATATGAATAATTGGTTTTATCAATATGCAACTTAAATAAAATGAAATTTACTATTTTCTTGTGCCCACATTCGAATCTATCAATGTCAAATTGATAGTATGGTTCCCAGATAATACAGCAATATTTTACTATTGTTTTAAAAAGTGAATTAAATATATTTAAGATACAAGTAATATCATTACATTGTCGTCTAATAAAACCACATAGACGGTTTGCTCGCTTTAAAACATTCTCAATATGTAAGTGCTATCTTAACCCGACATCCAAAGTAATGCCCAGATCACAAAATAGAATCTACTCTGAGATATTTTTTTGTATTTACAGAATAATCAAACAAAATACTACTTTTCTTCTTAGAGAACGTTATTATTTTACATTTATTTGTACAATGTATCAATTTTGCGCATCTCTTTAGAAATCTTCAGATAGAATTTGAATCAAATATAATATATTATATTGATTTCCAAACTTAAAAAATCAACAATTTTCAGGTGCAGGACATAAGCTCCATCTGCATTCTGAAAATGTCGGTATTTTTAGGTTTAAAAATCAACTACGATATGCTGGTTCTTTTCTGATGACCCATTCGAATTCAGGGGACAAATATAACATATAACAAACTATTTTACTCTTCGCCGATTTACTGCAATTTTTATACAATTGTTGCACATTCTATAGAATACCTTTCGCAGTTTTTTTTTTCGTACATTTTTTTTAAGTCATCATTCGGAGTTCTAGCATCAGGTTCGAATACAGCTGGTCGAAATATGTGTCGAAAATACAATCACTCGTGCCATGAGGGACTTTACGAAAACCGTATTTTAATCGATTTTTAAACTTTTTTTTAATTTATGAAAAATTTTGATGACAAGGAACAAATTGGTCACGAATTTAGATTTAACGCGTTAAAATACATCGAAATGTGATCCTCTGTTCATTAGCACATGATCAAAATTTTTATTTGCTTGGCTATGTTATTTTACCACATACTACAATTACATAGGAAGTTTTGTTTCCGTATACTAACAGCGACATAATTATAAATTTTATAACCCCCACGAAGACAGGAATACCTATGCGCATATTTATCATGCAAGAGTAAAAATTCCAAGAACCTCGATGTTTTAAATGTTACAGATATAATTCATGTTTTATTATAATTTTGAGTTTTATCGAGGACGTAACATTCTAAGTACCTTCTATAGTGAATTAATTAAAACTGTGACCCTTTTTCTTGCAGTGAAACGGCTATGATATTATAAAATGTGGAAGCACGACACAACACTGAGATGGAAAAATGATTGTCACGAGAGAAAATTTATTGTGATCTTTAGAAGAAAGTTCTGCAGCACGTCTCGCAGTGAAGACTGAAATTATTCCAGGCAGCGAATTGCATAAAAAATATCCATTATTTTCTGCTAATGGAGAACCTAGTAATTGTAATTTCATGTTCTTATCAATAGAGGAACTTAATTTTAGAGTTTTAGTTTGAAATGAGAAATCGCCGGTTTAATTGAATTTGATGTTGATTTAAAATTGAAATTATTTCATTCACCTTTGTAAATTTCGTTTCATTGTGGAATTAAATTACGTTCAAGGAGATATTTAATTATTTAACGTTCATTTATCTGTATTGATCGATCAAATAGTAAAAACTTGTAATACTTACACTTGATGAATTGTGCGCAGAAGAAAGTCTGTAAGTATTCATTTATGTCATGGCATATTCATATACATATAATTATATAAATACATACAATTTAAAACAAAAGCGTTAATAGATTATTACATAGTTCAAAATTAAATTAAACATTTTCGCTTTCGTAGTGGAGTGGAAGTATGTGTAGCAATCGTAAAAATAAAACTTTGAGACAAACTATAGAGATGAAATGATGAATTTTGAGCTCTGTGAAGGCATGATGTCGATAAAAGATACTATATTTAATAAAATGTATATGGGATATGATAAAACTTTGATTAATTTTAGTAAACATTAGATATAAGTACGTACCGTGTGATAAATAAATTTTAATTTGTTATTGTTAAGTTAAAAAGGATCGTTGATAGAAACATAAGTGCTGGATGAACTTTTGTGTATAAAATGGCAGCTAGATCCAAATGCAAGGTCACAACAGGTATCTAGACAATGTAAAACCTGAAAAAGGAACAATTTATTGTTATTAATTAAATCTATTAACATTGTTGTACACAAATATGTTAAATTTAATCATAGAAAAGCTATAAATAAGATAGCTAACATGAACACTGTAGAAAAAGTGCCATAAACTACTTTCATATTTTGAGTAGCGTAAACAGCCCAGAGAACTGAGAATCTACTCAATTCTAACAATTTAGTGCAACGTCTATGAACAAAACTTTAAAACTCACCTAATGAGCAAATAAAATGTTACAGTCTCAAACTACAGGCACTTGTAACAATAAGAGGTGCAAAACTAGGTCACGGGAGATATATAACCTTGATAAATAGTTTGATTTATTCCAAAATAAAGATGTTTTTTGAAGTTTTTCTTGTTGTATTTAAGGACAAATGTCCATTGATCGTTTCCTTACAGTTGGTTTTAGGAAATTTTGTAAATTAGCAAATGTTGCTTAGGCACACCTGAAACGACATAATATTTATAAAATTTGTGTAAAATGTTTAATAGCTACAAAAGATGATACCTAATTGTTCTTTAGTTTATAAGTTATACACACTGGTATGTGTTTTACTAGGTTTTAATTAGAAATAACTGAGAAATTGTGAAAAATTGTTGAAACAAGAAATTTTTTAATTTCCAAGAAAGGTTTGGTTGTGGCACACCAAAAGAAAGCTTAGCATCTCTATATTATTATACAAAAAGAAAATCGTTGCTAAATTCATCAATAAAACAGAAAAAAGAAAATAAGTTTTCAAAAATTATTTCAATTAAATCAAGTGTCATATAATCCGGATAAGTGTCAGAAAGAGCCAATAAAAAGGCCACATTTGAAAATTAGTGTTGTTTGAGCATTAGAGACGACAACACGTTCCTGCTTAGCTAAAATTCCTAACCTCACAAATTTAAAATATAAAGCAACAAAAGTTTTGCAAGGTAAAAGGTAATGAATACTCAGCGTATGAGTTAAAATAAAGAGGAAACATAGTATCCTATAACAAGTGAGAATATTATTGAATTTTAAAAGTTCCAAGTGGAAAAATTATTAAAAATCGTTTTTAAACTTTCTCTTATAAAATTTTAAAGTTTTTGTCACAACAATAAATCAAGAACATTCTGTCTATCTATTTTTTAACATTTAGCATGTAAACAGTGTACTTACCGTCAATAATAAATTGCTTATTCCAAATTTAAAAAAGGAAAAGTGGTGCGACGACTTCAATAAACAAACCATATTAAAAGAAGAAGAAGAGTAACCAGTATACAAGTTTTCCAGCTGAACGCAGAGTCGCGCGCAACGACCGATCGATACAAGCTTCTCCGATTCAACACCAGGTAGATTTCAGAAGTTCCAAAACTCCTGGGAAGTAATTTTCGAAATTTCACACAAGTAAATCTAATCAGCGTAAAATAAAAGGCCTATTAACTTTAAGTATTTCTTTTTTTGTTTATATGTCATCATCACATTGAAAAAAAAACCAAATCAAACATAAAACCATACCAGAAGTTTCAATAAAGTTAAAAAAAGTTTTATTTCTAAACAAATGAAGGTGTTTTATTGAGGTTGTGCTGGAGCAGAGTGAGATTTTTATTATTTCAGATCATTGAACCTAAAAGAGTCCAAAGTAAGCAAGAAATTATATATTTTGCGTGTAGGTGTGGCACTATTGATTGTTTCTTTACAATCTGGCTCCGGGCAACCTTCAGTTTAAAATTTCACTTTTAAAAATAATTATTACTTTTTCAAATTTACTATTTGCCATACCACACACATAGGAAGAAGAACCTTAAAACAACAAATACGTATAACCTACTTTTATCGAAAATCTGATACATTTGTAAAATGTACTGACAATTACCTAAAAACATAGTTGATTTTTTATATTTGCAGTATTAAAGGCATTCGACCACGACCGAGTGTCAACATTAAATTCCAGTGTTCGGAGGTACTTTTATGTTCTTTATTTATACGGTTTAACTCCGTTAATTATACGTCGCCGCAGTTTTGAAAACCGTAGTATAAATCTAGCCATATGTATGTATAGTATGCGTAACCGGTAAAAGGTCCGGCGCAAGAGACGCAAGACAAGGTGAAAGGCGTCGACAACATCGTCCGTCTTTCACCTCTTACTTTATAAAGCGAGACAGAAGGTCATGGGCCGTTCAAGTCGCGTGCCAAAGCGTGCAAACAATAGTCAGGACCCTGCAGCTGGCAGCACTTAGTTCTTTGATGTGTTTTAATGCGCGTGTAGATATTTTTAATTCAACAATACCGGTAATCCTGCTCTGCCTTTTACCTCGTCTTGCATCTCACCCGTCTCTTAACAGTTGGTGTATTAGCAATTACGCACACTATACATACAGATTCATCAAATTTAGTTTTGGGTACGTAAACTTGTTTCTGCGCAGATAAACCACGCCTTGCCGTAGAACAATGCAGATCATTGGTATAAAACAATGGCGCCATCGCTTGACCGCGACGAGTTGAGAACAGCGCGAGCGCACCCATTCTGCTTTTAATAGCGTAGCTATTTAGACGTGTGGGAGTAAAATAAATTAATCTCAATTTCGTTATTAAAATGCCGCGTGTTTACACAACTACAGAAAAAGTGCAACTTGTGAAGTGGTACTTCGGGGGCCATTCCACTGATGTCACAATAAATGTATTTACTGTGGCATATCAAGACAGACCAGTCCCCTCAGCTAGCATAATTTCATACGTTATTAAAACATTTGAGAATTTCGGGTGTGTCGTGTATTATTGTAAAAAATGCTGTCAACCCGAACCCCGTCATCAACAAATGAGCGAAGAACGTGATATTCGCGATACTAATGTCTGTGCACTTGTTGAAACTAGTGAACCTTGTTCTAGCCGACAAATTTCTGATGAAGTTGACATGAAGGAAAGAACTGTAAGAAATGTTTTGAAAAGAAATGGGTACAGTTGTTTTAACGTTCAAACAACGCAAAAAATATTTCCCGAGGACAACTTCAAACGGATGGAATTTTGTGAAATCATGATAAAGAATATATTGTTTACAGATGAATCATCCTTTTCATTACATAGGAGACACAATCCATCCGTAGTACGATATTGGTCTCGAAAAAATAAACATTTGAGTGTTGCTGTGCGAACTCAGTATCCTCAAAAGTTGAACGTTTGGACGGGAATTTTAGACAATCATATTATAGGCCCACTGCTAATCGATGGCAATTTAAATGGCAATAAATATATAGAGCTTTTACAAAACCAAATAAGTCGTGCAGTTCAAAATCTTCCTGTCGACTTTGACGACATTTGGTTTCAACAAGACGGCTGCCCAAGTCACAATACCTTAACTGTTATTAATTTTCTGGAAAGAACATTTCCCAATAGTTTAATAGCTACGAGGGGAATGATAAAATGGCCCCCCAGGTCACCTTATCTAGCACCCCATGATTTCTTTCTGTGGGACTTTTTAAAGGAAACCGCGTACAAATACGAGTTTGTTGGTATACACTTGACGCCAATGCCAACGAAGAAATTGAATATACATTTAATGAAAACATTACAAAGTGGACAATGTAAAAAATTTGTAAAAAAATGTGATCGAAGAAGGAAGAAACCTGCTATACTAATATAAAATATAAATACTATATAAAAATATACAGAGTGGTAACATAAAGAGGTATTTAATCAAGGAAACAATGGAGGAAAATAATAGTGTGTAATAAGATTGTAGTTGACCATATTGTCAAGGAAGGAATCTTGGTTTAATTTTAGTGAATAGAAAAGTATCATAGCGACTCAAAAGAGAATATGAAGATGTACAAGATGTGCAAAAAAATGCAAAATATATGTCTTTCAGTTTTTATATAGACTTACGTAAATTTTATATCAGTTTTACTTTAAAGTGGTGTTAAACAGTATTTTTAATTTACGAATCAATTGTGGCGGCTGCTGATACCTATTTAAGTAATAAACATTTTGGCTAGATACTTAATCTCAGTGGCACCACAAAAGTGAATCAAGCCGTATTCGAGCATATTATTAGTCTATTCGTTTACTTTTATAATTATGGGTTATTTCCCTTCTTATTCGAGACAGTATCCATGAAATTTATATAAACTTTCTGTAATTAACTTTGCATATTCATTAACTTTCTGAATTGTTTGAAAATGATATCTTAACTATTAAAACCATAGTAACTCGCAAGTTATATCTAAGTGACAAAAAACATAATTATTCGCATCTTGGGTAATATCAAAATAATATTTACGCACTAAAATGTAATGCTTATTGTAAATGTTGAAAAAAATAAATATATTGTGCAACTAAAACATGAGTATAAAATAATCTATATTTTTCCCTCATTCGTTAAAACTTGTTGCCGTGTTGAAAATTCAACTCAAGGTAAAATAATAACGTTCAAACAAATTGTGTTGCGACTAAATACTTTGCGACCAAGTTTCATCAATAAATTGGCTGTTATCGCCACCCTAAGCCTAAAGGTAAACGTGTCCATTATCATCGGACGAAATGACTTCTTACTCGGCGATGTGAATAATCTAATTATTCGACCACCGTTAGAGGGGTTTCTAAATACAGCCACTCTCGAGCAACGCTTAAAATTGAATTTTTCTGCAAAGAATAATTCTGTTGGCAAGCTGAACTTTAGAAATTTATCTTATGAGAAAACAAGATTCTTTTAAATACATATGTAACAGAAACGAATAGAAGCGACCGACTGCGAACTTTTATTCAATTAACATCTTGATCGAATATGGCACAATTCTGTTTTACGTGGTGCCACTGAGATTAAGTGCAAAGCCACATCTTTCATATTTTTCATTGTTCAAATAAGTTTAACATTTTAAGGTAAAATTAAAATATGACTAAATCCACGTAAGGTGTTTGAATACGAGGAATAACCGTTGATACTAAACTGACTTGGGATCAACACATATCTAAGTGCTTAATTAA
Source organism: Stenurella melanura (assembly GCA_963583905.1). Classification (NCBI taxonomy): domain Eukaryota; kingdom Metazoa; phylum Arthropoda; class Insecta; order Coleoptera; family Cerambycidae; genus Stenurella; species Stenurella melanura. Next base: position 45,145,472 of record OY757318.1, on the reverse strand, counting down.
ATGTGAAAAAAGTTTAAATATACTAAAAGCCATCAACCAATATTTATGGGGCTCTGATCCTAAAATAAACCTTATATTTTACAGGGCACTACTACTACTCAATTCTAGACTACGGTTGTGTATTTTATCGCTCTGCCGTAAAATCACGGTTAATCCAAGAAGACAGACCTCAGTACAAAGCATTGGGTTTAGTTCTTGGCGAATTGAAATCTACTCCTACCTCTGCTCTATTGGCAGAATGCAGTGAACCACCATTACATCTTAGGCGTCACTTTTTGGCACAGAAATTCGTCTTGAAACACAATTCCTTTGTTGAGAATAATCTCCAAAACTTGCCCAATTAGCAACCCAACGTAAGCATGAAGATGGAAAGGCTAACACATTGGCGTACACTAATCACTATGGTGGACAGAGAGCCTGGCGTGCAGATCTTATTGGACAGCGAGTACTTTTAAATTGAGTTGTCCATAAACTTCCGAACTTCGTGCTCTATTATTAGCCCTTTTCCGACGACCGTTAAAAGAAGAGAATATGTGTATAAATATTTAATAACAAATGGCGGTATACAAATATTGCAACTATAGTCTATCCAGTTTAAGATTGAAGTATTCCTGAGACCGGTTTAGATAGCCACACGCTATACAGGGTGACACAGGAGACATGTAACACCCCGTAGCATGTTTATTTAAAAATATATTATTTTGAAATTTGGTACACTTATATAATGTGTGATTGTCCTTTTTCAAGTACAAAAAATGTTTGTCCACCACTTCCGGTTTCACCGGAAGTGACATCTATTCTGTTATTTTAAATGGCACCCTGTATATTTTTTTACCTATCTGATTCGTCCCTAGATTCTCTTTTCAACCATGTATCGGAACATGGCATTTGCTTTTAAAATGACAGTTAATATAAATTTTAGTTTGTTAAGTCTAGGTGGCCCTGATATGAACCTTGGCAGATATTGATGCGTAGTGTGCCGTGATATCGAAAGACCTCTGGCATGCAACTTTGTGCCTCATATTTTTTTGGGAATAACCAGTAGCTGAACAGACTAATAAGATCTAACTTATTTAAAAAAAATATCTTTAAACAAACCACGATATCTTAAAAACCAAGATAGGAACCCCATTTTTTTACTTCAACTAGTTAAAAAATACTTATTTATCTTTTATTTTTCTCCAATACAATTGCTGTGCCCATCATATTTAGCTTTCTTCATTAAAATTAGTATCGAATGTTATTGCATAGTAATGAATATTGTACTGCAACAAGAATATTTACTAAGCAGTCGGTGGAAGTAAAAGAAGGTAAAACGACGCGTCATTTTGATTTGACAATTAAGAATTGTTTACTTGGCAGCAATTTAAGTATTTTTCATTAAATTATACCTAAGTTATCACGTTTTTAACTCTATTTTGACATGTATTCACGAAATGAAAAAGTAGGTATGCTACTAATCTATGGCGAATGTAAAAAAAATAGCAGGCAGGCTGCTGACTTATATGAAGAAAGATTTCCCGAAAGAATTCATCCACCAAACAACTATTTTGTAAGAGTTGAACGGCAATTCAGAAGTGAACCAGAAGTACCGGAAAATAATTTCATTATCGATGAAGTGTCGGAAATCAATGTACTTGCAATTGTCGAGGTAGATCCCACGATTTCGATAAGACGGATTGAGGACCAAACCGGTGTAGATCGGGAATCAGCTCGACGCATTTTGAAAAATATAAATCATACCAAGTACCAAATACACCAGCATTTATACAAAAAGGTTTTTTAGAGAAGATTGAACTATTGCAATTGGTTTCTGAACAGACACAATTTGGATAATAATTTTCATGAACAAATTTTATTTTCGGACGAGTCCAGGTTCACTAATTTGGAATTATTTAATCGTAACAACACCCGTTATTGGGCACAAGAAAATCCCAGAAATATGAGAGAAAGTGCATATCAGGAGCGCTTTAGTTTTAATGTATGGTTAGGAGTAATTGGCAGAAGAATTATTGAGCCAATAATTTTTGACGCTCCATTAAATGGAGAAAGATATTTGGGATTTTTGCAAAACCAGATAAAAGATTTTTTGGAAGAACTGCCACCTAATGTTAACCCAATAATTTTTCAACAGGATGGGGCTCCACCACATAACAGCAGAGTTGTGGTGAATTATTTAAATGAAAGGTTTGGAGAAAACCGAATGGGAATAAATGGGCCCGTTCGATGGCCTGCAAGGTCACCAGACCTTACGACGCTTGATTTTTTTGTATGGGGCCACCCCAAGAAAAACGTTTATAGAACTCCACCAACAAACAGAGAAGACATGGAAATGAGAGTCAGAAGAGCAATCGATGGGATTACTGAATTACAGTTAGATAACGTGCTTAGGGCTACTGTCACAAAAACACGATTGTGCAGAGATAATAACGGACAACATTTTGAACATCTGTAGTAAAAAAATGTTTTTTGTGTGTAGTACTTCAGTAAATATTTTATTTTAATTTCATTCATTCGTTGTAAAAATGTATTACATAATGTAATGGTTTTTCATCAATTTTGTTCAAATGTGTTTTACTGATGTTTCTTATTTATTAAAAATATCGTTTTACCTACTTTTATTTTGTTTCCACCGCCTGCTTAGTAAATATTTTTGTTGAGGTACAATATTCATTACTATGCAATAACATTCGATACTAATTTTAATGAAGAAAGCAAAATACGATAGGCACAGCAATTGTATTGGACAAAAATAAAAGATAAATAAGCAGTTTTTAACTAAGTGAAGTAAAAAAATGGGGTTCCTATCTTGGTTTTTAAGATATCGTGGGTTGTTTAAAGATATTTTTTTTAAATAAGTTAGATCTTATTAGTCTGTTCAGCTACTGGTTATTCCCAAAAAAATATGAGGCACAAAGTTGCATGCCAGAGGTCTTTCGATATCACGGCACACTACGCATCAATATCTGCCAAGGTTCATATCAGGGCCACCTAGACTTAACAAACTAAAATTGATATTAACTGTCATTTTAAAAACAAATGCCATGTTCCGATACATGGTTGAAAATATAATCTAGGGACGAATCAGATAGGTAAAAAAAATATACAGGGTGCCATTTAAAATAACATAGTAGATGTCACTTCCGGTGAAACCGGAAGTGGTGGACATAAATTTTGTGTACTTAAAAAAGGACAATCACGCATTATATGAGTGCACCAAATTTCAAAATAACATATTTTTAAATAAACATGCTACGGGGTGTTACATGTCTGCTGTGTCACCCGGTATAGTAAAAATTTGAATCGGATTCTGTTCAAATCGACTCATCTCTCATTGCAAAATCTTCCTACTATGCCATACTTACTTATTTGTGACTAAATATTTGAATAGATTCAAAACTGAATGACGCTAATAAAATTTATAATCACACTTATAAATCGCTATCTTGTATACAAGCATTTAAAGTAAAATAACACGGAACCGTGACCAGTCCGTAAGTCTCAACGACAAAGGTCGCAAGAGATTGAAGTGTGAACTTGCCTGAGAAATAACTTCCTATCCAAATGAGATAAAGATAAGTACTGGGAGTCTATATCTGTATCTCTACTGGGAATAACCCAAGGCAAGCAACTCACGATGGAGAGCTTTATGCAAGAAGCGGACACTGCATGATTTCCAGCGCGCGACTTGGAGGAAGCAGGTCTGATTGAAGTTATTGGGCAAGTTGTATTTGTAATAGAGTTTTCCATAGACTTTACACCTTCGTACACTTGTTAATTAATCCTGCTTGGTGGGTTACAAATATTTACAGCTAGCCGGTACATATCTAAATCAAATTATTAACATAAGTCAATTAGCACATGACGTTAATTTACTTGCTTTTCGAATTTTAGTAATTTTGAATTCTATGTTTTTTAAAATACTAAAATCTTTATGACATACGAAGAAAAATAGTTCCACAATATATGAAACCACATATATCTTACACAGTTTCCTTTCTTAAGGTTTAAATATGGTAAAGGTAGGTACAACTAGCCGGCACCTATCCAAATCAAATTACAAAGGTAAGTCATCCTTCATCATTAGTGAATAAGCTTTAGAGCAACGATCTACTACTTTATCAGATAGACCCAAGCAGCTAGTTTCAATGAAGAGCATCAGGCATCCTCACCTTGATGTGGAGGAACTTAAGATAAGACTCAACGAAATTATGGGACAAGTTGTGTTAGTAAATAGAATTGTCCATATACTTAAAACCTTTGTACTCTTTTAAATTCTCTACAAACCCATTTAATACATTTGCCAAGAGATGGCAGGTTACAAATGATTGCAACTGGCCGACACATTTCTAAATCAAATTACTAAGGTAAGGCACTCTTTAACTCTAGTGGGTAGGCAGTCTGATGTGGAGCAACTTAAGACACGACTAACTGAAGTTATTGGGCAACTTATATTTGTAAATAAAGTTATCCATGGACTGAATTTCTAGTTGATTAAGATTGTGATGAGACATCAAAAGAGTTGTGTCATCAGCGTAGAATAAGCCAGAGAAATTTTCAAAAGCATCTGGCAAGTCACTGATGTATATTAAAAAAAGGACAGGTCCCAATATTGAGCCCTGAGGGACTCCTGCCTTGATACATGTTCACTTGATCTCTCATAATTCAATTTAACTGATTGTTTTCCGGTTTCTAAGTAAGATTTAATTAGTTTTATGCTTGTTAGATTGAAGTTGTATTTTTCTAGTTTTTTTAACATTAGTGCATGTGAAACACAGTCGAAAGCTTTGCTGAGGTCACAAAACAATCCTGCTGAGTACCAACCTTTCTCAAAGCACTCCAATGTGTGATCTGTGAATTTTACAATTGCATCTGTTGTTGATAATTTTTCCCTGAAGCCATGCTGGAATTTATTAAACAAGTTATAATTTTCTAAATATTCTACTATTTGTTTTTTAATTGCTTTTTCAAAAATTTTTGATATTATTGGCAAAAGTGAAATAGGCGTATAGTAAGTAAGAATATGTAGCGACATCTCTTGAAAATTTTTCGAATAATATTAGCGCTACTAGTAATTAAATAAATAACACCATCGGTCTAAATAATTTAATGCAGTTACAGGTTTATTTATATTTGACGATGCGTTTTATGTTTATAACCATTACGATGAAATCACAAGATAACACGAGGGTCCAAAGTCAAAAGACAACTTATGTATAAATACAAGTCACCCATCAACTTCAGTCAGTCGTGTATCTTGTAGATATCTAGACGTATTCAAGAAAGGCTTCATATTTCATATCTTTGAATTTGCACTACGCACAAATTTCTCTGCAAGCCTTAAAACAGAAAATCACACGACAATAAGTAGAAACTAATAGAATACAGACTATTTAGTCATTGAATTATTCTCTGTTCTTAAGCCCTACATATGAATAAAATATACTATATAAAATATACCTAATTTTTACATTATTGTCTTGTTGGAGAATTGTTTGGATCTTACACTCATGTACATACTCTCCCAGTATGAATCCTCTTTTTGCTGAGAGGAAAGTAATACAACGCATACTCGGTAGTATCATTTCTGCACTTACTTCTATTATCAGGGTTCATTTGTAGAAACTTCAATGGCACGGCAACCTCCTGGGCTTATGGTACCCTTCCTGTCATGCTCAAAGAGTTTAATAACTAGAGAAGACAAGCTGGCGATTTGCCGGGAGTCGCGGTTTGGTTGCCTTGGAGACGGTAGGCTCTTCGTCCTTGTCGCACACCCGGCACACCTCGTACCCTCTCTCTCCACTGTTTTACAAAGCAACACAGCCTTACCCGGCGCTCTTTGATTTCCAAAAAATAACGTCAATTGTCGTCAATCGTCGCCACCCCTCATGTACTATGCGACAAAGAGAGTACGAACCGTGTGAGAGCGATGAGAAGCCTACAGCCTCCCGCTGCTTATACATTACGCTTATGGAGCTTGTCTCCTCTATTTGTTAAACTCTTTGGTCATGCTTCACTGTACTCATTCTCGTACCGCTGTGATACGTATCAAGTAATGCAGGTCTAATATTAAGCGAGTGGTGATGGCTTCCGGTTCTGTTCGCATTTGCCTACGGGCAAACATAAAGTAGGAAATACGACCCAAAGCCTCGCAGGACAATATAATATGACCTACTGTTTCCTCATCCTTGCCGTATAGTCTAGGTTGTCTTCGAATTTTCCGATTGGGTACAGCTATTTCTTGTCAGAAAATGTTCTTGCTATTATTCTCAACCATGTCTTGGTCATGGCAGATCCATACCAGTCGAGATAACACCTTATTAGAGGTTAGTGCTTTTAGTGCCGGCTGACTGTCTGATAGAATGGTTGACCTATCGTCGATTTACATTCTAGCGTACACATTTAAATATAGTTAGAATTCCTGAGAGGAATACAGTGTAGTGTTAACGTGAGAAAGGCTTATACTTGTCCCTGGTCTTCCATCATACACTATTGCTCCAGCCTCTATGATGATCCTGGACCTACCAGTATACTAGGTTAGACCTTCTGGTAATGTATCAGGAGATCCTGTTGACCATCAATGATGATGTTGAAGGGCTCGTTGAAAGTTATTTTTGGTATCATGTAGTTTGCCTCATGTCTGGTAGAGGATGTTCTACCATACGTCCCCCTATTATACTCTTAGGGTATGAAAGTATTTGTTCAATCTGGTAGTAATCCTACATTTCTCTTCAATGGTAAGATTTGCAAATCTGTACCTCGCACTAGGAGTATTAGAATAACAGAAATGTGAGGAAGCATTTATTTCAACTACCATGAGCATTGGCATTATTCCTCTTCATAATTCTATGAATTTCATATACACCCGCTATTTCTATATTTTAAAAATGTATTTGTTTAAATACCAGAAAACTACCTCATAATTATATGCACACCAAACGCTGTATTTCTTCATTATAAAAATCTATATAAAGTGTGAGCACAGGTAGGACTGTTTTTTTATTAAGCCCAGAAACATATGAAAATATATGACATCGAGAGTGCAATATATACAGTGAGCACGTAAAGGTTGGAATGCATTCATTAAAATAGTTACAAAACAAGTGACAAAAAATCTGTTTATTTAAAAAAAAATGCTGCAAATATTTTTTAAATGTTATGACGTCATCGCCATTTTTTTTAAATGGCAACCTCTCATTTTTTAAAATGTCATTTGAAAGAGCACATTTTTCTGCATACAGTACGTTAAATTCTAGGGAGTATTGCATGACGAAATTATCGAGACAAAAATCTTAACTACTTATAACAATAGAATAAAATAAAAATACAAGAATTTAAGAATACAGCAATAAATAACGTGAATGACTAAATGATCAAATTGCGCGCCATTTGCTTCTTGACAATGTCCAAGTCGAAACTGAAACCCTCGCAAAACGTTATTAATTGTTTCAGGTCCAATTCTTCCAATTTCGTAAGTAATTCTATCTTTTAAGTCCTTAATATTGTTCGGTGTATTAAAATAAACTTTGGATTTAAGGTAACCCCATAAAAAATAATCCAATGGGGTAGGTCCTGGCCATTCTATTGATCCGCGTCTACCAATCCATCTGCGTGGGGAAAATTTAGTTTAAATAATTACGCACTATTACCGAATAATGTGGCGGTACGCCATCTTGTTGAAACCATATGAAGTTTTCCGGTACATTAGGGTTTTCACCATTTGGATACTGTGCGACAAGTTCTGGAATTATGTTTTATTGGAGCAGCTCCAAATATTTTTGGCCATCTAATGAACCTTGAATAAAAAATGGACCCAATATTGTAGTCCCAAAAATTCCAGCCCACACGTTAACTTTCTGTGGAAACTGAGTATGGGCCTCCACCATCCACTGTGGATTTTCACGTGACCAATATCGACAATTTTTCTTATTCACAGTGCCATTTCAACAGAAGGTGGCTTCGTCAGAGAAAAGTACTCGACTTAAGAAATGTGGATTGATATTACATCGTTTCATCATGGTTTCGCAAAAATCTACTCTGCGGTTGAAATCATCTTCGTTAAGCTCTTGAACTAAATTCACTTTACATGGGTGCCATTTATTCTTCTTCAAATATTTTAAAACAGTCGACTGTCTAATTGACTGTTATACTGTGACTTCGCGACTTGGTTTGTGAGAATTCTCCTCCATTGTCAGTAAAACATCTAACTGTTTATTTTCTGACCACAATTTCGGATTTTTTTTTCTATTTTGCTAACAGTTGATTGTGTAGTAGGTTGATTAGGGTATTTACCATTAAATAATTCACAAACCATAGCTTGTGTTCGGGACTTGTCTTCATAGCCAATCATTATCAAAATTTCAATTCGTTCTCTCTCACTTAAACGTTGCATTATCAGCACTTTCAATACGATATCACAAGTAAATACTAATGATGGGACTACCCCTTTCAGCGTGGTGAGGCTAATATAATTTAGTGAACTGTATTTACCTAAATACAGTTATACCTATAATAAAAAAAAAAGAATGGTTCGGAAACTTACACAGTAGGTTTGATGGATTCTCCGTCGTCGATGTCGGCTCAGGCAATAGGAGGGACAAAGGGGAGCCAAAAGGAAAAGGAACAAATCTCCGACACACACAATTAACGTAACAATTATTAAATTAATTTAAGAAAGGACAATTATAATTCACTTATCACTGATAAATAACTATAGTGTTCTGCGGCGTAAGTGACTATTGTCTTACTTACTATCATACTACTGTCTCTATGCGGGTCGCGCTCGACCCATACGGCGTTAAAAAATTAGCTAAAAAAAACTTCTTAGTATTACCATAAAGAATTCAAAACATATATTTTTCTAGGTATAACTACAAGGCGCGTAACCCACTAATGTGTTAGAGCCAGGTCCGCGTTGCTAAGTAAATGAAAAAAAGCGTAAACGCAAAAAAAGTGTAGGTTATGAAAAGGTTCGACGATAAGTAGTGAATGTGTTCTATTACTGTTAAATGTTTTTTTCTCGATAATTTAATCATGCAATGCTCCCTAGAAGTTAACGTACTGTTTGCAGAAAAATGTGCTCCTTCAAACGACATTTTAAAAAATGAGGATTGCTATTAAAAAAAATTGCGATGACGTCATAACTTAAAAAATATTTGCAGAACTTTTTTTTAAATAAACAGATTGAGAAATGTATTTAAAAATCGACGGTTCTGAGCGAATTTTTTGTCACTCGTTTTGTAACTATTTTAATGAATTTATTCCAACCTTTACGTGCTCACTGTATATATATTGTGTCTCTTAGATTTGAACAAAATGCATAAATTAGGTGACACGTGTATTTTGATTTAAGAGTTTTTGAGGTATATTGTTATTAATATAATAATAACATTGAAACATATTCTTTATAGGATTTTGCAAACAGCGGAAAGAAAAACTATCTATGAGAACTAAAGGGAAAACTATATGTAAAAATATTAATGAAATCTTTGCATTCTTTCGATAACCTGACTTCTGGTTATGCTAACAAGTAAAAATTCTTATTTGCCATTCTCATTTTAACACTAGCATCCAACATAGTCCTCTACGGCTAGGCAGGCTAAACTAGTATCTACATGATCACCTACGATATGTAAATTCAGTTAAAAATGAGAACAAAGGCCTGAAATTAATTTATTTACCTACCGTGTCTTTAAAAAATTTTTCATTCTAATGAATTACATTGTCATAAAATCTCATTCAGTTTCTTGGAAATGCTTAGCCTTTGAAACGTTTTTCCAAGAAACTGAATGAGATTTTATGAAAATGTAATCCATTAGAATGAAAAAATTTTTAAAGACAAGGTAGGTAAATAAATTAATTTCAGGCCTTTGTTCTCATTTTTAACTGAATTTACATATCGTAGGAGATCATGTAGATACTAGTTTAGCCTGCCTAGCCGTAGGGGACTATGTTGGATGCTAGTGTTAAAATGAGAATGGCAAATAAGAATTTTTACTTGTTAGCATAACCAGAAGTCAGGTTATCGAAAGAATGCAAAGATTTCATTAATATTTTTACATATAGTTTTTCCTTTAGTTCTCATAGATAGTTTTTCTTTCCGCTGTTTACAAAATCCTATAAAGAATATGTTTCATTACCATACGCAAACAAATAATAAATAATTCACTTTTAAAAATAATAACATTATTACGAAACTAATGACAGTTGTTGTCGGGCGTTGCTGATTGAAAATACCTATTTGAACAATGAGAATAATGAAAATTGATTAGATTTGTACTTAACGTAAATGTGTTGGCAACGCCCAACTGCAATTCCTACTCGTTTTATTTTTAATAAAAGTTTAACTTCCAAACGGTAAATAAATCGAAATTGGTACTCCCCACACTTTAAATAGTTGTAAGATAAAAACGAATTTTAACATTTAGATTTTTAATTAAATTTTCGAATAAAACCAGCACCATTTACGTGAGAAAAGCAATCGTATTATTTGATTTTTCTTGACACGGCAATGTCACCCTCATTTCATTTGATTTTATGTTTACGCTTAAATGCTGTGGGCTCCCATAATAGTAATTGTAAACATTGTATTGATTTGAATTTAGTCAAGTTGAATTTAAATGGAAAATCAATTATTCGCCGCTGAGCTGTAAGTTGGACCTCATTTGAACAAAATATCTCACATTTAGATATGGCACTTATTGATTTTTATCTCGACACTAGCATTTTTTATGAAAAGATTATATAAGATGCGAATAAATTACACTGATTCTTACAAGGAATCGAAGTCCCCCCTTTATAGTGAAGCAAGTCATCCGTTCTTAACCTATTTAATAATAAGTCACGTTTCGCACAGGGTGCCACAAGGATTAATACAAAATCTGATGTTAAAAATTGGATTTTAAAGTTTCTCTCTTCGAGTAGACAAAATATTTAAAATATCTTTTATAAGCAATATTGAAAATAATTAACATTTATTTTTTGACTGGAAATGGAAGAAATCTCGTACATAAACAAATATTAGAGAAACAAATTTATGTTTAGTCGTAATCAAAATGCATTTATGTAAATATTTTGACTTCTGCAGTAAATTATGTTTACCAAACATTCTCTTCCGTTTAATGTCATAAATGGGATAATATATGTGGACGTAAATATAATAGTAGGTGTGAAATTCCATACAAAATTAGGTCACCCCAGGATTATTTATTATATCCTGTAAAAGCTGTTCAGAAGTGGGACAGACCTGGGCTAGGGCCTATAATTTTTGCGAAAATCGCACAAAATAGAAGTGGTACTTTAAGGTACAGTTTTAATGGGTACCTACCCTTAGCCCAGGTCTACCTCCTTTTAAACCTTTTTTATCAGACCACAATTAATAATCCTGGAGAGGTGTCTAAACTTTATCAAGCGTGATAACTCCCAAATCATAATGTGTTAATAGGATTATTGATTTTTCTAATACGTATTCTGCATAAAGCGGTATTTCTGTCTACAACAAACGGTAGCCAAATAGCGACTTACACAAGATATAAAAAGGTTTTAGCTTAATAATATTTATAACGTGCTTATTTAATCGCATCTAATAAATACAGCGTATGTTTGAAACCACTTGGTTCTGTCAAGGAAAGTAAAGCAGAAATGAAATTACATTTCGGCTTGATAATACGGTAATATTAAATTATTTTTCAACAATGAAAAGTAATTTCCTATTTCCATAGATTTATTTCGAAGGCAAGCTTATACCTATATGCACAATTATATAAAAATATGTATTTATAGAAGAGCGTCACATTTCTCATTAATATTCACAAATTCAGCACATTGGAATCTGTTCCAAACGATACGATCAGTACTCTCCGTCTGTTTAGAATGTTTCAGTAAGCAGATATCGGTGAATTATTTAGTGACAGCCATTTGCGAATTCCATCATTTTAAACGCTACGTAAAAAAGCCGCTGCCTAAGGAATCACTACTTCCACATCCAGATTTTCCATCCAACTTTCCATACTTGCATTTTAGTATGTGGAAATAATTGGCATAGAATTTTAAACATATTTGAGGCGGATATCATAAAAAAAATTGAGATGCTGGTTTCTAGCATATACTACAAACATGAAGTTTCTGGACTCTTATTAGCTTGCTCTACTTACTTTCCCCAATACAACCCCACCCACCCCCACCCCTTCAACGGAATCATATCAATCAGATGTCATTACAATACGTTGTGTGTGTACCTTTCAAGTGAATATCTTAATTTTATTTTATTAACCCCTTTTATAATGGAGTGTGATGATGGGGGGGTTGAAAAATATTATAAAGAAATCTGAGCCACTACGTGGATGCGAAAGTAAAATTAATTTTTCACGAGCCTTACTCAAAACATGTTTTTTCAAATATTGTATGTGTGTATAAATGCATGTATTTGCAACGTAATTGCACAATTAGTATTTAAGAATCTAGGAAACATTATTATACAATTTATACAGGAGACAAACTAAAAAAAGCTTGCAAAAAATATAAAAACAAAATAGTCAGTCAGTTTAAATAAAATGAAATTAAAATAATACCCAATCGGAAACGAAAATAAAACAACAACCTCCAAAGCAATTACAAAGTGATTTCATATTAAAAGGAATGTTAGTCCTGTTATTATGTTACATTGGTACTCTAGTAAACCAAATTGCTGATATGGTGAGGAAATAAGGTTGCCATTGCTGACGATACTTCAGCAATCACAACGTAATATCAGCAAGAGATAGTTTGCTACACAGGAAATAGTGAGCTTAAGCGATAGTGATTTGGCTATGAGATCTTAGCTACAGTTTGTCGAATCTTTTAATTACGCTAGTGTATAGCTTGAAATTTTTTTATCTCTCGACTGCGTCGGAAAAATGTTTCTCTAACATTATTTCAGAAACTGCAAATTCCACAGCTTAGAATTGTTTCGGAACAAATATCATTCCCAAACACTGTGATGGAATAATACCGCATGGCTTTCTGAAAACCAGATGCCGTTAAGCCACGTTTTAGTGGTTCGGCTGGTATGGTTACGTCGAACAAAAGGTATTTATTTCTAGCTTCGCATTTGATGTTTTGAACAGAAGGTTTTTTTGTATGATTTCTAAAATCTAGTATAGTCTACAAGACGTTTGGAATGGCATATTCCACACTCGCTAACCGTAGTCCTCGCCGTCGGCTAGACTACAAACTTTTCATACAGTCAAAGTATGTTCTCGGCAGTCTCAGTTGCAGTATCTGCATTTATTATTTTGTGCATGACCCATGGTCTTAAGTATCTCAAGGTGTAATGGCCCGTTAGAAGATCTGTCGTCAGAATTAAGTCAGACTTTTCGATTCTAGAATAAGCTATGAATATTTTAGCTTGTGCTTGGCCTATTTCTCCAGTTTTTTTTCTTATTTTAGGATTTCTTTCGTTATGTGCCTTTAAGTCCAAAAAATTGGGCCTCGGAATATTTTTTGCAAGGGTCAGCAAATTCATTGTCTTCTATTCCCTTGTATCCACATCAAGGAAACCTTATTGTTTATTGCCAGGTATGCATGAAATGATATGCATTCTCAGGCAATTTCAGATTCGAAGGTGTACAACCTGGTAGCATTTAAAACTATCTGTCTATCTGAAAGTATATAGATTTGTGCCCTTCGAAGGCTTTTGTTTAAGCATTTCTGAGTATACAGATTTGGCAAATACAGTTCGTGATTAGGGAATAAACTTCCAATTGCAAGCATAATGCGTGGGGTCGTTGACCTGGTCAAGCGGTGGTGGTATGAATGAATACCAATGCCCTGCGCAGATACACGTTTACATATCACGAACTGCAATTGACGAATATGTATAAATCTACAGCATCAATTTCTGCCTAGATGATTGGAGTCTTGTCTAGGGATCTGCCCACACTAATCCCTTCAGCAATCTTAGATCTATCCGTATACCAAATTAGTGACCTTTTCTCCAACCGAGGTGTTTCGACCTTCTTCGTTTGACTGCTCTCAAAGGGGCAATCGAAGTTTTCCTGCTTGGTTGACGTTGAGTCAGTGGGTTTGGTCATAGACTTCAATACTTAAGTCACCAATCAGATCGTCTGGTCAAAATGAGGGTACTTAGTGCAGCTTTAAGGCACCTCCTTTACATACAAACGATAGAAAGTAGGTCCTAGCATTGCTTCCATAGTTGCTGTGAGGCAGGAGCACATTTAATTCCGCGTTGTAATTTGCGCAATCTTCGTTGATTTCTTCAGCTTTGGGCCATCATTCACATGACGCGTAGGTCACCATGGATTACACAACCGAAAGAGAAGACCAGTAAATCTTCAGACGGAGCGACACCGTAAGCAATCCTTTTGCGTGGAACAATCGAAATCCTGTTTATTTATTAGGATGCACCTTAGTCGGGATACGGATACACGTATTGGTGCCGTAAGTGTTTCCGGGTGTTATTTCAGAAGAAATTTTCCTTCGAGCTTGAAATATAATATAGCCTCATAATAATTTACCTTGTTTTTCAGTAATTATTTTTACATTATTTATTTAAATGACAGAATAAACGAGGCGAAGTCAGCCAATGCGTACTTTATATTTCCTTCAATCCAGGAAATGTTAAGTTAAAGGAAAATCTCTCAATAGGCATAACATAAAGCCAACCCTTGCGACAACTTCTGTTTCCTTTGATCATCTAAATGTTTTGATACATTTACGAAATTAATTTAAATTACGCGGCAATTACCTTATCTTTGTTTATTTCATTATAATCTCTTTACAATGGCTTTTCATTTTATGACTTTGATGGTATAAAAAAGAAATAAAAGCGTTAAGTCACGATTTCTTCGCATCTTTTGTATTTACACCCTTTACAGCTTTAGAATGATTTTTGCGTTGTCATTTATTTCCTTTTTTGTTACACTTAATACTCTTAAATAAATGTTTTTATGGAGAGTAAAATGAAAAGAAACATGGTGTTGAAATTCTGAAAGTATGGCTTTTGTCAAGAAAATATCGTTTTAAATAAGTTCTTTGAGTTTATTCACAGAAGTATGTTTTTCATTTGTACTTTTAATTTAATCTTGATAATTTAGTCAATATAGTCGTTCCTTGGTAATTTTTCTTTTATTTTAAACTGAATCGCAATAATAACTGCTTTTACCTCAAAGAAATTGTAGTAAGAGGGAAAACCGCTTACAAAATAAATTAACCTTGGCGTGAAGTGTGTGTTCCTGTCCAATAATTCTGGAGTGAAATATGTCTTGTAACACTATTTGGCTTTTTCATGTTAGGTTATCGATTTATTCGTTTTTAAAATTATAAGTTTCAATTATAGCCTATTTCTGATATGTTTAATGAAGTTACAGAAAGCGTCGTCTACTCATCAAGAAACATCGTGGCTGCTTAAGAACTTCATACTGATGGAATAATCCAAGAGATGCCGCGCCACTGTACTACTCTGAAAATGGATTCAGCAATCATCTCGGAGATGGCGCCAGAAGTAAGATTCTAGGAATGAGGCAAACTATTGGCGAAAGAACTTCTCTAAAATAAGGCGACGGAGTAGTTCTGATTGGAATTAAGAAGTGATACAGGTGAACTGGAATAAACCGATCAAAGTACTGAGCATTTTCTCTCGCCAAAATGACACAGGTTTAGGATTGTTTAACCAATAAACGATAACATTGTGGGTAAAAAGCGTATATTTACATCATAGACACTGCTTTTGTGGCGCCCTCTAGGATCTACAACAAAAATGGGAGCAGATTTGAATTTCTCATATTAAAAACCCATTGATGCTCAATGGACCATAATTTACGGACCACTCCGTATAAACAGCTCAACCAAGTCTGTGGTTAGAGGATACCAAACTCAAATAATAGTTCCAAAACCCCTTGAGACGGCAAGTTTTGATAGATACTGCATAAAAGTTTTAAATATTGAGTTGTGCTGAACACCTTAACAATTCCTATTTACAAAGGAATAAAACCGCTGCCAAGGAATCAATACTTCCACATCCAGATTTCCCATCCAAGTCTCTTTAACCGAAAGCATCTTGATATTATATTTACACTTTAGTATGTGATGCAAAACGTCATAAAAGAAATTGAAATCTTTGCTCCTAGTATATACACCAAATCCATAGTTTCTAGAATTTTATTAGCTCGCTTTACTTATTTACCCTATTTCACCCCCAACCCTTCAACGGAATAAACTGAAAATACAATTTAGTTCCAAATCTCGTTATAATACATAACTGTACCCAAGTCAATATCTTAAACCGTTTTAGAGAAAACGTGCGCACAAAAAAGGAGGGACAGATAGAAAATTGTTTTCGCCCAAATTGAAAATCTCGACATTTCATGACATTCCAAACCTGTTCGAAAATTTTATTACGCTTACAATACTTCCACCCCACTACGTGGATGTGGAAGTAATAAAATGAGGCCCACTGAGTTGTAGCAGTCACTTATTTTCAAGCAGAGTTTCTGTACCAATGCTGGTTAAAACTTTTTGTAAGTAAATGCTATCATGCGGGGTTTCCTCTGCTGAACGTAAAATAATTCATAGCGTCAAAGAACCTTTCCAAATAATATAATTTTATTAATGATTAACTCTTTGTTGCACGCGTATCTCATCTCGTATTCAGTCGTGAGAAGAATACATTATACATACGAAACGGATCACCAACTTAATGCTGTTACGATGTTTAAAGGCATATCCAGATATATCATTTCATACTATACTGGAATTGCCCCATGAGTTACATTGAACTACCAAAATTTAAAATCTTTTTTCTCTGACATAAACACCAAAGGCCATACAGCCAGCAACAAATTAGAAAATCTTAAATGCAATGTAAATATACACATCTCACAAAAGTGAGATAAATAAATAGTAACTTAGTGGCATTTTATAATAATTACTCTTTGCAATTTTTTGAAAATAAATAAATCTTAATCATCTCCCGACATTTTCTTGATTGGCGAAAGGTGCGTCAGAACATTATGCAGATTCCTGCCTGTAAAATTTAATTGCAGGTCACAATCACTTTTCAAGGAGTAATATTCAACGACGTGATGTAGAAATGAAAAACGAACATTTTTTGTAAGTACTTCCCTATGGCTAATTGCAACCATTTTCGTTTTATAAATAAATAAGTGTCAAATTCAAGAATAAGCTTAAAAAAAGAGGTTCCCTCAAATAATTCGTTAGAAAAATTCATAATAGGTATTCCACGTGTTGCCCATTTTGATTGACACACGTCTTTATGCAATTTTGAAATGAGGCCATTTAATGGGACCATTTCTTCCAATCCATTGAAATGAGTAAACAGTGTTTAACAGGTCCTTTGCAGTAAGGTTTTTTTGTACATTTTTTTGCCGTTTTTGTTAGTCGACAAGCAATAAAACCTCAGTTTAGTATAAATTGTCGTATATAACGGAGCATTTACCACACGTTAGTTACAATTTAGTATTGAATTTAAAATATTTGGAATTGTACAATGTGAATTTTAATAAAGCGGAACTTGCAGACATGACTCTTGTTTTGGGCGAGTCAGAAACTTGTTTACTTGCCAATAGAATTTATCACCAACGTTATCCTGAAAGAGGGATTCCTGATGTTAGCAGCTTCCAAAACCTTCTCGATAGATTTCTGGAAACTGAAAATGTCGAATATAAAAAAAGTGAAAGAATAAAACGTGTTGTGAACGAAGAAAATGAGTTTCCTTTGGTGCTGGAAACGATTGAGAATCTCCATGTCAGTCAAAGAGAAGTGAGCTTATTAGTAGAAATAAGTAGATGGTCCTTATGGATACGCTCCTTACGTTGGAGCTCCAGTTACCAATGAACATGAATTATATCCTTTGCTCTGAAAATATGCCAGCATATCAAGCATTGTTCGAATTTGTAAACTCTACTGGAGTAGTAATATGATAGTGTAATTTCTTTGATAAGTCTGTAGTATAAAACAAATTAAAAAATGAAACATTAAAAAAATAAAAAATAAATAAAAAAGAAAAAAAGGAAAAAACAAAAAACAAAACAGACTTAATATATATCAAATCAAATCAAATCAAAATATACTTTATTGTTCAGAAGAAAGAGTTTCTCATTAACAAAGTAAATAAGCGTAGGTCCATAGCATATATAGTTTACACAGTGCACCTACATTATATAAATACAAAACATAGATTACATATAAATTTTAATACAATAATTATAACAGTTAATGTAAAAAGTCAGAAAATACGATAAGATAAGGTAGTAAATGCCTAATTAGAATGTGTCATTATAGTACTCGTCTAAATTATAATAGGGTTTAACAATTAAAAGGCTTTTAACCGCCTTTCTGAAATTTGTATTTGAGCTCATTTCTTTAATATTATTTGGTAAGTGATTGAACATCTTATAGCCATTGTAAATAATTGAGTCTTTGACTAGAGTGGATCTGGGAATTGGCAGAGTAACGTTATTGACTTGCCGAGTTACATATTGTATGGAGGAATTATTTATAATATTACTTTTATGCTTATGAACTAAACAAACTGTTTCTAGAATGTAAATTGATATCACAGTGAGAAATTCATATGTCAAGAACAGTGGCTTACATGATTCACGAATTCTAGTTTTGTGCAGGTAGCGAATAGCACGTTTTTGAAGTACCAATATTGTTTGTAAAAGATATTTACTACATGCGCGCCAGAAGGCAATGCCGTACCTTAAGTGTGATTCGATTAGTGAAAAATAAGCAGTCTTAGCAGCTGCATAACCCAGTTCATTTGTGATCACTCTGATAGCGTACGATCCGGATGCTAGTTTGTTACTAAGTATTTTAATGTGTTCGTTGAATTTTAACTTGCAGTCAATATTTAGTCCAAGAAATTTTGAGCAGGGTTTATTTTCAAGAAAATGGTTACCTAAGGAGATGTCAGTTAAATTGCAGTGAAATGTAGTTGTTTGTTTTGTTAATGTTGAATGAAAGCAAATTGGAGTCACACCACTCTTTGACTTTATTTATATCGGCCGACACCGTTTGCTGAAGGACAGTATGGTGGTGTCGTCAGCAAATAAAGTGAATTTTCCTTCAATATTAATTTTTGTCAGGTCGTTGATATATAATAAAAAAAGAATTGGGCCAAGAACGGAACCTTGGGGTACTCCAAACTTTATATTTAGTTTATCAGAATAATTTTTATTTCTAACTATTTGGCTACGGTTTGATAGGTATGATTGAAACCACTTTAGGGTAGTGCCTCGAAAACCATAATGCTCAAGCTTTCGTAACAATATTTCATGCTGGACACAATCAAAGGCTTTCGATAAGTCGCAGAAAATTGCTGCCGCTGCCTCCCCGTTATTGATTTCGGTATAAATCTGACTTAAAAATGAGAACATTGCGTCATTTGTACTTTTTTCCTTTTGAAATCCGAATTGTTGATCACTTAGTAGGTTGCAGGAGGACAAAAATTCTACAACCCTTTTTTTAACTAATTTTTCGAGAATTTTTGCTAATGTGGGGATTAGTGAGATGGGTCGGAAGTTGGATGGATTATTTACCTCTCCGCCCTTATAGAGTGGAATAACTACAGAAGTTTTTAAAAAAGATGGAAATGTTCCGGATTCAAACGATTCGTTTATTAGAGATGCTAATATATAAAGAGCCGAGTTTGGTAGATTTTCGAATATATTTACAGAGATTTCGTCGAGGCCAGACGACTTCTTATTTTTAATGTCGCTTATACTTTCTTTAAGTTCGTCGATGTTTGTGCTATATAGGTATAAGGTCTTATGATTGTATAGTTCTCCAAGGTAGCTCAAGGGGTCATTTGTTGGAATTATGTTTTCCATTAGATTGCCTGCGATTGAACAGTAGTAGTTATTTATAATATTGGGGTTTAAAGACGATGTTACAGGCGGTTGGCTCTTACCCCTAAGTTCGTTTATAATAGCCCAACTCTCTTTTGCTCCGTTACTGGCTCGTTCTATTCTGGACTTGTAATGATTTTCTTTAGCTTGTTTGATGACTTTTCTGTAGATATTACGGTATTTATTATAGTATTCAAAGAAAAATTCTTCGTTGGTGTACTTTCTTATATAGTGAAGAGATCTTAGATTTTTGGCAGCTGTTTTTATACCCTTAGATATCCATGGTTTTTTACTTTTTAGTTTAATTTTTTGAACTAGAAATGCTTCATTGAATGCATGTTTAAGATACCTGTAGAAGGCATCAAATGGCTCTGCTCTATTCAGCAGATCCTCCCAGTTGTACCCAAGGCAATTTTGATAAAACCTATTATAATTAGTCCCACTATATAAACGGCCATATTTGAATTTTTGACAAGCATTCCAAGAGGTCTGTAATGAACAATATACTGCCTCGTGGTCTGATAACGCAGCTGGGATGACCCGGCAGGGGATATTTTCTTTACTAAGGTTACTACAGAAATAGTCGATGGTTGTAGCTGAGTGCTGGGAAATTCTAGTAGGTGAATTGACATGCATGTTGAGATTAAAGGAAGTTAGCAGGGATTTTAGCAATTGCGTATCATTTGATTCCAAGTCACTAAAATTTATATTAAGATCTCCAGCTAATCGACGATTTTGTAGGTACCCGGTATAATAATGCTTCGAGTTTCTCTAAGAATAACTTAACATTTGATAAAGGGGACCTATACATACATACAATATATATCTAATTTACTGCAATAAATTATGGAAAATTCAAACTGCTTTTCTTCCAGGACGTCATCATATTTGTCAAAATTAACGAAGGGAAAATTATCATGTAAATCATTATTTATAAGTATTAATGTTCCACCATGAATGGAATTAATTCTACAATATTTTGATAAAACAGAGTAGTTAGGAATGTAAACTGGTTCATTACTTTTTAGCCAGTGCTCTGAGATTAAAACTAAACTAGGATAATTATGATTTTCTAAAAAAATGTACAAATCATCAATTTTATTACGAATACACTGAATATTTAATGAGATTAAAGTTATATTTTCACTTACTTGAGCACAATTAACATCCTTATATACATTAGTTTGTCCAGCTACTGCTGAGGTTTGATCACTTATAAAAAAGAGTCATTATTTGCGTTTGCAGATGTGTCATTAGTGATGTGGGGAGCTGGCAGTTGTTGGTTGTCTAATATGATGATTTTATTAGTTATGTCAGGTAGAGGTGAAAAAAGGAATAATAAAATAATGAAAAGAGTAAAGGCGATAATAAAAAAAGAGGGGAAAATTAAAAAAAAATGAAAATAAAAAAAAGGATGAAAAGGAAATTAAAAAAGAGAAATATGTAATACCGAACTAAGAACTGATATGGTAGTTAATGATTGTTGTTAAATGTTTAGTAAAGCCAAGTATGTAAATATTTGACCGAGTATGCTACGGGTACAGCAGAGCGGAAAAATGTTGGGTTAGCAAAGTAGTAGTGGTATTTGCCTTAATTCGGTGACATTGGCTAAAGGGAAAACCAAAGCCAAAAAAAAGGAGACGGTCTGTGGGCTGAATCTTAAAAACAAATGAGTTGCATGCATATCATATTCGAATGCACCAGGAATTATCTGATGACGATTTTCAAAAGCGCCTACAATTTTGTAATTGGGCCAGAGGTAAAATGCAAGATGATCAACTTCTACAATAATGTTTTATTCACTGATGAGGCAAGTTTTCAAAAAAATGGATTTGCTAATAGGCACACTTTTCATTATTATGCTTCGGAAAATCCTCACTTTTTATGCAAGTTGATAACCAACACAGATGATCTATAAACGTTTGGGGAGGAATTATTGGAGAACATGTAATAGGGTCACATTTCTTTGATGGTACATTGACTGGGGCTATTTATCTTCATTTTCTGGAAAATCATCTGCCACAATTATTGGTAAATCTCCCTGAAAGAATTCGAAATAGGATGTGGTTTCAGTAAGATGGTGCTCCACCACATTATTTAAATGCACTTAGAGACCATTTAAATAATACCTACCCTCATCAATGGATTGGAAGAAATGGGCCCACTAAATGGCCCGCTAGATCCCCAGATCTTACAAAGCTGGATTTCTTTTTATGGGGATACGTAAAGGAAATTGTTTGTAGAGACACACACCAACAACAGTACAAAATGTGAAGGAAAGAATAATAACTGCTTTTAGATCTATCACACCGGCAGTTTTAGGAACAGTGAGAACCTCATTTCAAAAGCGCATAGAGATGTGTGTCAATCAAAATGGGCAACATGTGGAACATTTATTAAAATTTTTTCTACCGAGCTATTTGAAGTAACGTTTTTTTAAAGTTTATTTTTGAAAATTTTGTAATTATTGCTCAATAAAATGAAATTGGTTGCAATTAACCATAGGGAAGTAATTACAAAAAATGTTCGTTTTTCATTTCTACGTCACATCGTTGAAAAATATACAGGGTGTTCTATTTGAATAATTTCAGAAAATTCAATTTAAAAGTTCTTAATTGAAAAATACATCACATAGTTGGAAAATATACAGGGTGTTCCATTTGAAAAAATTAAGAAAATTCAATTTAAAAAGTTCTTAATTGAAAAATCATGTTTGGCCACCCTGTATAGTGTTAGGCAATGAAAATGATTCAAAAACATTAATTAGATGTCTCGTAACTGGTATCCACATAAGTTTTTCTTAAAACCCATAATTGTGACTATGGTGATTTTTGTATTATCCATCTGCAGATTGCATTATTTCAACAAAAAAAAATCATTACATCCAAGTGGTTGGGAAATATTCCGTGCTAATATCCTATTTTAGCACTGAATAGTGCTTAGAAAGAGGCTTCAAAAACTGTACTGATATACATACCATTCCATTTAAAAAAAGGCACTTGTTCCTGTAATTTCGTCTTGGCTCACCCTGTATGTTCGAAAATAATTTCCAGTTATAGACTTTCTTTATCTAGTTTACTTGTATTTTATTAAAGGATTTCTAGCTATCGTAGAACTCAAGATATGGAGGTCCGACGCACTATTGCCACACCCTATATATTTTAACTTTATATGTTTAAAGAGTATTCGTACAAGAGCCATCGTGCAACTGCCTGACACATTCGTATCAGGTAGATACATTATTAATCCTGTTCATTAGACCATGGCAGACAAACAAAGTAATGAGAATTTTTTTATGTTTAATCGATTACATATCACTTAATAAATACAAAAATACGATTTTCATACATCTCGATTAGTGGAGGTCCAGAGACAGCCATGCAGACATTTTGAACATGCAAGGTGTCTACTTTAAGCCATAACTAGTAAACATCAAGCGGATTTTTTTGAAATAATGAATTTCCCTTATAAATTAGGTTTGCACTAAGAAAAAATCTCATATCACTTTTTTCTGTCTGCCATGCTCTAAGGCAAAAGATTAATCATGTAGCAGATACAAATATATCAGGTAACTGCCGTTGGCTATTAGTACAGGCAATGAAGGAAAATTTTTATAAAAACCTCGCAAAAATTACTAAAAGGATCATATCTGGGATTTAAGTAGGTAATAACCTGTAGAATGGAATGATGCATTCTTTGCACTTCCAAGTTCCGGGAAAATTCAAAAAAATTTGGAAAAACTTTTTGAATTTCGGTTTCCTTGCTAGCGGCTAAAATAATGAAAATACAGAAAAAAGTTTTTAACAAAATTTGTAGCCCGTCTCTTTCTCTACAAAAAAGGTCTTTACAAATTTTTGCCTTACTTAAGCAGTTTAGGAGGTAAATCCAACTTTCCACTTATAGTTTTGAGTCGCTCCGAAATGCGCGGAAAATGAGAATTCTCTGGGAGTTTCGTACGATCGGACACATAGATCGATAATTCTTACTATTCAGAGCCACTAAAAAAAATGAAAACATCATAAAATGTAGAGAAAAGTCTCAGCTTTAATGTGTAACTAATCACAAAATTCATACAAACTTTTATCATAGAGAAAAAAGTGTTAGAAGATGACTTAGTAAACTTTATCAGTTGATTTATTTATATCTTTGAGTTTTATGCATCCTGCCTATTTCTCCCGTAACAATGGGTGCTTTTTCACTACATGGATTCGATTCCACTCACTTTAATCTATATTTTGTGAAAATTTCATTGAAGAATGTTAGAAAACAAATAAGTTGTATATGTTTTACTGTATAATTGTGCATTTCCTGAACGTGTATGAATAATGTAGACAAACTCAAAAAGTACTGCACGCATTTAAAAAAACTCTAAAGTCGTTCGAAAGAATATGTTTTATTGTACTTATAAGCCAAAAATTAAGACTGTGCTATTATTAATAATTAAGATATAGCGAATTGAACTCCAAAATTTGGAGGTGATTGATCGATGAGAAATATACCCTCTACTTTGATCGCAAGGCATATTTGTCCAACAAATGTAATTGCAATAAAATACTAATTATACTTATTTGTGTTATTTATTTAAAAACAGCAACCTCTAACTGATCCTTTGACGGAAAAGTCACAGGCGTAGAGGTTGTTTACGAGTAACATACTGGATAATTGTGATATTTTGTAGATTCCCCGAGAACTGCTTAAAAAGACAAAATACATATGGCAGGAAGTTCCAAAGAATTAGGAGAAAAAGAAAAGTGTTAATGTTGGTTGATATTAGCGGGCGAATTGGCCCGTATCTACTGCGAGGTGAATTAAGCCGCCAAGCCTGGTCTATAATCTTATCGCATCTGTGACAAATTTATTACTTTAAGTTTATAAACATATTTTGGTAAAATTCACGTTGATGCTACGTGGAATCGACATAAGTGGAGAATAAGAATGACGTCGAAATTAAGTTATATCAACTAAAATAGGTAAAATTACATATTTACTTTAGTCGCACAGTACATTTGGTTACTAATACCTGTTTAGGTAAATTTTACTTGAATTCAACGTCAATTTGACTAGTTTTAGGTAAAATCTACGGACATATGTGAAAGTGGAAGATGACACCAAGTGGAAAAAAATAAGATTTTTATACTTATTTGGTATTTTTCTCTATAAGTAGTCGACATATGGTTGCCAGTCACAAAACTGAAGAAATACCTAACTCACAATAACGATACAAAATGAATGTCGGTAATTAAAATAAATACAATTTATGAGGAAAGTATTTGCAGTTCTCGCTTATTGATATCAATGCGCCGAAAATTTTTCTGTAAATAATAGCAGCTGTATTCCGTAAAAATAATCACCTATAAGAAAATTTCTATTGCCAAATAAAAAAATTATTGTAATACTTTGAGCCGAAAGTATACCATACTTGTTAAATATGGGTTTACAGGTATAATTATGTATTTTTTTAAACTTTTCGTCAGTTTGTTTCATTATACACTCATTTTACAAACTACAATTTGGAGCCATACTTTTAACTGCGCTGAGAAAATATGGCGTCTGGTGCTAATTAGATCAATAAGTTAAAATTACCACGAAAATCTACGTATTTTATAGGTGTAAATTATCACAGGTCAAGTTACACTAAAATTTACGACATTTTGGTTAACTTTACCTATTGAAAGTATTATTAACTCTGATGTTATATCAAATAATTACTTGTAGGTAAATATTATAGACATAGTATTTATGTTACCTTATTTTGAATATACCTATTGGTAAATTCTACTTATTATGTGTATTTTAACTCGAGTAATGTATTGTGTTGACGAGTGAGTTAACCGAAAGTGTCAATTGCCTTGGCATTCGTCAACACCCTTTTATTGAAATTTTATGACCAATTATTTCCACATACTGGAGTGCAAATATAGTCAAGATGTTTTCCTTTAAAGAGACTTGGATAGAAAATCTGGCGGAAGTAGTGGTTCCTTAGGCGGTGGTTTTTTAGTTTTGGCACACTTCATTTGTATACTGACACCACGAATTATCCAACCATGCTACGTTAATGGCTTCTCTTAATGACTGAAATAATTTTTAGATAATAACTATACCACTTAAGTACCTAATTGTGCAAACAACCTAAATAATATGAATTTTACAAATAGGTTAGAAGAAAGTTAGCTTCTGAATTACTATTTTATACTCAAGTTTACTTCGAGGTCGATTTGTCAGGTTACTGCGACAAAGATGTTAAAAATGAATTTTTTCAGAGTAACTTTAAAGTCAGTTTAACGGTAATTGACTTAATGGGTGAAATCAGGTAGAATTTATTGATGTTGTCTACCTAATATTACTTCAAAGAGGAGTAATAAAAGTGACCAAATAGGTTGCTATTTAGGTATATATTACGTAGGATTTCCAACAAAATCTACCTAGAAAGATATTCGACTATTAGAAATATTTTTAGTCGCTAAAAAGGTAAATACTACCTAATTATATTACCTATTTCGACCTTATTGGAAATTTATCCTTAAGGTCAATTTTGTTAGATTTTTTAGTAGTTTTCCACTCGCTGTTTTCGTTAAATTTACTTTCAAAGAAAATTGTGTATACGGTAGATTAATTGGTATTATTTACGTAAACTTAAATCTAAATTAAAACTAATTGGTCAATTTATATCGGAAGTCTATTTTTTTAGTCAATTTTACGTCATGATTACTTTAGTAAGTAAATTTATCTTGTCCTAAGTCGAATTGGAGCTAATTGGGTGGATAGACAGACCGACACACAGGCGGACAGACATACAGGCGGATGGGCATTTTGAAAGTTGTTAAGAATTCTATCTCCAACTCAATGATATGATTTTTTTTTCTCTCCGAGCGATATTACCGATTTTAGAAAGATGGCGATCGAATGCAACATATTCTTCGTTTTGTAATTGCGAATAGTATAATAAAATACGTAAGGTTCCCTGTTTCTTAAGACCTTGAAACAATGAAAAACATTTTAGAAGAGTACCTACGTACAATGCCTATATATGGCTTTACAAATCAGTCTAAAATATGTTTATCTTGCTTTTATTATACCATTAAAAAAATATTCCATCCCATATTGTGAAGCTTTTATTACGGTATAAAATAAAGATCCTTTCATAAGGCCAGTAATAAATTTCGCAGACTGCTGTAGTAGATTATAAATTAATCTGTATTCTGTAATATCTTAATCACTAGAAGAATTTAATAAATACCATCGAGAAATATGTTGAAAGAATCCGGATTTTAAAATTCGTTCGTGAAAATATTTCATGGTTAGAACATGCGTGAGTTTAAAGCTGCTGGTCCGATGTCATAGCTCTCCAGTTTATTTATTTTAAGGGTCCAGACTTGTCCATCTATTGAATTTCTCCTTTCCACTATTAAGCCGAAATTCAATTTCCAGCATTTCCGTTGCATACGAGCTACGTAGGTGAAATATTTGTCTCGTCGAATATTGTTGATGTTGCCGTCTCTGTTGCTAATTAAACCCTTGTAATCCTGGCACCAGAATAAGATAATGTGTAATATTACTGAAACATAACTATTTGTACTATTGATATTTATGTACAGAATATCAAATAGTTTTTATAAAATAAAATCAATAACAGAAATATTTAAATAAATGGCCAATTAATATGCAACAGGCAAGATGTAGCTAATATTTTCGTTAATTATTTCTCTACCCGAATAGAAAAGAAACTACAAAAACATTTCAATAACAGTCGATCAATAGATTAACTCTTATTAAATCTTTATATAATCGTTTACTGAAATGGAGGCCGCAGAAGTTATTAACAAGATGAAAAAAAAGTCCGTGGGAGTAGACGACATGAGATAACCTTTAGGTCTTCGGAATATACGTTAGCCACTACAATCGCAACATTAATTAATAAATCTCTTGAACTTGGATATATTTCCCAATATTTTAAAACTAGACAAATTCGTGCCCCTATAAAAAAAAAATAAGATCAAAACTTATTGGAAAACGACGTAATTATAACAATAAATAAATTAAAATTAATCAATTCAAAAACAGGCTTTAAAAAAATCAACTGAAACTGTTATAAATGTGCATTAAAAAGAAGAAAATATTGTCAATAATGATAATACAAGGAGATCGAGAAAAACTAAATGCGCCGCTCCCTAAAGATTCTTTGTGTGCCACTCCATACTGTTTTGTGGTACTTTCAATACTTGCACGTTGGCAGCAGTGACTTATTGATTTATATATGTCGTGTGCGCGCGACGTCACAAAGTTGACATTTGTCAGTTTAGGGACAACAAACCGAAATTCCTAAAGTGTTAAATAGCAACTAACCAAACTTTTCATTAAATTACTACTTTTGTGGACATTGTATTATACAATTTGCCAAGTATTGGCTGCATTATTAATTGTGGAAGTCTGGCTATACGAAATGACGACAGTTTTAATTAAATATCATTGATTTTTCAACTAGGAAAAGTTGAGGTTGAAACACGCCAATTGATTGCAAGCAGTAAAAAGAAATGATTTTACAGGAGTATTCCAAGCATTTTGTCAATGGTAAATTGTTATATGTTAAAGTAAGAATTTTATTTTTAACGTGGGTTTATATTGTAGGCCACACTGCTGTGTTACAAGACTACAATCAAATTAGATTATATTAGACTAGATAAATTGTGTTTACCTTACTATAATTTTAAGTCCTTTACTTAATTTGTTTCTTTTATGAGTACCTATTTCATAAAATCTACACATTGTATTGTATAACGGTTAACTCACTCTGTAGCTGTAGCACAATCACAATGAGTACTAAGAAATCATCTGGATCCGAAATATATCCAAGGAATGAGGCTTTTGTTAACAATGCTGAAAGTCCATAACATGAAAAATTGATCTATGTTAGTTATTATTCATAAGACAACATATAACTATGCAAGTACATAGCAAAAATGATTTTTAATTTATAACTAATATTTACTTTTGTGATAATAAGCTGCTATTCTGTAAATTTCTTGAAGAGAACTTGTTTCACCTAACCACTAACAAACTGGTTGTAAACTCCGACTTTTGAACGGCTTGTATTCATTGTTTTAACTATGCACTTCTTTCAAAAATCATGCAATTACAATATATGTGTATGTAGTATTCGGAAATACATCGGCATCTGTACTAAAGTCATCTTTATTTAATGTAACCTAACCTATATAAGACGTTCAATCAGCTGATCACAAAACACAAAGTGTCGGCCATTTGCATTTCTTCAGTATTCCCTAAACTAGCAACATTCGAAATTAGTTTTAATAATAATACGTAGAACAGAAATCAATTTTGATAATTTTAGTGACTTTCCTGTGTCACATGACGTTCACTCTTTCTCGATCTCACTGTAATTAGGCACCAGATGAGAAAAATGATTTCTAAGTATTTTAAGTGCCTCACGCTTTTATGATTATCAGAATTATTATTATTATTATTGCTTTTTATTGTTTTCTCGACTACGTGTCGGTTTGCTGCCGGAACTCAACAAGAGTCCTAAGGCTTCTCCCCTCCTATGTTATTATTCTCCGAAGTATATGTGCAGACCCCAACAGCGCGATCTTCTGCACTTCGTAAGCGCTTGGTGTTCCCGGAATCTGCTCCAGATGTTTGTGAAACCCTTTCTTAATGGTTCCCAGTGTTCCCATTATCAGTGGCACGATTTTGGCTTTCACGTTCCAAATCCGTTGTATCTCTATCTGCAGATCCTTGTACTTGGACATCTTCTCGGCTTCCTTGACCGTGATGTTTTGCTCATCAGGGATGGGGACGTCGATGAGCAAACATGTCCTCTCCGCCCTGTTGTGGACCACGATGTCAGGCCGGTTGGCGCTAATGGTCCGGTCTGTTCTGATGCTGTGATCCCACATTACGGTGTAGTCTTGCGTGTGGATGACTGGTTGAGGTTCGTGCTCATACCATTTCGTTGACACTTCAGTACCTAGTTCCTTGCAGATTGACCAGTGGATGTAGCTAGTGGTTCTCTTTGTTATCATTTTCCATGTAATCAGTGAATAAAAATTATTTTCTACTTTTTAGTGCAATTCAGTTTAAAAAAAAAACATTTATTTATTTTTTACTTTTTACTGTCCCGTCTGCCTCAATTTCTTTATTAAAACGCCATCGTTTCGTACATTATTGTCAAACTCTTTAAGTTGATACCCATATCAAGGGGTGTAAAGAAATAAGTACTTCGCCATTTTGTGTCGGACACCATATTGAATTTAGAATAACGTCACACAGCTTATTGTATTCTACTTGTCATACCACTTCAATTGATACCCATGCCGATGGGGTTTTAAAAAAATAGGTGATCCGCCATTTTGTGCCGGTCGCCATATTAGATTTAAAATGACATCACACAGTCTATTGTATTCTACTTGTGATATCTTTTCATTTGGTACCCATGTCGAGGGGGGGGGCTAGTGTTAGTGCATCCAGATAGGAAACGGCTGATGGTTTCTTCCTTGGTGCCGCATATTCTACACTTGCTGTCTACTCGCATGCCCATAATTTTCCTTTGGTGATACCTTGTGTTCAGTGCCTGGTCCTGGGCAGCGATGATTAGGCTCTCAGTCTCTGCCTCTCTCTTTATCCACATAGGTCTTGTCGAGGTGTTTGAGGAGCCATGCAGTGGCTTGTTCTTGACCAGCTCAATTTTTTGTTTTTCTATGTTGCCTTTCAGTGTTCTAGAGTTTCTTGCTGCATTGTCAGTTCTGGTGTTGGCCTCCGGCAACTGAGCTCGCGGTAGATATTGGATGCGGATGTTGTTCGCAATACTGGTTAGGGAGTATTTGGCCTTGCTGGATTCATGCCCTCTGACCATTTCCATGAACTTGTCTCTACCTTGTTCGACATAGTTGCTCAGTCCGACGATGGCGATGTCATATGCGGCCTCGAGTTCTATTAATCCACGGCCACCATTCCTCCGTTTGATGTACAGCCTATCCACATCGGCTTTTGGGTGGTGACTACCATGCATTGTGAGCATTTTACGAAGAGCAAATCTCGATATTTTGTCCGTTTTTCCTCCTCCTTCAAGACAATGTTGTTTTTCGCGGGAGCCGAGAACTCCACGACAAACATTGTCTTGAGTTGCTGATCAAGGAGTACTACGTCAGTCTTGTTGGCTTGTATTTGCCTGACAGTGGGAAACGAGTAGTTCCAATAAATGAAACACTTCTCATTCCCCACAACGGACTCGATATCCCCCGGAGCATAAGGCAGCACTGGTGTTTCGTCTATCCCATACGAGTGCCTTAAATTGTAATAAAGCACTAGTAATGCTCCGTCGTGCCTTTGGATATAGGCCGAGACTGCACATGTCGGGCAAGCCGACAGCAAGTGCATTACAGTCTCTGGCGCCCTGCGGCAGGCCCTGCATCTGACATCTGGGACCTCTATACCCATAACACGGCTTCGATAGACCAGAGTGTTGAATACACCATCCTGGAAAGCCATTATGAATCCTTCGATCTCAGACTTTAGCCCGACTGACCTTAAAAGGGCAAAGGTCAGCCTTTCGGATAAGCCAAGGTTTTCTATATTTTTATAGAAGACTCCGTGCATTGACTTATCCATGTGCAGCTGCAGAAAGATGCTGTGTTCTGCAGCTTTAATTTGGGGTTTTCGTCGAGCAGGTTCCAACTCGCTGACGGAGTTGCGATTTACCCGCTCGACGTCGAAGGAGAGACTAAGTTCATCAGCTGCTGTCTGTGGTGCCTTAAACAGAAAGGCTCCTACCCCTGCATTTTCATTGTCCCGGACCATGTAGAGGAGGGGATCCGAACTTCTGATGACCCTACAGGCTCCATCCAGAACCATCCTGTTGTGGAGACTCTCCAAACTCAAGAGTCCACGCCCTCCCCGATATCGCGGGAGGTATAGCCGTGGAACGGACGATTTGGGATGTAAACTCCTATTGAGGTACATCTTCTTGCGGGTTCCTACATCGAGTTGACGCAGCTCCTCTCGAGTCCACTTCACTACTCCAAAGGAGTAGAGAAGGATCGGAACGGCAAGCATGTTGGTTGCAGACGCCTTGTTCTTCTCCGACAGTTCTGAAGACCAGATCTGTCGGAGTCGGTGCTGATACTTGCCGCGGAGAGCGTTTTTCACTACACACTTCTTGGGTGGAGTGTTGCTCAACACCTAAGTAAGTGTACGACACTCCGGCATCTAGATGATGTAAGATGCTTCCGTCTACGAGCTGCGCGTCCTCTCCGTAGTCTCCGCATCGTCCTCTCTTAAGATGGAACAGTGCACATTTGTCTAACCCGAACTCCATACCGACAGCCTGCGTGTACTCTTGTACCACCCTAAGGGACTGGTGTAGGTCCCTCTCTCCGGAGGCATAAAGTTTAAGGTCATCCATAGAAAACAGATGGGTGACCTTACGCCTTCTGTCGCCTGGGGTACCGCAGTTGTAGCCAAGGGTTTTCCGGAGCGAAACGGATAATGGCAGCAGTGAGATGCAAAACAGAAGTGGGCTGAGGGAGTCTCCCTGAAATACTCCCCTTCTGAACGTTGCCGGCTCCGTCTGGACTCGATCGTTACCCGATGTAATGGTAAAGCGAGTCCTTCAGAGCGGCATCAGTTCTTCAATACACCTCACTACGGGACCGGGGACTGCAAGACATTGGAGCAAGTGTAGAATTAGCTCATGAGATGACATGTCAAATGCCTTGCGGTAATCGATCCAGGCCATCGAAAGATTCCGCTTATACTGCATGGAGTCCTGCGTGACACACCTGTCAATCAGCAGGTTCTCCTTGCAGCCAGCGATATCCCTCTTCGACCCTCGTTGCTCATATATCCGTTCGTATACCGGTTCAAATGCGTGGAGCACCCGCATGTACAAAATGCGTGTGATCACCTTGTAGCATGCGTTTAAGCAGGTTATCGGCCGGTAATTCTTTGGGTCAGACAAATCTCCGTTCTTAGGAATCAGCACTGTCCTCCCCTCAACCACCCAAGAAGGAATTTGCTGCTCCCCACTTAGCCAGGCATTAAAATTTTTGGCCAAATGGTGGTGGGTACTCGGTAGTTTTTTCCTCCAAAAGTTATTAATTCCGTCGGGACCTGGAGCAGCAAAGTTCTTAGAGCCTTCAAGAGCTCTTCGAACCTCTTCTGGGGTTATTGGTTGGCACACCTCTTGCGGTTGTCGAAACCTTTGGCAAAAGGTTTCAAAGTGGGCCAGGGCTGGAGAATCTCTAATGAGTGAAAGCTTCTCCTCGTACAACGCTTTCCAGAAGTTTTCCACCTGGTCTGCAGACGGCGGATTCTCAGCAACACGCTGAGGCGGTTCGAAAAGGCGTGAGGGCTTATTACGGAAAAGTTGATTTTCCGCCAGCCCCCTCGCCTGCCTCACTAGTGACTTCTTACAAGTCACTAGCACCCGTATCCTGTCGAGACAGTGCTGTTTGGTGGTTTGCAGCACTATCCCATTGAGTGTGTGATGGACGCGTCTTAAGTTGGCAGCTACTCGCCGTACTTTAGGCGTAAAAGGCCTATTGGCTGCCATATAGTCCATCACACACTGGATACGGGATGCGTGTTGCCTCGCCGACCAGATCTTGGCTTCCATCTTCTGTATGCGCCGTCCCGCTCTTTCCTGTGGAGAGACAGTGTCCCGCCTCTCCACCTGAGACAAGCGTTGAGCGGCGGCATACACGGCACAATTAATGTGGCAGATGCCAGCCTCTTCTGGTAGCGTTGCACGTAGTTCCGCATCCACTTTGGCCAGATCTTGCGGTCTAGGGAGTACTTTATTGTGCAACCAACCCTTCTGGTACTGAGGCCTTCTGGTGTTGGAGGAACAGCCGGGACCGCTTCCTCAACCGGTTCATTCGGTCGCCCTTCGGCCACCTCATTCATCGGCTGAGCAGTTCTTACATAGCCCCTGCGACGAAGCTGGGATACATAATCACGCAGGTTTTGTGGCGTGAAGGCGTTGTGCTCTGGGTGCCTTGCACACCACAGCACATGCATTCGCCCCATGTATTCCATTCGTGCGGGCTCACTGCTTTCGTGGCACTGCATCAGGTCGTCTATCAGTTCATCTGTCCACTCAAAGCGTCCTTGATTATCGCGGTCGTCAACAATGGGCTGTCGATCTTGTTGGGCCCCACCACCTTGCCCTTGCCCCACCAATCAACCCCGCTCTGATAGGGATCCGAACGGGGTCGATTGTGGGGGCCCTGCCCTCGGCCAGTAGGAACAGGGTATTGGGCTTGTGGGTGGTTAGCCCAGCAAGCCCACGACTGACACCAGAGGGGAAGAGCTTTCCCCTCCCGGGTGCGCTAGGGCTGCCGGTTCGATTTTTGCACCCCTAGCTGGAGTAAGTGGTGGCGCTACTCACCAAAGGCTGGGTGGATGACGGTTAGCCTTTCCTGCTATTATTTTGTTTACGCGTTAGCGATGCTGGACAGTTCTCCCGTGTCTCCGATATTCTCACGGGGAAAGCGCCAGCGAATTATCTACAATCACTCCCCACATCCCGCAGGGTTAGTGGTTGTAGATTCCTGAATCGAGTGCCCTAAGTAGATGCATTTGGCCTACCAACCATTCGGCTGATTTTTGGCAGGCCGGTATGATCTTCAATGCTGAGAGCAGCGTAGGCCTCATCCCACCGAGAACGCCGATTATCAGGACGACAGCACCTCGCCTGCCTCTTCGCCTGAAGTCGAGAACTAGACCGAGATCATCTGCGGCCCTGCGTGCTGCCTTAAATAAAAATCCGTCCACTCCTACGGTTTCATGATCTCTCACTAACCGCAGGAGTGGATCTGAGCTCCTTAAGGTTACATGTCATACTCAGCGCTACTCTGCCATGCATGCACTTCAGGCTCAAGAGTACTCTGCCCCCCGTTGACGTGGGAGGTACACTCGAGGAACGGACGATCTAGGAAGAATGCTTCTGTGAATATGCATCATCTTGCGGGTATCCTTATCCAATTGACGCAGCTCATCTACTGTCCACTTGACTACTTCAAAGGAGTAGAGCAGAATCGGAACGGCAAGTATATTAGTCGCAGACACCTTGTTCTTTCCCGAAAGTTCGGAAGACCAAATCTTTCGGAGTCGGTTTCTGTACTTGCTGTGGAGAGTGTAGTAAGTACGTGTAGGTCTCTCCGGCATCCAGATGTCTTAGGATGCTTTCGTCTGCCAGCTGCGCATCTTCAGGGAATAGCCCGCATCGTCCTCTCGTGAGGTGGACGACTGCATATTTGTCCAACCCCAATTCCATGCCAATAGCCCGCGTGTACTCTTGGACCACCCTAAGAGAGTTTTGGAGTTCGCCCTCTCCGGAGGCATGCAGTTTTAGGTCATCCATATAGAATAAATGTGACCTTGTGCCTCCGGTTGCTGAGTGATCCACATTGGTATCCGCGGGTTTGACGTAGTTCTACAGACAACGGCAGCAGTGTGATGCAGAATAGGAGAGGACTGAGGGAGTCGCCCTGGAAAACTCCTCTCCTAAATGATACCGGCTCTGTCGAAATCCGCTGAGCACCAGATGTTACGGTGAAGCGGGTTCTCCAGAGTGGCATCAGTTGTTCAATGCATCTCACTATTGGGGCGGGTACCGCAAGGCATTGGAGCAGGTGTAACAATAATGCATGTGATGTTGTATCGAATGCCTTACGGTAATCGATAAACGCCATTGATAGATTACGCTTGTATTGCATAGACTCCTGAGCAATACAGCGGTCTATCAATAGGCTCTCTTTGCAGCCTGCCACACCTTTTTTACTGCCTCGCTGCTCGTGTGTCTCTCGGAATACAGGATCAACTGACCTCAAAGTCCTGGCGTACAAGATACGTGTAAATAACTTGTAGCAGGAATGCTATTATTAATATTATTATTTCTTCATTTCACTCCCTGAGCTTGAGGTTGGGGAGGACACTTTACCTTCATTCCAGATCTCTACCTGAGATCTCAGGAATGTTGGTTTTACAAAGATAGAACCTTCCGGAGTATGTGGGCTGTTCCAAGGAGTGCTATTATTATTATTATTATTATTATTATTATTATTATTATTATTATTATCATGAATGAGATCTCCACTAGTAGTGGGCGCACAAACAAGTATCGGCCGCAGCAAGATACTTGTGATTACAGGGGTGAATTTAGAAATGAACGGACTATTGTAGTAGTCGACAAGATCACTGCTTTCTGGATGGCAGCAATCTTGTCGGCAATTTCAAGCTTTGTTAAATTATTATTAATTATTATTTGTTACCGATACCACACGGTAGCCGCGCCGGCAATAATTACGGCCACTCCCCACGACCTGCGGGGTTAGTGGCGGTATATTCCTGAATCGTGTGCCCTAAGTAGACGAAGGGATATCTCCAGATAACCGCCTTCTGCATCTGGCCCGCAAGCCATTTGGATGATTTCTGACAGGCTGGTATTGTCTTCAGTTCTGAGAGCGTAGGCTTCATACCTCCGAGTACACCGATTATTAGGACGACCATCTTAACAGAGTAGCCCGGGTACAGCACTTGGAGCTCGTAACGGAGATCACGGTATTTGGTCCGTTTTTCCTCCTCCTTCAAAGCGATGTTTGGCTCAGCAGGTGCTGAGAACTCGATCACAAACATCACCTTGTTTTGATGGTCGAGGAGGACTATATCAGGCTTGTTGGCTTGGATTAGCCTGATTGTCGGAAACGAGAAGTTCCGATAAATTCGGCACCTCTCGTTTTCGACAACGGACTCAATGTCTCCGGGGACGTAAGGCAGCACTGGTGCTTGGTCTACTCCGTACGAGTGTCGTAGATGATAGTACAGCACCCGTAACGCCGCGTTATGGCGATGGATATAGGCCGAAATCGCATATACTGGGCATGCAGACAGTAAATGCATGAGCGATTCCGGTGCCTGACGGCAGGTCCTGCACTTAATATCAGGAACCTCTACACCCATTACGCGGCTTCGGTAGACCAACGTGTTAATTATACCATCTTGGCAGGCCACAATGAATCCCTCGGTCTCCGACTTTAGCCCAGCTGACCTTAAAAAGGCGAATGTCAACGGCAAGCATATTAGTGGCAGACACCTTGTTTTTCCCCGAAAGTTCGGATGACCAAATCTTTCGGAGTAGGCACCTGTACTTGCCGCGGAGAGATTCCTTAACTTGCTGCACATCCTGGATGTGATGTTGTTGCACACCCAAGTATGTGTAGGTCTCTCC
This sequence comes from Stenurella melanura, assembly GCA_963583905.1. Lineage (NCBI taxonomy): Eukaryota > Metazoa > Arthropoda > Insecta > Coleoptera > Cerambycidae > Stenurella > Stenurella melanura. Next base: position 45,108,359 of record OY757318.1, on the reverse strand, counting down.
GGCATCCAGATGTCTTAGGATGCTTCCGTCTGCGAGCTGCGCGTCTTCAGCAAAGTCCCCGCATCGTTCTCTCTTGAGATGGACGACCGCGCACTTGTCAGACCCGAACTCCATGCCAATGGCCCGCGTGTACTCCTCGACCACCCTTAGAGCATTCTGAAGTTCACGCTCTCCGGAGGCATACAGTTTGAGGTCATCCATATAAAATAGATGGGTGACCTTATGCCTCCGGTTGCTGGGTGTTCCACAATAGTACCCGCGAGTTTGGCGGAGTTCAACAGATAATGGCAGTAGTGAGATGCAAAAGAGGAGGGGACTCAGAGAATCTCCTTGGAAAACTCCTCTTCGGAATGCCACCTGCTCTGTCGTAACTCGCTGTGCACCGGATGTTATGGTGAAGCGAGTCCTCCAGAGTGGCAGCAGCTGTTCTATGCATCTCACTAGTGGCTCTGCTACCGCAAGACATTTGAGTAAATGCAACAATAGTTGATGCGACGTTGTATCAAATGCCTTACGATAGTCAATTATTATTATTATTATTATTATTATTATTATTATTATTTACCTCACAGACACTCTTTTTAATATACTATTACTCAAGACAGGATTGAAAATAATTTATTAGACAACTGTATTCTCTTAACGAACGTATAATGTGTAAAATATAATTAATAATTAGTCCTTAGGTTTATTGGATTTATGTGTGCGTATGCATTGTGCATAGCTATAGTATTTCAAGTTTTTAGGTATAAACTGTATGTTTGTTAGCTGCACACTCTTTTTTGAAATTTATTTCATTTTTAATATATAAGTAACGAAACTTGTTTCTGTTTTTATAAAAGTATTTAATGGCAAATAAATTTATTCTATTTCTCTAATGAAAACGTATTAAAAACAATGAAACTAAAAACGAATGCACAAGTAAGAGGTAATGGATCTGTTACAGTAAGAGCAAAGCTTCTTATTTTCTTGTGTCATGCTTTCCGTTTCATCGCAAAGGAAAAGGTAAATAATGTCTCCATACGTTTGAGGCTTAAATTTTGTTCTGGAAACTCAAGTATAGCTTCTGCTTTGAGCTTAAAAGACCAAGGTAATTAAGTTGCTTTGGTAAAAAGATTTCATTTAAGGAATATACATTGTAATCTGTCTTTCCTGCTCTATGAATATGGTACAATAATCTGTCTTAATTTAAACTGTTTTCTTGAAATTTTGTGTCACAGTAAATTAAGTTAAGCAAACCTAATGAAACGTCACTACCAGACCACAAACACATGGGGTTTAATGTAGCGGCGGCGAAGAACACAGAAGACCAAAACTGACGGACTAGAATATTTATACATTTCTATGTATTTAAAGTATAAAAAAGTTGAGAGTCCAAGCGCCGCATATACTATCGAACGCATATAAATTGTCTCTTCGCAACTACCAAACTGTCATGAGAATAATTCATATTAGAAAAACTGATTTTTCAATCACCGACGTTAAGATGCGAGCTACCTCCAGCTTGAAAATTTTGCTGAATCTCTGTTGAAAAGTAGAGCTTATTTACTTGCCTAACATGTAATAAACAAGAGACCCACTGCTTTACGAATAATGGTATATCTACTAAGCAGCCTCCTTCTAAAGTTACATATCTTCCAGAGAGAGAGAGAGAGAGAGAGAGAGAGAGAGTCACCCATCCAGGTACTAACCGCGCTCCGAGTTGCTTAACATCTAGAATCGAAATACGAGACTAGCGAAGACTCATCTACGCTAGCTCCAAAAAAACTGTTCAGTGAAACAATAGTTACGTATTTTGATGGAATCCGAAGCTTAGTAAACTTAGAACTAAAACAGGATAAAGTGTATTGAAACCTTCGATTTCCATACATTTTTCATTTAATTTTGAATGACTGTGTAGTAGTTTCTAGCTCTCTCAAATTCGAACCTGACGATTTCGAAACATGCTACTCTCAATCACATTTCAAACGATTGAGGAAAGATTGATTGCCCAAAGACTAATAACTCATCCTGTATATACTTGCCGACTAATTTTTTCTCTAAACAATCTCCTATTCGCAACTATTGATTTTATAAACATGCATGAAAACGACATAAGTGTGTAATTATTCTTCAAGGCAAATTTTATTAATTGTATTTTAACATTCTAAAAATATCAAACTATAGATCGTATCCCCTGATATATTTTAAATTTTTAACAACCAGTACTTAATCATCCTCTATTGTTCTAACGTTAGGAAATCCAATAAAGGAGCGAAACAGTATCCTAGGTCATCTGTCAGCGGCAGTCGATAGCACAACAATTCCAGACATTTTCCAAAATAGACTATCAGCGAAAGCCACAACTAATTCACAACCACATTTATTTTATTTTAAATTAACCAAAACCAAACGTGTTCTTATTTACACGTCACCAAATATCTTGATTTTTACGGAATAGATGATATTATCACGTTTTATTTACGTCACCTACCAATATTCTGCCTCGACACATCAAGTAGAAAAAAGACAACTTGGAATGGTTTACCTGATTTTTAATGTGCCAGGTAAACCATTGATAATGAGACGGAAGTATTTGTTGGAATATTTTTTAGTTAGTTCTGAACTTTAGACGTAGCTACACTGACGAGACATTTATGCCGAAACAGGTGGCTGTGGATATTTCAAAGTTTGTTATAACTGTTATTTTGGTAAGTACTTTTGCTTTGTTTGTCTTTTGGTTCAGTGAACAGAATAATTTAGATTAAACATTTTGTGGCAACACTTGTACTGTACATACATATTTTCTTTCTTATACATTTATAATAATAATGATACATGTGTTATACTTATTTGTGATAAGTTTTTTGTAAAATATGGAATAATTACAAATATATTCTGGTAACATGTTCATTTGATTATACCTTACTTACAATCTTTAATGATATTTTAGCAGCATCTGAAATCTGAAGATGGTAGATGCGATTCTGCAGAAACATAGTTTAGACAACCTTATTATGACGGGGTATGACTAAAGCTACTTAATTTTAGCCATCCTCCGATGGAATCTCATAAGTATTATGCATAATCCCGCCCCTAAAACATTTTATCCATATCGTGGTGTCCGCATCACCCCTCATGGTTTTCATTTTATTTCTGATCACGGGTTGAATCCAGATCGATCTCCAATGGCCAGTAAAGTCAACTTTCCTTCAAATGATGTCGCTTTGTACTGGAATTCGTTATATTATTCATCAAAAGCTTTTGACTGATTCAACATCTTTTTTTGTGTCTCTAACTTGGGCAAATCTTAGGTCGCTCTTTATGTACTTTGTTTGTAATGAACCTTCGCATGTTAGTAGAGGAGTTATGGTCAATTATGTCGTTGACAAGAGTATCGTTTGACTGCAATAACCTTTAAGCGGTATCTACTGGTGAAGTGAAAATTTAATGTGGTTAAAATCATTTAATTTCAAATTAAATATTGACATATTTAATACGTACGAACAATATAAAAGAAGCTATAATCTTCCATTTGATTATCCTTAATGATTGATGACAATATCTTACTTATGTCCCTGACTAGAGAAAGCTATATCAACATGTAACACAAAATTAGTAATAAAAAACAAACTGAGTACTTCAGTGTTCATAATGATCTAAATTCTATTAAAATGTCAGAGGAGCAAATTGAAAGCTTATCAGGCTCAAACTTTAATAAGGAAAATTCTATTTTACATCATTCCTACATATAATTGGAAACTTCCCATTATTACTAAAACTAATTTTAAATTAATACTCTTGGAGATAGAGATTTTTTTTACTATTGTTTGAAAGTTAATTATACCATCACAATTACGTATTAATCACATAAACATATTTAGTCTGAAATCATGCCATAGAGAATATACAGAGCATGGAAAAGATACGAAATATTTGAAGGAGTTATAGTGGATAACGAAACACACATTTTTTGTTAATAAACCAGTCTGTTATAACTTTAGAGACAATTAGGCTTTTAAATCACCTTTCTACACCTACATGCACAATTAATATGGACCAGAATAAATTATTTGTTTTATCCAGTTCGTCATTTTTATTAGAAAACTGTATTATCATAGTTTTTGTTCTTTGCTTTTTGTTTTTATCTTGTGATAAAGAAAAACAAATAAAAACTGCTTTGTCGCAATATAGAGTGTTGAATTTCAAACGGGTAGTAGTGTTTAGCATCAGCTGGTGAGCTAAGTACCTAAGCATGTCCAATATCGTAATCGTTCTCAGCCTTATCATACCACATTTGCTTCCATACATCTTTATGAAAATTACACACTATCACTGCTGAAGACTAACCTCATCGGATCGCTTCCTGACCTGTTTCGTTTCCAATTTAAACCAGTCCAATCCAAAATTATGCTGTTTTTGGATGCGGCAAATTTCACTCGGGAGAGTTATATCAACACACGAAATAGACACATCTGAAGCGACGAAAATCCGTATACTATCGGGTTTAGAAGATAGCAGCTACAAGGTAAGACGAAACATGTGGTTTCAACATAAGGTGCTCCTCCGCACTTCAGTTAAAACATGCGCCGGTATCTGAATCAGCGTTTTTCGAACAGATAGATTGGAAGAGGAGGTATTATAGATTGGCGCGCGCTAGTTTCCGACCTTAATCACCCAGAATTTTTGTTGTGGGGGTTTTGTGAAATCTCTGATATACAAGACTCTTGTAGTTGGAGAGGAAGATCTACTGGCAAAAGTCATATCCGCTTGCGGACATGCGCAAGGTATCCCAGGGATATTTCAACCGACTATGCAGTCTATGTGTAGAAGTAAATGGTCAACATTTTGAACAAATTGACTTCATTTTTGTTACAAAGAGTTCAGAAAGACATTTAAAAAAAAACAGTACCTTTTGTTTTTGGAGGAAATGTTTGGTTTCATTTCTTGTACAGTAATTGCTCAATTTTAATGGCCAATTTAATTTAATTAATTTAAAAATTTGTTATCATACACAATATGCCATAAAATTAGACGAAAATGGTTACTCGTTGATTTTTGGCGTCGCTGATCACGATTCTGTGGTTCAAATTGGCTTGTTGTCCAAATTGGGCCCAATAATGCCCATACATTATCCTTATATAGGCCTAAACTACCAATATGAAGTAAAATTTGACGAAAATAGTTACTCCGGGGTTTTTGAGGTCGCTGATAGGTTAGGCCTACATAAGGGGTATATGGGCATTATTAGATCCAATTTAGAGCTGAATTTCATTTTGAACCACAAAATCGTTAATTAGCGTCCTCGAAAACCGCGAGTAGCCATTTTCGTCTAATTTCATTTCATATTGATAGTTTAGACCTGCATAAAGGGCATGTGGGCATTATTGGGTCGAATTTAGGTCATAGGTGAACTCGAACCACATAATCGTGCAGAGCGACCTCCCCCGAGTAACCATTTTCGTCTAATTTTATTTTATATCAGTAGTTAAGGCCTACATAAGGACAATTTATGGGGATTCTTGGGCCCAATTTGGACAAAAGGTCAATTTGAACAACAGCATCGTGATCCGTAAATATCTCAATTTTATTTTGTTAACCCCTTTAATAATGGACTGGGGCTGGTGGTGGTAGTGGCAAATGCCATAACTGTTCTCTTGTCAGTTGGTTTGTAACTTTTTTCTGCGCATGTTTTCTCAGGGACGGTTTAAGACAATGACTTCAAATTAGGTAGACGTATGTATCAATGCAAAATCTGGAACTGGATTATATTTTGTTAATTCCGGTGAAGAGTTGGTTGTTAAATAGAGGTAAATGAGGAAAAATAAGAAAAGCAAGCTGATAAGAGTACAGGAACTTGGGATTTGGTGTACATACTAGAAGCCAAGGCCTCAGATTTTTTTATAATATTTTACAAGCCACTCTATTATTAAAAGAGTTGATAAAATAAAATTGAGATACGTACTTGAAATGTAGTACACGCATGTATTATAACGACATCTGGAACTAGATTATATTTTGAGATGATCTCGTTGAAAGGTATGGGGTTAAATAGGGGTAAATAGGAGACAATAAGTAAAGCAAGCTGGTAAGAGTACAGAAATTTGGGATTTGGTGTACATACTGGAAGGCAAGGCCTCAGATTTTCTTATGACATTTCTCAACCCCTCCACCACCCCCAGTCCACTATTAAAGGGGCCTATAAAGTATAATTGAGATATTCACTTGAAATTTGGTCCACTTATGTATTGTAATGACATCTGATTGAAAAGATCCTGTTGAAGGGGTGGGAAGGTGGTGGTAAATAGGGGAAAGTAAGAAAAATTCTGTCCTGTATGCTAGAAGATAACTCCTAAAATTTTGTATAGACATCTGCCTCAAATATATTAAAATGACTATGACTACTTATTATTTCCACACACAAGAATGCAAAATAAATATAGTCAAGATATTTTCCTTTGAAGAAACTGGAATGGAAAATCTGGATGTGGAAGTAGTGATTCCTTAGGCAGTGGTTTTCTATATCAGTAAAAGTTGCACCGAGATGCTATCACTGACTTTTTAACCTCCGACGCAAAAAGGGGAGGGCGTTATAAGTTTGACAATTTACTAAGATATAGAGCTAATATCTACTCGATCAACTACTATTAGTGCCCTCTACAGTATAACATAGGTTACGATATAGGTTCCTATCGGCTGGAACCGCTCCACCCGGGTGAAATTAGTGATGGACTGAACAGCAGTCTGCTACTTTTTAACTGCTATTTGGTTTGTAGCAGTAGCAACTGCTATGAGCTCTGATGAATAGCTGCTATTTTTACAGCGTGTTGAAATTACTTGCTGAATATGCTAACGCGCCCATTCAGCAATACAAGCAGACAGTGACGGCCCTAAAATTAATCCTTTTTTGATAAGGGCGACGAAGGCCGGCCGCTGGCCGACTGCCATAAGCAAATGAACACACTTCGTTAACGAAATTTAGTTTATTTATCTATGGCCTAATCTATGGCCTACCACGACCAAAGTAATTATATTGACACTAACATTGCAAGTAAAATCCCAACAAACCTATAACACATTTTTCCTTTGTTTCCAAAAAGTAAAACATATTAATTTATAGTACCTATAGTTTAGGCAAAGATTAGAGAACTAACAAGATAGGATAGTCAGACGGAGAAGACAAAATAGACGAACACAGTTGTGAACTCCAATTTAAAGGGACACGACATCTAGCGGAAACAGTTTCAGGATTTATCGGGTACGCATTAAATGAATTTTACCAAGCTTACTAAAAGATAGGTTAGCTCATTAGAATCGACAAGTGCCACGTCACGTATAGACCTCGATGACAGCTGCGTGTGGCTGTTTTTTTCCTCATTTTATAGAGAAAAGTTTCAAAATTATTCTTTCAATATACAATTCTATCCTAACCAGATAGATACCTTACATATAAACATAGAAATACTTCATGTGACATATATTACAAAGCAATCTGTTTTTTTTTTTTAGCGACCTTGGGTACTGACAGTCGGCTGAGTTCGGTCGCTCTATCAGGACAGTGTTGTCCATTTTTCACTATTGACCTCTCTTTCTAATGTTATCTTCTGCGTCTGATTGTCACATTGTGGCAGCTGCGCGAAAACTCCAATTTAAATGTCGAGGTCAATGGCGGCGCCATTGCTAAAAGATAAAAGGTTTTCCGCCGGCTGTCCTATCTTGTTAATTCTCTAATCTTTGGTTTAGGTAAGAATCTGTCAGGCAATTCAAATCAGCCGACATGAGTTGCCTTTAAATCAAATATATTAATGTAATATGAGCCTCCAACCATTTATCTAATTTACGGCGCCGAATGTATTCACCGCCAAAGCAGCAATAGAATAATGATTTATATTTCGTTTAAAATCGGGTGCTACAAACTTATTATATGCGCGCACATCATGATCAACCACTTTTTTGGGTTCCTGGGACCTCAAAACGTAAATATTTGATGTTATCTCAATTTTAGATTTGGACCAATTTTAGTAACCTCCCACAATGTTGTGGGGAGGTTAAAATCAAATTAAAAATTTTAAAAAACCTGAACACAAAAATAAACCTTTAAAAAGGAACAAATAATTTATATTCACTGGCTATTTCTTTTCCTGTAAAATTGTTGGACCATGGAGTAATAGTTTTCAGCTAAGTAAGTACATGATTTGTTGTATTACAGATATCATTATTCGAAAAAAAATCGCGATCGTCGACGCATTTTTTTTTCGAATAATCACGATATCTGTAGTAAAACAAACCTAACCGAAAGCTATTAATCAACGGTTCAACATTAAATTTACAAAAAAGAAAATCAGTGTTTCGGGCCAGTGAATATAAATTTGTTTGTTCCTTTTTAAAGGTTTATTTTTTGTTTAGGGAGTTTTTAAAATTTAACTGTTATAATTAGTTTGATGTAAATAAAATTATCATCAAACAAATTTGTCAAAGTATATCGTACACACTGTAGCACAAATATTTAATATAAAATCTTTAAACTCTTTATGGTAGAATAAATAAATATTTCGTAAAACTACAATAGCTGGTGGACTAAGTCTTCTGACAGTCATGACAAAATAGTTCTGTTTTTTATTTGCGTTGTATGTCGACCGTTTTAAATATATATAAATTATATCTGAGACGCAAGGGTAATATGAATTTTATTACGGACAGTAATTGAATATTTGCCCATTAATTATTAATAGGACTCGAAGAATATGAAGGAAGAGAATAAGAAAGAGATCTATAAGCCATGTATTATGTATTTGGAATATCAAAAGAAAGGAAAACGAAACAAGCAATAAGTGCGTCTGTTATTTGATTCGAGTGGAGGCGCTGTCAAACTAATTGTCCTCTACTTACAGAAACGCTAAACATACAAATAAGTACATTAGTTTAAAAAATAAGAAGTAATGGTGCAAAGAGAAATATTTGCTTGTGTTGAAAATTAGTGATGAAATAAAAATATAATAATAATAATATATTTATTAATAAGTTTTCAGTTAAAACAATGGATAGAACAAGTCATAAAATATTAGTTAATATAAAGTAAATACACAAAGTCAATAAAAACACTCAATACTTTCTAATAATCGCAAAACACGAGACATATAAAACAATATAAAGATGTGAAATATACAATATTATAGTCAATAATTGAAATTTATGAATGTTCATATACAGTGGGCCCATTAAGATCGTAACACCCCACGAATTTGACCACGTTGTAGAGAATATGGACGATTTTTTAGCAAATGGTAGGTTGACTGAGTGTCACAGAGGCTCGAGAATTATACTTCATTTCTCCATATATCAAATGCATATCAGCATATTTTTCATTACTAAATTGATTCATAATACAAAATTACAACCCAACTCGTTGCTGGTAGATTACCGAAATTAAACATATACCTGCTATTTTTTGACGTTACTAATGGATTAATTCTCGTATTGTCATGACAATGCGACAGGTTTTCTGTTTCACAAGCAAAAAATGTTTCTTTTTGTCTCACTTTAAGAGGATGTACTTCCTCAGGGATGCTTTTTTGGACTAAGGTAAGTTGGGTTATATGGACCCAATATGAACTCAGAAATCATATGTTCCCGTCCAGGTACTCAGTTCTGGGACACCCTGTACAAATTAAGAATAAAATTAGTCCTTAAACCCCTCAATTCACTCATAGTAGTTAGTTAGTAATAGATAATAATTCCTTGGGCGGTTATTTATTTATGTCTTACTTACGATTTGCAATATAAATAGTGTGATACCAAAAAAAAAAAAGTTTTTCAAATTATCACAGGTTTACAAAGAAAAGAAAAATTGTCTGGATCTGGAGTCAGACCATACGTTTCTTATGTATTTTTCGACGCTGAATTCGAATCTGTTTTTAGTTTTGCTCTATCAGGTCAGGATTTTGAGATATTCTAACCTGAAAGTTAGAAATATTTGAGGTTATGTAGCTTTGATATTTTTTTTCTCAAGAAACCATGTATGGGATCTTAAAGTACAAATCTTTCTCTTTAAAATGCCGTAGAGTTTGCTCAAATATCTTTTTTTTTCGCTGAGATATCGAATTTTTAAAATTGTCTGTTCATATCATATCTTTCCCAATACATTTAATTAGTACGGAAACCTTATGGTCATTATTTAAATTGCAATATCTCGGCAAAAAAAAAAAGATATTTGAGCAAACTCAATGGCATTTTAAAGGTGAAGACGTGTACTATAAGATCCCAAACATGGTTTCTTGAGAAAAAAAATTCTCAAAGCTACATAACCTCAAATATGTCCAACTTTTAGGTTAGAATATCTCAAAATCCTGACGTGATAGAGCAAAACTAAAAACAGATTCGAATTCAGCGTCGAAAAATACATAAGAAACGTATGGTCTGACCCCAGATCCAGAAAACTTTTTTCTTTTTGTAAACCTGTGTTATTATCGACTCATTCGCTGGATATCTTGACAACATATTTCCGGGTAGTTTGAAAGGACTATCATGGTCTATCGTGACAAGGAAGATCTTTTTAAATCTTTGTTTGATCTTACCTTGCATTAACTGAAGCGTAAATTGTGTCAATATATATTATTGTGTTTCAGACAAACCACAAACCGTTTAAATCACACTTAAGAACCTCACATCTTCGCAACTATCAGTTATCTTTTTAACAAAAATCGGTTAATCATTAGTTGAAATCTTTTGTCATTCTCCTAAAAATTGTTTAATAAATGCTAAGCGCCGTTTTGCGCTAGTATGCTGTAGACAAATACTAGGATATATTATTATATTCTTCGCAAATACAAAACGAAGGGTATATTGCATTCGATCGGCACATTTCTAAAGCCGGTAATATTGCTCATAGAGTCCGTCTGTCTGTCTATCTGTCTGTCTGTCCGTCCGTCCATCTGTCTGTCTGTCCATCCGTCACGTTTCTTGTAAGCACGAGAACTTAAGAACGAAAAGTCTGATAGTATTGAAATTTGGTAAGCAAGTTAGTGTTAGCTAGAGGAAGAACCCTATTGTATTTTAACAAAATCTATCGATAAATAAAAAAGTTATTAATTTTTGAAATTTAAAAAAATCTGTTTTGCAATTAAACAAAACATGTTTGAAACTAATATCATTTACAAAAAAAACTGCGAAGAGTATAGAAAGAGTAGTATAGAAAGTGCAACAATTATATAACAAGTGTAGCAAATCGGTGAAGAGTATAATGGTTAGCTTGTTTCTTTTAAAATTGTATATAAATAATTTTAACGGGGATCATATTTTTAAAATTTCGATACATTTGATTATGTGCAATATATATCCTTCTGCCAATCCAATTTATGATTTCTTTCTTCTGGGTTTACGACCACTAGAATTTGACTCATCGTTATTGGGATGATGGCATAACAAAAGTAAACAATAAAAACGTGATGGCGCAAAGCCAGATCCAAGAACTCGTATATTGACTGCTTACATTTTTATGGAATACATAAAAAATTTAATAAATATGTCATGTCAAACGTGTATTAAAGCTGCTAAAATACAAGAACGATTTGTCCGCACGTGCACTTTAAAAGTAGTTTAGTTAATTTTATTTTCAAACTATTTACCTATAATTACAATTACACCTGCACACAGAAAAAATAAAGTTGGGAATGAGAACGATCACAGTGTCAAATTCTCATGCTTTTGAAGGGTCTCATGTTTTTAAGAGTTAGCTTCATTAAAAAGAGCTCCCCCCATCCTCTCCTTTCGTAGAAGGGACGTCCGGTACGGCCGAAAACGGTAGGAGAACGGAACGAAAGGGTGAGTCGGCTTCATGAGGATGAGTTCTATACGGGCGTGTCAAGTTTGGACGGAGCGGACGCGTTGCGCCCAAGTTGGGGGGTGGCCGCGCAGAGGCTAGTGAACAGAAATATGGCTGGCGGCGCATCTCCCTCCATATACACTGTGTGTATCTATATGAAATGTTTTTAATGTGTTACCGAGACGGTAGCAGTGGCCTAGACCGCTGTTGAGTGTCACAGGTCTAGCCTCTGTTATCTCTGCTAAGTTCGAGTCTCAGCAGCGGTAGATGGGCAATATCGCAGGGAATGGTTGTGTTGATGCCTTCCTATATGTGTCCTGGTTACGCTAGGACGTAAATATAAACAAGCTAACCATTACATTCTTCGCCGATTTACTGCAATTTTTATGTAATTGTTGCACATTCTATAGGATACTCTTTGCAGTTTCTTTTGTACATAGTATTAGTTTTGGACATTTTTTATTTAATTAGGAAACATAAAAAAAATGTTTTTTACTAACAAAATTTATAACTTTTTTTTATTTATTGATAGATTTTGTTTAAAAATAGGGCTCTTCCTCTTGATAACACTAACTTACTGTCCAAATTTCAAAACAATCGGTCTTTTCGTTCTTAAGTTATCATGCTTGCAAGAAACGTGACGGACGGACAGACAGGCGGACGGACAGGCAGACGTACGGACAGACATATTGGAAGTTGTTCAGAATTCGAACTCCAACACAGTGATACGAAATGTGTCGATCGAATGCAATATACTCTTTGTTTTGTATTTGCAAGGAGTATAATAAGACGATAAAAAAATTGCTAATATACGATTCAAATGTATTGACCTCTCACTTTAAAGGCGAATATCTCAGAAATGGAGGAGCAGAAAAAATTGATAAAATTATGTGTTTATTATGAGACTATTCTAAGTCAATCACTGAAATTTGATTAATGTTACATTGGACACTTTTGAAGTTCTGTTAAGTTATATTGAAAAATGTCCTACAGTTTAAGGAAATTTTGACCATACTAGTTTTAAATCCATTATATCTTGGAAAATATGCATACCTTTTAAATAATATTTTAGAAACCGATAAAGCACGGTATTATTTGTGCAAGGAAATTTTTTCATAAATTTTTATTTTAAAATTTTGCAGTGATTCTCAAAAACGTGACGTAATGTTTATTCGGTTATTTATCAATGTATTTAAAGAAAAATTGATAAATTGGTTAATTGTATAAAATGTAAGCTTTTTCAGAAAAAAGAATTGGTATACATATATCAAATAATTTAGTTGTCAAGCGTAAAGAATAATGTCATTGCAAGTTTGCAATAATATTATCTATTACGCATGATAATTAATTATTGATATATACCAATTATTTTCTTTCAAAATGCTTACATTTTGTATAATTAACTATTTTTAATGAAAAAAAATTAAATACATTGATAAATAACCGAATAAACATGACGTCACGTTTTTGAGAATAACTGCAAAATTTTAAAACAAAAAATTATGAATAAATTTCCTCATACAGTGCCATGATTTATCGATGTTTAAAATATTATTTACATAGTATGCATATTTTCCAAGATATAAAGGATTTAAAACTGGCATGGTCAAAATTTCCTTAAAAAGTAGGACAATATAACTTAGAAGAAATTCAAAAGTGTCCAATGTACATTATTAAAATTTCAGTGATTGACTTAGAATAGAGTCGAGTTTAGTTTAAAATGACCGATGAATGAATTAACAGTGCACATACGTTTTCACTATCTCTTGCACACAAACTTAAAGCAATAGCCTAAAGACATTGTCAATGTATGTCTACCAAGATTCTTTCCCACTTCTTTTGAGACGGAAATATGAAATGTGCACTGAGGAGTGAGAAACATAGTCATAAGCTCAGCGATTCTCAAACTGTGTGACTTGACGACGAATATTATTTATTTCCGTGAACTAACACCACTCTAAATAAGAAAAATGTCTTTATATGAAATATTTAAGTTATTTTTAGTGTTAAATAGTGGATATTCATCCGTCAAAGAACAACATCAAACCACTAAATCTTATAATTTTCTAGTACGTACATATTACACGTTTTAGAATAGAATGAACATAGAATCGCGTAGTTAAATCGGTAAGATACTCGAGCAGCAATAGATATAAATGGGGTGGTTGCGAGTTCGACCCTCACTTTTATTATTTTTTATTTAATTAAGCTCTATTAAAAGTTAATAACGTTCCTTCTAAAATTCTTATTTTATTAAACCGCGCCGCCAGTTTTGTTAAAACTTTATTTTCCACAAAAATATGTTTTATTACTACTACCGCGTGTTTATCTCTAATACAATCGACTTTCTTACGTTATATATTAATACAGTAATGGTGAAACGTGCGTCGAGTAGATAAATTGTTCAAGTGTAGTGCTATATTGTTTATGAACACGTGTCGTGAATTGTTCAAGTGTAGTGTTCAAGTGTAGTGTTCAAGTGTTTTAGTGTTTATGGAAACATGTCAATGCGTTGTTCTTTCAGAATTGTTTTAAAATTATTTTTAATTTTTGTAATATTTATTTTGTCAACCGGAATTTTTATTTATTACCGCTAAAAGAAAAATAATTTATTCTCGTTATATGAAATATTTTATTTTTACTAACATCATACTAATACTACGATCCTATCCTTTCCTGGTCAGAAATACCCATACCTCCCCCATGGTTCTTGCTGGACTGTAACAATTTAGTTTTTGACTGAATTGTTATTGACTGAATTGGGCAACTCGTTTTTTGTTATCAGTTTCGTTCGTGCCCGAGCCTATATACCTACAGTGTCCGCCATAAAGTTGGCTACATATGGGAAAAATTTGTATTATTGAGATTTCTAAAAAATACTATATGGGGGGTTCGTTTCTTTTTTTACATGCAAATACCTTTACTCAACTAAAATAAATAAAGTTTTTGTCGAAACTAATCAAATATTTGTGAAATAGATACAAGAATGTATGATTTTTCATATAGTAATTAATGGCAAGGGTAAAATTTGCACTTTTCTACTTTCCTTATATTATTATCTGCTTCAAAATTGATATATTATGGGGTCCTTGTTGTATTCTATGCACTTTTTCTTAATAAAAACTTTTGATATGTTAACAATTTGGTCCAAAGTGTAATTTTTTGTTGTCGGACATGCATAAACGAACCCCCAATAGAGTTTTTTTAGAAATGTCAATAATAATGTTTTCCCATATGTAGCCAACTTTATAGCGGACACTGTATAATCAAAATTCCACTAAAATGATGAAGCTACTAAATTAATAATCTTAACATTTTATGATAACATCTTTCCTATTTTTTTTATAATTATGTAGCGACATCATTGCTGTTACAGGAGAGAGCTGTTTGAGAACTACTGGCATTTCTTATGCATCAAATAAAATCTTAGTCCAGATATGTTAGCGGCCATGACACAAGTCAGCTTAAACTGTACCCGACTCTAGACTCATAATAAACACATAAGTTTTTCAATTTTTTCTGCTCCTCTATTTCCGAGATATTCGCGGCTAAAGTGAGAGGTCAATACATTTGAATCGTATATTAGGTATATTTGGAGTAGCTGACAATGAACCTGATGCTAAAGGTTAAAAATCCAAAATGGCGAACCTAATAGGGCTGCCATAAATTAAAAAAAAATTGCAAATTTAGATGAAGTTTAGTACATGGGAATATGAGTATTCCACGAGAACCAGTCTGACGTTAAAGCTTAAAATTTTATGCTACATGATAGGTATATGTACACTGTATATTCCAGGAATATTTACCTTCTTGAATGAATAAAGATTGCTTTGATTTAGGATCAAAAATACCCCATTACTGAGGTAATGATGCTGAACGAGATGCAGGTTTGCAGAAATTCCTCCTGTTCGTGTAATGAAAAATGGACCTACATTATATAACATGTCGCTTTGTAGTGTGGAGATTAGCGTAATAATAATAATTTATATTCTAACAAAAGTTAATTTGACTTTTGTCAAATACGTATAATAACACCAGAACAGTGATTGCGGTTGAAGTGGTTATAAAATAGAAAACAAAACAACATTTGTAGTGAAATCACGAACGATGGAATGCGATCTTGAATTCCAGAGAATACCGGCTTCAAGATAATAAAGGCAGTGGCGGGGCAAATAGTCATAGGGCCCTTGTGCGGAAAATTGATTTGGGCCCCCAGGCCATATTAAAAATATTTGTTTAATGAAGAAATGCAATCACAAATACAAAGAAAATATAGACTAGAATTTACGTAAACTATGACAAGAAAAAAACAGACATTATAAATATGTAAAAAAAAGATGGACGTATGGAAACCATTTAGTGAAGTCCACTTAGATTTTAACTTGCTAATCGATGCAACCTGTAATTTTATTAGCTATTACAGACAATTGTTATATGTGGTCTCAAAAACATAAAAAAAGGCCACCAAAATTGGCTGCCTGTTCCATTTTTGGAGAGGTGAGACAGAAGCTAAATATCTTATCTGAAAGCTACAAATGTTTTCAAGAAGTGTTAAATATACAACTTGAAGTATATTGAATTAACTTTAATTTGCGGCTTGTCAAATCCGACTTGGACAAATATGCACCAAGATGTAACCTTAAGGTTCAGTGTTCTTCCACCCATTTCTGAAGTCAAATTTCGCATGATTAACTACAAAAAAACTGTTCATTATAATGTTGAAAGGTTATTCATTATATTTTATTTTTATTCTTATAACATATCAAACTTTTCTGCTTCTGTATATTTTGATCAAATAATAATACGAAATGTCAAACAGTAACAATGTTCTCATAGTATCATCACTCACAGCCTACTGCGTAAGAGTAATTACTGCGCTGCTTTCGATAACCAAGAAATACCTGTATGGGGCCATCCATTAATTATGTCACCCTTTGACGGGGGAGGAGGGGGTTCATGAAATGTGACAGAGTGCGACAAGAGAGGAACAAATTTTTGTGACATCACATTAGAGGTGTTTCAGAATCTCATGAGCCGCGAAATGCGCAAAAGGCAAAGTTTAATCTAAGTTATAAGTATGTTTTTGAAGACACTGGAGGCTGCCTTGCTGTATACATAAACAAGAGCTCGGGATAAATTGTAAACAATAAACATAATAGTTTTAAGAAGTGTAACTGAGTCAACAGGACGGATTATGTCTCTGCGCATATGAAGGTCACGGCTCATGAGGTTTTAAAACACCTCTACTTAATTAAATAGAATTCAAAAGTAATACAAAAATCAGGAAATGCTACCTCAAAAATTCAATGCTGTAAAATATGTTACGTCACAACGGGGGGGAGGTCGACTTGAATGTAACAACCTGTCTATGGGGGGGGAGGGGTAGAAAACAATTAAATTTGCGTGACATGATTAATGGATGGTCCCTTTGCATTATTGTAGCATATTTAATGTTTGATATGTCAAGAAACATTACAGCTCGACCTATCAACCCTGATATATTTGAAATCAGGGAAAATAAATTGGCAGCTACTGGAAGCGACTGAAACCTCCCCACCCTGTTGAAATTAGTGACGGGCTGCTAAACAGCAGTCTGTTACTTTTTAACTGTAATTTGGTTCGCAGCAGTAGCAACTGCTACGAGCTCTAGTAAGTTACCGCTATTTTTATAGCGGGTTAAAAATTACTTGCTGAATATGCCAACGCACCCATATAGCAACACAAGCAGGCAGCGTTGGCCCTAAAATTAATCCTTTTTTTGATAAGGGTGATGAAGACCGGCTGTAAAACATGTTAATTTATAATACCTATAATAGTTTACGTAAGAGTCTGTCAGTCAATTCAAATCAGCAGTCATGACATGCCTTTAAACCAAATATATTATTGTAATATGACCCACCTATAATCATCTAATTTACGACGTCGAATGTGTTCACGGCCAAAGCAGCAATAGAATAATTTATATTTCATTTAAAACTAGTGACGAATGACTGGTGACTAGTGGCCTCTAGCCAAGTTCCCCACCGCGCCGTGTTATAATGGACTCTGGAGGTAATGGTGTATCTGGAAGTATTTCTTTAAAGAACCGTACACGATATGGTGCTTTCAGGAAAACCTTCTTTACACTAGATATTAAGTTACCAACATTAGCGTAGCACCCTATAATAGTTGCAGCAATTCTATGGAGTCCATGTGCTAGAACATGTTACATGCAGCATATTGCGATAATTCGTCCTGCAGCTTTTATATAATTCACTCCATGAGTAAAAAATAATAAGACTTTGTTCTTATTTTCTACATATTTATCACAGATTCCTGTTCTATAATTCGACAATTTGTTGTTTCTACAGTTGTCCACGCAGTGAACAATTTTCCTCCAATGCACCCACTAAAACATTCGCTACCTTCTCACCACAAGCGTTGGTGGTTTCGTCCACGCTAACCCAGATGTATTTCCCAGTAAGCTCAGAAATTTTTTGTCTAGCATTATTACAGTCCTTTGATAAATATTTTCGTGTCGTTCCCAACGGCACCTGAACATTGTTACATTTACTACTATCACACTTTTCCAAAAATTGTCTAAAAGGTGGATTATCTAGTTTTGGCCAATTTCATGTCGAAAGAGCGCGAAATTCTTCGACTTTCAAGAATTTTTTACTCGCTCACTTTTACACGTACAAAAAACAGAATTATAGAGAATTCCCCGTAGAATAACGCAATATTTTTTGTTATTTGATTCCATTAATGGGAGCATGAAGAAATTTCATTCGAAGAACGCGAATTTTTATTTAAAAAACTCGTTTGTGTGTGCGCGCGCGCACGCTCAGCTGCTCGAGCTGCTGCATTTTTGCACACTTTCGAAATTTTTGCTATTTATTCCTTGAAAATTTGTCACACAGTTCTTATGGAATGTAATGTAATTTTTTCGCACCCCTAAATTAAAATTATTTAGAAATATACAATAATTGAAATATTCGAAAAATTGTAAAGTGGTAGTGCATGCCACGCTAGAAAAATGGTACATCTCTTCAATAAAATACTTGGTATTCACTGTAAAAAATTCGCGTTCTTTGAAGGAAATTTTTTCATGCTCCCATTAATGGAATCAAAAAACAGAAAATATTGCGTTATTCTACGGGAAATTTTCTACAACTTCTTTGTTTTTGTTTTTTGTACATATAAAAATGGGCGAGAAAAAAATTCTTGAAAGTCGGAGAATTTCGAGTTTTTTCGACATGAAATTGGCCATAACTTTTTTAGGAAACATTTTTATGAAAAATCATAAAGAATAAAAAGTGTTTATTTTGACCGATTTCAGCAAAAAAAAATTTTTTTTTGTCACTAAAAAAATTTTTTTCTTAGTGAACAAATTAATTGTTTATAACAATTAAAGGCCCGCATGAATCGAAAACATTTTTCCATAAACATTGTCAGGGACATTCAAGGAACTAATTCCAAAAGGTTTTATCCATATTACTTGTTTCAAAAAATGTAATACCCCCTTTCATTTTATAAGCGTTTAAATCGTGATGAACCGGAGACCTATTAGGTATGAGTTAATATTAGGTATATAAAACTGGTTTATTATATTAGGAAAAATGTTTTATTTTGCCAGCAGTTAATTGGGTTTTCATATTTAATTAGCTGTTTTCACAAATTTTAAATTCACTTTCACTGTGAAGATAATGCTTTATTATGAAAATAAACAAAATAAACACGCCACACATTAAACAGAACAGGAAAGTGTGTGTTTGATTCCAAATTAATTGTCTTTTTATTTGCTACGTATGTTTTACATGTTTTTGTAAGAACTACTACGGTTTTCAAGTTAAATTTATTACCAAAAATACAATAAAACTGGCAATAATAAATATTTCACCACTTCGTCGTTTTTCTGAATGTTTCAGTAAATGTTTGCAACACAATATTACGTCTATATATGAGAGCCGACTCTGGCACTGAGATAGCATTCCCGATCTCTGATAATTATGAACACCTAATATAATATATGATGGTATTTAATCATGTAACATTTTCCGCAATTATTAATAAAGTTTGTAACGAAAGGAAAGTCCGTACTGTGTTGGGATCGATCCGTCGATCTCTTGATTTGGAAGTCAACGCTTTAGCCCACTCGACCATTGAAGACTTACATCATACTTTCACATATGTTGATAGTATAGAGACATTGAATTCTGTCTGTTTTTAATACAATAATTTGTATAAAAAAATCTATATAAAAAAGGGTGCAAATGTGATATATCGTTGAAATCGGAATTTTAACTGCTTTGCACTTGAAATTTGGCGTGCGTATTATACGTATGTATTATAATGACTTCTCGAACTAGATTATATTTAAAGATGATTCCGTTGAAAGAGTAGGGGTAAGTAGTGATAAATAAGAAAAATAACTAAAGCAAGCTGGAAAGAGTACAAAAACTTGGGATTTGGTGTAGAAGCTAAGGCGTCAGATTTCTTTCTACCATTTTTCAACTCCCAATCACCTCCACTCCATTATTAAAGGAGTTGATAAAATAAAATTGAGACATTCATTCTTGGCGTACACACATTAAAGTGCAAATAAAATCAAGGTGTATTCCTTTAAAGAGACTTGGATGCAAAATCTGGATGTGGAAGTGATGATTCCTTAGGCAGCGGTTTTCAAAATTCATCTAATACTACATGCTTTTGATCTTAAATTTGGCCATTGATTCATACAGTGTTTCCTAAAAGGGTGAAAACTCGTAACAGTATTAAAGTGTTATGGAATAATATTTGAACTCTGATATAAAACATTTATTAATACTTATAGAATATTGTGTGGCTTTGGTCTCAAATTCCGAAATTTTGTCAAAATAGTCGACATTGTTCGAGTTATAACATTTTCAAAATATAATTTTTTGTAAGAAAACGGGTTTTTGGAGCCCTAAAAAAGCTCTCTATTTGCCGGCAAATAGAAGTGATGAGAAGCTGCTTTCATGATTATAGAAAGTTATTAAAAAGATTTTTAAGCAAATTCATTCAGGTTCAATTGATTTCCTCATAGCTTACTTTATGGAGTGGTGACCCCACTAATTAAATTTAATTTAAATTAATCTACTTTCGCGTATTTGCCCAATCAGTTGTCACAAATAAAATATAAACAAACTATCTGAGAAGTCAATTCAAAACCATAAAATAGTGGTTGAGTGGAAGAGCGTAGGTCCTCATACCCTGAGGATCAGCAAACTCTGCCTTTTGATAGATGTGTTATTAAATTATTACATTTTGTTAATATGTTCTATTTCAATATCCATCAATAAAAGCAAATATTATTATTATATTCTGAACTTTTCCTTTGTAAGTTAGAAATCAAGTTTATCGGTTTATCGTTTCCGAACGATAATGCCTCCCCCTGGAGGCTTGGGCCCTTGTGCATTGCACAACCGTGCTATGCCATAGCTCCGCCACTGAATAAAGGTCGGTGTTGTTCCAGCAAATGACTTAAACAGAACGTCGAAACTGGCGAGCACAATCGGGACCAGCTTTTGTTGAAAGGTGTCATTACTCACTTATGGTGTCAAAGAGTTTGGAGCATTAAGCTTTACAATTAATGTCTTTCCCGAACGGTCGCATGCCGACGTAAGAGCAGAGTGATCGGTTTGTTTTGATTTCATTATGCTAAAGCAGTCGCTGGTCAGGACCGCTTTACAGGAATATTCGCCCTGTTATTGATTCCGACAAACGCTCAAGCTTTCTACTCGGAACTGAAAACTCAAAAGAAAAGTATAAATTTAAAATCTGGTAATGTAATAGTCGCGACAATTGTATCGTATTCGACCCGTATTTTTTTGCATCTGTTCAACCATAACTCTAGAATGGCTTAAGATAATTCTACGAAATTTTGCAAATTCTAGAGTACGGCTTGGTGGTGGTCACCTATCGGTTTCATCAACCTGTGACTAGTATCGTGATATAGATTATCTTGGTCAAAGGTAGCCATGGAATTGAAAACTGGATGACATAAGCTAAGACGGCAGTTGTTATTCCAATACCATTTTTGACCAAGATAATAATTGTTGCGGTGTACCTCAGGGGTCTGTTCTTGGACCACTCTTATTTAATATATTAATCAATGATGTAGCACATGAGCTAGATGTTCATTGTTTAATGTACGCAGATGACATCAAGCTACTACACAGAATCTCTAACATAAGTGACTGCATTAAATTACAAAATAATGTATCTAAACTTAGCGCTTGGTGTGCCGACAACAGTCTCATATAAATGTGCAAGAATGTATGGTAATGACATTTTCCACGTTTAAAAACCTTGGAGCAATTCTTGACAAAAAGACTCAGCTTTGTCAATCATATAGACACGTTAATATGCAACGTAAATAGAACTATTATATTTTTAGCGATCTAAACTAGAGTATGCGTCTCTTGTTTGGCAGCCCTGCTGTAATATTCATAGTCTTAAATTAGAAAATGTGCAAATTTCTATATCCAAAATCTCATGCTATATATCCACCAATTGGTTTTCCTCAAAGTGATGTAGTTCAAATGTTTTCTATGAGTAAACTATCTGAAAGCCGCAACGATTTTGCCATAAATTAAAAAAAAAAGTGATTCTTTATGATCTTGACTATAGTGAGATACTCCAGAGGCTTAGTTTTCATATTCTGCGAATAAATTCCAGACAAAACCAAACTTTCTACTTTGTCATAGCCCGGCCTAATACTTTAAAGTTTTCACCAATCTACAGTATGTGCTCTAGCTATAAACCACAGCCAGGGTGATATCGATAGGAGATTTTGTCTAAATCATACATGTATGGATTTTTTCTCTCTCCTTATTGTAACTTAATTCAACTCTCTGTTCTCTCTAATTGTTGTTATTGTTGTATATCTTTATTTAAATGCATTTTAGTAAATTTAAATCATTTTTGTATGATGTATGTGTTGTTTCCCATCTTGTAAATGGTCTTATACTGTTAGATGGTGTATGAATAAAATAAAATAAAAACAAACGGTATGAAACATTTTGCTAATTATCCAGTTATACTGGTTTTGCTAGAGTCTGTATTACTTTGTGTGCTTGTAACTTGAACTTTAATGTGTTGTCAAATAATTACAGTCAATTTTTTGCCGATTTAACCATGGGGAGAACTTTCCCATTTATTATACTCTTCGCAAATATAAAACGAAGAGTATATTGATTGCATTCGATCGGCAAATTTCTGAAACGGGTAATATCACTTGTTTTTATTTGAATTTGATTTAATACATCTATCATTTCTGTCACCAAACATTAAAACCACACATTTATTAGGATTGAGAGACAAATTATGCTAAAACATACAATTCTAAATTTTTATTTATCATAAAACAAATTCTTTATAGGATTTTGCAAACGGCAGAAAAAAACAATCTATGAGAACTAAAGAGAAAAACCGTCTTTGCATTCTTTCGATAAGCTGAATACCGGTTACGCTATCAAATTAAAGTCCTAAAATGCAGTTGTATAATTTCTAATTTGATAATTCTCATTGTAACACTAGCATCTCCATAGTCCCCTACGGCCATGCAGAATAAAGTAGTATCTACATAATACCTTACGGTCATGAAAATTCAGTTAAAAATGAGAATAAAGGCCTAAAATGAATTTATTTACCTACCTCGTCTTAATAATTTTTCGTTCTAATGGATTACATTTTCATGCATCTATCATTCTGTTTCTTGGAAATCCTTAGTCTTTGCCTTTGCATTTTTCGCCCTTATTCTGGAGGTCATCAGAAAGACATAAAGCCACTCATAAAGACGTTTCATGCAAAACCAAGACAATTTCCATGAATAGGTATGAAGTAATTATATTTGACATTGACTGACAAAAACAACAAATCTTCACCTATCTATTATCTAACTAGTATTGGAGCCTATATACTCTATGCTTGTTTAAAAGTGATTTATTATTTGTTTGCTTATAATTGTAATGAAACATATTCTTTATAGGATTTTGCAAACAGCAGGAAAAAACAGTCTATGAGAAGAGAACTAAAAAGAAAAACTCTCTGTAAAAATATTAATGATAACGTGGTTATGCTAGCAAATTAAAATCCTAAAAAAGAATGATAGATTTCGTGAAAATGTAATCCATTAGAATGAAAAATTATTAAGACAAGGTAGGTAAATAAATTAATTTTAGGCCTTTGTTCCCATTTTTAACTGAATCCTCATGACTGTAGGGGGTTATGTAGATACTAATTTAATCTGCTTGGCTGTAGGGGACTATGTAGATGCTAGTGTTGCAATGAGAATTGTCAAATAAGAAATTAACCAAATTTATTTTAGGATTTTAATTTGCTAGCATAAACAGAATTCAGGTTATCGAAAGAATGCAAAGATTTTATTAACATTTTTACAAATAGTTTTTCTATTTAGTTCTCATAGATAGTTTTTTTCTGCTGTTTGCAAAATCCTATAAATAATGTGTTTCATTACAATTATAAGCAAACAAATATTAATTTTATTTATTATATTCTGTGCAAGAAGAAAATCGTCTTTTTGCAAACTGTGGTGCGATTTAGATTCATCTGCATATGCATGATATGACAGCTTACCTCTATAAAGAATTTAGGTTGTGCATAACACGAAAACAAAGGCCTTAAGATTGAACCCTGTGGTACACCAGTTAATAGAGAAGCGAATGTTGAATATGAGTTGCCTACTCCAACTATTTGTCGGCTATTGTGGTAAATGTGATTTTGAAGTTAACTGGAATTTGATGAAACCCATAAAATTAATCAGATTATTAGAGTGAGATAATATAGAATAGGCATGCCGAAAATTTAGAATATGTATAAATTTTTCAAATATTTATAAATAAATTGCTCTTTCCGCAGGGTGTGTATTGTATTCGCAATCAGCGCATCAGCGCCCAATTTCGCTGATAAAGGTAATTTTTGATTGTTTAATTCTACAAGGGATTGATTTTAAATATAGCTCTTCGAGTAGGGAAGATTGTACTCTAAAAGCGTTCTAAAATTGCTCTACGCCTTCATCATTACACATCTGTTAACAAAAAGTGTTAATATGCAATTAAGATCTCTATCAATGAAACGACGTAGAGTACGTTGTAAAGTTAGTAGACACTATACACAATACACTGACTAACGAACTAATTTATTTATTTATTTATTTATTTAAGAATACACTACCCAACAGAGCATTCCAATTACAGGGTAGGAAATAGTAAGTATTTACAAATATATAACGTATGAGAGTAGAATACAAAGTAAAGAGATAAAAACAAAGATAAAACAAAACAAAAAATTTTAAATTATGCACTTAACCTTTTTATCGCAGCTACATTGCAGTGGAATATATCAAACTGATCTTGTAGATTATTATAATTCTCACACATTTTGTATAGCTGCGAAAATTTCTGGACGTTAGTTCGGGGAGTCGTTAAATAGAACAATGAGTTATGCCTAGAACCAGGTCTAGGAGTTCGAAAATTTAGTAAGTTTAAGATAGCGCCGCAATCAGTTATATTATGTATTATTTTAAATAGTTCTACGAGTCTCCACACTAGAGAGTGAGAATCTATTTAACAGTTCAGTCTGAGGAAAACCAATAGTAGGATAGACACCATCTTCCTTATGACTCAAAGTCTTTAAAAAACGCCTCTGAATTCACTCTATGCTCTGTATATGTGTGTTATAATGGGGCGACCAAATAATTGACGAATATTCTAATTTGGATCGAACAAACGATTGATATAGTAGTTTCAGTGTATCAACGTCGTTAAAATCGCGAGAACATCGTATTATGAATCCTAACGTTCCGAAACTTTCATTAGTGATGGTATTTATATGGCAATTAAATGATAGTTTGGTGTCAAATATTACACCTAGGTCGTGGAATATTGATGGACGTGTAAGCACTGAACCTTGTATACGGTAATTAAATTTTACATATTGGTGTTTATCAGTAAAAGTTAGGACATTACACTTTCTTATACTCAATTGTAATTTGTTTGCATTACACTATTTGTTAATTTTATCAAGGGCACTTTGTAATACCACACAGTCACTTACATCATTTACTTTATTGTATAACTTCATATCATCTGCGTATAAAAGACAATTGACACTCAATTCCTCTGCAATGTCATTAATGAAAATGTTGAAGAATAATGGGCCCAAAACAGAGCCTTGGGGTACACCGGAGGTAGATAAGAATTCCGCAGTTCGTTGTCCACAGTATTCAACATGGTGATGTCTATTTTCAAGATATGATTTGAAAAATAACAACAAATTTCTTGTGAAGCCAAATTTTTGAAATTTAGAACATAAAATACTGTGATCTAGTCTGTCAAATGCTTTAGTAAAGTCTGTAAATTACGTCAACCTGTGAGTTACTGTCGATTAGATATATATTGAGTTATACAAAAGAGATTAGTTGATGTAGATCGTCCCTTGAAGAAACCGTGCTGGTATTCAGTAATGCTATTCTTTGCATAAAAAAATGTTGGTTCATGTAACAAAATTTCGAACGCTTTTGAGAAATTGTTGATAATCGTTATAGGTCTGTAATTCTCAATATTAATTTTTTCGCCTTTTTTATATACAGGAATTATTTTAGAACATTTTAGTGCATCAGGAAATATATTAGATTTAATGGATAAATTAAATAAAAATGTAAGAGGAGTTGTGAGCACGCTAGCACAATCATGTAGTATGAAGGCTGGAATGTTGTCAGGGCCCATTGTGTATTTAGGCTTGATTTTTTTCAAGGAATTTAAAACTTCTTGTTCTGTAAACCGTTCGATTGTTAAAAAATCTGTTTCTGAGTCAACAGGAAGGTCCTCGATTGATGGATTAGAGGTAATATGGTATACGCATAGCAGTTATTAGATAAAACAATTTCCGGGGCGTGCACTTTTGTTGGCTCTCCTACTCAATCATCATATACGATAATAACAATAAACAATATAGAAGCTGCGGACACGTGTTTCGGATTACTTGATATTCATTAGCGCATCATAGAGCACATTTGATTCTAAATATATCGACATTGGAAGGCTTGAGTATGTCACCTAATTGATTGTAAACATGTGTAGCAGCAAATGAAAAGAATGGTTGAAAGTGGAATACTGAAGAAACTTAAGCTTTTCTTTCTCAGTACAGATATAGATCATAAACTGCAGATCTTAGCTATTTAGTTCTTTCAAGAAATGGGATGCTGAAGTAAGGGAACGGGCAAGATGGACTCTTCTCCTATTATGTAAGTTGAGACACTTAACCTTCAACAAGTTTCTCATCACATGATCTCTTCTAAACCGATAATAAATGTTAGGGACGCATTTTGAATTTCTTGTAGTTTGGAAGCAACGATAAGGGTCCATCGACAACATCGTCGTAGTTGAAACGGTATTAAAGTATCATATAGTTCAACTTTGATATTTATATATAAGATCTATCTGTTGGAATAGAGCCATTTCAATACAGAGCAGGACTGCTTAACAATTTTATTTGCATGTTCTTTAAGAAATATACAGAATGTCCCAATGGGATTTCAAGAATACCAATCCTTCATAAAATAGTATTTAACGTTGCATATGTTACCGAGGATGTTACTGGGGCGGCTTTTGGAAAGTGTAAATAAATAATAAATTTTGTGTGCAGTGATTAAAAATATTAAAAATTTAAGTGTGGGAAATCACCATAAGGAACGAAAATAAGCCAGCAATCACAAACCAGGCGATTATAGAAAGATAAGTTATATTAATTTATTTTATTAACTTAATTTATTAATTCAAAACCTAACTACTTCCACATCCACATAGTGGATTGGAATTATGGTAATCGTAAAAAAAAATCTTTTTTTTTTCTTGGAGTAGGTTTAGAACGTTACGAAATGTCAATATTTTAAATTTGAGCGAAAAAAATGTTTCTGCCTAACGGTCTGTCTGTCGGTCTGTCTGTAACTTTTCTTGTCCGCACGTTTTCTCCGGAACGGTTTAAGATATTAACTTGAAATTTTGTACACGTATATATTATAACGAGATCTGGAACTGGAATGTTTTTTAAACATATCGAGTGAAGGCTTGGGGGGTAAATAGGGGTAGATAGGGGGAAATAAGTAAAACAAACTGGTAAGAGTACAGAAACTTCAAATTTGGTGTATGTACCACAAGCTTGTGTACCCTTACTTGCTCCTAATTCTCATTAATTTAATGTTTATATAAAATGTTTATAAACCGAATATTATGCAACTAAAAGTTATCCTTATATATTGATTAATGTTAAGAGTTATCATAAGAATAGTTGCAAGGAAAGATTACACTAGCCAGCTAGCTCATTAGCTCGGTAGAATTTGGGGGTGAGGAAGGCAGAATTTTAATGTTAAAATAAGTTAGTTTTATGCACTTACCGTTATTTCTTTCTGTGTATGAGGTGACAAAAGATGTTATTTTTTTAGGCGCCAACTACTCTTTACTTTAGTTGTTGCTGAGTATCAAGAGCAGTAGAACATATAGTACTTGAAATAACGTTATTTATGATTTTAAGTGTCAAATGGATTGTACTAGAGTCCCAGATAGCATACATTGAGAATAAAAATCTGATTAAAATTTAAAATCAATTTTATTAAAAATTGATAAACTGCAATTTTTAACTGTAATAGTTATACTAATCTAGAAACAAATAAAAAAATATATATACACATATATATATATATCATTCATATTCAATAACCCTGTATGTATTAATATACAATGTAATATTTTTCTTTTTTAAAGTTTAGAACCAATTAGAAATTATGTTAACAGATGTATGCATATATGTCATGTAGCAAAAATCTACCTTAAATCATTCGTAAATAATACTGCTCAGAATTTAACCTTAGAGAAATAGATACACAGAATAATAATTAATTCATAAAACTTGGTGATCACCGAATTTTTTACAGAATATGATTTTACAAGTATTTAATATCTATCATAATAATAGAGACTCATATTTTTGATTGAAAATGAGCTGAGTAGCGATGGCTAAGATAAACAGATATCATTTAATAATGAGATTTAAATAAAGTGTATGCGAATTTAATAAGGTAAAGCTAAATTTAGAAAAATATTGTGTTACTTATCTTCTATAAAAATCCTGATGTAATAGTTTTTACTGGACGCCAGTTTCTAATGGTGGTAAACGATTCTTGAGTACTCTGACAAGACGTAATCAGGTTGGCTACATTGACGAGGGAACCATTACAGCGACTTCACTCTTTTATACCATTATGACCTTGGAGATACGAAATAATATGGCTAACGAAATCTTCCCATTTTAGGTAGAACGGTAACGATAGATATTACATCATCCAAACCAGGTTAATTTTTTTCTTCTAAGTATACCAAATTTACAGAATATGTTGATACTTCAATTGAGGGTTATCAAATACGAGGTGACTTAAATATAATTACGATTTGGCCTTGCCTAGCAAACCATCCTCAAAAAAAAATCTTTCTAAAAAAACCTTCCAATGGCCAGGTAATGAGCGAAAGAAAATCCCACCAAGGAAAAAAAACCCTGCAAGTCGAAAATATCGATATAAAAAAATAGAAATACTTATTTTACAGATACCAAAAAAAAATAATTTAAATTCAGATTACTTACGGAATAAATCCGGTTTTCCAAAAATACAGGTACATATTTATATTCCTCCAACCTCTCAGATAAAACTGAACTTCTAATGGTTATATTTTATATGTTAGACATGTGGTCAAGGAGTACGATGCTCGAGTAATTTGACGGGCTGCTTACTGCGTCGTAGTCAGGCAACAAGTGAAGTGCTTCCTCACGCGGAAGTTTTAAAACCGACATATTTGGTGACGTTAATCAAAATAAAAACTAAATTGACATAGTTTTATGATACTCTCTTATACATTAAATGTGGATTTGAGTTACGCATCGGATAAAATTGACGACATTTTATTATTTTACTGGTTTACTTTGTTTAGTTTGAATTAAATCTCTTACAAAGAAACCTTTGATTTTAATATTTACCTTGAAGATATATGACCAGCAATACTATACCATTATATTTATAGTTGTCTATTTTATTACTTGAGCTATATACTTAATTTATTTGAAGTTAAATTTAGTTATTTGCTGAACGAAAGAGAGGAGATCACCCATAAATATGAGGCAATAAGTATTCAAATTTTGGAAACAATAAAAATAGCAATTTGCATGCTACAAAGGCTTCAAATTTTTTCATAATATTTTCCATCCCCCCACCGCCCCCCACTTCATTATTAAAGGGGTTGATAAAATAAAATTGAGATATTCACTTGAAATTTGGTACACGTATGTATTTTTTGTTGAAGGGATAGAGGGGGGTGTGTAGTTGGGAAAAATCAGTAGAGCAAGCTAGTAAGAGTCCAGAACTTCATTTCCGGAGTATGTGCTAGAAACCAATGCATTAATTTTTAATGTTGAAAATGTTTAACAAATCGAAGATGTAACGGTATACATCGCATACTTTTTGAAAGATCCAAATTTGATTTTGAATTTGATAAATTTTGATATCTAGAATCATATTCTTGCATTGTTACGTTTCGACGCTGATCGACGCCTAGCGTCGTCATTGTAAAACTGGTTTATTTGATAATTTCTGATGTCTATATGTTCTTACATTTTTACGTCTCGACGCCTAGCGTCGTTTTTGTAGAACTCGTGTATTTGATAAATTTTTATTCCTAGATTCACATTCTTGCATTTTTACGTCTTGACTCCGACCGACGTCCAGCGTCGTTTTTGTATAACTTATGTATTTGATAAACTTTGATATCTAAATATACGTTCTTGCATTTTTAGGTTTCGACGCCGACCGGCGCCTAGCGTTGTGGTTGTAAAACTCGTATATTTGATAAATTTTAATACCTAGATTCTTATTCTTGTATTTTTACATCTCGACGTTGACCGATGCCTAGCGTCGTTGTTGAAAAACTTCTGAATTTGATACATTTTGATACCTAGATTCATATTCTTCCATTTTTTTCTAGATTCATGTTCTTCCATTTTTTCCTCTCGACGCCGAGCGACGCCTAGCGTCGTTTTTGGGAAACTTCTGAATTTGATAAATTTTGATACATAGACTCATATTCTTGTATCTTCACGTCTCGACGCCGACCGACGCCTAGCGTCGTTTTTTGTAAACTTGTGTGTTAGATACATTTTGATACCTAGATTAATATTCTTGCATTTTTACGAAACCCATTTTTCTGTGGAATATTAATGTTAATGTAATATTAAACTTTTCTTTATTTCTATCCCTTGTGCATTTTGCAGATTTTGTAAATATCATGTCGGAAATATAATTAAATGCAAATGTAAATTTCCTACAATGTAAGAGTAATCTAAAATAGAATCTCAGGAAATAAATATATCACTAGCAAAAAATACTCGTAATTATTTTAAACTCTTACTAAAGACTTATCATAACTACAAAAACATTAACAAATCAATATACTAGGGGTGCAAAATATTCTCCTGGATCTATTTTTTATTTTTACAGATTACAACTTTTTATTTTATTGTACATTAGCAGATAGAGCATCCTAAATATTCCCTTGGGGCTCTTTCTTGCACTTCCACTGTAAATAGCTATTTACCTGTGGAACTGATAACAAATAAAAGCCTCCATCTTACCCCACATATGATGAAAGGAAAATGGAAGCGTGCTAAAGAACACGACAAAACAGCAAATAATTAAACATCTCCCTACTACAAAACGAAGAAATCAAAATAAGGAACACAATAAAGAAATATGAAGGATGTGCACACTGCTAGATACAGAAACAGAAGAAGAATAAACAAGGAGACGATAATAGATGGAAACTTAAAAAAAGCATCTCACAAACACCTACACTTTTCATTCTATATTCCTGCACAATGAGTCATATTTCCGGTCAGGCGGTATATCCGGAAGTTGCAGCAATGCCTACCGTACGCTGGCTAATCAATCAATCAGTCAAAGAAACTAAATTAATAATTTAAAAAAGAATATATCGCGATCTACGATCGCTTTATTAATCTATTTCTTTTAAAAGACGTGCCATATTTACAGGAAGGGAGATATTTTCCTTTTTTTTCTCGCTCTTTGGTCTTGGCAACTTGTCATTTAGTCACGTATATTGTATCTTTCAATTTTGTTTACTATTATATTTGTTTAACTATACCTATATTCCCTAACCACATCGACATCGGCACCTAAGGCGAGACATTTTCTAAAATGTGTTAAATATGTCCATGTGTTGACACTTAAATTAGCCTGCCTTGTGAATTGAAACCGGCCCTGGATAAAACTTAATCCTAGATCGAC
Source organism: Stenurella melanura (assembly GCA_963583905.1). Taxonomy (NCBI): domain Eukaryota; kingdom Metazoa; phylum Arthropoda; class Insecta; order Coleoptera; family Cerambycidae; genus Stenurella; species Stenurella melanura. Next base: position 45,076,191 of record OY757318.1, on the reverse strand, counting down.
TGGCCAAAACCGCGATGCCCCAAATGTCTGGGCCAACGCTAATGGATATTTTACTCGTTTAGAGCACTAAATATTATTTCGCTTGCATACAGCAATTAGCCATAATGCCTTGCTTATTAAAATTCGTCCAATTGTTTCAGTTTATGCTACACAATGTTACGTTTTCAATCCACAGCATTTAGATGCACAGGGTACTCATTTTTCAAATCATAATGCATTTAATAACAAACTAACCATTGTACTATTTGACCATTTACTGCACGTTTTATATAATTGTTGCACATTCTATAGAATACTTTCCACATTTTTATCGTAAATATTCGCGAAAAGTATAATAATGTTAGATTGTATTAGTGAGCCTTGTCTAATTGCGAAATGAATTAAAGTCGCCAAAGCTTTGTCCATAATCTTGTCGCATTTGTAACAAATTTATTGCTGTTAAGTTCCCTATTCCCTAATGTTTATCACATTAGGGAATATTGCCTAATTAGCCGGTTTTGCAATGTAACAATATTGTATAATTGAAAATAATATCACATCTGAACCCAATAAATTTTGGGCTTACATCAATGGAAAAACGGGAAAACTAGCATACCTAAAGACATGACTTATAACAATGCTTATTGCAATCAATCTGTTTTGTACAGTGCATTAGAGCGGCTTTACATTTATGCAATCCAATGAAATGGATGGCATGCAAAACTTTGCATGATAATTGTTGCATGTCAAATACACTTTACACTACTGCAATATTTTGTGAAATCTTTTGGAACTACCAACCAGACGAGAAGAAAAACTTTTATGATTATATTTATTGTTTATTTATTTACTTTGCAATCAGTAAATTACTATGAACAGAAAGAGAAAATCAAGTGATAATACTTATTTCCCAAAAGAATTACAGAATAAGTTATGTTTGATGCTTCAGTTTCTTTAATGCTTGGTTGGCAACCCAAATATTCCCAAATAAAGTAACTATATTGCATCTGTAATGCAATCAAATTAGAACACGCCGCTAATTCAATGCAATGAAAAATATTATCATCAGCTGATCGAAATAGCTCAATGTACGCAAGCGCGCAATAAATATTTGCATGCAACGTGCAATATTGCATTAATGTAAAGTGGCTTTTATAAAATAATGTACATTGTTCAATATACATTACAACAATGTAGCATTATTTAAATGTGTTCTTAACGGACTACTAGCGCGCTAGCTGTAGTGTTTATATGAGGGTATATAGAAATCCTTGTGTATTTAATCTATGCAACCCTCAGATGTAGTGTCGAACCTGTGTCGAATTTATAGGATTAAGTTAAAATTTCCGGCGTTATTTGTTCTTGTTGAGAAATTAGCCCGATTGCTAAATTATTGACTAACTAAACCATATTCCCTAGATGATACATTTTCCTTTACCAGAGATCCATAATACCGATTATTAGAATCCTATACTGATAAATCACACTGTATTATAAACTTAAAGCCGCACTTCAATATAATCTAGAAGCTAACAAACTTTTAGGATCGCTCTAACGGGTTCATAAACGCAGTTTATTAGAAATGTTTGGAAGAGATTTTAGCCAGCATTAAGCTAATTCATCTATAACTATAACTAAATTAAAATCCTTGAATGCTTCTGACGGTCGTTGCTTAACAAGTACGATATGGAAGATCACTGTCGTCCCGTTGCTAGTAATACAATTTAATCAAAATATTTCAGAATCAGTTTAGAGTGTGTTTATTTAATAAATACACTATCGAGATCAGTTTGGCGGTTGGTTTCTCGGCTATAGAATGTACTTCGAACGATAGGAATGCGTATGTAAATTAGAGAGCTTTAGGGCAAATACTTGAGTATCAATAAAAAACATTGTCTGGAATATGTATACCTAAAAACGTACTGGGCCATATACTTGACATTCCAGAACTGGATAATAAGGTTATTTAAAAGAACTTATTTATTCGTTTAAAATTCAATTTGCATATTACAAGAAGAAGTAGAAAGAAAATACAAAATACAAAACTATTTAAATGCTGTTTTACAAATTAAATAGTAAAATATAAGAAAAGGAAAAAAATAACAAAGCAGATACTTGTTCCTCAAATGGATAATTTCTGAAAATTAACAATACAAAGCATGGAAGTCACTGGTGTGATACAGGTTGAATAATCCTGCAAATATGTAAGGACAGCGCCTAAGTGATTTAATATTTGTATTGTGCTGCGAGAAAGTGTGAAAGAACAATGTTAAAATAGGGCTTTTTCGGGCTAAAGTATGGAAGCCATCTTTTTTTACCAATTTTGCTGAAAATGAATCCGTTACCAGTTTTGGCGAAAAATTTCAGGAACACGTTAAAAAACAACTCTTATTTGGGGGTGACATTGGAATTGATATTAGATTTTCCACTAGAATTAGAACTGCTACTAATTTTGTGGTGCTGAGTTACAATATCTAATATACGATTATTTAATTTTAATATACAGGAAATCATGCGTTTTAATGTTTCAAAAAGTTTTATTAAAACTCTACACGTGTTTCGGCTTATTAGGCCTTTATCAAGAGTACAAGATATTACTAAATTTAAAATGTGTTCCTTACTTATTTATACCTAATGGAAAGGTATAAATTATGCAAATCGTTTAATCTATTTATTATATGCAAAATAGTTATATAATTCCTATCCTATGTAAATATACTACAAATAGGTTCTTAATGTTAAAAGTCGAATTACTCCACACAGAAAATAAAGGAAAGAAGTTAGATTTACTAGAACAATTTGAGATTATGAAAGCGGTAAAAAAGCTAAAAATGTAACTAATGATCAAACCTTATTTATGGCTCATAATATTCTAGAAAAAATAATTTAACATTAAGAACCTATTTGCAGTATATTTACATAGGATAGGAACCATATAATTATTTTGCATATAATAAATAGATTAAAAGCTTTGCATAATTTATACCTTTCTATTAGGTATAAATAAGTAAGGAACACATTTTAAATTTAGTAATATCTTGTACTTTTCATAAAGGCCTAATAAGCCGAAACACGTGTAGAGTTTTAACAAAACTTTTTGAAACATTAAAAAGCATAATTTCCTGTATATTTAAATTATTGAAGAATGTTTCACAAGGAACCAACCGCAGAATCAACCCAATGTATACGATTATTTATTTATTTAAAAAAAAAACTACTCGTTAAATAGCTATTATCAGGTTATAATGTAATTACTTCTGAATACACCCATCCCACCAATTAAGGTGGTGGAAATTCACCACCAAGATCTTTTTAGAGTTTTTGTTGGCTTTAATTGCAAAAGAAATCCCTAATCCTCCAACATCTTATAGTTTTAATTCTAGTGGCAAGTTCTAGTATCAATTCCAATGTAACCCCCCAAATGAGGGTTAGTTTTTAATGTGTTCCCGAGATTTTTCGCGAAAACGGGTGGCGGATTCGTTTTGAACACCCCAAAATTAGTAAAAAAAAATGGCTTTAACACTTTACCACGGATGATCCGAAAAAGCCCTTTTCTAGCATTATTCTTTACTAATAGGGATTGTTACCTTAGTTTGAAAAGGAAGTGTACATAGTGACATATATCCTAAGAAATTATACAATTAAAAAAATCATTTAATTTTTCAATTAAATGAAATTTTTATAGTCATAGTAATTTTGAAAATTATTTTTTTTGATAAAGTTGACAACTTTTTTAGGTTTTTGATATGCTTGATCTCTGTGGGTAATAAATTACAAACCTTTGGCAATGTGTATAAAGTAAACTTCTTATTTCTAAGTCAGATAAAAAATTTCAAAGCTTTACCGCCTATTACCACTATGATAGAGCAGGGCATGAATTAAAATAAGAAATTAAGGGAAACTCGCCAGTATCAGTTATAATTTATAATTTACGCCAATCACTCCTAAAATATTTTATGATCTAACGGACACCACTGTTTACTTAATTTTTTACGCACATACATAATGCTGTAAAAAGGCAAGCAGAACGGCACAGGTATTAAGCAGAGAACGAGTTTTGTTATATTTAGAATATATAGGTTATGTGCTTCATACAATAAATCAGTGTGTGGTTCATTGTTTACTTTTTATTTTGATTGTGAGTTCTTAGAATGTATAATACTTTAACAGATAAGTGAAATTGCTCTTTGTTTAAGCGTATTTTATGCAGTTGTGTACAAATATTCCGGCGGATGGTGAAATATTCCAGTGTTTTCCGTTTTTTTAGTGGCTGGAGTAAAATAATATTGTGATAATGTTCAGGCCTTGGGAAGATCCTCAACCTAGCACCAGCAGAGAATTTAACGAAGATATGGGAAATAGTAATGGCTGGCAAATTACAGAGAAAATTTCTAGACAATATTTATGCGAACATACTAAAAAAGTAGTTTTAAACGTTTATAAAAATACAAAAGAAAGTGAAGGAGAAAAAGGAGCCGTGGAAAAACCGGCCTACTTAACAGACATTTCAGAACGGTCTATCTATAGAATAATTAAGGATGTGGTACCTAATCGAAAAGTTAGATCGGATAAAGGAGCAGCACGAGTATTAGATTAGTCTGTGGTGAAATTGTTAAGAGATTTAATTTATAGCAAGTATATCGAAAATGAGGTACCAACGGTGGAATCAATACATATGGAACTGAAAACAAATGGTGCAATATCAGTTAGTCAAGCAACACTTCGGTGCTGGATAATAAAGATAGAATTTAGGTCCAAGATTATTAATAAAAGGGCAGGTGTTATGGAAAGCTTCAGAATTGTGCAGTGGCGTAATGAATATTTGGAAAATGAACAACGACCTATTTATTATTTAGATGAAACTTGGTATGATACCCATGATACAGTGAAAAAAGGCTGGATAGATGGTTCAAAGAAATGTAAAGTTGATATGCCTGCAAATAAAGGAACCAGATTAGTAATTGCACATTGTGGATCAGAAAATGGATGGGTACATAATGGTCTCAAATTAAGTGGGAAAAAAATGGAAGAATCAAACGTTGACTATCACAAAAACATGACTGCGGATATTTTTGAAGCATGGTTTCAGACTTCATTGCTACCAAATATAGAAGAAAACAGCGTAATTGTTTTAGACAATGCTTCGTATCATTCGCGACAAATTGAGAAAATACCAAATACGGGAACAAAGAAAAAAGATATTCAAAAATTTCTCCGAAAACATAATTTGGAATTTGAAGAAAATTTTAGGAAGAACGATCTTTTAGAAATTGTTAAGAAGCAAAACTTCCCAAAACAATATGTGATTAATAGCATCGCTAAAGCTGAAGGACATACAGTTTTACGGTTACCCCCATTTTGCATTTTTAACCCGATAGAACTAATATGGAGTCAGCCGAAAAGAAGTATTCGCAAAAATAACACCTTCCCCAAATTTGATGCCAAAGTAGTCGACCTTATTAAAGCTAAAGTGGGAGAAATAACACGAAGTAATTGGAAAAAGTGTATTCAGCATGTCATTAAAATTGAAGATGAATTTATTAAGTTAGAAAAAAGCATCAGCCCTAATCAAGACCGTTTAATAATATCTGTAGATTCAGATACCGACGATGATACCGATTTAGAAAGTGATTGTGAAGTGTTGAGTGAGTGTAGTGATTAGAGTTTTAAATAAAATGTTATATGTGATTTGATTTAGTGTACATTGTGAATTTATCGTTTCATTAGTGTTTTACATACGCGCAAATGCAATATAACGTGATTTTTATTTATTGTATTATATGTATACATATTTTATTTGATAATTATTTATTTGTTTCTTTTTCAGAACTGAATTTATCTATTTTATGGTTATTTATTTGCTGTCCAGAATTGAATTTATTTATTTCAATTATTTGTTTGTTTTCTAGAATTTTATTTATTTATTTAATCTGGGTTAATTAGATTACGGGTTATTGACATAAATTCAATATTTTCTTTATTTAATGAATTTAAAAATTTACTTTATTTCTTTGACCTATTTTAATAATATCGATAACCTTAACTCTGAACCCACATTTTTTGGCAAGGAATTGCTCGTACCTCATCGTGGTCCTTGCTGGGCAACAATAATAATTCGATAGGCATATTAAATTATTATTGGCGAAACTGAGCAACAAAAGAATATTTGGTATAATTTTAATTTAGACTAATAAAATTCATCAATGCTCCACCAATACATAAAATATTATTCCTATCTTAACACAAGCAAAACAGAATAATGTTTTTAAATTTATCATTATCACTGTAACAAATAACTATTTATTTATCAACCATTCATTAAATTAATTAGATTGTAACTCACGGCACAATAATTTTAAGTACGGTCCCGAGCCGGCTTTGACACTTTTATGGCCGAGTTTTATGGCTTTTTTTTGGGTTTCTCGCGCCGTGTTCACTCCTTTGTCGGGAATTTTTTATTTGACTTATAAATATGAAGTTCACTTTAACAGAAAAGAATTGAAGCGGTAAGCCTCTTATGCCTTTTCTAATAGCAACTCATGTGAGACACATTTTCAGGCCTTAGTAACATCACAGTAGATAACAGTCACGTACTTACTATCCTCGACTATGTCACCTACTATTTTAAAAATCGCTTTAATTAATATCAAAGCAACCGCTGTGTGTTTTTGACAAGTGATATGAAAAAGAATAAAAATACGAAAATCATGTATTTTGTTGATGTTTTGAAATCTAATCTATATGCTTTCTCGAAACTTTTTATTATAAAATCTTTTGTGCTGAGTATATTAAATACACAGCTCTAAGAATATATTTGTGTTATATGCAGTTTCTATAGATACCTACTACTTACACAGTACTGTTAATATAGTTAGTTTTATATTAAACAATGTTAAATTTGTTAGTTCATGTTTCAACGCTGACAACCAGGTTTTACAAACATCTACGGATGCGTCCAGAAATATGATTGGTAATTCTTTATTTGCCTTTTTTGCTCTCAGCCTCTCAATAAAAATTAAATGAAATAAAAATAAACTAAATAAACCAAAATTGCATCAATATTGATGTTAGAGTTTTCTCGTATTGCATCACCTATCAGTTAACTAAAATTTTAAGGAAGTGGCATTGAAATTTGTATGTATGCGTAGCTTCCTGTTCTTTAAAGCTGATGCTTTATCATAATAAAGCGTGTATATAATCCTATCATTTACTGTTTCTGACAAATTGTTTCATATCTTCCTACATTCTAGGGTTTGATATAATCGTTATGGGGTCGCTTGCATTTATCAGGGACAGCCTTAGCTGTAAACTAAAGATTTTTAGGAAGAAATTTTTAAACATAGTCTAACAACAAGGTTTTAAGGCTCTGCGAGTGACACATTAATATCTGTATCTGGAAAAAGTCGTACTGAAATCACAGATATAATGAATAAAGAGCTTTGTATGTTATATAGATGGTTATGTACACATAGGTTAAAACAATAATGAAAAAACTATATGTATGGAACTAAAAAATACTGAAAATACTTAAATGATCAACTGTTTCTATACATTAATAATACAAAAATTGAATTTGTAAGTAAAATTAAATACCTAGGAATTATTTGAGATCAACAGTTGACGTTTTCAAAACATGTAGATTATTTTGTAAGAAACTTGGTAAAAGATCTCTTTCCAATGAATGTCTGCCTATTTAACACATTGATAAAAATTAATTATACAGGGTGATTCGTGAGGAGAGGGTCGTACTTTACCAAAAGATAGAAAACATTCAGGTGATCTTAAATCCCCAAACAGTAATTGCTAAAGCGGCCCCGTTTTCGAAATACAGGGTGTTTTATATTTTTTGGAAGAATATTCTCTTCGCCATATATCTGTAATGCGTAAGCGCAATCCAATGAAATTCTGTATTTTGATTACAGTAGTCATTCACCATCTAATGCCTGGGATATTAATAAAATATCAGGGCCGGACCCTGAATAAAAATATTTTTAAGTTATTCCTAGAAAATAACACTCTGTATACTATTTATAAAATATTTTATATCAAAATATAAATTTACACCTAGAAAGATACAACATCCCAGAAAAAAATCTTTTGGCACCATTTCATTGTTTAAATAAAAAAATTAAATTCTAGAGGGTTCATTTTTTTTTTCTTTAATGAGAAATTGAGAGAAAAGTCACTCTAGGGATTAACTACATATTATTTTTTTTGTTCCCTTTCTGCACTAGCAAAAGGTAGTGCAAATAGGGAGAATAAAAATTCGTCACATGTACCTGGTGAAATAAAAAAAATATTTTGTAATGAATGCGTAACTAATAAACTTAACAAATAAATAATAAAAATTAACAATTTAACTAGAAGAAATCAGTCAAACTTACTAAATCCAAATTAAATTATTTTGAATCATAGTCTATTTTCAAAGTGACCACCGCCAAATTCAACACATTTTCTTGATCGATTTGTCATTTCATTTACGTTTTTTCTAACAATCTCTAAATTGTTTTTAATCTCATTACAAAAATGCTCAATTCTTGCAATTAACTGCTCTCTGGTATGTATTTCTTCTTTATATACTTCAGTTTTTAAATCGCCCCACAAAAAATAGCCAAGGGGTGTGAGATCTGGTGATCTCGGAGGCTATGCAACGGGACCACGCCGACCAATCCACCTATTTGGATATTGTTCATTCAGATAGTTTCTGACTCGTACCGAAAAATGCGGCGTAGCCCCATCATGTTGAAACCACATTCCTCTTGTGTTTACATTATTTAATAAATTTGGCAGGGTATGTTGTAAAAAATCTAAATAATTGTCACCATTTAAGCGACCTTCAAAAATATGAGGACCTATGAGATTATTATTGAACATCCCACACCACACATTTACAGAAAATTTATCTTGGGAATTCTTTTGGATTATTGCACGGGGATTGTCGTGACTCCAAATATGAAAATTTCGAGTATTATTTATACCATCACGGGTAATTGAGATTCATCGATAAACAATATTCTTAGCATAGTTCGTCTATGGAATAAAACCCAGCGGCAAAAAGTTAACCGAAATACTTCATCACCTGGCACCAATCGTTGGACAATTTGGATATGATAAGGATGCATTTGTTCGCCTTTAATAGTTCTCCAAACTCTGGTTTGAGGAATATTCAATTGTTGACCAATTCTTCTTGTGCTGATTTTTGGGTTCTGGTCAACCATATTTAAAATCAAATCTTTTTCTTGCCGGGTCTGCATAACAGGACGTTCTATTTTCATGATTGAGGGAACGGTTCCAGTTTCAGAAAGATGTCCAAACACTCTATAAAATGTTTTATAATCTGGTACACGTTGATTTCCAAACAGGCGTCTGTATTCCCTTTCAGCAACTTTTGCATTGCCATTGCAATATCCATAGACAAAAACCATATTTGCGTATTCTCTACTAGTAAATCGTCGAAACTGCAATCACAACTTAGTGTAAATATAGTGGTAAAGAACATAGTAGTGTTTTATTTATTTTCTGTAATCTGACCATGCCTGAATAATACTTTGTATTATTAATAACCTAATCTGACTATTAATTGAGGAAACCGTTACTATGTGATAGTTCATTATCACAGAAAATGAATAAAACACTACTATGTTTTTTACCACTATAATTACATAAAGTTGTGACTCTAACTTCGACGATTTACGTCATTATCAAACAATGATTCAATATAGAATTTAAAACATTGTTTGATAATGACATAAATTGTCTAAACTGCAATCATAACTTAGTGTAAATATAGTGGTAAAAAACATAGTAGTGTTTTATTCATTTTCTGTAATCTGACTATACCTGAAGACAGAATCAAAGTCATATGTATATTTAAAATACCCTTAGTACTATATCCTCTTATTCACATGGTATTAACGGTGAATGTGGAAGTAATTCTGAAGCTGCCGGGCGAGAATATGCGATTCGGTTTCCAGAAGGACAACATTCGAATTGTAATGTTTTTTTAAGACTGATTAACTGTCTAAGAAACATATTTAATTTGGTTCCTTCGTATAAAATTGTAGCTGTAATTGTAGTAACGCATGAAATTCAAGTATATTGAATATTACAAAAGAGCACAAAAAGAATTTTGAACGACAGCAGATATTATGATTATCATTATACGCGTGTACAAAATCTTATGTCATACGATTACGAGGCCCAGGAACAGATGGATACAAATTTTTCTTTATGGTACTTAAAGTTAAAAGTTTCAGTGTGAATTTTTGAGCTGGTATTTTTGGAAATTTGTTGCTAAGTAAATGATTACAAAAAAGGTAGATAATGTTAAAATGATTCTGCAGATGGAACCCTTTGAATTTGCTGCTCGCTTGAACGGACAAACCTATGGGACATTTTTAACAAAAGACGTTGGAGAATGTGGTTTCTTCTTGACGGTGCCCCACCACACTATGCATTGTAAGTAAAAGGAATTTTAAAGAGAACGTGAATAAAACATGGTAGCCTTATGAACTGGTCTGCTCGATCGTCCGATTTAAACCCATTGGACTACTTCCATTTGGGTCATTTAAAACAATGTTTACAGTAGGGATGTTATTCATACTCTGGATGGGCTAAACGATAAAATATTCGAAGCAATAGCGACTGTTAAGCCGAAAATTATGCAGAGCTGTGCTGGACTTAAGCCGATGAGTACGTCTTTGTTTGATTCATGGGCGCCATTTTGAATATTTTACTCAATATTTAAACTATTTTAGTTATGTCCAAAATTCATTGGACGTAACTACCTACTTTAAAAAATCGTTAGCTTTGCTAACAGAAAAATTAAGAGACTGCTAAAACCAACATTTAATTTCTATCGCGATACAACTTACGAATAGTTTAGAATGCAAATAGTCGTTGCTGGAACTGTACAGGCAACACAAACATCTGTTATTTTGTAAACTTTTCTAATTTGATATAGAGTACATCTCTTTCAAAAACGTTCATGTAGGTCACGAAGACAGCAAAGCGAATAAGCGATGTTGATCGATGAGTTATGAGTTAATTTGTGTTTCATTAAAGGTGAGCAGTAGTTTTCGTACGGAACAATTTGGAGGAATAATTACTGATATGCCGAGCTACGTTTGTTTTAATTTAACTGACAAGAAAACTTATTGCGATCTATAACAGTTGTGCTCACATATGTAGTGCGATAGTTGCTATTCCTAATGATTTTTATTTTTTTTATTTATTTAGATACAATCACCCAACATATCACCAATTACATGGTGGGAACATTATGGTGAAGTAATATAAAATCTTATATTCGAGTAGAACTACAGCAGAATAGTATAAAAAACAAATGTTATATTTTATTATAAATTAACCTATTTAACTGATTGAATACTACAGCCTATCTTGAAGTAGATTATAATTTTTACACAATATATGAAGGGGATTTTAATAAAATAGTTTAAGGAATAAGTAGGAGCACGAAATGTTTCGCGGTTCAGCAATTTCATAATGTTATACACAGAAAACATTTTAGTTAAAATTAATAAAATTTATTTCACATTACCAAACTATTTCTTTAAATACAGCGAATTAAATCTTTATTTCGTGAAACTAAACCATTTATTTGCATGTTAATACTAAGGTCTGGTATTGACAACTAAGACATCATTAACAGTTTACTGTTCGTTTATTACGCGCCACTTAAATTTATTTGTGCGAATTAAGATATCGAGAAGAAATTTCAATAACTTTATTAGTCTTTACTTGACTTTGCTAGAAGCAACTCAAATGCACATTTAAAATATTTTGCTTTATTCGTTTGTGAAGACTAAGATTTGCTAATAACAATTAATAATTTTTTTTCATATCGTTATTACACATCACCACCATATTTAATTTATTATGAAGCTTTTCAAAACCTTACTCGTTTTCTATTATACAATAGATTTTCAAATCATCGTCTGAAACCACGGTATTCCACATGCAGACGCCTATTCTCTGGATATGAACAGACAATATCTAACTGTGCCACTGATAACCCACATTTCTTCAATTTGCCTAATAAAATGCCATGATCCAAGCAATAGAATTCCTTAGAAAAATCTGTGTAAATGGTATTAATTTGTTTGTTTCCACATAATTCTTTAAACATGAATTGTGTAATACGCGTATGGTTAGTCTCAGTAAATCTATCATAAATGAACTCATGTTGGTTATTTACAATTTGGCTCTGTACATGAGTGGGTAATGATGATGCAAGACAATCTTATATACCTTATTACTTATTATTACCTTAGTTAGAATTTGTCTCTGTATATGGCTGGATTTTTACATGCAAGACATCTCGAATACCTTAGCGAAATTGCAGATAATTGTTATGGGTCTATACTTTTCAGCCATGCGCTTGTTGGTTTTTTTAAAAACAGGATATAAGCGGGAAGATTTTCACATATCAGGAAATATACAGGTTTTTAATGATCAGTTAAGAATTGTTGTGAGTAAGCAGACGAAGATGGATGCGCAATCTTTGACGATAAATGCAGTAATGTTGTCTGGTGCTTTGATAATCGGATTGATTTTTTTACGATTTGTACATCCATTTCAGAAAATGTTGTTAATGATAAATTAGAATAATGTTTATCCCCATTATTATTATTAAATGCAGTCTGAAAGAAGGTAGCAAGGGAGATATTGAACAGCATTATATGCAATATCATGGTAAATCAAACAACTTCTCCTTTTGCCGTTAACGCAACCCCAGAATTTCTTTGGATAATTTTTTTAATATAAATATGCCCCTCGGTATAATACAATTTCACAACAATTTTAAATAAATTATAACTGTGTATAATTATACACAATTATAATTCACCACAATGCATTAAATTATAATTTTCTATGAGATTAAATACGAATAAGCCCTGTAAAAACTTTTACTGGTAAACTTACACGGTAATAAATTATTCATAAGCAACGAGCTAATACGTTAGCCTGTTAAAATTAACGAAATTACCAATAAATCTATTATATATTTGATAATTTATGAGACTAAAATAAGACTATATTTTTAACAAAAGGGGATAAAAAATTGCTTTTCTTGACTTTCTTCTTTTAAATCAATACATACTCGGAGCAATGAATTATTCATCAACGCATTTCTCTTGACAGCTTTTTAATGGAACTTACGTCCTCTAAAATGATTGCAAGTATTTTCGATGTATACAAAAACTACTAAGTTTTAAAAACGTTTTTTGCTACAATATATATATAGGATTCACAACCGTACTCTATTAAATTGTGTATCATTCCAATACATTGTTAAAACTTTGAATTAAGCTCACATCGCCGTGCGCCATCTAAAAAATTATATATCCATTTTTTTTTAAGGAAATGGTTAGAGAACACAACTGTAATAACTAACAATCGTTTATTGTTAAGCGTAGACATAAGTATACAGTCGGTAACTTTATATGAGGTTTCAAGAATTTTCATTTATGTTAATCTACAAGTTATATCTTATAACATAACTAATCCCTGACGCATTTCCTAAAAGTTTTAAATTGAAACAGAGCGTGGTGTGATTACAAAAACCTCGTAGTAGTAAGGGGTCCAAAGCTTTAAAAATTGAAATGACCCATTCCAACAAGGTAAATGATTTTTGGAAACGAATTCAGGAAGAGGGTCCTTAGGGGCATCAGAAATGCCTTGTTGGACTTTTGTTGGCACTTGCGCAACTTCTCCACAAGAAAAAAACATGGCCGAATGTTATTTCAAGAATTTGTGTTTTTAAACGTTTACCTCTTGCTAAAAAATTAACTACTTGCAATATCGATCTGATTTTTTATATCTATATACTACAGATAAGAGCGCATCTATCTGTACTAATAGACTTTCAAAATCACTTACGGTTTTTTTCTAAATAAATCCAAAATCGCGTGAACGAATTTTGTGTGTTTGAAATTTCGACGTGTGGGCAACTATATTAAATATTCGAATTTTGTATATATTACATGCGAATGAAATATGGTCTAAATATCAAAAAAGTTTTTGCAAAAAAAATTAGCTGGATATCTTATACAGTTTTCGAGATATGGATTTTCAAATTCGACAGTAATAATGACTTGTTATGATAGCGCGCAAAGTGGCAGCTACGGCAGGGCTCGTTCAGTGCAATTGTGTCTAGATACATATTAGTCTAATACCTAATTTGATTTAGGTGTTATATTATTCTTGATCATTAGATCACTCATTGTCTGAAAATTATTAGACAATTATTTCGGTGCTATAAATACATGGTTTTAAATTATGATTTAATTTGTTACATGTAATATACTGCCGTCCTAAGCCAAAATTACGTACTTTAGTATACGCTCGTCTTGAGATATTTCGCATTTTATGCCGCTAATCTCAGCACTCCTTGTTTTTTAAATAGTTTCATTCTATTTTTGGATTTAATTCTATGAGGCAGATGCAAAAATAATTGTTTACTGATTATTGAAAAAAGTCTGTCATTTAACAAGGAAACTTTGAAGTACGTCCAATTTGCTTAGGAAATTTTGAGTTACGTCATTTTGGTTTAGGACAGTATATCTAAACATGCAAATACAGTACGAAATCGTTAATAACTTTTCATACATTGAGTTTAAAAACTAAAAATTGACCCAAACTTCAGATTTAAAAACGGTATGGTATGACTTAAGAAAACATCAGAATCCTATGCATTCGCCATAACAGACATAATTCCCATTCCAAACTGGAATAACGTTATACATAATATCAAAAATAAAGCCAATCATATAAAATACATTTCTGAATATTGGTGTAAATAATGACAAATATTGCCCAACAATGTGAACTTGGATTCCTCCTGCCCAGCATAAAATATTTGAAGTGCAATCATGAACAAACGAACACAATAATATTTACGAAAGGTATGTTTAATTTTTCCAAAATAGAAAAACTACAAAAGTTGTGTGGGTATACGACAACAAAGGGTATTTTATCTTATTCACGAAATCAATAAATAATTAGGTGGAAAATATGAAGAAGAAAATATTGTAAAAACTTTATTGGCAGTCTATATATTGTGTGACCTGTCAATTATCCTTTTCGAATGGGAAAAAGTGAGCAGTTACAGTTAAAGCAAACAGGCCATCTAAACAGTTGGACTAATCTTGGAGATAACTGTGATGCAATTGGTGATCGTGTGATTGAAGATGGTCGTAAGACCTATGTGAATCTGTATGGCCATAGTGAGTTTAAATTCTTAGATTCACCAAGGTGTATTTATTTTCCATAAAGTTATTAGACTTACGTTCGCTACGTCCTACAAGGGAGCTTACTTGGTGCAATTGAAACGGTCATTAAGTCCAGTGGTTTGGTATGCTTAGCTTAGCTTGCAACTGAAGTACCTAGCGAAGCAGGGTCAAACCCTGCTTACTGCGAAATAATTTTAATTGTAAAAAATATCCACAAGAAGTGGTTTAGATTACCCTATACTTTCCTTGCCTAACACAAAATCCAGGATTTTAAACAAATTATCTCAGTGACTTGAAAAGCGGTTAAGAAAACACATCACCTCTCCCAGAAAATTTGGTTATCTGATAGAGAATAACCAAATAAAACCACAAATGATGACAAAAAACCACAAGTGGTTAAAAAAAACAAAACATGGAATTGTAAAGTAGAGTGTCACTAAAAATGTGCGTCCACTTGATGCTCTGTTGCATGTGCATGTGTAGCCTTTCCTAACAATTGTTTTAAGGGCAGAAATATTACGGAGCAGTGTTCAACAGACAGTAATTTTTACTAGTAATAGTATAGTGCTTTGTCGATGCTTACTGAGCTGCGAATTATGCATTATTATTATTATTATTACTTATAAATTACACGTTTTGTGTACGTGTTTATATTTTATTTCTATATTGTATAATGATGGTATATATAATAAATAATATCTCCATATACAACACCTTCATAATCTATAGATGTAATAAATCCTCTGCCAAATGAGTTTCATTTTACATATTAATATTTTTGTAAAATTATAAACAATCATAACACAATATCAAAAATGCATTCGTTCATTATCTTGATACATTACAATTAAGTAGATAGCAATACGTCAGATAATAGCTGCATGCTAATAGGAGTATCATGGATCTAAATTATGATTCAATTTGAAAAGTCTGTAACTCAAAAATTGTAAAAGGTATGGAGCTAATTTTTTTTGCAAAAACTTTCTTGATCTTTAGACCATATTTCGTTCGCATATAATATATAAAAAAAAATAAACATTTAATATAGTTGATCGCACGTCGAAAATTCAAACACATAAATTTCGTCCTTGTGATTTAGAATTTATTTAGAAAAAAACCGTAATTAATTTTGAAATTCTATCAGTATAGATATATGCGCTCATGTCAGTAGTATACAAATATAAAAAATCAGATCAATATCGCACGTAGTTAATTTTCTAGCGAGAGGTATAAGTTTAAAAACATAAATTCTTGAAATAACGTTCCGCCATCTTTTTTTCTTGTAGAGAAGTTGTGCAAGCGCCAAAAAAAGTCCAACAAGCCATTTCTGATGCCCCTCTTTCGATATGCTAGCGCAAAACTTATTTACCTTGGTGGAATGGGTTACTTGGCGATTTTGACGTCTTTCGAAGGTGTGGACCCTCTACTATAGGACCTTTTGTTATGAGGCGCCGTTTGGGACAAAATACAATTTCTTACAATATATATAATATTACACAATACATAAAAAAAAATTCCTGATATATATAGGAAAATTCCATATATAATGTTTTGATATAGACTTTTAATTTCACTAACTGCCGCAATAAAATGAGGGCGCCCACGCTCAAGCTGGAAGCCAGCTGTAAGCCAGCTGTAAGTAATCCTAACCTATAATAAATAATAAGATAAAACTGAAAATATCTTTTTAAGTACCAGTGAATATGAATATTGCCGAGTACTTTGAAGAATCAATTTTTGATTATAATTTATGTTATCAAAGACAAATTGATTCGGATGTAAGGCTGGTGGAAGATTGTTTATTAATACTCGAAAAGCATTGTTTTGTATTAAATGCATTAATGAGAAATGTAGAAAGTGAAAGAGCAGACAAACTTAATAATATACATACTTACTATGGTATGGAGTTTGTATTCTAGATTAGAAACTATATTTGAAGGTAAGTACTTATTAAATTTATGAGAAAAATTCTCAGCTAAGACGCACAAATGCTACAAATTACAAAACTACTTATGAAGAAAGACAGGCCACGTAATACTTTCCAATATGAACATTACATTAGGTAAGGACTGATAATGACGTCATAATTAGCGGCTGGCTGAGCGCCCTCATTTTATTGCGGCAGCTAGTGAAATTAAAAGTCTCTATCAAAACATTATATATGGAATTTTTCTATATATATCAGGGAATTGCATCTTTATATATGGATTTTTTTCATATATTGTGTGATATTATGTATATTGCCAGAAATTTTATTTTGTCCCAAACGGCGCCTCATATTTTGTACTCAAAAAGTTTAAATTATTTAGGACTTATATCAGAGAACAGGTTGATATTGAATATAAATAATATTGTCGTGACATTGAAACTAATATGAAAATCAATCCCAGTACGTTATGGCAGTTTATCGACTAATTAGTAATAATTTATCAGCTATATATTATCGGGATAAACATGATGAAGGCAACAAGGAGGTGGTTAATGGTTTTTCTGAATGCTTTTGTAGTTCATATATCACCTGTAATCTATCAACTGAGGGCGATCCTGTAGACGCAGATACACATTTTTTAAGAATCGAACAGTTTACAGAGCAAGAAGTTTTAAATCCTTTAAAAAAATCAGGACTAAATAAATATACGATGGGTCTTGACAGAATTCCAGTCTTTATATTGCATGATTGTGCTAACGTGTTCACAACTCCTCTATTTTTATCTAATATAGCCATTAAAACGAACACATCTCTTGATGGAGTTCTCCCGTGGGAAGGATTTCAGCCTTTGGGCTGGAATCCGGTCTGTATGGGGGAGCTCCCTAACTTGTTAGCGGTAGCACAATGGACCACAAGGCCTGAGTGCGGCGACCTCTGGGCGCCCCGCTAAAAAAAGAAGAAGACCCATTTAAAAGTTACTCGGTATAAAAAAGGTGAAAAAAAAAATAATATTGAGAATTACAGACCTGTAGCGATTATCAACTATATCTCAAACGCTTTCGAAATTCTGTTATATGAACAAACATTTTCTTCTGAAAAGAGTCCCATTTCCTACTTTAACCAATCTTTTTGTATAACTCAATGATGTCTAATGTTATTGACGCTAACTTAGAGGTTGACGTAATTTACACAGACTTCACTAAAGCATTTGACAGACTTGATCACAGTATTTTATGTTCCAAATTTAAAAGACTTGGCCTCTCAAATCATAGCTTGAAAATTGAAAAAAAGACCACCATATTGAATACTATGGGCAATGGTTTGCGGAATTTGTATCTATCTCGGGTGTGTCCCAAGGTTCTGTGATAAGCTCATTATTTTTTCATTAGTTACATCACAGAGGAACTAGGTGGCAATTGTCTTTTATAGGCAGATGATATGAAGTTAAAAGAAAATAATGTTAGTGATTGTGTGGCAAGTTGCCTTTGATAAAATCAATGAATGAAGTAATTTAAATGAATTACAGTTGAATATGAGAAAGAGTAATGTTCTACCTTTTACTAATAAACACAAATATATCGAATTCAATTACCGTAATGAAGATTAAGTGCTTACACGTCTACCAACATTTGGTGACTTGAGTGTAACATTTGATACCAAAGTATCATTTAATTGAAACTATCGCTAATGAAAGTGTTAGAACACTGTGATTTATCTACATCTAATTAATGTTTTTGAATCATTTTTATTTCCTAAAACTGTACAGGGTCAATCACTATTTTTTAATTAAGAATCCATTGAAATGAGTAAATAGTATTTAAGAGGTCCTTTACATGTTTTTTGTACATTTTTTTGCCGTTTTCGTTATTCGACGAGCAATAAAACCTCAGTTTGGTATAAATTGTCGTGTACAACGGAGCATTTGTCACACTTATCGGTGGTTAGTTACAATTTGTATAGAATTTAAAATATTTTGAATTGTTTTTTAATAAAGCGGAACTTGTAGACATGACTTTTGTTTCGGGCGAGTCAGTCAGAAATTGTTTACTTTCCAATAGAATTTGCCACCAACGTTATCCGGAAAGAAGGATTGCTGATGTTAGCAGCTTCCAAAGCCTTCTCGACGGATTTCTGGAAACTGGAAATGTCGAATATAAAAAAAGTGAAAGAATAAAACGTGTTGTGAACGAAGAAAATGAGTTTTCTGTGGTGCTGGCAACGGTTGAGAATCCCCATGTTAGTCAAAGAGAAGTGAGCTCATTAGTAGGAATAAGTAGACGGTCTGTGGGTCGAATCTTAAAAACGAATAAGTTGCATGCATATCATATTCAAATGCATCAGGAATTATCTGCTGATGATTTTCAAAAGCGCCTACAATTTTGTAATTGGACCAGAGGTAAAATGCAAGATGATGTCAACTTCTTCAATAATGTTTCATTCACCGATGAGACAACTTTTCATAAAAATGGATTTGTTAATAGGCACAATTTCAATTATTATGCTTCGGAAAATCCTCAATTTTTTCTGCAAGTTGATAACCAACACAGATGGTCCATAAACGTTTGGGGAGGAATTATTTGAGAACATGTAATAGGGCCACATTTCCTTGATGGTACATTGACTGGAGCTATGTATCTTCATTTTTTGTAAAACTGTCTGCCACAATTATTGGTAAATATCCCTGAAAGAATTCGAAATAGGATGTGGTTTCAGCAAGATGGTGCACCACCACATAATTTAAATGCAGTTAGAGACCACTTAAATAATTCCTACCCTCATCAATGGATGGGCCCACTAAATGGCCTGCTAGAGCCCCAGATCTTACAACAATGGATTTCCTTTTATGGGGATATGTAAAGGAAATTGTTTATAGACACACCAACAACAGTACAAAATATGAAGAAAAGAATAATGACTGCCTTTAGATTTATCACACCGGCAGTTTTATTGGCAGTGGGAACCTCATTTCAAAAATGTATAGAGATGTGTGTCAATCAAAATGGGCAACATGTGGAACATTTACTATAATTTTTTCTACTAAGTTATTTGATTTTTTTTAAAATTTCTAGCTATCGTAGAACTCGAGATATCGAGGTCCGACGCACTATTGTTCCACTCTACACTGCATTATAGTCTTCTTAATTTCTACTTGAATTTTTTATTTAGGTTGGGTTAAGTTAGGTCTAGTCAGTTTAGATTTCCATCATATAAATGATTTTGTACTGTTGTATAATGCACGATTAATATTTATAGCTTTTTGAAATAATAGAACTTTGGCATCATTACGAAATGTAAAAAATTTCATAAACCGAGTTGGCAATTATAAACTGATTTGTGTAATAAATTTTAACTGGTTTCGGAGATTAATTGAAATTTCTGTGATATTGCAACATGTGTGCAATACAGAATTCAATATTAGTTGCCAAAGTTGTACGATTTTGAAGCACCAGCAGGAAGCTGTAAATATGATTAACATTTGCATGTATGGTGGATATAGGTGTAGGTTTACCGCTATTCACAATTTATAAAACAAGAAAATATTATGTAATGTATATTTATGCATAATACCATTGATTAACTAGAAAAATTAATCAGTGAAAATACATAATAAACAGATTTCAAATCGAATTTTTATATTTATAATTAATCTAACATAACTCTTAAGCTACAAAGGCTCTTTTGAAAATTTATTCCAAAGAACGGACAGAACCCCGTTCTCTTTTTGCGAGTATAATGTTGAAAAGTATATAAACTAAACTCTGCGCTGTCAATGGATTCCGTCCCAACGAAGAATTATAAAAGGGGAAATGGAATATACATTTCTTGATATATCAATGAACGATATTGTATTTGATGTGATAAAGGTTGTCGAAACGTATTTCCCTGAATGGCAGTACGTCAATTATATCGATGAAATGTCATTTTAAATTGTGTCTGCTTCATTTACTTAAGTTTTTGTAGCCGAGAGCAATGTCTGGTGCTCGCTACCATCTTCCTTGACATTTACTTATAGTTGGATCAACTAGGTTTTGTTAAGTGACATATTTCAAATTTTACTCAAGAAATAAACCGAAAGAATTCTATTTACGGTGCTCTTTTTATTGTGTAAACAACATCGAATATAAATCTCGGACATACAGTTCTGTTTTGAAAACTTTACCAGCAATGATAAACATATATTGTACTTTTTTTAAATTAAATTCAAGAACAATGCATTCTGATGAAAGACAATTTAGATAATTCAAAATTAAGACAGTATTATATCTATACACACCGGCAAATTTAAAGGAACGGAGAAAAGTTGGCATTGCTTTCTAGATAATTTTGTTTTCTTCTAACAAAAGACCCCACCGCACTATTAGCATTGGAAAAAATCTTTTCGGTGGAATTTTCGCAGAAACAGCTCTCATTCGTGAACAAAACTTGACCCCAATGGACACCATTCCAATTTTGGTGTTGTTGAGCAAAGGCAGTTCAAACAAAACACTAACTGGAAGAAGTTGTGGAACCAGAATAAGTGAGCGTGCAGTTAGAAGAAGCCTCAAAGTTGATTTGAAGTCGTGTAAGTTAAGAATGCCCTAATATTGCACGGTCACTTATTCTGGTTCCACAACTTCTTCCAGTTCGTGTTTTGTTTGAACTGCTATTCGACGCCTATTTGGAGGGTCGGTTTAACTTCGTCGAGGACGGGCGTGTTGTGTGTGACACTCCCCGAAAAACGCAAAAGAACCGGTTAAAACGCCATTAAACTCAATATAATTTAAGTCATCGGTAGATTAAAACGAAGTGTAATAATTGAAGAACGAAGCACGCAACAAATTCAAAATTGAAAATTACTGCAAAATATTTGTTAATAATAGCATAAAATAAACACAGGTCTAGCGTATGGGCCGTTACGTCGTAAACGCTCCACCTGAGATCGACCCTTCAATACGCCTCTCATGTGGATTACGAGAGCAACCTCTGTCAATAAGGAAAGATAATCATACCAGCTGTGGACGAAAAAAGATAAGTTTCAAGTAGTAGTTTTAGTTTATTAGTGTACTAGTTTATTTCTTTATTAAAATTGAAAAAAAAAATGAAAGTAAAATTGAAAAGGTATCAAATGAGATAGAAAAATACCCGGAATTAGAAAGCGGCAGTTGAAAGCAATTACTACAAAAACAAAGTAAACAGGGTGTGTAAAATATTCTCTTGGGTCTCTTTTTCATAACCCGCTGTAAGAAGCTCTTACCGCGAGACAGAGCTCTTCCTGGTACTGTTGCACTTCCACCGTAAATGAATACCGGGTGGCCACGAGTCAATCTACGCCCCCAATATTTTGGTTGCTTTTGTATTTAAAAATTTGGATTTTGGTACAAATAAATTAGACAATAATAGGCTACTTTTAGACTAGCATTAATGAAAATATCACTTCCGGTTGAACCGGAAGTGACATCAGCTTTTTTTATTAAATAGAATGACTATTTTTTTGATGGTTTCTCATTAAGCATAAATTTCTAAGTGCAGTTTTTTCAGATGTAAAAAATTCCAATAAATAAGTGAGATACGAACAATTTTTTAATTTTTTCAAAATGACCGCGTCAGATGAATGCGATGTAAGAAAATTACTAAGTAGGCTATGGAAAGTATTAGTAAGGTTGTAGACTTGTCTGTAAAGAAGAAAATAGTTGTTTGAATTATTGATAGGTACTAGTATTTTTGTTTTTTTTTTTTTAAACGGAATTTAATTTTCATTTTCGTTTCCGTAGGGGTCCTATGGATTTTTTTTAATGGAACTGTGCTATTTCCTTCTTTAATCAGAATTAATGATTCATAAACTATAATTTTCTCGCCATTAATCATTTCTTGATATCCTTCGTAATAATAGAAGTATTTTCAAATAGTAAGCGCCAGTAAATCATTTTAATAAGGTACCTATCTACATTTAAATCCAAAATTGCATATAGCCATGAAAATGACAGACATTCACAACAATTAAATTAGTCTTGACTTACTCACTAATTTTCTGAAGCAAGTGTATTAAGGTTGTTATAAACAAGAAAATTAATATAAAAATGCTGGAAATTATTCAAGAGATGAAAAAGTTGACATGATCATTATTTATGGAGAGACTCGACGTAATGCAACTAAAGCACAAAGTCTGTATGGACGGAGATATCGAGAAAGAAGACAACCTCCGAGAAATTATTTCGCCCGGCTGGAGCAACAATTTAGAACTGAACCTAATATAAAAATTGAAGAAAGATTTATTGTTAATAAAGAAACAGAAATTAATGTATTAGCTTTAGTGCATGTTGACCCAACCATTTCGATAAGACAAATTGAACATGAATTACCAATTTCCAAAGAATCAGCCAGAAAAATTTTAAAGAAACACCGCTATCGTTCTTATAAATATCAATTGCATCAATTTTTGTATGAGAATGATTATCAACGAAGAATAACCTTTTGTAATTGATTACAGTTACGCCAATTAAGAAATGAGAATTTTCTCAAAAACATTTTGTTCACTGATGAATCGATATATACAAACCTTGGGTTATTTAATCGAAACAACACTCGATATTGGGCAATTGATAATCCTCACATTATGAGACAGGGGCGGTTTCAGGAGCGGTTTGGCTTCAATGTTTGGTTAGGCGTACTGGGCGACCATATCATAGGATCAATAAAGCTTAACGAAACTCTAACTGGACCAAGATATCTAAAATTTCTCCAAAATATAATAGTTCCACAGATTAATCAAATTCCCAATGCCAATATTGACGAGGTTTACTTCCAACAAGACGGGGCTGAACCACACAATGCTATTATCGTTAGGGATTACTTAAATCAATTATTTCCAGATCGTTGGATTGGGACCCATGGCCCAGTCAGATGGCCTGCAAGGTCGTTTATGAATCATTATTTCTGATTAATAAAAGAAATAGCACAGTTCCATTAAAAAAAATCCATAGGACCCCTACGGAAATGAAAATGAAAATGAAATTTCGTGAAATTTTCTAAGTTTGACATAAATATTTCAGCTAACAAAGGAGAAATTGGTGAACCCATTGGTAGCCCGTCTTTTTGTCTAAAGAATTCACCATTAAACTGAAAATAGTTTTGTTCAATACAAACTCTCGGAAGATTTTTTAACTCTGTTTTTCTGTTTCGCTGATTAATATTAAATAATTTAATAGATAATTCACAAATCAGCGAAACAGAAAAAACATAGTTAAAAAATCTTTCGAAAGTTTGTATTGAACAAAACTATTTTCAGTTTAATGGTGAATTCTTTAGACAAAAAGACGGGCTACCAATGGGTTCACCAATTTCTCCTTTGTTAGCTGAAATATTTATGTCAAACTTAGAAAATTTAATTTTTAATAGCAATAACAGTTTAAATACACATGTGTTTTATTGGACTCGATGTGTAGACGATATTTTTTGTATATGGACCGGTACAGAAAGGAACCTAAGTAATTACCTTAATTTCTTAAATTCTTTTAATAGTAAAATTCAGTTCACAATGGAATAGGAGCAAAATGGGCAATTAAACTTTCTAGATATTTATATCAAAAAACATAACAATCAGTTGAAATTTAGCATCTACCGCAAACCTACTACTACAGATACAGTAATACATTATAATTCGCAACAATCATGGCAAATTAAGATTTCACTCTTTCATAGTCTAATACATACACTGACGAATTTTCCTTCGGATCAAAGTGATTTTGATAGAGAATTAAATATAATTAAACGAATTGCAAGATATAACGGATACAACAAATCACTAATAGATAACATGGTCAAAAACAAACAACGCAAAATGCTTCAAGAAGAATTTTTCACTGTGCCTAACAAACCTACAAAATATAGTTTTATTAATTATGTTCCGAAATATAGTAACAAAATTTCTAAAAAATTAAATAATTTGGGTATCTCTACAATAAGTGGGAACAAAACAAATATAGGAAACATTTTGGTTAATAACAAAGAAAAACTAAATAAAATTGATAAATCTGGTGTATATAAAATTAATTGTAAAGATTGCAATGCTGTCTATATCGGTCAGAGTGGTAGAAGCGTTGTGAACAGGGTAAAAGAACACAAAAAATCAATCTTAAATAACAATAAAAATACAGGAATGTCAACACACTGTATTGAAAACAACCATTTCATAGATACTGATAACATAAATTTACTTCATTCAGAAAGAAAAGTTAAATGTTTAGATCTGCTAGAACAACTAGAAATCAAAAAATCTTTCAAGTACAACCCTTGTACCACAAATGACCGACAAAATTTCTTGTATACCCCTATAATAAACCAATTGTTAAGAACGATCCTTTGATTATTATAATCAGTTTAGGTCCACTCCAACCAAACATTCAAATAATTAAGGATGTTAAATTAAGTTTTAAATAGATTAGGTCATTAATAGATTAAGACATAAATACTTTTAGGTATAAATTAGAATAAGCACGTCGGAAACTTTAGTATTCACTATGTAATACTCTTGATAAAGACCTAATAAGCCGAAACATATATAGAGTATTTATAATATATTGATTGATTCATCTAAAAGCAGTGTTTAATTTATAATTAACGACATTTTTTTGTTCGGAAACCCTTGAACTACTTATTCCCAAAGTTTGAAAAAATTCCACCTAAAGGATTTTTTCACTGCTGACGGTGCGAGATCCCATGAAGGTGTCGAGAGCCATGAATTTCTAATAATATACTTGAGTTTCAGAGTGATCGGATTGATTTCTAAATAGTATTTGTTTCAAATTTTTCGTGCTTATGAGAAATTATTATTAAAAGTGGTAAATAAAATAAATTAAAGGTTCTATGACAAATACTCTGGTCACCCATCCAAATGCCGGACTCAAGCAAAGTGCCCTTAACATCGCTGATCGGGTGTCGGAAATTAAATCGTAGACGGTACGCGTACCTCGTCCCCTAGCTATTGGTTAATTTTTTCTTTTAACAGATTCCGTTCAAAGTTAGGAGAATAAAAAATTATGTAGAAAAAATGCCAATTAATTTCCATTCCTTTAAATTTGCCGTTGTGTTTAAATCTCGGACATAAAGTTGTGCTGTAAAAAATTTACCGCCAATGATAATTTTATATATTGTATTGTACCTTGCTCTAATTATTACCAACGGATGACATAATCTAAGACAACAGTTTCTAATTAATTACATGACCATCTTTGACCAAGATAATGTTTTATATCAGGATATTAAAATCATCAGAATGTGGGAACTCCAAAATAGTAGTCTAGCTAGGTAGTGTACGTGGAACAGGTCATAGGCCAGTCATTGGGGAATAAAAAAGGCGTTTACCCAGACAAAATTACAAAACTCTCCATACTATGATGCTGATTGGAGGGTTTTGTAATTTTGTCTGGCTTTTTTGCTTTAATGACTGGCCTATCAGTAAAATCCTACTTTAATGTAAAACAGAACTTCATAGCACACTACAAAGATCTAAAATACGTAATCCATATCTGTGCAGTTTCTCCTTTGACTTTATTTATGCGCATTTCCTCTTATTTCAATATTGTTTGTTAGCGTAGGTATTAAAATATATGGCCAAATAAATCCATCATGTTGAAATAATTCATTTGAGACAAATAATTAAACGTCAAATATATGACTTACTACTTCAGGTAAACGAGGGTAAATCCGATGTAATCCCTTCTAAAATTTTCCCAACATACCTGATTTTGTAGATTAATTATAATTTATCTTCATTTTAATATATCAAACGCCATATATTATTAAAATTTATCGGCAATAACACTAAGGACGTTACCTCAAAGACCTACGTACACATGTTCACTCCCTTTACACAGAAATATAAAGCAGTTGAACGAACTTCAATATCCCTTGGCAAACGTTTCATGATTAATTAGTATATATATTTGAACTCAAATTTAAATAGATGTTCATGAAGCCGCCCTCAAATCACTGAATCTAGAATTAGTCCTGTAGGCGAATGCAAAACTACATATGGACAGCGCCATGATTAACCTATGCAACTTTAACTTTACCTACCTATGTTTATAAATTAATCTCTATTTGCCTACATTTCAAGAAGCATAGATGTGGTATATTACAGAAGTGCAGTAAGTTCAGGTAACTGGGAAAAATTAAAAATTTTAAAAACCCTCGACACAAAAATTAACCTTTAAAAAGGAACAAAATCATTTATATTCACTGGCTCGAAACACTAGCTATTTCTTTTTCTCTAAAATTGTTGGACCGTGGATTAACAGTTTTAAGTTAGATAGGTAGGTATAAGTAGCCGTAAGAGATACAGTGAGGCCAATAAAGCAGTTAAAACCGACAAAGCGACCGACAGAGGACACCGCCGCTCATTTTGATTCTTCGTATCACTATATGTATCCCTTTTAATATACATTATTATACTCTTCACAAATACAAAACGAAGAGTATATTGCATTGGGTACATTTCCAAAACCGGTAAAATCATTCGTAGAGAAAAGAATTTCATATCCCTGTGTTGGTGGTCGAATTTTGAACAACTTTCAAAATGTCCGTCCGTCTGTCCGTCACGTTTATTGTAAGCACGATAACTTAAGAACGAAATATTCGATTGTATTGAAATTCGGACAGCAAGTCAGTGTTAAGCTGGAGGAAGAACCCTATTGTTTTTTAACAAAATTGATCAATAAATAAAGAAATTATTAATTTTTTAAATAATTTTTTTTTAATGTTTTGTAATTAAACAAAATGTCTAACACTAGTATTATTTACAGAAAGAACTGCGAAAAGCATCCTATAGAATGTGCAACATATGTATAAAATGTGCATTAAATTGGCGAATATTATAATGGTTAGCTTGTTTGCTTTACCATTACTACAGAAATCATCATTATTCGAAAAAAATCATAAGTGCATCGGGGAATTTTTTTTTACCACAGGATATCTCTTCCAATGACCTACAGGCCTGGTACGAAAACTTTGAGATCTTTAATAGCAATGGAGATATATAGAGTGACCCACTAAAAACGTACACACTATATAAGCAAACTAAAAATAATTCACTTTAAAACGCATGATGTTTTTAACTTTATTATTTTAGAAAATATTGTAATTACTTGTAACCAATTCGGCGAAGAACACTCTCTTTATAAAGAAATATTACACTTTTTGTAGGTTATCAAAATATCTTCAATATACTTTTTGTTTAATTTTTTTATGATAGAAAAAACTTCATGTTTTAAGACAAGAAACATCTAATTATGTTAGATTAGGTTAGGTTAGCAGTATCACTAGAAAAGTAAAATAGTGATATTGCAGGCCAACCTGTAGCGGAAGCCGCGAGCCCACGACATGGCCTTCGCGGTGGCAAAAAAAGGGGGGGTGGAAATAATAGTGGCCTCAGAGCCCAACAAGAAAACAATGAACAACCCCAAGGATACAAGGAGAGATGTAGGAGTATATCTGAGGAACAAGGGAATCGAAGTCAGGAAGGTACACAGGGAGGCGGAACTAAGGCAAAGAGAGGTACCTGGTTATCTAACAAGGTTAATAGACGACTATCTCACGAACCGCAAGATTCGAGTAGGAAACAGACATATCGTTATGACGATCGGAGTGCCACAAGGGTCGGTCCTGGGGCCGACCCTCTAGAACATTATGTATGACGGGATCCTGAGACAAAATATGCCGACCGGGGCGCTGATGCTGGCGTTCGCGGACGACCTAGCGGTCATGGTGTAAGCAGACGACGAGAAACAGCTAACACAGAGGGTAAACGAGTCACTCCGAATAATTGACGAGTGGCTCATAGAGCACAAGCTGTCCCTAGCAGCTGAGAAGATGGAGGCGGTTATGCTAAAGGGACATAGAAGAAAGAGAAGCCTCTGCTTCAAGGTCTAAGATACACAGATCCACCTTGGCAGGTCACTGAAATACCTGGGTATCACGCTGGATATCCAAGGGACGTTTGGAGAGTACATCCGCGTGACGTGTAGCAAGGCGGAGAGGAGAGTGGGGGCGTTAACAAGATTGGTGCCCAACATAGGAGGACCTAGAGCACCAAGACATACTATACAACGCGGTGTAGTCGACCCTGCTATACGCCGTGCCAGTATGGGTCAGGGCGTTAAAGATTGAGAGATATAGGGCCATACTCGAACGGACCCAAAGGTGTATGCTGCTTGGTCGACAAGAGAAAAAGAATTCACGAGTCAGGAGAGGGGCAGCGAAACGCGAACAAGAAAGGGACAATACCATGGCAATAGAGATGGAACACGGAGAGAGTGGTAGCACGCTGGACGAGAAGACTGATACCACAGCTCAAGGCCTGGCAGGACTGCAAGCACAGGAAACTGAATTACTTCTTAACCCTTAACCGGCCATGGATCATTTAGAGAAAAAAGAAGGATAAAGAAATCACCAGATGCGACGTGAAAATTGATGAGGAGGATACGGTCGAACACACAATGTTCGTATGTGAAAGATAGGAAGCAAGGAGACAGAGCACCTACCTCGAAATCGAAACCAACCTAACACCAGACAACATAATCTCCGTCATGACGGGAAACCGTGAATCCTGGAGGGTGACCAGTAAAATGGTAAAAGAGATAATGTCTACCAAAGAGACAGAAGAACGAAACAGGCAAAGAACTAAAGCCGAAAGGGATGTAGGATGAAAGAAGACAGTGAGAACAAACTAGCTCAGAGCTCCAACGAATGGCTAAACGTCGATACCGGAGAGTTGGGTAGTGGACACAGAGGGGGTTGTAGTCGGTAAGAGTCCGGCACTACTCGCCCGCGATAGAACAGAAGCGGCGAGTGTCCATGAGGTTAGGTTAGGTTAATGTATGAGTGGGCTCTTGTCAGACCCTCCACTACGACCATCAGGTCTATTGTGGCTAACTCCTAATTATTCCTATAGCTCACCCAACAGATTCAGCTTCTTAATAAAGTAGATAAAAATAATCTTGTTGGGTGAGAAGATGTCCAGGTTCCCTGGCTCCAGTCGCCCTTTGCCAAACAGTGAGAACCTCTTTCTGCAGCAGGACAGATACACAAAACGTGTTCTGCCGTTTCATCATCCTCCAGACACAACGGCATTCGACGTTTTCAACCAGTTCAATTCTGTGTAGGTGATTATTTAGTCTGCAGTGCCCAGTGTATAGGCCAATTAGAGTTCTTAGGTGTAGCCTATTTAACTGTAATAGTTTTTTAGTTCTTGACTTCAAGGGGTATGTAATAAACTCTTTTGGGTGAACCAATCCTGGTAGTACCTGCCAGTGCTGAATTGTTTTCAATTTAGCCCAGGCTAAGATAGGAGCCTTGGCAGAGTTTCCAGATATGTCAAATGTGAGTTCTGGTCCTATAAATTTGGTTTCCGCACCTTCCTTAGCCAAAGAATCGGAAACTTCGTTGCCTTTCATGTCAAAGTGGCCAGGTATCTAGATCAGAGTCAAATTATTGTTTCTGCCCAGTCGGGTAAGAGCTTTTTGGCACTTCCATATCGTTTTAGGGTTACAATGGTAGGATCCAAGAGTTTTAAGAGCTGCTTGGCTGTCTGGAAACATTTTTATTGATCTGTGTCTAGGCTGCGTCTGTTCTAGCCTCCATGCACACAGCTCAACGGCATGGATTTCTGTCTGAAATATAGTCACATTATCACCCAATCTAATCTAATTAAGTAGTACTAACTTAAATACGATATAGTGTACCTGGTGTAGACAGATTTATAAGTGAATTCAAACTTCAACTCTAAAACTAGAAAGTGTGAAGAAGTGAAGTGGTTAATTTCTAAATGAAAATAGAGTAGGTATAAAGAACCCTTCTCTGTTGTTGACAACCCGACCAAAACCGTTATATTTATTTATTTTGTTTTTTATATACGATGATTTGATTTCATTCATGATATATTGGAGAATAGAACAGAACCTTCTCATTCTCTATGTGGCAACATATTTCGTTCGAGGCCAATAATGAACATAAAAGAAATATCCAGGGAAAGTGATTGTGGCAGGGATCTGACATGCGGGCGAACAGGTTTTTTAAAAGAAGGTCCTTTAGAAATAATTGATTTATGTGTTAAAATATTCAAAAGGTTTCTATTCAAAAGGGCTGTATTAAAAATGTTTTATTATAATAAATTTGCCCCAAAATTTTAATATAAATACAGATTTCTTATAAAATATATTTGATGAAGAAAATTGTTGTCTATGTATATAGTGCTATGCGAGATGCAGCCAGTTTACACTCAAGCTTCAATCGGTTTATGAATTTGTACTACATAAGTATCATATGGTATGTTATTGTTGTCCAGAAAATCCATATGGGATGTTCCCTTCTCGCTGCGTTATCATTTGGTAGCGCTATAAAGTAGTAAAAAGAAATTGTGTACTATATCATGTGATCTTCTGTTTCTGATCAAACAAATAAAATGTGACAAAAACTAATGATATACCCGAGGCAGACATCCGGCCCTGCTTTATCAATGACGGCGGTTATAAAATTGTAAAAAAAAATGCAAGTGCATTATTTATATGTTGGGCCCATATGGGCTTTATTGTACTTCAATATTTTGTGCTGTTGGGGTTGTTATGTAGCTAGTAGTTTAAAATCTTTCACGATTTAAGACAGAATAAATAAAATAGAGTTACATATCACAACTTATTTAAATTAAAACTACAAATTAAAAAAATATATTTATTATTTATTTTAATATAATAAAAAATGCCGAATAAACTGAAAATATCACGATTGGTCCTTTTAGTGCTAAAGCTTTTAAATTTTCATAGAAATGTTTGTAAAATGTTCATAAAGAATCTTTGTTGGTTCAATGGTTGAGTCAATATTAGGCAATATTAGATTATCTACAAAAAAAAGAGGAAGTAAGTAACAATTGCGTTAAAGGCTTTTTATTGTTTCATCCGTTATATAAAATCACAAAATTCTATTAAAGTTAGGGGTGCATTTTTGAGAACGGGATGTTTTTTTTTTTTTTAATATAACTCAAATACTAAGCTGAATTCGAAAAAAACACAGGAGTACTTTTTTGTATAAAATTGAATTTATCATTAAAATGGCTGTTTGTGGCCGCGAGAGAACCATTTTTTAATTTAAGTTTGTTTTTATTTTTTTATTTTTATTTTATTCATACACCATCTAACAGTGAAAGACCATTTGCAAGATGGGAAACCACACATGCCTCATACAAAAAAGACTTAAATTTACTAACATACATTTCAATAAAGATATAGCACAATCAAATAATATTAGAGAGGACAGATAGTTGAATATATTTACTATTATTAATTTGGAAGACGGAAATTGAAACCGATTGTCTCAAAGAAGCGGCAATTGAAAAGATATTAAACATAATATATAGGTGATGAAATGGAAAAACTGCCCAAAATTGAAACCGATTGTTTCAAGGAAACGACATACAGGGTGAGCAAACTATCCCTTCGGACCTTTTTCATAACGCGCAAAAAATAATAATAATGGTGATAATAATAATGTTACCGCGAGATAGGGCCTTCCCCAGCAACTCCACCGTAGATGGTTATTTACTTGTGGAGCGGTTAATAAATTTTAAAAAAAGAAAGGGAAAAAGGGGAAAAAATACAAAAATAAAATAAAAAATGAAAGCTGCTAGATTCAGAGACACAAGAAGCAGAAAACATAGCAGAAGAAAAATAAGAAGATGACGATAGATGGAAACTTAAAAGAAGCATGGAAACTGAAAAGAAGCATCTCGCAAACAACTGCACCACACCCCAGCCGATGATGACAAATGGAAACTTATTAGAAGCATGGAAACTTAAAAGATCCATCCTATATTCCCACCCCATGCGTCATGCGGCTTTCACTACTGACAACAAGCATGTCCAATGTCCAACCCGGCGTATGCAGCTGGTCCGGCGGTATATAAAACATCCGAGATTTGGTTCCGGCACGCGGTTTGGCCGTCCATTGGGTATATTCGACGGACGACCGGGCTGCGTGTTGGAACGAACCTCCATGGATGCCCGGAATTGGCAGCAATGCCCATTATACGCTGGCACATCAATCAAACAATCAATCAATCAATAAAGAAAGAAAAAAATATATACATATATGATTTTAGACAAGATCTCCTAAGATGTCGATATCACTCTAGCTGTGGTTATAGATAGAGCACATGCTGTAGATTGGTGAAAACTTTAAAATATTAGTCCGGGCCATACCAAGGTAAAAAGTTTGGTTTTGTCTTGAATTAATTCGCGGAATATGGAAATTAAGTCTCTCGAGTATCTCACTATAGTCAATATCATAATGAATCACCTTTTTAAAGAAATGTATGCCAAAGTTGTTGCGTCTTTCAGATAGGTTACTCATAGAAAACATTTGAAGTAGATCACTTTGTGGAAAACCAATTGGTGGATATATACCATGGAATTTTAGATATAGAAATTTAAGAAAATGGCGTTGCACATTTTCTAATTTAAGACTATGACGTAGCAAGGCTGCCAAACAAAAGACGCATGTTCTAGTTTAGATCGCAAAAAAGAAAAATATTATAGTTTTAACTTCGAGATATTTGACAAATCACGCCCATTGCGTATAACAAAACCAAGAGTTCTATTTACGTAGCAAATGAACGTGTCTATATGATTGACAAAGCTGAGTTTTTTGTCAAAGATTACTCCAAGGTCTTTAAACGAAGACGGTCGAGTTAAAGGTTCGTTTCCTAGAGAGTAGTTGAATGTATAATTAATATCCTTCGTGGAAAATGTCATTACGTTACATTTTTGTACGTTTAATGTGAGACTGTTCTCGACACACCAAGTGCTGAGTTTAGATACATTATTTTGTAATGTAATGCAGTCAGTTTTGTTAGAGATTCTATGTAGTAGCTTGACGTCATCTGCATACATTAAAAAATAAACGTCTAGCTCATATGCTATATCATTGATAAACATATTAAACAAAAGCGGTCCAAGAACAGACCCTTGAGGCACACCGGAAGAAGATAAGTAATCAGTAGACCTGAATCCATTATACGCGACGTACTGTTTTCTATCTGACGAGTATGATTTTAAAAATTGTGTAAGATTCTGTGAAAGTTCAATGTTAGACAGTTAATAAGAATGTTATGATTAAGCCTGTCGAAAGCTTTTGTGAAATCAAAATATATTTATTTATTTATTTTTTGACTTTATTTTAACATACACCATTCCACAGTATAACACCAATTACCGAATGGGATCAATACAGATTTGTAATAATATGAATTATGATAATAATATAACAATGAATATGGATAGAAGCAATAATCATCGACACACACATTATAGTTTCAGGTTTTTTATTGCGGCTACACTGCAGTTGAACAGATCAATCTTGTTTTGAATTGAGTTAAAATTGCTGCACATTTGATAAAGCGGTGAAAATTTCATAACATTAATACGAGGTGTTGGGAGATTGAAGGTGAGAGGTTGTCATAAAAATGTGTGAGAGATGCAGAAGTTTAACTGGCTAAGAATATCCTCACTCTCTATGTCACTTGTAACAAATTTACGCAAGAAGATCATTTGGGTAATAAAGTGGCGATTTTCAAGCGATTCAAATGAGTGTCTTGAAAGTAGCTCTTCATGTGGAAATCCAACTGTTGGATATAGATTATCCTCCTTGTAGCTAGATAATTTAAGAAACGCATCTGGACTCTCCCTATGTTTTACACATGTACATTGTACACCATATGATGGAGGCATATATTCAACACGAGGTCTGACGAGAGTATAGTGTAATAATTTAATGGTACTTAGATTGTTAAATTCACGAGTGTTATCTTATCACAAATCCAAGAGATCTGAAGGAGTTTGCTACCACGTCATTAATATGAACAGAAAACGATAGGCTAGGATCAAAAATCACACCAAGGTCGCGGATAGTATTGGGTCTCTGCAGTGAGACGTCCTCAATGACATAGTCATATTTTATGACATTGTGTTTCAGAGAAAAGGACATAACATTACAATTAGAGGGATTTAGAGGTAGATTGTTCAATGTACACCAGGTGTTAACTTTATTTAATGCTAGTTGTAGCTTGTTACAATCATCGGGGGACTTTATGATAGTGTATATTTTCATATCATCCGCGTAAAGTAAACAATTTGCTTCCATATCATTTATAATGTTATTAATATATACATATTAAATAATGATGGTCCTAGTATGGATCCTTGCGGGACCCCAGAAGTTACAGATATCTCAGTAGATTGTTGACCGCGACATTGTAAAAATTGTTTTCTACCTTCAAGGTAAGATTTAAAGAAGCATAGCATATTTTTTGACAGGCCAAGATTATCTAATTTGTTAAGCAAAATACCGTGATTGAGTCTGTCAAATGCCTTCGAAAAGTCTGTATATATAACGTCCACCTGCAGGCTGGAATTAAATGCATCTGCTATATGTTGAGTTATACAGAACATATTAGTAGTTGTAGATTTTCTCCTCATGAAACCATATTGTTTTGGTGTGATTTTACAATTTGAAAACAAAGAAAATCATGAAGCAACATTGCAAGACACTAAAATTATTGATAATAGTAATAGGTCTGTGATTTTCAATGTGGTTTTTTCTACCTTTTTTTATATTACATCTGTTTGAACTTGCATCTCAATGGATTCAGATATATGTTGAGTAGCACTTATTAAATTGGTGGTAGTAGATCGGCCTTTCATAAATCCATGCTGTTGAGAAGATATACTGTTTTTGACATGCGGATATACACAATTATGCAGTGAAATTTCAAAAGCTTTGCCAAGGTTACAGATGGTAGTGACTGGTCGAAAATTTTTTGTATCATTTTTGTTTCCCTTTTTATAAACTGGACACACTTTAGAACACTTCCAGATATCAGGAAAAGAACAGCATTTTATAGCCAAATTAAATAATATTTTAAGTGGATAGGCGAATATATTAGTACATTTAAAAATGAATTATTATTATTTGTTTGCTTATAATTGTATTGAAACATATTATTTATAGGATTTTGCAAACAGCAGAAAAAAAACTTTCTATAACTAAAGAAAAACTTTGTGTAAAAATATTAATGAAATCTTTGCATTCTTTCGATAACCTGAATTCTGGTTATACTAGCAAATTGAAATCCTAAGATGAATTTGTCTAATTTCTTATTTGATAATTTTCATTCTAACACTAGCATCCACACAGTCCCCTACGGCCATGCAGATTATACTAGTATCTACATAACCCCCTACGATCATGAAGATTCAGTTAAAAATGAGAACAAAGACCTAAAATGAATTTATTTATCTACCTTCTCTTAAAAAAATTTCATTCTAATTAATTACATTTTCATGAAATCTATCATTCTGTTTCTTTTAAATGCTTAGCCTTTGAAACGTCTTTCGCCCTTATTCTGGAGCTCATCAGAAAGACATAAAGCTACTCATAAAGATGTTTCATGCAAAACCAAGACAATTTCTATGAATAAGTGTGAAATAATTATGTTTGACATTGACTGATAAAAACAACCTCACCTATCTATTAGCTAACTAGTATTGGAGCCTACATACTCTATGCATGTTTAAATACGAAAAAACGCATAAATCATCTTTGAGAAAGCAAAACAATTTTGTTTAATACATAGCACTGTATTTATTAAAAAGTCATAGTAGTCTCGCGGTTTCAATGCCGCGTCTTTGAATGTAATTATACAGAAGAAAATTGTATACAAACAAACAGGTAATCAAAGTAATCAAGCTTAATTAAATAGGTACATATTTTTGAAGATTTAAGATTAATAAATGGCACGATTTAATTAAAACGGATTGTAATAAGTCATTAAGGAATTTCGCAAATTTAATTTAGATTTACTGCCAACTCTTTTTACGTTTGCAATTTCATCATAGGTATTCTGATATTTGAAATTAGGAATGTTTTGAATATTGCGATTTTGAAGGTCTTGCCAATTCCTTTACCATTACAATGAACATAGGAAGAATAAAAACGTTCCATGGCAGGACTTTCACCATTTAAATAATGTTCTACTAAATAAAAAATACACAAAATACAAAAAGTATGTGGGTACCCAGATATTTTCGAGAAAAATGTTTACTTTTATAATTGCAATTCTTCGAAATGACTGGAGTTTGTTACAATATGCCAATGTCTTATGTAAAAGAACATATGTAAAAAATATGTTATTAACTTAAAGTTATTTGTATATTGATTGTACTATGCCTTTTATTATTAAGTTATTATGTATAATGTATGTGTATGTGTATGCATATGCATATATGCATGTGTGTATATGAATGTGTGCATGTATGTATGTATATATGTATATATATATATATGTATATGTATGTATGTATTGTGTATATGTGTTTATAAATACTTTCTGTTATCGTTATTATTTTTTATCAATAAGCATTGTCTGTAGTATTTATTCACAAACTGTCATTTAAAAATTAATGTGTATGTTATTATGTTAATCCCTGTATAAACTGTATAGTTTCTTGGGAATAAAAGTTAAAGTTAAATTCGGAAATATATTAACTTTTTTTTTTTTTGGCCAACCAACAATAATTCTTATCTACGTCGGGGGGCCATAGAAGTAATTATCGACTGCACTCACGATCTTGGAGCTTGTAGCGAACTCGACTAAAACAGGGATCTAATTGCAATATTGGATGTGCCATTTTTCAGCTATGAAAATTTTGGCGTTATGTTCGAGATCTTGAAAACATTCTTCCTTTTCAACGAAAATATCTTAATTTTCTTTCTGTTTCTCTGCGAAACTGTATTTATTAAGCACCTTCTTAAACCCAATTTTGCAGATAGTTGATCCTGAATACGACGGCTGGAAAAATGCCGTGAAGATATTTATGGTTCTTCTCTGGTGGGTAGTGTTATATTATTATCTACAAAATTTATATTCATATCTGGTATCTTGCACTTTTCAGTGATGTGGTGATAGAATTGGTACCTTGGGATAAGATAGGTGAAATGCCCCTTGACAGGGATTTTGGAATAAACTTGATAGGATCGTTCGTTGATATTAAAAAATAAGATCAACAGGGTCCGTATATCAAAATTACACCCCCCCCTGTGCAAGAGAGGGACCACTTCAGATTTTATTTTTTTTTTACAAATGATTTAAAATTCTGAAAAAATTCATGCGTGTAGTAATTCCAAAGACCTACGGCCTCAATTTTTTGGGGCTCTATTGGGCCCCACTAAGACCCTTGAAAATTTTTTGAATTTTTAACGTCGAATATTTTTGTTATGATAAAGAGGTGCGGAAAATTTTATTACATCACATTATTTGTGTCCAAATAACGCAATATTTAAGGTAGTTTAGAAATTTCCAAACCCCGTGCGTCAGACCCAAAACTCAACACGTTAATTAGATAAGGAGGAATAGCTTTTAAAGCTTGGGTAATGAATCAACCCCTGGGGTAAAGGACACTCCCCTGAGATCAATAGTTACCCAGTTGGGTTGACCCCCTGGGGTCCAAAGACCACCTTCTTTAGTAAAAAGTTTCCCTCTTGTGATCAAAAGTCATCCGGTATGAGTGAATAGTCTCTTAAAGAGAAACAAGGCACGCACTATGTAAATAAACCCTTCCCCCTGAGGTAAGTATTCATTATGATATACAAGTTACAGGGTTAAAAACATTAAGGCAAAACAAGCAACAAACGTCAAAACAGATCACAGAATAGTATATGGAACACTAGTAATAAAGAAACAAGAAGTACAAAAAAATCCAACAAAACAACAAATGACACATGGAACATCTCCCTGCTACAGAACGAAGAACTCAGAAAGAAATACCAGGAGGAAATAGAAAAAACTTTAGCAGGAAGGGAACTAAATTGGTCAACAATGAGTTTAAAAATAAAAATAGCGGCAAGAGAAACGTTGAAAATGAACAAATCCCCTATGAGCCCAACAAGAAAAGACACGAAAAAAATTACGAAAAACTAAAGAAAATAAAGGCCACAGGAAAACTATATACACCAAACATAGACAAAAAGATAAAAGAAGCGGGAAAAGAGAAAAGAGACGCAGAGAGAAGGCACGAAGAGAAAAAATGCAGGGAATTCTTCGAAAACATAGTATCCACTCCAGCAGGACAGATTAAACCAAACTTCCGGACACCTCAAAACATACAGGAGGAACAACAGCCAAGAAAATACAATCCACTGCAGCATTGGGTCAGGAAACTAGAAGAAGAAGGAAACGCAGAGAGAAGTCGAATAAAACCAATACAAGAAATGGACCACTGGCCTTTGGGCAAACCACAGTCAAAGGACGAACTACTAGAAATAATGGCCAGAGCTAAGAGAAACACGGCCCCGGGAATAGATAAAATAAAAAACGAAATACTATACTATGGACCGGACATCATAAAGCAGCTAACCCTAGAAATCATCACCAACGCATGGACGGAAACCATACCCCTCCTGCCTGAGAAGTGGAACACAACCATACAAATACCGCTCCCAAAAACCAAATCACCACAAAACATGGACGATTACAGAAGAATAACACTCTGCAATGTAGGGTACAAATACTACGCACAATTCCTTCTCAGAGAAATGGAAAAATACATCGGCAAACGGCATTCATCAAGGGCAGATCAAGAGACGACCATATGTACACCACCAGACGGATCCTGGAAGAAAAGTGGAAAGAAGGAACAAAACTATATATAGTCTCAATTAACCTCCAAAAGGCAATGCAATACAATGGTTTGGACGGACGACGGAATCAAAAATGAAGAATATAGGAGTCAAACAAGGATGTCTACTATCCCCCCGACTATTCAGCACAGTCCTGGATCAAGTAATAGAAATCACAATAAAGGAGAATCAGAATTTCAATGGAAACGATAGAACGATAAAGCCCCCCATCGTGCTTGCATACGCCGACGATATACTCATCATCATCGAGGAAGAACAAGACATCGTTAAATTTCTAAGAAACGTGACACCACATCTGGATTGCTCTGGAATGAAAATAAACTTCAAGAAGAGCCTACTAATGGTCCGAGACCCATTGACAAAAACAAATCCAACAAGTGGGGAAGAATACAAAATAGGAGAGTACACCCTGAGAACCACGAATAGAATGAAATATCTAGGAACATACCTAACGAATCAACTAAAAAGGAGTACGGGTCCCAAAACTGTACCCTGTACCATATTCTGCTTTTAAATTTTTGCTACAGACGCCTCCTACTCTTACGCATTGGTGTCCATTGTATATATAATTTTTAAATACTTCTAATCACTCAATGTCTTATAGGGCCTGTAAGAGCAGTGAGTGAAATTTTGTAGTAGAAACCTAATCTAGAGTTATGTAGCAGCCTACAGCCTTCATTTACTGAAGCTGGTAGAAAGTAAATTTTACAGTAAAAATACGCGATTTTAAGTGAAAAACTCAAGTCAGAATTAAAAAATAATTGCTTACTAATAACAATAATATGATAGTGTTGCTAGGTAACACATTACAGTATAAGATACTGTAATGTTCGATTTACCGGCCGCAAATGAGTCCGGGAAATAGTCATTTACCGGGAAATATGTAATAAAATATAATCCAGTTCCAGATGTCGTTATAATACATACGTGTACCAAATTTCAAGTGAATATCATAATTTTATTTTATCAACCCCTTTACTTAATACTAGAGTGGGGGTGGTAGGGGGATGGAGAATATTATGAAAAAAGCTGGGGCATTCGCTTCTAGTATACACACCGAATCTCAAGTTTCTGCACTCTTACCAGCTTGCTTCACTCATTTCCCCCTATTTGCCCCCCCACAAAATTTCAAGTCAATATCTTAAACCGTTTCAGAAAAAACGTACAGGCAAAAAAAGACAGACCGACCGACCGACCCACAGACAGACAGACAAACATACCCAAAGCAAGTGAAGGTCTTATGGAATGATTGTAGGTGTTGCATTATGCAGTGTTTAAATCGCATGATTTTGTTGAGCTACAACAAATTAATCAATATTAATTACGTCTGGTAAATGATCAGATCATTTAATAAATTTTGTCACGAGGCCGTGATCTACGATACAGCTAGCAGTCAATTGATACCGAGACACTTTCTACCTAGTAATTCTATTCCTCTACATCCACATCCACGTAGTGGATTGGAAGTATAGTACATAATCGTAAAAAAAATAATATATTTTTTTCTTTCTTGAAATAGGTTTAGAATGCCATGAAACGTCGAGATCTTAAATTCGAACGAAAAAAAACTCTGTTTATCGGTCTGTCTGTCAGTCTTTAAATTTTGTACATGTATATATTATAACGAGATCTGGAATTGGATTCTTTTTTTAACATATCCGGTGAAGTAAATAGGGGTAAATAGGGGAAAATAAGTAAAGCAAGCTGGTAAGAGTACAGAACTTTGAAATTAGGTGTATGTACTAGAAGCTAGGGCTCCATCCCTACTCCATTATTAACGGGGTTGATAAAATAAAATCAAGACATTCACTTGAAATTTGGTACACGTATGTATTATAACGACATCTAGCACTAGATTATATTTTGAGATGACACCGTTGCAGGGTTGGGGGTTAAATAGGGCTATTAACCATCCCCCGACCATTAAAAGGGTTGATAAAATTAAATTGAGATTGTCACTTGAAATTCTGTATACGTATGTATTATAACGACATCTGAAACTAGATTATATTTTGTCATGATTCCGTTGAAAGAGTGGGGGGTAAGTAGAGGTAATAGGGAAAAATAAGTTACGCAAGCTGGTAAGAGTACAGAAACTTGGGATTTGGTGTATATACTAGAAACCAAGACCTCAGATTTTTTCTAATATTTTTCAACCCCCGCACCCCCACCACCTCCACTTGATTATTAAAGGGATTGATAAGACAAAATTGAGATATTCACTTGAAAGTTAGTACATGAATGTGTTGTAATGACATCTGATTGAAAGGATTCCGTTGAAGGGGCGGGAGGTGGTAGGTTGTGAATAGGGAAAAGTAAGTAGAGCAAGCTAGAAACTTCATTTTTAACGTATATGGTAAAAATCAACGTCTCATTTTTTTCTATGACATCTGCCCCAAATATTATTGAAATTCTATGATCAATGATTTCCACAGAGGTACTGGAGCGCAAATGTTTCCTTTAAAGTGACTTGGATGAAAAATCTGGATGTGGAAGTAGTGATTCCTTAGGCAGCGGTTTTTTTATGATCATTGACTGTTAGGATAAATATTACATAAATCCGGATATCACTGCCGAGTTTTTTATACGGATTTGTATATTTTAATATCAGCCATTGAAATGCAATAACATTTTTGTCATTTTATTCAATATTACTTACCTACCCGTATAGGGTTTAAAACTATGCAATAAAAAATCACGGAAACTGAAACATCTGAGGATATTAAAATTTTACACGGGCCGATCGTATCCTTAGAAAATATAAGTTACAAACTGAATTGTTTTCTACAGATGTTGACTTCAATAAGAATTTAGAGACCACCTCCTCACCCACGCAAAACGGCGTGCAATTTATAAGGGCAGGCCTAAGACTATATTCAACTACAATATTCGGTCTATGTATTTACTAACTTATTTGTAATAAAAATTGGTGTCAAAAAAGAGTAATACGCAACATTTTCTCAAAAACTAATTTACTAATACTTAGTAGACAAATTGATATCGCATATTGTAATTCAAAAGGTGAAATAGACCTAAAATGTTAAATTAGTGTAGAAAGATTTAATAACTATAAGTAAAACATGTGTATGGAATATTACAAAATAGTAGGGGGTCCACGTCTTCGAAAGCCGTCAAAATTGCCAAGTAACCCATTCCAGCAAGGTAAATAATTTTTGATCTCGCATATCGAAAGAGCATTCTAATGGGCATCAGAAATGGCTTGTTGGAATTTTGTTGACGATTGCACACCTCCTCCACAAGAAAAAAAAGATGCTGGAATATTATTTCAAGAATTTCACAATCACTAACGGTTTTTTTCTAAATAAATCCTAAATCATAGGAACGGCAGTGTGTTTGAAATTTATGATCTAAAGATCAACAAAATTTTTGCAAAAAAAATAGCTCGATATCTTACAGTTTTTGAGTTTCAGACTTTTTAAAATAAACCATAATTTAGATTCGTTGTACTCCTATTAGCATGTGGCTGTTTTCTGATATACTGCTCTTATCTCTAGCTAATTGTAATGTATCAACATAGTGAACCAAGAATTTATTAGATCTATAGATGTTGTATATGGAGATATTGTTGTTATGCATTGCACCCACTAGAAAGTGGAGACATACGCCCATGACTAATAGTCATTAAATGTTCTAGAAAATAGAAAGAGGTCGAGTTTTCTGGAGTGTGGTCGGAGAAGATTCTCGATTTCTCTATTCTAGATGACTCTGGAAGCATCTTTAGAGTATATAAGCCTAATGCAAACACGAAGAAGTCGAAAAGTGA
Source organism: Stenurella melanura (assembly GCA_963583905.1). NCBI lineage: Eukaryota > Metazoa > Arthropoda > Insecta > Coleoptera > Cerambycidae > Stenurella > Stenurella melanura. Next base: position 45,032,528 of record OY757318.1, on the reverse strand, counting down.
CAAGTGAGAGGTTAGAAATCCGAGGTGAAATACAAAGTAGTAAACATTATTAATGGTTATTTTAGTAAAAGTGGAAAATATTGTGTAGTTTCGGTAAGTTATTAAACAAAGTGTTAGTGGTTACCCCTTTTTGAATTTATTTGGAACCCACGGATCCTGAAAGGTGGTTTCAGGAGTGAAAATACGTGGCATTATTTATTAAGTATACCATTATTGTTGTACAAATAATAAGTCATAGCATTTTACATATACAAAAATAAAATATAATGACGCACACAAAACGTGTAATATATACATAATAATGCGTGATAAGTATACACAGCTCAGTAAGCATTAACAAAGCATATAGGTATTACTAGTAAGGATCACTGCCTGTTAAATGCTGCTTTTTATTATTTCTGCCCTTAAAATAATTCTTAGGAAAGGCTGTACACGCAACAGAACACCAAGTTATAGTTTTTTTGTCATCATTTGCGGTTTTATTTAGATACTCTCTATCAGATATTAAAATTTTTGTGGGAGAGAGTAAATTGGGAAGGAGATCGGAGAATCGCTTGGACACTAAAATTTGATATGTTTTCTTAACCGCTTCTCAAGTCACCGAGGTAATTTTAAAAAAATTCGGGATTCTGTGTTAGGTAAAGGAAGTATAGTCTAAGCCAGTTCTTGTGGATAATTTTTACATTTAAATTTATTTGGCAGTAAGCGGTGTTTGAATCTGCTTCGCTAGTTACTTACTTCAGTTGCTAGCTAGGCTAAGCGTACTAAACCACTGGACTACCGTCCCCTGTAATGCTCGTTTTAAATGCAGTAAGAAAGCGTCTTTTGTAGGACGTAGCGAACGTAAGTCTAGTAACCTTAATGCTGCCTTAGCAAATCTGAAGGATTTAAACTCACTACGGCCATACAGATTCACATACCCAGTATGTTACTGGAAAATTACCTCTACGCGTACGAGTATTATGTCAAATTACACCAAACATAGACAAAAAGATAAAAGAAGCGGGAAAAGAAAAAAGAGACGCAGAGAGGAGGCACGAACAGACAAAATGCAGGGAATTCTTCGAAAACATAGAATCCACTCTAGCAGGACAGAGATTAAACCAAACTTTCAGACACCTTAAAACATACAGGAGAAACAATAATACACAGCCAAGAAAATACATAGCACTGCAGCATTGGGTCAGGAAACTAGAAGAAGGAAACGCAGAGAGAAGTCAAATAGAAGCAATACAAGAAATGGACCACTTCTGGGCAAGCCACCATCAAAAGACGAACTACTAGAAATAATGGCCAGAGCTAAGAGAAACACGGCCCCGGGAATAGATAAAATAAATAACGAACTACTATACTATGGACCGGACAGCATAAAGCAGCTAACCCTGGAAATCATCACCAACGCTCCCTAAAACCAAATCACCACAAAATATGGACGCTTACAGAAGAATAACACTCTGCAGTGTAGGGTACAAATACTACGCACAATTCCTCCTCAGTGGAATGGAAAAATACATCGGCGAACTACCAGATTAGGCATTTGTCAAGGGTAGATCATCAGACGACCATATGTACATCACCAGACGGATCCTGGAAGAAAAGTGGAAAGAAGGAACAAAACTATATATAGTATCTCTAGACCTCCAAAAGGCCATAAGCCATGAGGCTATAATCAACACTTTGCTCAACAGGGGAGTACCGCACTACTTAATAAACAGGATAATAAAGGCATGCCTACACGAAAGCATTGCAATACAATTGGTTTGGACAGACGACGGAATCAAAAATGAAGAATACAGGAGTCAAACAAGGATGTCCCTATCCCCCAGGCTATTCACCACAGTACTGGACCAAATGATAGAAAGCACAATAAAGGAGAATCAGAATTTCAATGAAAACGATGGAGCGATAAAGCATTGCAATACAATGGTTTGGACAGACGACGGAATCAAAAATGAAGAATACAGGAGTCAAACAAGGATGTCCCTATCCCCCGGGCTATTCACCACAGTACTGGACCAAATGATAGAAAGCACAATAAAGGAGAATCAGAATTTCAATGAAAACGATGGAACGATAAAGCCCCCCATCGTACTTGCATACGCCGACGATATACTCATCATCACCGAGGAAGAACAAGACATCGTTACATTTCTAAGAAACATGACACCACATCTGGATTCCTCTGGAATTAAAGTAAACTTAGTAATAGACGACTGGGCGACTGCAGATGGACGTTCGGCGGGCGATCGGGCTGCGTGGTGGAATAAATCTCCATGCCCTGGAATCGGCAGCAATGCGCATTTTAAGCTGACAAATCGAAAAGAAAATAAAAAAATCAAGGGCCAAGAGAATAAAACCTCTATGCACAATTCTTCTATTTTTTTTTTGAGACTTTCTGACACATATTGCTTTACTTCTAATAACGTTCGAGAAATCTACAAAATAATACAATTTCTCAGTATGTTACTGGAAAATAACCTCTACGCGTGCGAGTATTATGTCAAATAAACAGTTAGAGGGTATTTTTTACTGGTGACGAATAAAAATATAAACATAAAGTATTTCGCTGATATCTAGGAAACCTATTCTTATTTGTGTCATTTATCAAAAGAACACCCTCTAATTTGACCATTTGCCGTAATAGTCAGAGTTAGATGTTATTTCCCAGTAATATATTGAATAATTATATTATTTTGTAGATTACTCGGAAGTTATTTAAAAGTGAAGACATATGTGGCGGGAAGTCCCAAGAAGCGGATGAACCAAGAGAATGACACAACTAACATTTAGACAGTATTAGACCAGTAGGCAGAGACAAAAAAGTATTGAAAAGTGCATTTTTGAGCCGGGAGCAATGTTTTGATTGATTCTTATGTATTTTTTGCCGCTGAACACAATTATCACTATGCGTACTTCGTAAATCGTATGCTTATTTTTTAAATTAACAGTGTTTAAAAAAGAACGATTCTTTTTCACATTTTGCTTTATATCTCCTCTCCTGCGTATTTTTCGCCATATGTAGCTTGTTAGTTTTTTGTTCCTCATTGAGTTACCTAAAAAAGGAGACTGATTAGAAGACACCAAGTGTTTTTTTTTTGGAAATAGTGTTCAAAGTTGAAAAGTGCCTTTTTTCGACAATAAATAACTCGGAAACTGAAATACCTAGAAGTCTGATACTTTTAGAAATTGTTGCTTACAGTGATATAGAAAAGTGTTCCCAGCGAAATTGGTTTTTAATTTTTAAGTAATAAACGATTGATTTTATTTCAAGCCTTAATTGCAAATCGCTTCATTCTTTTGTAAATAATTTAAACTGTCCAAACCAGGCTAGAAAATTCAAAAAATTATTAATATCTAATACGTCTTTGGCATTTTCAGATTTTCACCTATTTTATAACGATTTCTTTAGAGTGACCTTTTTTACGCGACCTATAAAACAAAACAGCTTTTTTTAAAATGTAAATGATCCGCTTTTTTTGGAAAACCTTTGACTTAAAAAACGTTTTCAAGTTTTATAAAAAAGCGGATAATCCACATTTGAAAATAAAAAAGCTATGCTGTTTTTCAAATTTTAACACTATTTGCAAATAAAAAGCCGAATAGCTTCGGCCGAGGCATGAAATGGCACATGATATTACATTTTTTAGAAAAAAAAACTATTGAAACTTTATTGAAACACTATGATTGCATCTAACATGATTTATTTCTTAGATGATTCAATGGGGAACAAAAAACTAATAAGGTATATCTGGCGAAAAATACGCAGTAGAGGAGATATAAAGCGAAACGTGAAAAGAAGTTGCTCTTTTTATAATGTGACATACTTTCTTCTAGTTGCCTAGTGGAAGCGTCACTTTAGCGCTGAGCTATATTTCGGTTATATTCGAGCGCCACCTTTACAATTTTTACGTGGGGTAAAGATCCCACACTAGCCTCTTAACACAGCCTGCTGCAGTAGGGCTGGGATAGCTACAGTGAAGAAACGGTTATGTTCAGGGGTCCAGGACGGCAGATTATATTTTCACTCACATTCAACAGTAAAACGCACATGTCGGTAAATAACAAAGTTCATTAAATATAATAGAATTTACAACAACAATAAAACGATCAGGTACCAAAAATGCTCATGCGGACTTCATTATAAATAATATCAAAACTTAAGATATGTCATTTTATTTTAATTTTATATTTATTTTGTGACATACAAAGCTTAGAGTACGAGGAACCAGGCGGTGAGAAGCTAGTTAACATTACATTACATTAAAGTAATATAAACGGAAAACAGTTTTCCTGGTTCCCTCGAAATATCATCTGCGTTCTTTTTCCCGAGTTGCGGGCCCACGGAAAATTCTTTGGAACATTGTTATTTGGACAAAATCTTGAGAATCTAATAGGCCCCCAACAGAGCACAACTACTTTAATAATATTTTATTTTTAATCTGAAATTTACTTCGATTAGTTCGGAAAACGGTAATTATATTTTGATACATTGAATCGTAATTATTTTCAAATTATCATTTTTATACACGTATTTCAGTAAAATATTCTTATCGTTGGAAACGTAAAAATTCTGACAAGAAACGGTGGCTATCCCAAAACGATCGGCGGTCGGTGTATAATAGTCAACGCATGGTTAATTATTAGACAGGCGGAACGGAATTAAATCTCAAATCTGCTTCAATGAGAATGATTTGCCCTGGCTTAGCCAACACCCTCAGTGTCAATTTTTGCAATTAGGACAATATTACAGGTAATCTTCTCACAGCTGGGTTTACTACATTTTCTATATAAAGTAGAAATCTGTTTCACAGTTTAAACTAGTTAAATTAGAAATAATCTGTAACATTGACTTAAAACAACTAGTTTTTGACCGTAAGTGGAACAAGTGACGAAGGATAATTATTTAATTAAATTGCATTCTTGGCATCGGAAAAACACTTCGTTACAATAAAATTGTCAATTTAAAAAACAAGCACACGGTTTACGAAGTGCGCATAGTGATAAGCGCGTTTAATCTTGCTAAACTTAAATAAATATTTTTTGAATCTTGTACTTTTTTCTAAAGTTAATGGTTTAAGGGAACAAAATTGCTAATTTTCTAAAACGACAGAAATTGTCTAGTTTTCCTAGTACATCTCAACAACTATCCATTTTTGGAGGTTGTGCACATTGAGCCTTTACATCTTTTAATTTCACCTGTTATTTTAATTTGTCCATTTGTCATGATGAAATTAATTACATATTTGTACTTTAGCACTTCAAATTTTACTTGAGTAAAAAAAATTAAGATTTATTGTTTTGCGTGGCGTATGAGATGAACCCCTCAATGCAACATTTTGTGACGCTTTGATGAACCCCGTCACCTCGCAAACGATATGGATGTGTTTCATGAACTATTTTTTTTTTTCGAAGGTCAGGTATCGTGAAACTTTTAAACGGAAAAAAGTTAAACTATTTTTACACAAGTTATAGGCGTATCCGCACAAGTTCACATACCTTAAATATGCGCTAGTTATGACATTTCTTGGCATTTTTTCCCAGTATAAAAAATGCAATTTATAATGAAAGGCGCCAAAAAACAAAACTCAATATTTAAAACAAATATTAGTACTTAATATAGATTAATTCTTGTTATTATGGTAATTAGAAATTCACGTGTGTTAGTATTACATCCATTAATACTTTCAACCTTATATGAGAGTATTTATAATAATTTGATAGTATTAACTATAGATGTTACATTACTGAATTTGTCAAAAAAGCTACAAAGATGTTCTGTCATATACGCATGAAATCACAAACAAACCAACAAAGGAATAGTTGATACGAGTGATGCCAGAAACGTCGACCGACAATTTTTAGAATCACCTTTTAATTATTGCAAATATTGTTTTACTACTTTATATTAATTGATAGGCATGATGTAAATTATTTATTTATAACACATTATTTATTTATAAAAATAATGTTAGTTTAATGAACAACTCCATAAATGATTCAATAAAAGTAAATACATGTTATTTAACCTACGGCTATGCTACCGGCAATATTAAGAATGAACCAAAAGCTGATAGCGGACTTGTAATGGTGAGCCAGGTAAACAATCGACTACTTTCGTTTGAGGTAAGCGCATAACATATCTGGTTAAGTATCCCAACTAGCACCAAAGTGACAGTAACTGAGATAGGAACTTCGTGTGAGTAACCATTACGTAATTGCGACTAAATTTACGACTTTGGTGTAAAAATAACTTAATTTGACAAGTCTACAGTCCCTGTCTCGTAGTTTCTACCACTAATGATTACTTTATAGTTATGCAACTTCAACGTAGCTCTCGTGGTACATGGGAACCAGTGGGACGACTTTCGGGTTTTCAGAACTTGAAGGTGGTAAACTATAGTAGCAGCGCCTAACTTGCATCACTGAAATGTGACTTCAAAGTTGCAATCACCTTCAAGTAGCTTTAATAGTTGCCGCGACGTTCTGGGAACCTTCACTATTTCTTTAAAGTAGTGGAATTTGTAAGTAATATTCATAGGTGTTAATGAGGTTACTGCTACCTACAGAACTGTGTACGGCTACTACAAAGTGCACATCACCTCTGAAATTTACCAAGAAGTAAATTTCACCATCTAGTTCCTAAAGTTGACCATAGATAAAGTTAATGCAACAAACCTAACCTATATAATATGTTTACCTAACCTAGACTAGAATTATATGCTGCTATATTCGTGCTATGCAACATTTTATGTTCAAAATAAGGCAACAAAATTTAATATTTCAACACAATTTTATTACCCCTACTTTTTCTTCTATGTTATCTATCACTGTAATAGTATATTATACCAACAAGGTTTATGTTTATTAAGTCGTTGATATGTGGCTGCATACAAATAAATTGCCACAGCTGATAGGTTTTTCAATGTGAAGTTAGGTAAATGATAAACAGCAAAAGCTAGGAACGCGTTCAGTCTAGACTCTAGACCTCAACGTACGGCTAACACGTACGTTCCGAATCAATAGCGGGAGAAATGTAACCATGAAGTAGCAGCGGCAACTTTGAAGAGGTAATTTGTGGTAGTCACAACTTTGCTACGACTTTAAAGTGATGCTACAGTTCCATTCGCAGACTTGTGGTAAATATAACTTTAAAGTTACGTATTTGCAGTTTTCGTCACTATCGCCAAGTAGCAATTACTTTCAAGTAGCATTTCTTGGTCAAAACGACCTTAAAGTCATATTTTCTGAAATACGCCATGTTGATGGCCAAAATTATGGACGCCATTATTATAACACATGAACCATAATTTCACAATTGACTAATAAATTTAATTTATCTCAATTTCTTCACCAAATACAACAAATGAATACATAAAAAGTAGTGTTAAGTTCCGAAGAACAATAAAAAATAGGTTTCGGCATCTAGTGTGTCATATTCTCGCATGACATTACATATTTTAAAAACAATATTTTCATTAAAAAATGCATATTTTAAAGGCGCGTGGTTAGATTCGGACGTTTTATCATTATGTTTGTCAGTAAAATTGCATTCGTTTTAATTGTGACCCTTAGACCATTGAAAAATAGCACAAGTTTTGCTGTCTAATATTACCTTCTGATATTCTATTAAATTTCTGAGTTAGGGAAATGAACAAGAACAAGAATCGTATGTAAGAATGAAACATAAATATAATCAAATCGGTTGCAAGACAAGGAAAGGGCAACATCGATTTGAAAGAGTAGGGAGTGGTAAAGTTTTCTGAAAGTTGCGGCGTCTACGCCGCCACGTCGCCGTTCCGGAGCAACAACGTCATTGGAACGTAGCCAGACAAGTTCCAGGAACGTGGCTGGAACGTTATCGTCACCAAAAAATATTCCCCATTTTGGTCATAAACACGTATTAGGAGCGTTCCTATTACGTGCCTGTGACTAGTACCAAAACACTTTAAAGTGCCTACAATAGTCATTGCTACGTTCCCACGACTAATTGTGCTGGTTGGGATATTCGTATATGGATATCGTTTGCAATATTCAATCACTGTATCTGCTGTTATTCTATCACATCAGGCTTTGTAATGATTTATCCTGGTAGCAACGCTTTGGATTGAATTTTTAAATTGACCATAGAAATCCCATCTAGCACACTGACGACAATTTTCCGTCATCAGACATCAGTTTAAGGTCAGTATCGGTCTACCACGTCATTTGCCAAATAACGGACGTCAAAATTACGTCACATTTTAGAACGTCGCAGAGACGTCGTAGACAGAACGTTATTATGACGTCATTTTTTAGTCACTTTCTGACGTCATACACTGTATTTTAAAATGACGTCAAAGTTACGTCACATTTTAGAACGTCGCAGAGACGTCGTAGACAGAACGTTGTTATGACGTGATTTTTGAGTCACGTTTATGTTTTGTGTATTGAATAAATACATATAAAAGGTCAAATACCTTTTTTTATATTTTCATCTTTTATAATAGTTACTTTTATATATTATTAGCTGTACAGGTACAGGTCCAGTTTTTTTTATTAGAAAGGATTAATAGAAAATCGTATATGAAGGAATTTGACAAATGAACTAATACTATACGCACAGCACTTATTGGATAATATACGGAATATGCACTTTTGGTTTTACCAAGAATTTTGCCTGAGCAGTGTATATTATGGTATATTGAAATTATGGTACCTTACTGATTATAATCTTACTGAAAAGCCTTATTGAAAATGTTCTGTAAAGTTAATGTAGCACTTAGGCAGGCCTGCAGCTGGAAATGAAATCTTTCTCATCGGATTTCAAGGGGCGCTCATCAAATTTTAGAGTGTGCCAATTCCTTCATAATTTAGTAAAATATGCAAAATGGGTCTGTCTTGCATAAATCCCACAAAATAGTCCCACGCAAATAATAGAATTTCCCCAGGGGGTGCTTAACAGGCCTGAACTTGACCACTTCAAATAAAAATCACTTCGAATTTACAAGCATCCTTTTATAAAGTCTAGTGTGGTTCGTCTGTATTTATATATACATGTACACACTATTGAGTTCAGTGTACCTATCTTGGATTGAATTTATGTGCACATTTTTTTACGATGGGCAAAATTTCCTTTAGTAAATCAAAACGATACATTAAGCGAAATATTCAAGTAATACCTCCTTTCAATCACCCTGTATGTAATTTGTTGCATTTTGAATTGTCTATCTCTCGAAACTTTATTTGATTAAATAGAAAATTCCAATTCAATTTCATGTCAGATGGGAGAGTGTGCGTGCTAAAAAAATAAAACTTAGAAAACGCCCTTGGGCCGGCACTTACCCGACACCGACGCTGCGTAGGCGACCTCAGCTGCAAACCAGACAACACGTGCTTCGCAAATTCACGTGGGTGTTACTACTAAATAGTAGTAGTACTATCAGTCTCAAATAGGTCGGTGAAATCAATTCTCGTTCCTTATTCCCTGAAATAAAATGGACTCAAAATTTTTCATATCGATTTTTATTTCTGGATCGTACATCATATAAAATAAATATACCAAGGAAACGAATTAAGTCAGCTTTAAGATATACAGGGTTTATGTAATAGATAAAGATGCGAATATGTAAAATATCATATACCTGCATATGTACATACGTATTGTATGTACATAAATGTGAAAATGAGTCATCCAAAAAGGTCCCAACAAAAGTTGTTGCTCGTCTCTTTGTCTACAGAAAAGATTTTTACATATTTTCGTCTTACTTGAGCCGTTTAGAAGATAAATCAGGTTTTCCACTTATGGTTTTAAGCCGCTTCGAAATGCGCGAAAAATGAGAATTCTCCAGAAGTTTCGTACGACCGGGCTCATCTATCAATAATTCTTACTATTCAGAGCCCCTAAAAAATGAAAATAACACAAAATGTAGAGAAAAGCCTCAGCTTTAATGTGGAACTAGTCACAAAATTCATAAAAAAAATTATCATAGAGATAAAGTGTCAGAAGATGGCTTAGTAAACTTTGTACAGTTGATCCACAGATTTATTCATATCTTTGCCGGGAGTCGTTAAAATGATAATTCATTTTGCTTGTATATTCTTATAGAATGACATACTAATCCAATTAACATTTTATTGCAATTACTTTTGTTGGAAAGATATGCCTTGAGATCAAATTAGAGAGTATATTTCTCATCGATCAATCACCTCCAAATTTTGGAGTTCAATTCGCTATATCTTAATTAATAATAATAGCACAGTCTTAATTTTTGGATTATAAGCACAATAAAACATATCCTCTCGAATGACTTTAGAGTTTTTTTAATGCGTGCAGTACTTTTTGAATTTGTCTACATTATTCATACACGTTCACAAATATACAGTAAAACATATACAACTTATTTGTTTCTTCAATGAAATTTTCACTAAATATAAATTAAAGTGCCATGCAATGAAAAAGCACCCATTGTTACGGGAGAAATAGGCAGGATGCATAAAACTCAAAGAAATGAATAAATCAACTGTATGACAAATACATTCTTAGAGCTGTGTATTTGTCATACACAGCAAAAAAGATTTTTCAAAAAAAAGCCTTGAAAAAGGAAACAGATTAGATTTCCGAAGCGTCGGCGAAATATTTAATTTCAAGTTTTTATACTTATTTGTGTTGTTTATTTAAAAAAAAACCAACCTTTAACTGATCCTTTGACGTAAACGTCACAGGCGTAGAGGTTTTTTACCAGTAACATACTGGTTAATTGTGATATATTTTGTAGATTCCCCTAGCACCGCTTAAAAAGAAAACATACATGTGGCAGGAAATCCCAAAGAATTGAAAAAGGAAAAAAATACCACTTTATGTCTGAAAATACATTAAAAAAACAACTTAAGACTCTGGTTTTGAGCAATGACTTGAATATTAATTTTAATATGTTTTAAAGTACGTGTTTACGCTAGGTTCTTAGATATCACGTTTTTTTTTTTTAGGTTAGTAATTTTTACATCAGTGCATACTGTACTGCTAACCTTTTGTGTCCAATATGTATATTTTACACAATAAACTGTTATTTATTTATTTATTATTATTTATTAAAGTTTGCCATAATTCATTTGCGGTTTTTGAATTTTTGACAGAGTTTAGATAAGCCTTTTCTCCACACCTAATTGCTGAGGTGGTAGTATTACCTAAACATTTATAGTACGACCAGTCACGTAAACTTTTTGTTTGTTTAAATTTAGTTAATGCATTATTTTTAGTTTTAATCATTAATTTAATGGTATCAGTTAACCAAGGTGATTTAGGTTTAGACATTCTCACTGTTCTGACAGGTGCGTGGATATCACACAATAACAAATTAGTATTGTTAAGGAAACTGATTATTTAATTTACATTTTCGTAATAATAGATACTATCCCACGGAATACTATTTAGATCGTATAAGAAATTATTGTAATCGAAATATTTAAAATCACGATATGTGTAAAAGAACTGGGTAATTTTTTCTTCTACACATTATAATTCACAAAAAATAAGTCTGTGATCTGATCTGATATATCATTATCTATTACTCGAACACTATTTACAACGGACTCATAACGAACAATAACCATGTCTATTAAAGTCTTGCTAATATTCGTAATCTAGTGGGATCACTTATAATTTCCAATAAGGAATTAAATTTCATAACATCATTATGAGAAATGTTTAAGTAATTGGTTAATATTTAAATCTCCATAGCAAATAATTTCATCTACCAGCGGTAGAGGTGTTTCAGAATCTCATGAGCCGCGAAATGCGCAAAAGGCAGAGTTTAATCTGAGTTATAAGTATGTTTTTGAAGACACTGGAGGCTGCTTTGCTGTATACATAAACAAGAGCTCGGGATAAATTGTAAACGATAAATATAATATTTTTAAGAAGTGTAACTGAGTCAACAGGACGGATTATGTCTCTGCGCATATGAAGGTCACGGCTCATGAGGTTTTAAAACACCTTCTAATACATTAGTCAAACTATTTTCTAAACTCAGCAGAGAAGCAGTAACATTAATCCTGGGCGCCCTGTATTCCATGCGAAAACCATAAACTTTTCCTTTACTCTTAAATTTAACTCATAACTGCTCTAGGGTGCCTGAAATTCCCCCACATGGATAATGTCACGTTGAATTTCACTTTTTATATAAATAGCTACACCTTCCCCCCTTAAAATAGCATCTCTATCTTTCCTGAAAAAACGCTAATTAAGTATTTCAGCCGTATTCGAGTCTATATTGTTATTTAACCAAGTTTCAGTAATTACAAATATTTGATACGAATCATTTAAAATTTTATTAGATAGTTTTTCAAAACCAGTGAACAAAGATCTTACATTAAAATAAAATGCCCAACTCGGAAGTTCATACAATGTTTTGTTTTTAGTCTATATCTACTATGTATAAATTAAAATGTATGCATTTGACAAATATTACTTTCTATTTTAATAACAATTATTTAAAAGAGAAATCAGCTGCTCAAAACCAAAAAGTAATAACACAGATGAGCTGATTACAGGAGAAGAAAAAATTAAATTAACATGCATGACATATCTACATACAATGACAAAAGTATGTGTACAGATAAAATTAAAATATTATCATAAGAACAAGCATAAAACATATAATATTCAGTTCCAATTTCTTGCTATATACTTTATAAAAAGAAACATAGACTATAAAAGAAACATGTGTTGATTGATTGATTTGCCAGAGTAAGATGGGCATTGCTGCCGATTCCGGTGCATGGAGATTTGTTCCACCACGCAACCCGATCGCCCACCGATCATCCCACCGTGTGCCGGAACAAACCCCCCGGTGCTTTTATATACCGCCGGACCGGCTGCATACGCTGGATTGGACATTGGACATGCTTGTTGTCAGCAGCGAGAGCCGCATAACGCATGGGGTAGGAGTATAGGATGGAGCGTGTAGGTGTTTGTGAGATGTTTCTTCTTGTTTTCCTTCTGTCTTCATCGGATGGCAAGTGTACGCGTTTGTGAGATGCTTCTTTTAGGTTTTCGTGCTTCTTTTTACTTTCAGGTTTTTGTGATATGCTTCTTCTTAGTTTCTGTCTGTGATCATCTTCTCTCCTCTTCTACTTCTGAGTTTTCTGTTTCTTCTGTTTCTGAGTCTGGCAGTGTGTATATCCTTGATATTTCTTTATTGTATTCCGTTTTTTGTTGTGCCGATTTTTCCCAGTGTGTGTAATCCTTTCCTAGCTTATTCATAATCCTCTCGATTGTTGTTATCCATGTGTAGCATGGCCTCCCTATTTTCAGTTTGTTGCTGTTCAGTCGCAGCGCTTTCTTTAGTAGGTGTGTCGTGTCTCGTCTTTGGACGTGTCCCCAGTATTTCATTGCGTATGATTCTATTCTTTTGATTATTGTTCTTCCCTCTAGTAATGTTGACGTTTTCTGTCGTTTTTGTGGTTTTCCTCTTTTTGCTAGCAGTTGGATAATGTCCCTTTCAGCTCTTCTCAGGCTTCCTCTGTTGGCCTTTGTCGTTGCTGCGTTTTTGACTCCATATATCATCGTAGGCATTATGATAGTCATGTATACCTTTTTGGTTAGGCACCATGGTGGTTTATTGTCCTTAATGAAGGGTAGTAGAGCTCTTGTGACTCTGTAGGTTGTTTTGATTCTTTCCCTTACTGTTTTCCTCCTTTTTAGTTGATTCGTTAGGTATGTTCCTAGGTATTTCATTCTATTCGTGGTTCTCAGGGTGTAGTCTCCTATTTTGTATTCTTCTCCACTTGCTGGACTTGTTTTTGTCAATGGGTCTCGGATCATTATTAGGCTCTTCTTGAAGTTAATTTTCATTCCAGAGGAATCCAGATGTGGTGTCATGTTTCTTAGAAATTTAACGATGTCTTGTTCTTCCTCGGCGATGATGAGTATATCGTCTGCGTATGCAAGTACGATGGGGGGGCTTTATCGTTCTATCGTTTCCACTGAAATTCTGATTCTCCTTTATTGTGCTTTCTATCACTTGGTCCAGGACTGTGGTGAATAGTCGGGGGGGATAGGGGACATCCTTGTTTGACTCCTATATTCTTCATTTTTGATTCCGTCGTCTCTCCAAACCATTGTATTGCAGTGTTTTCGTGTAGGCATGCTTTTATTATTCTGTTTATTAAGTAGTGCGGTACTCCCCTATTGAGCAAAGCGTCGATTATAGCCTCATGCCTTATGGTACCATATGCTTTTTGGAGGTCAATTGAGACTATATATAGTTTTGTTCCTTCTTTCCACTTTTCTTCCAGGATCCGTCTGGTGGTGTACATATTATATATAAAAAAATATTATTATTAATTTCAATATTAATGCATAATTATTAATAATTGCCAAAGTTGGAATTACTCAAACACTATGAATTAACCTCGGAATTAACAAAAATAACTTATAACAATTATTAAAATCTGATGACTGTGTCGCCGGACTAGCACGAAGAAGATTGAATAATCCTAGTGCCCAGACAGGCAAGTCCTATATTGTCTTTCATTCGGGTGATCTGGGAGATTCTACAGGGTGAACTGTTAACAATATATTATATTTGTATTTTTATGACTGACTGTTATGATTTGTATTTATAATGAGCTTTTATTATTCTGTTTCATATCCAAATGGAGATTGGTCTATTACAAGCCCTCGTACAAAAATTGTTTAATTAACTTAAACAATTTTTGTACGAAGGCTTGTAATAGACGAATCCCCATTTGGATATGAAACAGAATAATAAAAGCTCATAGTTCATAACATTACACGTTATTCTTCGTAAATCGGTTTAGAACTGTAATTCTACATTAATACAGTGATATTGTCATCTCAGAATATAATGAGAATAGGTAAATATAATTTTGCTGCAGTTGCACAAAAGGCAGTAAAGCCAATTCCTTTTCGTGATCCATGGGAAACAAAGAGATTGGCGTATAAATTGAAACGAGAAGATTTTTAACTTTAATCTCTATCTTTTATCTGAAATATGCTTTTGTTCTTTGACTCGAGCAGAACCGTTATATTTTATTTACCTCTAGCAGATAGCAGAGGTTATTATAATTTTAGACAATATAGAGAGAACATTCAACAACATGTGCACAGGCATTCTGTGTCTATTATTGCGGAATGTCTTATTTAGACTTTTTTAGAAGTCTAACCAACAATATAATTGTTTTATCTGACATTTAATTTTCTTCGCGAGAAATTTTTCTGTTTTGTGAGAACTTGCTTTGAATAACATGGACATGGTGGACTACCACGTGTAAATAATTAGTGTCATCCATGAAAATTGTAGTGATTATTAATGTTGATAGTTTGTTAACATAGAGTAATCAAAATATATTATATTCTTGCCACCAATTATTTACTTATTTTCTTATAACTGTGTAGTTGAGAAGCAACCAGACTTGACTCTTACTTCTATATGCCGTGAGTACGTTTGAAAAAGCTGGAAAGCCTTATATAACTTACATATGCTTTTTCAAGATATGAAAGGGATGTCATCCTAACGAATCATAAAATCCAATTAGGATATTTAAAGCTAACAATCAACGAATCAAAATTTACGTTGTACTTATTGCCCTTAGTGCCAAAACTCTCCAGCCCTAACCAAAATTTACATATGGTTGTTATAATCATCTCGCCGATGTCTGAGCTTGCGATCATACTTCCTCGAGGCGTGCTCCACTTGCCATGAGTGGTGTAAGCCGATCTGAGTTGTACAACATAATTTATGGTTGCACATTCTTCGACAATTCTTTGTTCCAATTCTTGCAACTTAGATAACAGGAATTCTGAAAGGCCTATTTTTAGTTCAGAAGCTTGGAATTTGGTGTATATACTAAAAGACAAGTTCTCAAATATTTTTATTACATCTGACACCCCCGTCACCGTCTCCACTTCATTATTAAAAGGAGTAACAATATAAAATTAAGATTTTGACATGAAATTTGGTACACATATATCTTTTAACGAGATCTAGAATTAGATTATATTTTCAGCTTATTCCATTGCATGATTTTTTTAACATAATTAAACATTATCTTCACAGTTAAAGAAATTTTAAAATTTGTGAAAATATCGAATTCTGAGCCAAAATTAAACCACACACAAATGGGTTAGAATCGATTAAATGTCATCACGAATGGCACAAGCTTTACATACTTTACTTTACTCTTAACAATGTAGAATACCAACCCATGCAAAGTACGTTTAAAAAAAATTTGGCCAAAAGATAGATTTGATATTAGAAAGGCATGTTTCATTTGTAATAAGTAAGACACTGCAAAAAGCTTGTCATATCTGTTAGCACAACATTCGTGAGGATATTTAAAATTATTTCATAAGTAAAACCACTTTGGATCTTTTGTGTAAAGGTATTTCTTCAAAATATAAAACAAGTTGGTCCTAGGGTAGGTCGGCTTTGCTGGATTCCAATGGACTTCGACGAACCTCTTGGCTTCCACCTCCCTGCACTTGTTTAGACATTTCGTTGCACTTACACACTTCGTTGCACTTAAACACTTCGTTGCACTGTTGCACTCACTGCACATTCTTGCACTTTGCCGCACTCACTGCACCAGGCACATCAGCGCACGTCCACAGAAGTGTTTGTTGGAACTTCTAGGAATACTTAACTCAGTAAATGAAGCAGCGGTGAGATACAACTTTAAATTATTACTTCTCACACTTCATACTGAAGGAGAGCAGAGCCCGCTATCTCGCTTGTTTAATGCAGACAATTTTTGTCGCAGTAGAAAGTTATGGGACCTTTCCGACCTCACTAATGTACCTTATTGGTACTAGGTCTTATGACATTTCTCTGTTAACAAAAGCTATGATCATCCGAACTTGAGATTTGTGTATTACTTCCACATCCATGTAGAGTCGAAGTATAGTAGGTAATCGTAACAAATAACAAAATATATTTTTGTTGAAATAGGTTTAGAATGTCATGAATTGTTGAGATTTTAAGTTTGACAGAAAAATTTTATTCTATCGATTTGTAACTTTTTTAGGCTCACAATTACTCTAGAACGGTTTAAAATATTGACTTAAATAAGGGTAAATAAGGAAACATTTGGATTTGGTTACATATTAGAAGCCAAAGCTTCAAATTTTATGATATGTTCTACCCCCACTTCACTATTAAAGGAGTTAACAAAATGAAATAGAGATATTTGACTTGAAATTTTGCTACACATATGTAATATAACGCGATAAGGAACTAGGTTATATAAAAAAATATCTAAAGTGAGCTAACAACAAATCAGAAACTTGTAATTTGGTGTATGTACTAGAAGTCAAGGTATCAATTGTTTTGTGAGATCTGTCATTGTAATTGTTGGACCGACAAATAGATCAAAAGACAGGCAGACAAACAAAATCAGACTTTGATATTTTTAAGCAACGTTCTTTAAAGATTTATTCATATTGTTACGGGATTTCCACCTTTTAGGAAACACCGTGTATGAATCCGTGGGTTCTAAATAATTTTAACAAGAGATAAACACTACTAACACTTTATTTAACAATTTACTGACTGTACAATACTTGTTTACTTAATAGTTAACCTCACTTTTCAACTTGTTCACTTTTATAAACTGCCTTCTTAATAAACTTCTCCTTCCGCGCTGGTAATCGCGCCTTATATACTCCGAATTTGACTCTCTAGATCCATCTAGAAGCAATCAAGAACCTTCAACCACATTCCAGAAAAGTCCTTGGCTCTTTCTAGAGTCTTTCCAGTCACTATCAGTAGGCATAGGCGTACCATCTCCTGTTCCAAGGGGGTGTAATTCATAACACTGCCCCTCCTTAAGCCTGATCGTCCCCGATCAGGCAACCCAGAATCATCGATGTATTTCGCCATCTGTCCAAATGCACGATCTTCATCTTGGACTTTTTGCCTTCATTGAATTCGATAGACGACGTCATTAATTCGGGTAATAACAGTATACGGTCCATCCCAAGACGGTTGAAGTTTCGGTGACCTTCCTTTCTTCCGCTGTGGGTTGTACAGCCAAACCAGGTCTCCTGCCTTGAATCCTTCTGAACTACCCTTACGGTCATACCGAGCCTTCATTCTGTCACTGGCTATGGTGATTTGGTCTCTAACTAACTCATGGACATTCCTTAGCCGTTCACTCACTTCATCTACATAGCTGTTCACAGGAAGCCGTTCTCCACCTGGTGTTCCAAACATCAAATCACATGGCAGTCTGATCTCATGTCCAAATACTACACGAGCCGGAGTCTGTTTTGTAGTTTCGTGGATAGCAGCTCTATATGCCATGAGGAAAAACGGTATGTGGAGATCCCAGCCACGTTGATTTTTATGAACGACTTTAGAGAGATGTTCTTCCATAGTCTTATTATGTCGCTCCACCATTCCATCTGATTGCGGGTGAAGGGCTGTCGTCAGTGTTTTGTGTATTCCCAATAACTTGCAGATTTGCTGAAATACCCCTGACTCAAAATTTCTCCCTTGATCTGAATGCAGCTCCAGGGGTACACCAAACCGACATATCAGGTTATCTACCAAGACTTTGGCGACAGTAACCGCTTCCTGGTTCGGAATTGCGTAGGCTTCAGGCCATTTACTAAAATAGTCCATGGCAACCAGTATGTACTTGTTACCGTCCTTGGTTACTGGGAATGGTCCGGCTATATCGATCGCAATCCTCTCAAAAGGAGCCCCGACGTTATATTGCTTCATTGCACCCCTACTTCTAGTCTGTGGTCCTTTACTGGCTGCACAAATTTTACAATTACGACACCAAGCTTCAACATCTTGACGACTATTTACCCAGTAAAATCGTTCACGTACTTTATTCAGGGTCTTGTTAACGCCGAAGTGTCCACCGGATGCTCCATTATGCACTTCCTGAAGTACTTTCGGTACTCGACATCTGGGAATCACTAGACGCATAACAACTTGCTTTCCATCCGGGCTCTCCCATGCTCTTTTTAACAGCCCGTTCATAACTCTAAGTGAGTCCCACTGTGCCCACAAAGCCTTCAATCCAACTGTTTTGTCTGAAACATCCTTCCACTCTGGTCGAATTCCTTTTTCCTTTGCTCTCAATATAGCCCCAATCTCTGCATCGTTCAGTTGTTCTTGTCTCAGGGCTTCAGTTGTCCAATCATCTGGAACGTCTATTTTAATAGTGTTGACTACTCCCGTGCCCTGCTGTTTCTCCACATGGCGGCAGTGCTTGCAGTCGTCCTTGCATGGTCTTCTAGACAAAGCGTCTGCGTTCTTATGAGATCTTCCTGGTCGATGCTCGATTTTAAAGTCGTACTGTTGCAGCCGTTCTATCCAACGAGCCAGTTGAACTTCCGGGGATTTCAACTGCAGCAGCCATTTCAACGCAGCATGGTCCGTCCTGATTTTGAAATGTCGTCCATAGAGATACTTATGAAAATGGTCCACTGATTTGACCAATAACTCTTTTCTGGTTACACAATAGTTTCGTTCTGGTTTGGAGAGCACCTTGCTGAAGTACTCGATCACTCTTTCCTCTCCGTTCTGAATTTGAGACAGCACACAACCAATCGAAGAATTGCTGGCATCTGTATCTAAAATAAAAAGTCCATTCTGTTGTGGGTATGCTAGTACAGGACCAGTGCATAGAGCTGCCTTCAATTTTCTCCATGCTGTTTCACACTCCGGTGTCCACTGGTACTGAACTTTCTCCTCTGTTAGCCGGTGTAATGGCTTCACAATGTCTGCAAACCCTTCCACAAAGCGTCTATAATAAGTGCAAAGGCCAAGGAAGCTTCGTACTTCATGAACGTTAGATGGCCTTGGCCAATCTCGTACGGCAGAAATTTTATCGGGATCCGTTTGTATTCCCTCTGAAGACACTACGTGCCCAAGGAATTTAACTTCTTTCTGAAATAGTAAACACTTCTTCGGGTTCAACTTCAGGTGTGCATTCCTTACTCGTCCAAATACTTCTTGAAGATTTTTCAAATGTTCTGTAAAGTCTCGTCCCATCACCAGCACGTCGTCAAGGTAAACCAGGCACGTCTTCCAGGTTAGCCCTCGTAGTACAAATTCCATCAATCGTTCAAACGTGGCTGGAGCATTGCAAAGTCCAAAAGGCATCACCGTAAATTGGTAAAGACCACTGCCTGCTGAAAATGCTGTCTTTTCCTTATCATCAGGATGAAACCCAACTTGCCAATAACCGCTCCTAAGGTCTAAAGTCGAAAACCATCGTGAGCCTGCCAATGTACTTAACGTGTCGTCAATCCGGGGTAATGGGTAACTGTCTTTCTTCGTCACATCGTTCAATTTCCGATAATCGACACAAAATCTTAACGTTCCGTCCTTTTTGGCAACCAAAACTACTGGCGATGACCAGGGACTCGTTGACTCCTCAATGACTCCATCTTGTAGCATCTTATCTATCATTGCCGAGGCTTCTTCTTGTTTTGCTAGCGGAAGCCTCCTAGGTTGTTGTCGAATAGCAGGTGAGTCACCAGTATTTATCCGATGCTGGACTATATCTGTTTTTGTAAGGGCCTCCGTACTTTTAGCAAATACTGAACTTTCCTTTTCCAGGAACTTGATCGCCTCCTCTCGTTCATCCTTAGATAAATGCTCCAACTGGGAACTCAGCAAGGTCAAAACTTCCTGGTCTATATTTGTAGATGAATTTCCCTCTGTTTGTTCTTCGCACCTTGCTACCCACATAACCGGTTCATAGGAGCCAATCGGTTTGCCTTCTTTAATTGTTACTGCATGGGAATTTAAATTGACGACTCTAATTGGGATTTTATCTTTAGTCCGGGTTAAAATTCTTGCCACAACAATATTGGTTAGGGACTTAATCGATTCATCACCTTCCACCAGGCCAACACGGTAGCCTCCAGGATTTCCTTCCAAGGCAGCATCGATGATCTGTTCCGAATGAGCAGGAATCTTAATCGTCTTTGTTGTCAATAACCTTGCTTTACGGAATTGGTCATCTGCGGTTGCCAGGATAAATTCCTCATTTCCAATTTTCAAGACTCGCTCCCCTACGTCAACAATAAACCTCTTCTCTTCCATGATGTCCAGTCCCAAAATGAAATCATCTGTAATGTCAGCCACAATGACCTTGTAATTGAATCTCAATCGTCCAACCTGCAGTTCCAAATTGACCTCTCCATGGACCGCAGCCCTGTCTCCCGTGGCTGTCCGAATAATTACTTCATCTTGCTTCTTCTTAATCTGCAAGCCTGATATAAACCCTGGCCGCACTATTGATGACGTAGCGCCTGTGTCAACAATAAACACACACTTTCTTCCATTCACATATCCTTGCAACAGCAAACTACTTGGGATTCTTCGCAGCTAGGAAATCTTTATTTCTCTGGGGGCACCGTGTTCCCTAGCCAGCACAGCCCCCTTAGTGCTGGCTATCTTTAGTTTTCCTGCTGCTCTTCTACATTTACAGCATTTACTCGTCTGTCCGAGTTCTGCTGTCGACAGTCTCGTTTCATATGTCCCATCCTACCGCAGTTGTAGCATTTAATACCTCCACTTGCCCTTTCTCTATTTTGTTGGTTTTCCTGTCTTTTTGGAGGATTTGATTGAGCCAGTAATTGACTGATCATTTTATTCGTTTTGAGAATCGCGTTCAAGATAGGGTTTTGGTCTCTCTCTTCTGGCTGCGATTCTTCAAGCGTCATAGCCCGCACTCTTGACTTTGGAGTATCCCTATACACAGCTTCTATTTCTAGTGCACGCACCAAGGCTTCACTACTACTGTTATGTCGGGATAGCCTGAGGACTCGCCTGATCTCCTCGTCCCTTATCCCGTCTAGGAATGCCCCCACTGCCAATTGCTCTTTAAATTCTCTTGGCGCATTAGGATACGCTAAGTGTGCCAGTCTTTCCACCGCAGCTTCAAATTCTTGCAGACTCTCTCCAGCTTTCTGAACGCGCAACTTCAGCTGGGTCTGGTATACTTGAGCAAGGTGTTGATCGCCATATCGTAGATCTAAGGCGGCTTCTAAAACTCTAAAATTCCGTTGTTGGTCTACCGGAATTGTCTGGAGCAATTCCAATGCTTGGCCTCTTAAAGCTACGATTAATGCCTTAGCCTTCTCTTCGTCATTCCAGTTGTTTGCACTCGCTGCTGCCTCAAACTGTGTTTTGTAAGTCATCCAGGAACCTTGACCGTCAAAGGAGGGAATTTTTAATCGCTGGCCTGATGACCCCACTTGCTGGTTTCCTCTATCCCTCAACTATCGTTTAAGCTGGTCTATTTCCTCTTTGACTTCTTCTTCGAACTTGTTTACTTTCACTTTGGCTTCACCAACTTCTTCTTCGACCTTATTTACTTTTACCTCGGCCTTGTCCATTTTTCCTTCAACCCTATCTACTGTTATGAATTACACCCCCTTGGAAAAGGAGATGGCACGCCTATGCCTCTGATGGTGACTGGAAAGGCTCTAGAAAGAGCCAAGGACTTTTCTAGATTATGGTTGAAGATTCTGGATTGATCTAGAGCTAATTTCGGGGTATATAAGGCGCGATTACAAGCGCGGGAAAGAAGTTTATTTTAGAAGTGACACGTTCGGGAAAAAGTGAGGTTAACTATTACAGTCAGTAAATTGTTAAATAAAGTGTTAGTAGTGTTAATCTCTTGTTAAAATTATTTAGAACCCACGGATTCATACAGGGTGTTTCCCAAAAAGGTGGAAATCCGTAACATTTTGGTGTCGGAAGCGGAATTTTGACAAGAGGATTTTTCGGGAGTGTTGAGAAGACTGGGACAGTATTCTCGGAGTTTGTGCTAACACAGGGAGGACTAATTTACTGAACATTGTTCGAGGTTTATTTTCGAACAGGAAAATAGTGTCAAGTGCATTTTTGAGACATTGTAGAACATTTTTGTTGGACATTAGAGGTTAAGTGACAAAGACTCTAGATAAGACTTTTTCGTGCCGTTTTGAGGGTTTTCTGGACAGTCCCATTACCGATAGTGACGTAATTATTAAACTTATTTGATTTCAACGTAATTGTATGCCGGTAACGACCAGAAGCATGGCATCCGAAAAACAAATGCAGGACTTTATGGCCCAGATGCAAAAGATGATGATGGATCAGGAAAGGAAGCGCCAGGAAGAGAAAGAAGAACAGGAAAGGAAGCGCCAGGATGAGAAAGAAGAACGGGAAAGAAAACGACAAGAAAAAGAACAAAAACGCCTACAGGAAAAAGAAGAAGAGAAACGATGTCAGGAAGAATTGAGAAAAATCATGCAAGACTTGGACATTAAACAACAAGAAGAAAGAGACGAACTAAGAAAAATTATAGAAGGCCAACAGAGTGCCATATTTGCCGTTACTGAAGAACTCAAGAATAAGGTAGCGGAAGAAGTCGGTGGAGTCAAACAAGAGGTAAGCGTAGTCAAAGGAGAAGTAAATGAAGTCAAAGAGAAAATGCACCAGGTAGAGGGAGAAATAGACCAACTTAAACAACAGTTGAGGGATAGAGGAAACCAGCAAGTGGTATCATCAGGCCAGAGATTAAAAATTCCCTCCTTTGATGGTCAAAATTCCTGGATGACTTACAAGACACAGTTTGAGGCAGCAGCGAGTGCAAACAACTGGAATGACGAAGAGAAGGCTAAGGCATTAATCGTGGCTTTAAGAGGCCAAGCATTGGAGTTGCTCCAGACAATTCCGGCAGACCAACAACGGAATTTTAGAGTTTTAGAAGCTGCCTTAGATCTACGATATGGAGATCAACACCTTGCTCAAGTATACCAGACCCAGCTGAAAGTGCGCGTTCAGAAAGCTGGAGAGAGTCTGCAAGAATTTGAAGCTGCGGTGGAAAGACTGGCACACTTAGCATACCCTAATGCGCCAAAAGAATTCAAAGAGCAATTGGCAGTGGGGGCATTCCTAGACGGGATAAGGGACGAGGAGATCAGACGAGTCCTCAGGCTATCCCGACATAAAAGTAGTAGTGAAGCCTTGGTGCATGCACTAGAGGTAGAAGCCGTCTATAGGGATACTCCAAAGTCAAGAGTACGGGCTATGACGCTGGAAGAATCGCAGTCAGAAAAGGAGAACCAGAACCCTATGTTGGCCGATATACATAAAATGTTCAGTCAATTACTGGCTAAATTCAATCCTCCAAGAAGACAGGAAAACCAACAAAATAGAGAAAAGCCAAGTGGGGGTATTAAATGCTACAACTGCGGCAGGATGGGACATGTCAAACGGGACTGTCGATATCGGAACTCGAGGAAAGTGACTGCTAGAAAGATTGACGAGACTCAGAATAAAAGTACTGGAAGGCCAAGTGGACAGCGTATGAAATGTTACAGGTGCGGAGAACTAGGACATATCCAGCTTGAATGTCCACGAAGGATATTAGAGAGAGTGAAAGCCGGAGATGCTGTGAAGTTGAGGGGAAAATCAGAGGAAGCTGGTACCAGAGAGACTGTGACAGATAGGGAACGTGGTACCCCGAGAGAAGTAAAGATTTCCCAGCTTCGAAGCGTTCCGAGAAGTCCACTGCTACCAGGATGTGAAAATAAATCGAAACCCAAGAAGAAGGATGCTGATATTTCATCCGGAAGAAGGTACATCAAAGATTGCAAGTACTACCACCAGGACAAACTGCAGGTCACGGGAGCAGTCAACACTGTCAAGGTGCCGGATGACAGGACAGATGAAGCGCTCAGACAAGAGCAACTAAACGATGTCGAAATTGGGCCTATATTGAAAGCCAAAGAAAGAGAAACTCGTCCAAAATGGAAGGATGTTTCAGGCAAAAGAGTGGGACTGAAGGCACTGTGGGCGCAGTGGGACTCACTGAAGGTCGTGAACGGGCTGTTGCGGAGAGCATGGGAAAGCCCGGATGGAAAGCAGGTGGTTATGCGTTTAGTGATTCCCAGGTGTCGAGTAGCGAAGGTGCTTCAGGAAGTGCACAATGGAACATCCGATGGACACTTCGGTGTGAACAAGACCCTGAAGGAAATACGAGAACGATTTTATTGGATAAGAAGTCGTCAGGATGTGGAGGCTTGGTGCCGCAAATGCAAGATTTGTGCAGCCAGTAAGGGACCACAGACTGGAAGTAAGGGTGAAAAGAAGCAGTTCAACACCGGAGCCCCTTTCAAGAGGTTGGCTAACGATATAGCGGAACCATCATCAGCCAGTGACCGAATGAAGGCTCGATATGACCGGAAGGGTAGTTCAGAAGGATTCAAGGCAGGAGACCTGGTTTGGCTGTACAACCCACAGCGGAAGAAAGGAAGGTCACCGAAACTTCAACCGCCTTGGGATGGACCGTATACTGTTATTACCCGAATTAATGATGTCGTCTATCGGATTCAACGAAGCAAAAAGTCCAAGATGAAGATCGTGCATTTGGACAGGCTGGCGAACTACATCGATGATTCTGAGTTGCCTGATCGGGACGATCTAGGCTTAAGGAGGGGGCAGTGTTATGAATTACACCCCCTTGGAAAAGAAGATGGCACGCCTATGCCTCTGATGGTGACTGGAAAGGCTCTAGAAAGAGCCAAGGACTTTTCTAGATTATGGTTGAAGATTCTGGATTGATCTAGAGCTAATTTCGGGGTATATAATGGGCGATTACAAGCGC
This sequence comes from Stenurella melanura, assembly GCA_963583905.1. Taxonomy (NCBI): domain Eukaryota; kingdom Metazoa; phylum Arthropoda; class Insecta; order Coleoptera; family Cerambycidae; genus Stenurella; species Stenurella melanura. The sequence continues at coordinate 45,006,902 of OY757318.1, read as the reverse complement.
GTGAAAGAAGTTTATTTTAGAAGTGACACGTTCGAGAAAAAGTGAGGTTAACTATTACAGTCAGTAAATTGTTAAATAAAGTGTTAGTAGTGTTAATCTCTTGTTAAAATTATTTAGAACCCACGGATTCATACAGGGTGTTTCCCAAAAAGGTGGAAATCCGTAACACTACTTTTTCCTTGACTTCACTTACTTCTTGCTCGACTTTATTTTTAAGTTCTTCGGCGACTGAAAATATGGCACTCTGTTGCGTCTCTATAATTTTCCTTAGTTCGTCTCTTTCTTCTTGTTGTTTAATGTCCAAGTCTTGCATGATTTTTCTCAATTCTTCCTGACGTTGTTTCTCTTCGTCTTGACGTCGTTTCTCCTCTTCTTGTTTTTCCTCTTGACGTCGTTTCTCCTCTTCTTGTTTCTCCTCTTGACGTCTTCGTTCTTGATCCTCAAAAATTTTTCTTAATTCTTCTTGACGTTTTTGTTCTTTTCTTTCCTGTTCCTCTTTCTCTTCCTGGCGCTTGCTTTCCTGATCCATCATCATATTTTGCATTTGGGCCATAAAGTCCTGCATTTGTTGTTCGGATTAGTTATTCCCATTTAAAACAGCGCTGCGCCAAGACACACTCATAAAAATTCGTTGGTAGTACTGCTAAGTCTCGAAAGTACTACTGAAAGTCGTTCTAACATGAACGCTAACTTTATTCCCAAATTTCATTAACTAGAACTTCCTCTTATTCACAATGTCTTGTCAGAGGTTTTATGCTTCATGTAATGTTCTAATTGGCCTCCCTTTGCCGCATAGCGGGACCGATAGCCTAACGACATCTATTGCGATTGCCTGTTAGGCGCACCGCCTCACCAAAGCTCTTTCCCATTGGCTCCTTGGTGGCATCAACCCAATGTTTTGGTAGTCTTTTTCGGCTTTTGCCAACAGGTTGTCCCTGAACTATTATACTGTCCTCTCGCGTATTGATGTGGTCAAAAAACTAGCACACCAGCTTGCAAATAGGCCCCAAGTATGTGAATTTTGTGTTCTGCGTTGAAAATAAATAATTAAAATGATTCAAAAATTGATATAAAGATTAGAAAAGAAAGACGTCTTCAACAAAACTGCTTGTCATGTTTTGATGATAAAAGTATGATTTGCATAATTATTACAAAAGGATGATTTAAGCCAAGAGAGCGCTTTTCAATTCCATGACCACCTTTGGCCAAAATGATTTTTATTATGACGGTATAAACAAATGTGGGCCTGTATATGGACAAACGTACATACATATATACTATACGGTAAGATTGGAAGTGACATTTTTGTAACATATGGCTCACAAATGATCTAGGCCAAATGGGGTTTTAGAGGAAAAAATGCCAACCGGAGATTTTCAGCGGAATATGTACCTCTCACTATGTATAACAATTGTACCTAAAATATAACAGCTGAAAGATCTTATTTATTCTTCTTCTAAGTTTTCTGTTTCTTCTGTTTCTGATCTAGCAGTGTGCACCGCCTCTTGCCCGCTTGCGTCCATAGATATATGGTTTCATGTTTCCCGGAAATCTGCTTGTTAGCTCGCCGCAATGAGCTTTAATTTATATTAACCTTTTCACAGGTAAATATCCATTTACGGTGGAAATGCAGGGAAGGACTCTGTCTCGCGGTAAAAAGAACTTTTTTCAGCAGGTTTATGAGAAAGAGGCCCGAGAGAATATTTTGTACATCCCGTATAATGATTTGTTTTTGAAGTAATCAGTTTCAGTTTTAGTTTCCGTTTTCCAATTCCGGTTATTTTTCTATTTCATTACATATGTTTAATACCTCTAGATTTTAATTTTTAATCTTTTTCAATTTAAATAAAGAAATAAACTACATTAATAAACTAAACTACCAGTTAAACAAAACTTATCTGTTTCATCCACAGCTGGCTGTATATTTATAAACACATGTTGCTAATTATATCATCCACTTGAAAAAGGGGGACCCAGGTATAGATTTTACGACAGGTTACTGCACTTTTTCGAGTTGTTTATGTACGGTTCTGTGATGCTATGTTCAACAAATATAATTTAATCAAACATCAGCTATATGAAATAGCCAAATTCGTGCTAATTTATATCAATCAGTGTAGAATTAGTAGGTATGGCGGCACTTGGGACAGACAGTTCAGACAGTCGTTAAGTAGGGAATCTGCATTACCGACCGGAAGTTCAAGATGGCGGCGACCGGAAGTTCAAGATAGCGGGAAATTCAAACATGTAATCTGCATTACCGACCGGAAGTTCAAGATGGCGGCGACCGGAAGTTCAAGATGGCGGGAAATTCAAACATGTAATCTGCATTACCGACCGGAAGTTCAAGATGGCGGCGACCGGAAGTTCAAGATGGCGACGACCAGGAAGTTCAAGATGGCGGCGACAGGAAATTCAAGATGGCGGGAAATTCAAACATGTAATCTACATTACCGACCGGAAGTTCAAGATGGCGGCGACCGGAAATTTAAGATGGCGGGAAATTCAAATACGTAATCTACATTATCGGCCGGAAATTCAAGAGGGTGGGAAATTCAAATATGGAATCTACAATACTGACCGGAAGTTCAAGATGGCTACGACAGGAAATTCAAGATGGCGGTAAATTCAAATATGTAATCTACATTACAGACCGGAAATTTAAGATGGTGGGAAGTTCAAGTATGGAATCTACATTACCGAGGGGAAATTCAAGATGGCGGGAAACTCAAATATGGAATCTACAGTACTGTCCAGAAATTCAAGTCCTCTCCTTAAATTCCGGGCAAGGGACCCGGCTACTAATTTTGGGGCAGTTAGCTCGCCCCCTAATTTAGGCAGTAGGCCCTCTCCTTAAATTTCGGGCAAGGGACCCGCCTACTAATTTGGGGCAAGTGGCCCAGTCACTAATTTAGGCAGATAGCCAGCCTCCTAATTCTAACAAGCGGTCGCGCCTCCTAATTTAGCCGTAGGCCCACACATAGTTTGGCAGTACGCCCCCTCCTTAAATTTCGGGCAAGGGACCCGCCTACTAATTTTTGGGCAAGCGCCCCATCTCCTAATTTAGGCTGATGGCCAACCTCCTACTTTCGGCAATGGCCCGCCTTCTAATTCTGGAAACTGGCACAACCCTAATCTGGCAGTAGGGCTGTTGCCCACATAGTTCAACTTGTAATGGTCCAACAGCGCCATCTAACAATCATTACTTTAAACTCTGAATACTTATATCTTCTGATAGAGGGGTCACATGATACATATAATTTTCCTGTAATTATTTTCAATGAAAAAATCCAGCGGCCATCAGGATTCGAACTAACGAACTCTGGGTTGAAAGTACAAAGTCTTATCGCATAAGCTATCGAGACATTGGCTTCAATATTTATAATGGTGTTATTTACTAATCCGCCTAGAGAACGACATCACACATGCGCAGTAAAGCCTATCGTAATGAAATTTATTTAAATTCCATAAAATGTAACAATAGGTCCATCTAGATCCGATGATCGAGTTAGATAATGCATACTCCTCTTCTAGACAAATATTTTAGTTTATTACGTTCAAAAGCAAATTTTTATTCTCATATCAATGAAGCAAACATGGAATTTAATATATTCAGCAGAGCTTTCGCCGGTGCAGTATTTATAAAGAAATGTACCCACAGAAGCAAAATGTTAAAGTAAGACGAAAAACAAAATGGAAGAGTGTCTCAACGTAATGCATAACATACAAAAAAAAAAAAAAAATTCGTACATACTTCAACAAATTTATAAGTTTTACAGATTAAGAGGCACCACAGCCAAAATACGACAATAAAATCACCAGCGAAAAAATGAGGAAGTACAGAAAAATAATTTAGTATATATTTTAGCTAGATAAAAAATTCAGCTGAGTACAGGGACATCATCTCGATGATTACAATAAAAATTTTATTCACAATGGATACTAGTCTATGAGTCGAAGTAAGACATTAACGGAATCTAGGTATGAAATAATATTCCAGACAGGTTTATTAGTAATGGATACCCAGAACTTGAAAAATTGTCTACCCAATGAAGCCGAGCGCTATATTTATTGTAAAGTGATATTCTTATTACAGACTAATAAAAATTTATTCTAGGGTGTAAAAGTATTTCAGATTCAAAAATCATTTGTCGCACACCTATAAATTGATAACATATTATAAAAATTGTACTACTTCCCCAAGTCATACAATAAGCTACACTTCAATAAATCAATGATAACCTGCCATACACGAAAGGTATCATTCCACAACCGATTTTCAGGAAACACATGGTATATTATTTTAATTTTTCAGGCAAATAATATTACATAAACTAAGACAATGGTTAATTCTCTAGAACAAAAATGGGAACTTCCTAAAATATCGTGGTGATAGAAAGTTTTACATTATAGTATAAAATTGTATAATTAAATGAAAGACATATAACTACTAATCAAAGTTAAAAACAGTAAGGTACAGATCGCTACCTAGTATATTATGCGAATGAATAAATCCATTGTTTCAATCATAACTAATGAAGTTCATTACACTTTGAAAATAGTATTTTTATCCAGAGATAAAATAATTACACGACTGCATGATAATAAAAACGACAGGCCCTAACAAGTCGGTAGGCATCAGGCAGTAACATAATAAATAAATGCTGACTTGGTAATTGTAATTATATCAAGCCGATGGATTTTAAAGATAAGGATAACACAAGACGTTAACAGAATAATAAATTCAAATACATACATTTTAAAGTAGTGGGGGGTGTACACAAAAAATCATAAACGCACCAAGAGAAGCATGCGCAGTTGGGAAATATCGAAGAAAAACGTCATGGTAGCCAAATACAAATATGAGTAGTGGATATTTTAGGAAAAACATTATAGACGTAATAGGAAAATACACGCAGGGGAGATTTATAAGGGAAATGTTATAGCTGCTATAGAAGGCATGCGCATGCGCAGTGTACAGCCTTTCTATTTCTGCCGTCATACTACTGCATTTTAAGAACAAATCGCACCATGCTGAACATATAAAATAGACACCCTAGCGATGGATACTGTATTAGCGAAGCTGATTAAACCGAATATTCTAGACTCATGATGACGAATTTTACGAAGGTATACTGACCATTAAGCTCTATCCATTTTATGAAACAAAACCTAAAATTCATCAAAAAAGGACTCCTCCACCAATTCAAATGACCCTCTATTCGAAATTAAAAGTATCATTAGGTAAGAACCCACTCGCCTGCACGCATATTATTCTAAATTTCAGGTATCATTAGGAATTTAGTGAAATATCAGTACACCTATGTCAAATTATCAACAAAATCTCAGAAAATTGCAAATATTCATATTTATGAGTTATCGATGTCAAACCTAAATAAAATTGAAAATAAAACCCTAACGATACAATCTCTTACGTAAGCATGCTAGATATCAAACACAATACAAAATAAAATTTTACCCCCGTTTACAGCGAAACGAAAATTAAAATTAACTCAAGACAAGACAACTAGAGACTCCCCTACAGGTTAATAAACAAAGGAGCTTAAAAAGTTTCAGATATTCATATTTAAGTTTCCACGAAATCAAATCAACACAAAAACTAAAATTCGTAAGATATAGCAAGAAATGCCACATAATGCTAAAAATACTGTAATGGGCAAGCCAAATTAAGTTTAATCATCATATAATAATATTAATATGTTTACCCGATTCTATTACGAAGGCGCAATCCAAAACCGATAATGACGCTACATACACAAACTTATAGAGAAAAGCATGCACATAGGGGAAAACCAGTGTGGTAGTCAAAAAAAAACAAAAATTATGAACAGTGAGGATTTTAGGAAAAAACATTATAGTCAGCATATTAAAACACGTACAGTGGATATTTATAGGAAAAAAATATTATAGCTGTTATAGAAGGCATGCGCAGTAGGAAACTTTGTACACCTTTTCTATCTCTGACGTCATACTAATACATTTTCAAGATAGGTGGAGTACCATTGAACATATAATAACATAGACTCCTAACAATTCATACTGCATTAACGAATTCGATTAAATAGAATATTTCAACCTCATGAAGGCCAATTTTACTTTGTACACCTTTTCTATCTATGACGTCATACTAATACATTTTCAAGATAGGTGGAGTACCATTGAACAGATAATAACATAGACTCCTAACAATTCATACTACATGAACGAATTCGATTAAGTAGAATATTTCAACCTCATGAAGGCCAATTTTACGGGGTACACTAAATATCAAGTTGCCACAAAAGTGTCAAAAAAGACCCTTACCTTAAACAGTTTATGAAACAAAATCTAAGGTTCATTAAAATAAAAATGAAAAAAAACCAAGAGACATCATTTAACATGTCAATACGAAAAATGTCATAGATCCAAGAAATATATTTATCTTATGGTAAGAATAGCAAGTAAAATATATATCAGAGCATCTAGATTAGCAGAACAAATTAACTTAAAATCATTTTCGCTTATATTTTTGGTTGTTTAGACTTGAATAACACACGCGGAGGTGTCCTTAACATTTTAAAATCAATTATTCGGTGGGTGCACCACGCCACATTAGTTAAGGATCTGGTACTTTTTAATTTTAAAAATAAATAATGTCTCATCTCCAGGAATTCAAACTGCAAGGTACACTGCACATGCACTCGCACACGCGCATACACGCACACACACACACACACCTACACACCCGCACGCACCCACACACACACACGCATACCCACACACACACACACACACGGGTACCTTAGATGTTTAAAGGCGTAGTAACTGCTAAGAATAATCAATGACATAACCCATATGACTCATAAGCAGGTTTACTTACATATACCAACAAGATATTCCAACTTCAAATGGATAATCGAAGAATTGTAACTGGAAAGGCCGTAAAGATACATATACCAGTTCCCCCAGCATCGACATATAATAAAATAGACACCTAACGATGCATGTTGTATTAGCGAAACCGATCAAAGCGAATATAATAGCCTCAGTACAACAGGTCGGCCGCAAATGTTTACTCTGATATACTAGACATCTAATAATAGTATTACCTAACATATTATGGCCGAGAGAGAGCCTGTACTTAAACTTTTATCAGTTTAACGAAACAAAAATCTAAAATTCATAAATTTACTTTACAATACAACGGGAGACAAAATTCCTGTGCCTCCGTAATAAAAGGCATAAGTATAATATAAATTTCGCGATGTCTGATCGAAAGAGAAATTTACTAGGAAATTATAGACAACAAGTAGGATCACCCCAAAGTATTTTTACCAAGAGGGTCCTACTTTTAAGATTTAGCCACTTTAACGAAACAAATATCTAAAAGTCATAAAATTACTTAATAAAAAACACACACACACACACACACACACACACACCCACCCGCACACACGCCTTAATTATTAACGAACAACTGCTACAGACAACTAAAAATATCTGTACAGGCACCTTAGATGTTTAAAGGCGTAGTAATTGCCAAGAATAATCAATGACGTAACTCATAGGCAGGTTTACTTACATATACCCACATAATATCCCAACTTGAAATGGATAATCGAAGAGTTGTAGACACCCGTGCCATAGGAATGTAATTCATCTATAGGTTTAACTGAAAAGGCCGTAGAGATACAAAGTCCAATTCCTACGATATAGACATATAATAATAAAATAGACACCTAACGTTGCATGCTATATTAGCGAAACCGATCAAGGCGAATATATTAGCTTCAGTACAACAGGCCGGTCTCAAATATTACTCCAATATACTAGACACCTAATAGGATCACCTAACATATTAGGGTCAAGAGGGCCTTTCTTTAAACTTTATCAGTTTAACGAAACAAAATCTCAAACTCATAAAAATCGATCCTACAAAACAGCTGGAGACAAAATTCCTGTACATCCGTAATAAGAGGTATATCTATAATATGAATTTCGCGATGTATCATCGAAATAGAAATTTACACGAAAATTATAGACATCAAGTAGAATCACCCAACGTATTTTATCAAGAGGGTCCTACTTTAAGATTTGGCCATTTTAACGAAACAAATATCCAAAAATCATAAAATTACTCTATATAAAACAACTAGAAGCAAATATTTTCAAATCCATGACGTCATAAATTTAAAGAGTACTAGCACCGAATGTCTTTATCGTAATTACTGAGGTGACCTATACTTAAAAAAACGGTTATTCATTCTTGTCGATACTCTACATTACGCTAACTAAGAATCTAAAACCTTAATTTAAAATATAAGAATAATATATTCTGCACACGATCAACACGTCTGAATCGTCTAAGTTTACCGTATGGTACCTCCAACAGCATCACCTCGTAACACAGCCTCATATCATTATATCATTATATTGCAAATCTCTACATGTATTTTTTCTATATATATATGTTGTCACCACTTCAACTAACTGATCGCATATTTTTAAAAATAAATATTATTTAAGTTAGTCTGTTCTTGCTAGATAAAGTTAACATTTTTTACACAGCATCCTCCATGAAATACTTTTAGGCCTACTGGAGGTAGGTGATAGGTTATAATTAAGAAAGCCCCAATGACCATATCTGAAAAATCAAGACGAAGTGACGGTTTAATTCTAATATGTATTCATTTATAAATAACGGCTACGACTCACCTCCCACCTCTATCCCCTACCATAATTCGGAACAGACCCCACAACCCCAGAACTCTCCATCATAAGCCGGGGACATTTACTATACCAGATTCTCCTTCCAAATCTTATAAGGAAGTGTATCTTTCATGAAAATACCTCGAAAACGCACCAGCAAAATCAAGAGTTGCAATGCCAATAACGTATTTATATCAGTTTTGCGTAACATAGCACCCCCTACTTAATGACGGGGCCGCTAAATACTGTGGAAGAGTTCTATGAAGTGGTGGAGAATTCCGTGACATGAGGGGGTTAATAACCTCAACACGTGAAGTTTAGGTACTTACAACGTACTACTAGGGAACTTTCGAGAACGACGAAACGAAAAAATTAGTCTGCCTCTAATTTTTTTTTAGAGGATATAAAATACAGTACTTCAAATATTAGGTAAATATAGTAAAATGACAAAGTGGGTCAACAGATTAACTAGTTTATATCTCCCTCTCCATAACTTAGGTATATATTATGAGTTATAAGACCTCGTGTTGCTACAAATTTATCGTGTACTTACCTATAGAGCCCCATACCCAACCCACTCCAACAGCTACATACTTTTTAATAATGAAACTGTACCTAGTCAAAGTAGTTATGTCTATCTATTTATTTGCGATACATAATACTGATAAAACACACTAACTACCTAATTTATTTAAAAATAAAAGTTTTTTATTTAAAATAATAGTTACTACCTCATAAAAAAGACCCCTTAGTCCATGGCACATAGAAAACATTTTCGCCTGCCTTGCAGTTTTCAAAGAAGCAGACATTATTATAATTATGATTAAGGAAAAGTTTATGTTTTAGATATGAAAATAACAGAGCAGTATTTCTTCTTCAAAAATTCTTATATCATTATATTTCAGAAATAAATAATAAGTCGCCTGACTCGTCTAACTTATTCTTGCCGTCTATATCTAGAAACTAATGAAAAGTTTTCTCTGTTAATAAATAAACATATCATGCACAGGCTCCCTAGATCGGAAAATGTGATATACACAAGATTTCAGATTAAGTAGATACTGTTTTTACATGAAGACTATCACATACATTTTATTCATTATTTGTCAATGTACAGGGGGACTTGCAATTTAAAACAGGGATATGTCTGGTGATTTTATGTTTGTACACTGATTTACATGAAATATCGTAAACATTATTTTCAACTATTTGGAGTACACAGAGGAAGTAGATACCCATTATTAATAGAAACTTTGCAGTTAGATATTTTGTACAGTGTCACCTAATCTAAAATTCCTAGTTAGAGTAGATAATATTATCAATTTAGTTGGTGCCCCAGAACACAGAAATTCCCTAAAAATGTTTTTCCAACAAATTATTGAATATTTGTAATAAGAATACATAAAATGATGAGATATCATAGTTGATATCAATGTTGAAATTTAAAAAAAATATGTATATATATATATATATATATATATATATATATATATATATATATATATATATATATATATATAGGCTATTGGTAACATATACATAACGTCCTCCACCGGTAGTCTAAGAACTATTCTCAAGTGCGGATGAAGTAAACATTCTTGAGGTCCATGAAGAACCCTGTTACTTGTTATTCTCTAACACATACTGATTATAAGGTACAAATCAAAGAAATTTAAATTAGTTTTTAAATTTAATCCATTGATTTTTTATTTATCAACATTAGGTTTGGCATGATGGTCGAGGCCATCCTTCCTTTGAAGAGGTGAATGTCTAGGTTATATGAAGGTCATATAGGTCAACAACCCTTGGTTTTAATTAACATATTTCCACTAGGTTAGATCGGATTTCGCCTATACGACGTCAAGTATTTTCAGTATCCCCGCCACCTCATGGTCTATTAGGTAAGATGGTTAGGTTAGGTACAATGCTCGCGGCCGCGGCCTTCGTACCTAACCTAACCATCTTACCTAATAGACCATGAGGTGGCGGGGATACTGAAAATACTTGACGTCGTATAGGCGAAATCCGATCTAACCTAGTGGAAATATGTTAATTAAAACCAAGGGTTGTTGACCTATATGACCTTCATATAACCTAGACATTCACCTCTTCAAAGGAAGGATGGCCTCGACCATCATGCCAAACCTAATGTTGATAAATAAAAAATCAATGGATTAAATTTAAAAACTAATTTAAATTTCTTTGATTTGTACCTTATAATCAGTATGTGTTAGAGAATAACAAGTAACAGGGTTCTTCATGGACCTCAAGAATGTTTACTTCATCCGCACTTGAGAATAGTTCTTAGACTACCGGTGGAGGACGTTATGTATATGTTACCAATAGCCTATATATATATATATATATATATATATATATATATATATATATATATATATATATATATATACATATTTTTTTTAAATTTCAACATTGATATCAACTATGATATCTCATCATTTTATGTATTCTTATTACAAATATTCAATAATTTGTTGGAAAAACATTTTTAGGGAATTTCTGTGTTCTGGGGCACCAACTAAATTGATAATATTATCTACTCTAACTAGGAATTTTAGATTAGGTGACACTGTACAAAATATCTAACTGCAAAGTTTCTATTAATAATGGGTATCTACTTCCTCTGTGTACTCCAAATAGTTGAAAATAATGTTTACGATATTTCATGTAAATCAGTGTACAAACATAAAATCACCAGACATATCCCTGTTTTAAATTGCAAGTCCCCCTGTACATTGACAAATAATGAATAAAATGTATGTGATAGTCTTCATGTAAAAACAGTATCTACTTAATCTGAAATCTTGTGTATATCACATTTTCCGATCTAGGGAGCCTGTGCATGATATGTTTATTTATTAACAGAGAAAACTTTTCATTAGTTTCTAGATATAGACGGCAAGAATAAGTTAGACGAGTCAGGCGACTTATTATTTATTTCTGAAATATAATGATATAAGAATTTTTGAAGAAGAAATACTGCTCTGTTATTTTCATATCTAAAACATAAACTTTTCCTTAATCATAATTATAATAATGTCTGCTTCTTTGAAAACTGCAAGGCAGGCGAAAATGTTTTCTATGTGCCATGGACTAAGGGGTCTTTTTTATGAGGTAGTAACTATTATTTTAAATAAAAAACTTTTATTTTTAAATAAATTAGGTAGTTAGTGTGTTTTATCAGTATTATGTATCGCAAATAAATAGATAGACATAACTACTTTGACTAGGTACAGTTTCATTATTAAAAAGTATGTAGCTGTTGGAGTGGGTTGGGTATGGGGCTCTATAGGTAAGTACACGATAAATTTGTAGCAACACGAGGTCTTATAACTCATAATATATACCTAAGTTATGGAGAGGGAGATATAAACTAGTTAATCTGTTGACCCACTTTGTCATTTTACTATATTTACCTAATATTTGAAGTACTGTATTTTATATCCTCTAAAAAAAAATTAGAGGCAGACTAATTTTTTCGTTTCGTCGTTCTCGAAAGTTCCCTAGTAGTACGTTGTAAGTACCTAAACTTCACGTGTTGAGGTTATTAACCCCCTCATGTCACGGAATTCTCCACCACTTCATAGAACTCTTCCACAGTATTTAGCGGCCCCGTCATTAAGTAGGGGGTGCTATGTTACGCAAAACTGATATAAATACGTTATTGGCATTGCAACTCTTGATTTTGCTGGTGCGTTTTCGAGGTATTTTCATGAAAGATACACTTCCTTATAAGATTTGGAAGGAGAATCTGGTATAGTAAATGTCCCCGGCTTATGATGGAGAGTTCTGGGGTTGTGGGGTCTGTTCCGAATTATGGTAGGGGATAGAGGTGGGAGGTGAGTCGTAGCCGTTATTTATAAATGAATACATATTAGAATTAAACCGTCACTTCGTCTTGATTTTTCAGATATGGTCATTGGGGCTTTCTTAATTATAACCTATCACCTACCTCCAGTAGGCCTAAAAGTATTTCATGGAGGATGCTGTGTAAAAAATGTTAACTTTATCTAGCAAGAACAGACTAACTTAAATAATATTTATTTTTAAAAATATGCGATCAGTTAGTTGAAGTGGTGACAACATATATATATAGAAAAAATACATGTAGAGATTTGCAATATAATGATATAATGATATGAGGCTGTGTTACGAGGTGATGCTGTTGGAGGTACCATACGGTAAACTTAGACGATTCAGACGTGTTGATCGTGTGCAGAATATATTATTCTTATATTTTAAATTAAGGTTTTAGATTCTTAGTTAGCGTAATGTAGAGTATCGACAAGAATGAATAACCGTTTTTTTAAGTATAGGTCACCTCAGTAATTACGATAAAGACATTCGGTGCTAGTACTCTTTAAATTTATGACGTCATGGATTTGAAAATATTTGCTTCTAGTTGTTTTATATAGAGTAATTTTATGATTTTTGGATATTTGTTTCGTTAAAATGGCCAAATCTTAAAGTAGGACCCTCTTGATAAAATACGTTGGGTGATTCTACTTGATGTCTATAATTTTCGTGTAAATTTCTATTTCGATGATACATCGCGAAATTCATATTATAGATATACCTCTTATTACGGATGTACAGGAATTTTGTCTCCAGCTGTTTTGTAGGATCGATTTTTATGAGTTTGAGATTTTGTTTCGTTAAACTGATAAAGTTTAAAGAAAGGCCCTCTTGACCCTAATATGTTAGGTGATCCTATTAGGTGTCTAGTATATTGGAGTAATATTTGAGACCGGCCTGTTGTACTGAAGCTAATATATTCGCCTTGATCGGTTTCGCTAATATAGCATGCAACGTTAGGTGTCTATTTTATTATTATATGTCTATATCGTAGGAATTGGACTTTGTATCTCTACGGCCTTTTCAGTTAAACCTATAGATGAATTACATTCCTATGGCACGGGTGTCTACAACTCTTCGATTATCCATTTCAAGTTGGGATATTATGTGGGTATATGTAAGTAAACCTGCCTATGAGTTACGTCATTGATTATTCTTGGCAATTACTACGCCTTTAAACATCTAAGGTGCCTGTACAGATATTTTTAGTTGTCTGTAGCAGTTGTTCGTAATAATTAAGGCGTGTGTGCGGGTGGGTGTGTGCGTGTGTGTATGTGGGTGTGGGT